>CM060988.1:204949143-205589857 GCA_030765065.1 Deroplatys truncata
AGGATTTCAACATATCCCTGAATATGCAGTAGTGTGACATTATAAAAAGCTCTTATGTTGTTCAGTAATTAGTTTCGTGTCTGGAAGTTAAGGATTTTGTAAGTTCTAAAATGTGAGGTATTATTTTAATAAGTAAAGACTCTGAGGAGACCTTTTAAGTTTGAATTACAATTAAAAACTTTCAAAAACAATTGTTGTGCAATAGCAGATGTGACTATTTGAGATTCCATTTCAAATTGCTCAAAACAGTAGGAAAATGGGCCTTGTATTTTTGTAAATGAAAGGTAACTCTTTGTATTTGTATACAAGCCCGATACAATGCTTTATGCTGATAAAGAGGCCATTGAGCAAAATTTGTGGTCTTTCACACCCAATATAGAATGGGATGCTGAGAACCATAATAGTTAAGGAGCATCCATAAATAAAGAAAACTCAATGCTTTATGCAAACTCTTAAAATTTAAAATACCATAGTTTTGCAATTAAAATTGTTAAAATTTATCATACAAGGGTCATTCTTAAAGTTTTGAGGATGGGCAACAATGGGTAGTGGTAAGCCATATCAGCCTTTTGTAACTTCAGATAGCAACATGTGCAAGTCTGGGTACGCTCCAACAATGTGCATCGTCAGCACCAAGAGTGTATGTATAGCAGGTGCTGCTCTGCCATATGCTAGGATGATCTCAAGTGAGAGCATTTCTGTGCTATGATTTTCTATGCCCTTAAAGTTGGTTAAGGGAGAGAGAATGCCTTCATCATGCATTTGGGAATCTTTACCCTTCGCAATCCACCATTTATCCATGGTTTTCAGAGGAATGGCTGGCTATAGCAACAATGTAGTGAAAGCAGAGCAATGTTGCAGGAAGATCATTGTTTTACATATTCAGATTCCAGAAATGGTAAGTATTGGATCGGCAGCAGTGAAAACAATCCTGAAAGAAAACTTGATGTCAGGAAGCTCTGCAGTCACTGGATTCCCCATCACCTCACAAATGAGCAGAAACAGGCTGTTGTGTGCAATGGTGCCAGGAAATGATTGTAAAATTCAACGGAGACAGATCCAAAAACATATTCAATATTGTAACAGGTGACGAAAGCTGGATTTACCAGTATGATCCAGAAACTAAACGACAATCATCTCTGGCTCTTCCCAGGAGAAGATCCCACAACAACAGTGAAGGGAATGAGAAGTGTTGGCAAGAAGATGATCTGTTCCTTCTTCTCCGCAAGTGGCCACATTGTGACAGTTCCAGTTGAGGGACAAAAGACTTTCACTGCCAGATGATACACCACAAAATGTCTGCCACAAATGCTCAATGAACTGAGAAAAAAACGTCCTGAGACTGGTCTGTGTGGAATTTTGTTGCACCATGACACTGCACAAGAAACCATCTGCAGATATTCCCATCCTCCCTACAGTCCATATCTGGCCCCATGCAACTTTTTTCTATTTCCCAAAATGAAGGAAATATTTCCAGGTCAACAATTCGAGTCACCTGAAGTCACAGTAGCTGCTTATGAAGAATGTATTTGCACTCTCTCCAAAGAAGAATGGTGTTCAGCATTTGAAAATGGTTTGAAAGGATGAGGTAGTGCATAGAATGCAATGGAGAATATTTTAAAGAGATACAAAGATCAGATCTAAATTTTTAATATTTCATTGCATCCATTCTCAAAATTTTTGGAGTGACCCTTACATCTTCCTTAAAATGTCCAACTTCAAGCTGTTATAACTCTGAAACCTTTAAATTTAATTATTTAAATCCAGGTTTATTTTGTTCGCTAAACTTTAATTTCAACCTGATAAGTAAACATTGTCTTCTTATTTTTATGTATGTGAGTAATTGCTATTTTTTCAAATGTAGGCAGTTACGGATTAAGAAAAGTAATTTTATTATATATGTTAAGGTTCCATACTTTAAACACAATCAAAGATATATTTTACAGATAAGGTTTTGTCTAAAATAAGTAAATTACTTTATACACTCATGGTCACACTTGCACTTTGTTTTGAACTGAAGGTCAAGCATGGTTAAACAATGAGAACGCTTACTAAGGAGTATGCGGTTTGAGCGTTTCTTCGTGATCATTGTGCATCAACTATGTAAATTGCTGTGTTTATTAACTTCTTCTGCTATAACTACAAACATAACCACTTTACCAGCATTGCTGACACTATGGATTATTCTCAGTCTATTATTTTAGTTTTATAGAAATCCAGACATGCTCAAAATACATAAAAATTGTACATAGATTTTTGTGAATATTATAAAATAAATGATATATGTTGTTACAAAATGTGGACTTTCCTCTACAAAATGATGTTTGGTATAATATTGTGAAATAAAGGGCTCCAGAGCCATGCACATTTAAAATGTGACAAAATAAATTAAAACAATACATTTATCAGTCAATAACATGACAACGGTTGGGTTTTAGATACTAATATTCGATAAATATGCTTTTTTTAGCATCCCTTATTAATAGGAAAAATTATAATGCAAACAAAAAATGCAAGGTTCTTTGCCATTCAATTTTGCATGGAATGTCCCAGATGCTGTAATGCAAGACTGTGCATCCTTCAATTTATTGAACATGTTTCTTCAAATCCACTAATCTTCAGATTAGTTGTTAGGGCTGTGCTATATAATTCACAATAAAATTGCTTTGGTGGACTTTGTGACAGTGATATGTGTAGAATTACTAATTGTTGAGTCGTTTATAACACTACATCACTTACTTTTTTTATCACAAATACATGTTTCAGGAGCTAATTGCTCCCATTCTCAGTTCCCTGTTGACTGACCGCATCCTTTGTCTTGGTTGTAAGCTTGAACTCTGGTGGCAGCTGGAAGAACTTTTTCAAAAGTAAGTCTCCTGGCGGGGTTTCAAAATTATAAGTGCGGTTTCTGTTCTTCCAAATATAGATGTTTTCCCAAGTTGTAAGTTCTGCTTTTCCTGAGATGTTTTTAAGTATTTTTGGGTTTCTGTCTATGGTGTGTTTGTCTCTCCAAAAGTGCCAAGCTACTGCTGATTTATCTTCCTGTTTTTGTTTTATGTGACTGAAGTGTTCTTTTGTTCTTGTTTTTATATTTCTCTTGGTTTGCCCAATGTATATTTTTTCGCAGTCATTGCAGTTGATCTGGTATATTGCTGGTTTGTTCTCCTGTGGGATGTCATCTTTTAGTTTGGAGTTTAGTAGGTTTTTTATGGTGTAATTGTTTTTGGGGCCAATTGTTTTTTGCTCACTTCGTACATTGTTTGGCTCACTGCGTAAAATTAGTTGCAAGAAAATACCACTGTGCTGAATGTTTTTCATGAATGTCAATGGTATTCCATAACTTTTTCACCGTTCCACAAAAAAGACTGCACACACTTTTTCTGAGATTTTTTTAATGGGTGCTGTTTAACTGCTATGCTTCTTAGCATCCAATTCTACATTGGGCATGAAACAGCGGAAATTTTGCTCAGCGGCCTCTTTATCAGTCTTGACGTTTCTTTATGTGCTGTAAATCTATGACACAGGGCTATCAACTTTGCTTCCCTTCTGAAGGAAGCCATGGTAAGGAGTTTTATGCCTGAAAAGATCCATCAATCTCCGCTCGGTTTGAACCTGTGACCTTGGGAACCAGAGGCTAGCACGGTACCCCTAGACCACAGAAGACACGTACACACTTGAAACTGTTTCACACAGAATACCTACTGGTCCTGCAGCTCTAGGCTTGTTCAACTCATAATTAATGAATGGAGCAATTTAAAAACTGTATTTAAACTGATGAAACATGTGGAGAAAATACCATTAAGTCATGCAAAAATTTCCGAACGAGTTCAGTGACTTTGAATTTACCCTTTTAGTGGTTGTATTCAATAACATCTTTGTCTCACTGACCTGCTCTTTGAAGTATTGCAGAAGAAATCTATGGAACTAACTAATGTGCCACAAAGATAGCAAGCACATGTACTCTCTTAAACAATGAAACAAATGAACATTTTGTTGAACACTTTGAGGAAAGTAAATGACTCTCAACAATAACTTGCAGAGAGGAAACAGTTCCTTGACAAATGATCATATTGCCCGGACCTATTGTCTGCTTTATTATGAAATAATACACAATTTAATGGAAATGGACTTGAGATTCAAAGATTGCGAGAAATTACAATTTTTAAGTCTTACAGACTCAACAAAATTCAAAAGCTTCAATAAAGAGATCCTGGCAGACTCTCTGGTAAATTTAAAACAATGCTACTCAAAGATATTAACAATATACCTCGACTGCAACATGGGTTAATATTTTTCTATGCCAATGACAGTTTTAGAAGCAAGATTTCACAATATATTTTAGGAGACCCTTACATGAACAGCAATGTTTTTGCAGAAAGTTATAAAATATTTAGTTTGATTTTGTCTATACCTTCAATAAGTGCATCTATGGAACACAGTTTCTCTTGTCCCAAAGGCTGAAAACATTTTAGCAGAGTACAATATCACAGTACTGACTTTCTTCATTAGCTAACATTTCAGTACACCAAGAGTTGTCCAAACTCACTGGGAGTGAACCTTTTTACTAAGATATTAGTAAATATGCCAGCTGAAGTACAGGAAGATAGGATTGATTTACAAGAAATAGGGTGAATTTAGATAACGGTATTAAGTATTTTAAACTGACACACATGAGTCTAAATAAACAAGGAAGGGAGAAGGACCTGGAAGTCCAACAATGGCTCCTTATTGGCTTTAAGAAGGGAGAGCAATTTTTGTGATGAAAATTGGGTCCGGTGCTACAAACCCGAGTTTAAATAAGCAAGCAAGGGAGAAGGATCTGGAAGTCTGACGACTCCTTACTGGCTGCCACGAGGAAGGAGAGGAATTTTTGTGATGAAAAATTGAGTCCAGCAGTACATACCTGAGTCTACACAAGCAAGCAAGGGAGAAGGACCTGCAGGTGTGAAAATACCTCCTTACTGGCTACCAGGAGGGAGAGAAATTTTTTTGATGAAAAAACTGGAGTCCAGCAATACATACCCAAGTATAAATAAGCAAACAGGGCAAAGGAAAGGTGAAGCTGCAACAAACAAGGACAAACAAAACTTGTGGTTTAGAAAGGTTAAATTAAATTGAGTTTTATTTATGGACACTTTTTAACTACTGTGATCCTTAGCATCCCATTCTATATTGGGCATCAAAGACTGGTAATTTTGCTCAGAGGCCTCTTTATCAGGCTTGAGGTTCTTTTACGTGCCATAAATCTACGACTTGGGACCACTGGTTTTATTTCCCTTCCGAAGGAAGCCATGCTAAGGATTTTTATGCCGTGGTTTGAACCCACAACCTCAGGAACTAGAGGCTAGCATGGTAACCACTACACCACGGAGGGTGACAGCTTAGAAAGGTGCTTCTTGGAACTCCAAGGGCATTTTGATGGTAAACTCTTTTCATAAAAGAGGAACAACAAATGCTGCCAACAACTGTAGGGTTATATTTGAGGCAAAAACTGCTTATCAGAGAAATGCCTTGACCCATCTGAAACATCATTCTTCCCCATGACAACACGAGATCAAATATGGCTAAGTATATAATGTGTGAAAACCTTTGAAATTTCTAGTTACCATTTGTCTATTTTTATCTCCCTTTTAGTATCCATTCCTACAACAGCTTATTTTTCTATTGACGTTCTGTTAACCTATACACATTTTGTTGCAGGTATAAGGAGCCTATAGGACACTGAAATATCAATCTTTAAAAAGGAGTTACTTCAATACTCTTCACAGGTTACAAGAAACCAATAGCAACAAATATATTGGAAATGGTTAATGCCACAAAGAGAATTGACTAAAATTATGTTTTTAAGGAGATCTCCATTTTTGTTGTCTTAAGTTTTTCGCTATCTCAATAATTTACTATTAACATAATATATATATATATATATATATATATATATATATATATATATATATATATAGTATATTCATCAGAATTGAAAAACAATTCACAAGCTATTCACAGAAAATTCAAGACATAATTTTATAGTCTGTGACTATCTCAAGTCTCACATTTTAATCAATATTGTTTCAGCAAATTTTGAGAAAATGATAACTCTTCATCATAAAAGGCAGTTTGGAGTGGGAGATTGTTTTTGAAAACCTGTGTGTTACATATTTGCAAGATAAAATCTCTCTCTCTCCCTCTCCCTCTCTCCCCCTCTCTCTCTCTCGCTCGCTCGCTCTCTCTCTCTCGCTCTCTCCCTCTCTCGCTTGCTCTCTCTCTCTCTCTTGCTCGCTCTCTCTCTCTCTCTCTCTCTCTGCTTATTTTGGTGTCCACAGACTTTAAAACATATATTTCCATATCCTGATATTGAATTTCTCGATGGAATATAATGCCTCATGCATTTACTTTGGGTATGCAGTAGAGAAAGTAAAAATCCAATTTGTATTTCATCCAACCTCATTTAAGGGTATGAAACTGACCACAGTATTTGTGCACTCAATCATATAATAAGAATGAGACATAGAATAAATTTCAATATATAATTTGATGGATTATTATATTCCCAATTGTATAAATTCAAGAACACAAGACATATGCTACACCATAAATATGAGAGTTCCATAAGAAATAAAGGGAAATTTAACGCAAGAAACAGAAAGCCATTAATTGGAACATTAGCCAAGTGTTAAGTCTTACCTTGAAGATTTTACTGGAGGGAAGTCCCCATCCTGTAACAGAATAATTCAAATGTACAGTATCAGAGTCAGTTAAATGTCCTGCATAACACAGTCATTTGTTAAAGTACCAGGTTTAATTTCTTCATAAAGTGGCACATGGCATTTAAGATATGTGGAGACAGACATTCGAAATTTCATCATGTAATGGGATGTAAGAAAAGTAGCAATGGATAAAGAGTTTAGATCTAAATAAATTGTTTGATTTAGAGGACACAGAATTGGCAAATGGAAAGTTTAGCTGCCAGGGTATATGATTCACTCAAGTATTTCGAAAATTAAGACAAAAATGATTGAGAAGCATGGGGAGACACTGACAGGGAAAAGGAGAGGAATAAACTGAATACTTCTTTGTCCATAAGATGGGTGTTAACATACTCGGATTGTAAACATGAATGTTAAGATTTTAATTTCACATCAATAATTTAAGAGCCGATAGACTCCATCCTACAAATTACCACCATCTCTCTTCCTCCTCTGCCGCCGCCACCACCACCAAACCAAAATATTGATATGTGTTTTCAGAAATATAGGGGTTGTCCACAATTCAGTCGAATCTGAATATGTTTTATACAACATTGTATTCCATTTAAAATAAAGGGAATCAGAAGAACTCAAAGTGTAAAATAAATGAAGTCCATTCTTTTCATAAGTAGTCATGATACTCGTACATAATTGTATATACTGAATATTATAAAGAGAAAAACTATGTCCAATATAAAATGTGCCTAAGTGATATTAATGTGTATAGGTATCCAATATAAAATGTGCCCAAGTGATATTAATGTGTATAGATGTCCAATACAAAATGCGCCAGAGTGATATGGATGTGTATAGATCTCCAATGTAAAATGTGCCCAAGTGATATTAATGTGTATAGAAATCTAATTTAAAATGGGCCAAAGTGATATGGACGTGTATAGATGTCCAATATAAAATCTGCCCAAGTGATATTAATGTCTATAGTTGTACGCTGTAAAATGTATCCAAGTGATATTAATCTGTATAGTTGTACAATATAAAGTGTATCCAAGTGATATTAATGTTTATAGTTGTACAATATTAAATGTGCCCAAGTGATGTTAATGTCTATAGTTGTACAATATAAAATGTATCCAAGTGGTATTAAGGTTTATAGTTGTCCAATATTAAATGTGCCCAAGTGATATTAATGTCTATAGTTGTACACTGTAAAATGTATCCAAGTGATATTAATCTGTATAGTTGTACAATATAAAGTGTATCCAAGTGATATTAATGTTTATAGTTGTACAATATAAAATGTATCCAAGTGATATTAATGTTTATAGTTGTACAATATAAAATGTATCCAAGTGATATTAATGTTTATAGTTGTCCAATATTAAATGTGCCCAAGTGATATTAATGTCTATAGTTGTACAATGTAAAATGTATCCAAGTGATATTAATCTGTATAGTTGTACAATATAAAGTGTATCCAAGTGATATTGATGTTTATAGTTGTCCAATATAAAATGTGCCCAAGTGATATAAATGTTTATAGTTGTACAATATAAAGTGTATCCAAGTGATATTAATGTTTATAGTTGTCCAATATAAAATGTGCCCAAGTGATATTGATGTTTATAGTTGTCCAATATAAAATGTGCCCAAGTGATATTAATCTGTATAGTTGTACAATATAAAATGTGCCCAAGTGATATTAATGTTTATAGTTGTCCAATATAACATGTGCCCAAGTGATATTAATGTGTATAGTTGTACAATATAAAATGTATCCAAGTGATATTAATGTGTATACTTGTACAATATAAAATGTGCCCAAGTGATATTAATGTTTATAGTTGTACAATATAAAATGTACCCAAGTGATATTAATGTGTATAGTTGTACAATATAAAATGTGCCCAAGTGATATTAATGTTTATAGTTGTCCAATATAAAATGTGCCCAAGTGATATTAATGTGTATAGTTGTACAATATAAAATGTATCCAAGTGATATTAATGTTTATAGTTGTACAATATAAAATGTGCCCAAGTGATATTAATGTTTATAGTTGTACAATATAAAATGTGCCCAAGTGATATTAATGTGTATAGTTGTACAATATAAAATGTGCCCAAGTGATATTAATGTTTATAGTTGTACAATATAAAATGTGCCCAAGTGATATTAATGTGTATAGATGTACAATATAAAATGTGCCCAAGTGATATTAATGTGTATAGTTGTACAATATAAAATGTGCCCAAGTGATATTAATGTGTATAGTTGTCCAATATAAAATGTGCCCAAGTGATATTAATGTGTATAGTTGTACAATATAAAATGTGCCCAAGTGATACTAATGTGTATAGTTGTACAATATAAAATGTGCCTGAGTGATATTAATGTGTATAGTTGTACAATATAAAATGTGCCTGAGTGATATTAATGTGTATAGTTGTACAATATAAAATGTGCCTGAGTGATATTAATGTGTATAGTTGTCCAATATAAAATGTGCCTGAGTGATTGGATGTGTGGAAAGAAATCACAATATGCATAAAAATCTGTTATTTCACATGCATTTTATGAAACAATGGACCTGATAAGAGTGTCATCTGTAGACCAGTGTATAATTAATGTAAGTTCTTTTAATAATAACCATGAGAATAATCATACCCAGTAGCCATAAGTCTCATCCTGTGTTATACCTGAACACTTCTGAATCCTAGTTTCAGATCCTAATTTGGGTTTGAAGTCAGATCTTTACATACCTCAAACTTTTATTTCAGTAAGAAATTAATGAAAAAAATCACATGGTTGGCTATAACTTGTACGCTGGGTATGAGGCTTATAGCACATGTTGTACTCCAGAAAAAGTGTCTCTTTGTGTTGGAATAATTTTTGTAACTGCATAACCCTGTCTCTGCACTAACACCTACATCTTTACAGCGCCCACATCCTCAACAGCAAACTTCCTATCAATATCAACCTCACTCTCGCATATTAAAGGTTCTTTAATGTCATTTGAAGTTATTTCTGAAGCTGCAGCACTTGCTACAAGAGCTAATTTAAAACCTATACTACTAGTTGAAGACAGGAGTCAAATTCAGATTAACAAGTTCGTAATTCCTACCCAAAAAAATTTTGCCTCAGTAGTATTTAGCTGAAATGTAATTAACCTCAAATACACAAAAACAATGTGGTGCCTAGAACAGATTGTAGTATCTATCTCAAGAGCTGATCTGAGGATAACAAAGTAGCGTGTAACACCCATTCTTATTACAGATGGCATCACAGGTGGTGGACACTAATGATACAGGTAATCAAGTATTTGAAAAAGTAAACGTTTCGCCTAAGTATACGGTACCATCTCAGCATTTACCAGTTATGGTGACTTAGGAAATAGTCAGAGAGGATGGGCCAGCAGAATTCAAACTGCAGACCTCCCAAATGCGAGCCTGAAACATCTCACTCAGCACAGTTAACTCCGACATACAGAGGCAACTTCACCTAAAGCCATAAACCTACTCTCTTTGTGCAGGAAGAGAAATACACATGTAGGTGTGTGTTGGGCTTGGTTTCCTAACATTACCAAACACTAATAAGTGTAGGCTTTCATCGCCGGTATCAATTAGACAATAAACGTGTGCTGGGCTCTGTGACCATGGCCTACTGGGATTCATCTCTTCCTAGATGTTTTGTCTTCAGTGGAAGCTTGACATGTCTTTCTTGCTACATAGGCAATGACTGATGCAGCAGGTGAAAGTTGCCAGCCTTTATAGTGGCAGTGTCTGTGGCTTTGAGTGCTCATTGGCTCTCTTTGGATCTATCCTGGGAGTTGCTGAAAGAGAGGTGGTCTCTTATTGGTTTGCCCCAACATTTTGTAGGGCTGGATACCATGATTAAACCCTTGCAAATAGAGCTCACAAATCTGCGAACCACAACACAAGTTAAAGCATGTAGAGCAAGCACTATATCCCAGTGGTATAAATCCAAAGAAATAAAGAGCTCTATATTCCAGAAGACACACAATACAGACCGACACATCTTCTAATAAGAATAAGAAGGGCATAGCATATCTCCCATATCTGAAACACACCACCAACTGCATTTCTAAGTTATTAAATACACATAACGTAAAAACAGGTTTCAAGCCTACAAAACAGATATGTCAGTTACTCTGTTAAACCAAAGACATCAGGAAACAACTCTATTCAGCCGGGGTATTCAGGATTCCATAGTCATGTGGTACAGTTTATATTTGAACAGGCAGCATCGATATACGCCTCTTAGAGCATAAGAGGAATTTCTGTCTAGATCAACCAGAAAAATCAGCTGTAGCCGAACATGCTCTCTTACCTGAAGGAGAGCATATTGTCCATTATGAAGCAAAAGACATATTAGCACAAACTAACATTATTATTCACCACTATACTTCAAAGTTATAGAAATTTATACACACCAAGATAATTTGCACCGTATGGAAGAAACTCAAAAACTGCACTCGGCATGGCATCCAGTCCTACAAAATGATAAGGTAAAGAACACATGCGAACCAATAAGAAAGCACACCCTTTCAGCAACTGCCAGGAGCACCTGGATAGATCCAACTCCCATGCCTAAGGGAGCCAATCAGCACTCAAACTCAGACACTGCAGCTAGCACACTTTCACCCACCACATCATTCATTGCCTAGTTAGCAAGAAGGAGATGTTGAGCTTCTAATGAAGATGATTGCCATAGTCACAGACAAAACATCTGGAAAGAGAACAATACCGGTAGACCATGTGCACAGAGTGCGACTAGCAGACTTTCACACACCACATCATTCATTGAGCTTGTACTGAAGATGTCTGCCATAGTCACAGACAAAACATCTGGGAAGATAAGAGAGAACAATACCAGTAGACCATGCGCACAGAGTGCGACTAGCAGACTTTCACCCACCACATCATTCATTGAGCTTGTACTGAAGATGTCTGCCATAGTCACAGACAAAACATCTGGGAAGAGAACAATACCAGTAGACCATGTGCACAGAGTGCGACTAGCACACTTTCACCCACCACATCATTCATTGAGCTTGTACTGAAGATGTCTGCCATAGTCACAGACAAAACATCTGGGAAGATAAGAGAGAACAATACCAGTAGACCATGTGCACAGAGTGCGGCTAGCACACTTTCACCCACCACATCATTCATTGAGCTTGTACTGAAGATGTCTGCCATAGTCACAGACAAAACATCTGGGAAGATAAGAGAGAACAATACCAGTAGACCATGTGCACAGAGTGCGGCTAGCACACTTTCACCCACCACATCATTCATTGAGCTTGTACTGAAGATGTCTGCCATAGTCACAGACAAAACATATGGGAAGATAAGAGAGAAGAATACCAGTAGACCATCTGCACAGAGTGCGGCTAGCACACTTTCACCCACCACATCATTCATTGAGCTTGTACTGAAGATGTCTGCCATAGATGCAGACAAAACATCTGGAAAGAGAACAATACCAGTAGACCATGTGCACAGAGTGCAGCTAGCACACTTTCAGCCACCACATCATTCATTGAGGTTGTACTGAAGATGTCTGCCATAGTCACAGACAAAACATCTAGGAAGATAAGAGAGAAGAATACCAGTAAACCATGTGCACAGAGTGCGGCTAGCACACTTTCACCCACCACATTATTCATTGAGCTTGTACTGAAGATGTCTGCCATAGTCACAGACAAAACATCTGGGAAGATAAGAATACCAGTAGACCATCTGCACAGAGTGCAGCTAGCAGACTTTCACACACCACATCATTCATTGAGCTTGTACTGAAGATGTCTGCCATAGTCACAGACAAAACATCTGGGAAGATAAGAATACCAGTAGACCATGTGCACAGAGTGCGACTAGCAGACTTTCACCCACCACATCATTTATTGAGCTTGTACTGAAGATGTCTGCCATAGTCACAGACAAAACATCTAGGAAGATAAGAGAGAAGAATACCAGTAGACCATGTGCACAGAGTGCGACTAGCAGACTTTCACCCACCACATCATTCATTGAGCTTGTACTGAAGATGTCTGCCATAGTCACAGATAAAACATCTGGGAAGATAAGAGAGAACAATACCAGTAGACCATGTGCACAGAGTGCGGCTAGCACACTTTCACCCACCACATCATTCATTGAGCTTGTACTGAAGATGTCTGCCATAGTCACAGACAAAACATCTGGGAAGATAAGAGAGAAGAATACCAGTAGACCATGTGCACAGAGTGCGGCTAGCACACTTTCACCCACGACATCATTCATTGAGCTTGTACTGAAGATGTCTGCCATAGTCACAGACAAAACATCTGGGAAGATAAGAGAGAAGAATACCAGTAAACCAGGTGCACAGAGTGCGGCTAGCACACTTTCACCCACCACATCATTCATTCAGTTTGTACTGAAGATGTCTGCCATAGTCACAGACAAAACATCTGGGAAGATAAGAGAGAAGAATACCAGTAGACCATGTGCACAGAGTGCGGCTAGCACACTTTCACCCACGACATCATTCATTCAGTTTGTACTGAAGATGTCTGCCATAGTCACAGACAAAACATCTGGGAAGATAAGAGAGAAGAATACCAGTAGACCATGTGCACAGAGTGCGGCTAGCACACTTTCACCCACCACATCATTCATTCAGTTTGTACTGAAGATGTCTGCCATAGTCACAGACAAAACATCTGGGAAGATAAGAGAGAAGAATACCAGTAGACCATGTGCACAGAGTGCGGCTAGCACACTTTCACCCACGACATCATTCATTCAGTTTGTACTGAAGATGTCTGCCATAGTCACAGACAAAACATCTGGGAAGATAAGAGAGAAGAATACCAGTAGACCATGTGCACAGAGTGCGGCTAGCACACTTTCACCCACGACATCATTCATTGAGCTTGTACTGAAGATGTCTGCCATAGTCGCAGACAAAATATCTGGAAAGAGAACAATACCAGTAGACCATGTGCACAGAGTGCGGCTAGCACACTTTCACCCACCACATCATTCATTGAGCTTGTACTGAAGATGTCTGCCATAGTCGCAGACAAAACATCTGGGAAGATAAGAGAGAAGAATACCAGTAGACCATGTGCACAGAGTGCAGCTAGCACACTTTCACCCACCACATCATTCATTGAGCTTGTACTGAAGATGTCTGCCATAGTCGCAGACAAAACATCTGGGAAGATAAGAGAGAAGAATACCAGTAGACCATGTGCACAGAGTGCAGCTAGCAGACTTTCGCCCACAACATCATTCATTGAGCTTGTACTGAAGATGTCTGCCATAGTCACAGACAAAACATCTGGGAAGATAAGAGAGAACAATACCAGTAGACCATGTGCACAGAGTGCGGCTAGCACACTTTCACCCACCACATCATTCATTGAGCTTGTACTGAAGATGTCTGCCATAGTCACAGACAAAACATCTGGGAAGATAAGAATACCAGTAGACCATCTGCACAGAGTGCAGCTAGCAGACTTTCACCCAGCACATCATTCATTGAGCTTGTACTGAAGATGTCTGCCATAGTCACAGACAAAACATCTGGGAAGATAAGAATACCAGTAGACCATCTGCACAGAGTGCAGCTAGCAGACTTTCACCCAGCACATCATTCATTGAGCTTGTACTGAAGATGTCTGCCATAGTCACAGACAAAACATCTGGGAAGATAAGAGAGAAGAATACCAGTAGACCATGTGCACAGAGTGCGGCTAGCACACTTTCACCCACCACATCATTCATTGAGCTTGTACTGAAGATGTCTGCCATAGTCGCAGACAAAACATCTGGGAAGATAAGAGAGAAGAATACCAGTAGACCATGTGCACAGAGTGCGGCTAGCACACTTTCACCCACCACATCATTCATTGAGCTTGTACTGAAGATGTCTGCCATAGTCACAGACAAAACATCTGGGAAGATAAGAATACCAGTAGACCATGTGCACAGAGTGCAGCTAGCACACTTTCACCCACCACATCATTCATTGAGCTTGTACTGAAGATGTCTGCCATAGTCGCAGACAAAACATCTGGGAAGATAAGAGAGAAGAATACCAGTAGACCATGTGCACAGAGTGCGACTAGCACACTTTCACCCACCACATCATTCATTGAGCTTGTACTGAAGATGTCTGCCATAGTCACAGACAAAACATCTGGAAAGATAAGAGAGAACAATACCAGTAGACCATGTGCACAGAGTGCGCAAAGCTTTTGCTGTCTATTTACCAAACACTTCCCTGCCCTTACAACATTTATTATTACATATTAGATTAGGTAAAACAGAGAGCCATAACCACACATAAACATGCTCTCTGTACAGGAGGAGCAATTGTGTGTGTGTGGGGGGGGCTGGTTTTTCTAATACTACAAACACCTCTCCCCCTTACAACATTTATTATACATTGCGTAATAGGATAGCTAAAACAGAGATTTGAAAACCAGAATCAACTTGCTACTAATTAATGTTATCTTCCATTGTAGAACAACTGTTTAGTATGGTAGCATTTGAAAGATTAAGTAACAACTCTTTTAGCTCCATATTGGAATCAAAGAAATGCTTTTTTGGCATTCTGTAAATAGTCACACTGCTTTAGTATTTATTTGAGTCAATTTTTATACAAAACATTGCTTACACTTATTAAATCTTGGACATCTTCACATATAAAATATAAGCAAGCTGATAAATCTGTAGTTACCATACATTTCTGGGACTACAACACTAAATAGATGAAAATGCAACCCTAGTGAAACATGCCAGCTATCCTTTAGAACTAACTGTTTGATGTTTGTATTTGCTGATAAAGATTTTCACCCAAAGTATGAACTTTGAAGTCCCATCAAAGGCCAAGTGGTCACTAAGCTAGCCTCAAGTTTCCAGGTTGCAAGTTCAAACCCAGCAGAGGGTGATGGATCTTTCTGGGAGTAAGAATCCTTCCTTCGGAAGGGAAGTAAAGCTAGTGCTCTCGTGTTGTACATTTACGGCACATAAAACAACTTGACAAAGAGGCCTCTGAGCAAAATTTCCAGTCTTTCATGACCAGTATAGAATGGAATGCTACGGACCACAACAGTTAAAGACTACCCAATGATAGATTTAGTAGTGTCATTGCAGCTATTTCAAACTCAAAACCTACAGATGGTGCCAAAATCATACCTATTTTTGTATCCAGAGTTACAGATGTCACCAGCATCACACCTACTTCTGTATCCAGTGCTACTGAACATTAGTGGACTTTCAGCTGAGGATGACAGCAATGGTTCTTGAAACATGTCAGTGATTTAATAAGTTTAAGTAAACTTTTGTTATAAAAAGTGACTCAAATAATTAAGAAATTTTATGATCTTCACTGTTACAAGTTTCTTCCAATTGGAAATTAAATACATTGCTGCTTTTCGTAATTGATGTACACTGCATTTAATCTTCTTTAATTCAGTTTTTGTTTCACTAAAATATCATAAAATAAGAGCAAAATATAAAGATTTGTTCTGCAAAACAGAAATTTAAATTGTGGGTCAATTTGAACATCTAGATATGTTTATTGCACATCCAGGAACAATTAGTGTGGACTATATAATTGGCTACTGTGCAATGGGTTAAAACTATATAACTGAGTTGCCTGTTGTCTTCAAATACTGAATTTCCCTTTGACTGCATCAAAGGGCGGCGTGCACCAACATAGAATAAGCTCTACTTTCGTAGTAAACTATTACTCAAGTCAACACTCGGCAACTTCTTTACGACAGTTAACTGCTTCCGAAGCATTTTACTCCTTTCAGGTACTCCAAGAATAAATTACTGCAGAAGTAAATGTTAGAGAGCACCATCATGTGTATGTTCCTATGGGATTAAATGAAGCACAATTATAGGTTACAATATACTCTCGCAACCTGGACTGACTAACTGTCAATTAAACTAGAATACCATATCATATTTGGAGGAAGATATTTTAACGTGTTCATGGATTACTTAGATTACACTGATGATCTCGACAAAGAAAACAATGGCAATGCGATAGTGATATGTGAGAATAATATGATAGTTCTAAAGAGAGAGATAGAGAGTGTGCGTTCAATGAACATTGTAGTATTAGGAAAGAATCTTTCTGAACCTGCTTGGAGAACATTTATAACAACGGTCCAACAGGAATTCAGCTGTGTAACTTAAGCTTCAATTATTGTTATGCATCCTGCGAGTGTTTCATAGCTGAACATTTCAGATACCTAAGTAAGCCAGGATTACAATAAATTTAATGTAATATGACTGCCTAACACTGCATTAAATGGAGAATTTTGGATTGGCTTAACGTGAAGTAAGCACTGTCAAACTTTTCCTTCATTACATCACGTTCCATGTCACATGGTAATTAAAACCAATCAGCATGAAACACTAGCTCGAAGTAATAAAAGAAATACAAATCAAGAGTCATTTCCATTATGTTAAGCGCATCCTAATTAGGCCTTTTAGTTTACCAGCATTTGTTACCAAGGTCGCGGGTTCAAACCCGGCGGAGGGCGATGGATTTTTTCGGGCGTAAAAATCGTTAGCACGGCTTCCTTCGGAAGGGAAGTAAAGCCGGTGGTCCCGTGTCGTAGATTTACGGCACGTAAAAGAACCTCACGCCTGATAAAGAGGCCTCTGAGCAAAATTACAGGTGTTTCACGCCCAATATAGAATGGGACGCTAAGAACCATAGTAGTTAAAGAGCGTCCATAAATAAAACTCAATTTTTTTTTTAAAGCATTTGTTAACTTCATGTCACATTAAGTAGAGTTCATCATAATCCTAGCATTACAGGTTATCTTATAAACGTTCACTGTGCGCTGCTAGTCGCACCTTTCACTGTGTTGTTTTCAGGTTAAGAGCAAGGTACCTACATAAATAAATATACATGAGTGTTCAGAAAATAAAAGGTGTTCTTCTTCATTTTGCTGATTTCTCACACATTGTGGGTGCAATGGAGCACATGCATGTTCCTATTTTGTGCCCATCTATGAATATACTGAACTTTTCTAAAATTGGTCAGCGTATTTCTACATCAACATGCAAGTGATCTGTGATGCAAAATGAAGATTACAAACATTGTTTCCAGAACTTTATGCTGCTCTTCAGTACGTTTCCTGTTATCAGAAGCATTAAACTCGTCTGTCACGACTTTTTAGCATTTCTCTTCCAGCATCTTTTACACTCATATTGTTTAAATGGATTTTCTTTATCTCTACCAACAAACATTTATCTCCTTCACTTACGTTTCCCCCCATTTTCCTATTCCACATAACCTTATTCATGATCGCTTTATAAAATCATACAAACAAAACAGTACCTCTCGCAGTAATGAGCTCTTACTTCCATAGTTGTAACTAAAAGAGTATATTGTAATCAAGCTGTCCAACATTACTTCCAGAGGAAATTATTCCCATAGTAACCTACTTCTGTAGAATTGACTTCTCTAATAAACGTTACTTCTGAAGCAGTTCACTCTAACATGGTGCACGCTGCCCTAAGTGTAGTTGTTCGTCAGACACTACAATATCACAGAATAATTTTGTAAAATTTCCAAAAAATTTCCCTTGAGTATGTTATAATTTCCAAGAATGGTCACCACCATTACTTTCAATCCTTTACATACACCATCTGACAAACATTGCTCATATTCTTGCCACTTTAAGATGGTAGCATGTTACATGGCTACGCGAAGCAAGACACAAACAATTTGTAATAAAACAGGGAACAAGGCAGTAAATACGCTAAATAATGGTGAGAATGAGATTAATGAGGTTAGAAGAAGCAACACAAATGAAATCTAATATTCGAAATACAGAAGAAAATAGAAGTGAAAATTTCTTCTGCGACCAATGCGGAGGTAAGAAAACATGTGATGTTGAAGCGGTAGCATCATTACAGATGGCTACTGGGTTACTAAATGCAGATTTAGGCCATGCTAATGAAGAAATAAAATACTTATAAGAGTGAAAAGGAAGAGTTACAAGTTAAATTAGTGCAAATATTACAAAACAGATCCTATGTCGAGGCGATAACATGCAGAAACAATAAGCAGGATATTAAACAAATTATGGAATGCTTGAAAAGAGATATCCAAAATCTCTTAGAAAAGAACAAAACGTTAGAAGAAGAAAAGCAGAGGTTAGTGGAAGAAAATCGGAAGCTGAAACAATAGTATTACAGAACTTTTAGCCAACAGAACACGTGGAACAACAGCCATCATATGAAGTGGACAAAAGTAATGAAGAATAACAAGATGAATGAAGCAACACTAGAACTTCAGATATCCAACCAATTTGAAGTTCTATCCAGTAGCAAGCAAGAAGAACGAAACTTAAATTGTGAAGAGGTACCTAACCTAGACAACAGGTGCTAGTGATTGGAGATTCCATGATATCTCATATAAAAGTGAAAGGTGCACAAACAAAAGTGTTTAAAGACAGTTAGGTAACAAATTTAAAAACTCGTGTGACTGCGACAGGTTTCCCAATGATCCTGAAATAGTCATCCTCCATGATCTAGTGGTTACCATGCAAGCCTCTAGTCATCCTCCATGTGGGAAGTCGTCCTCCGTGATCTAGTGGTTACCATGCTAGCCTCTAGTCATCCTCCATGTGGGAAGTCGTCTTCCGTGATGTAGTGGTTACCAGGCTAACCTCTAGTCATCCTCCATGTGGGAAGTCGTCCTCCGTGATCTAGTGGTTACCATGCTAGCCTCTAGTCATCCTCCATGTGGGAAGTCGTCCTCCGTGATCTAGTGATTACCATGCTAGCCTCTAGTCATCCTCCATGAGGGAAGTCGTCCTCCATGATGTAGTGGTTACCATGCTAGCCTCTAGTCATCCTCCATGTGGGAAGTCGTCCTCCGTGATGTAGTGGTCACCATGCTAGCCTCTAGTCATCCTCCATGTGGGAAGTCGTCCTCCGTGATCTAGTGGTTACCATGCTAGCCTCTAGTCATCCTCCATGTGGGAAGTCGTCCTCCATGATGTAGTGGTTACCATGCTAGCCTCTAGTCATCCTCCATGTGGGAAGTCGTCCTCCATGATGTAGTGGTCACCATTCTAGCCTCTAGTCATCCTCCATGTGGGAAGCCGTCCTCCGTGATGTAGTGGTTACCATGCTAGCCTCCAGTCATCCTCCATGTGGGAAGTCGTCCTCCATGATGTAGTGGTTACCATGCTAGGCTCTAGTCATCCTCCATGTGGGAAGTCGTCCTCCGTGATGTAGTGGTTACCATGCTAGCCTCCAGTCATCCTCCATGTGGGAAGTCGTCCTCCGTGATGTAGTGGTTACCATGCTAGGCTCTAGTCATCCTCCATGTGGGAAGTCGTCCTCCGTGATGTAGTGGTTACCATGCTAGCCTCTAGTCATCCTCCGTGATGTAGTGGTTACCATGCTAGCCTCTAGTCATCCTCCATGTGGGAAGTCGTCCTCCATGATGTAGTGGTTACCATGCTAGCCTCTAGTCATCCTCCATGTGGGAAGTCGTCCTCCATGATGTAGTGGTTACCATGCTAGCCTCTAGTCAACCTCCATGTGGGAAGTCGTCCTCCGTGATGTAGTGGTCACCCTGCTAGCCTCTAGTCATCCTCCATGTGGGAAGTCGTCCTCCGTGATGTAGTGGTTACCATGCTAGCCTCTAGTCATCCTCCATGTGGGAAGTCGTCCTCCGTGATGTAGTGGTCACCATGCTAGCCTCTAGTCATCGTCCATGTGGGAAGTCGTCCTCCATGATGTAGTGGTTACCATGCTAGCCTCTAGTCATCCTCCATGTGGGAAGTCATCCTCCGTGATCTAGTGGTTACCATGCTAGCCTCTAGTCATCCTCCATGTGGGAAGTCGTCCTCCGTGATCTAGAGGTTACCATGCTAGCCTCTAGTCATCCTCCATGTGGGAAGACGTCCTCCATGATGTAGTAGTCACCATGCTAGCCTCTAGTCATCCTCCATGATGTAGTGGTCACCATGCTAGCCTCTAGTCATCCTCCATGTGGGAAGTCGTCCTCCATGATCTAGTGGTCACCATGCTAGCCTCTAGTCATCCTCCATGTGGGAAGTCATCCTCCGTGATCTAGTGGTTACCATGCTAGCCTCTAGTCATCCTCCATGTGGGAAGTCGTCCTCCGTGATCTACCGGTTACCATGCTAGCCTCTAGTCATCCTCCATGTGGGAAGTCGTCCTCCGTGATCTAGTGGTTACCATGCTAGCCTCTAGTCATCCTCCATGTGGGAAGTCGTCCTCCGTGATCTAGAGGTTACCATGCTAGCCTCTAGTCATCCTCCATGTGGGAAGACGTCCTCAATGATGTAGTGGTCACCATGCTAGCCTCTAGTCATCCTCCATGATGTAGTGGTCACCATGCTAGCCTCTAGTCATCCTCCATGTGGGAAGTCGTCCTCCGTGATCTAGTGGTCACCATGCTAGCCTCTAGTCATCCTCCATGTGGGAAGTCATCCTCCGTGATCTAGTGGTTACCATGCTAGCCTCTAGTCATCCTCGATGTGGGCAGTCGTCCTCCGTGATCTACCGGTTACCATGCTAGCCTCTAGTCATCCTCCATGTGGGAAGTCGTCCTCCGTGATCTAGTGGTCACCATGCTAGCCTCTAGTCATCCTCCATGTGGGAAGTCGTCCTCCGTGATGTAGTGGTTACCATGCTAGCCTCTAGTCATCCTCCATGTGGGAAGTCGTCCTCCATGATGTAGCGGTCACCATGCTAGCCTCTAGTCATCCTCCATGTGGGAAGTCGTCCTCCGTGATGTAGGGGTCACCATGCTAGCCTCTAGTCATCCTCCATGTGGGAAGTCGTCCTCCGTGATGTAGTGGTTACCATGCTAGCCTCTAGTCATCCTCCATGTGGGAAGTCGTCCTCCATGATGTAGTGGTTACCATGCTAACCTCTAGTCATCCTCCATGTGGGAAGTCGTCCTCCGTGATCTAGTGGTTACCATGCTAGCCTCTAGTCATCCTCCATGTGGGAAGTTGTCCTCCGGGATGTAGTGGTTACCATGCTAGCCTCTAGTCATCCTCCATGTGGGAAGTCGTCCTCCGTGATGTAGTGGTTACCATGCTAGCCTCTAGTCATCCTCCATGTGGGAAGTCGTCCTCCATGATGTAGTGGTTACCATGCTAGCCTCTAGTCATCCTCCATGTGGGAAGTCGTGCTCCGTGATCTAGTGGTTACCATGCTAGCCTCTAGTCATCCTCCGTGATCTAGTGGTTACCATGCTAGCCTCTAGTCATCCTCCATGTGGGAAGTCGTCCTCCGTGATCTAGTGGTTACCATGCTTGCCTCTAGTCATCCTCCATGATGTAGTGGTTACCATGCTAGCCTCTAGTCATCCTCCATGTGGGAAGTCGTCCTCCGTGATGTAGTGGTTACCATGCTAGCCTCTAGTCATCCTCCATGTGGGAAGTCGTCCTCCGTGATGTAGTTGTCACCATGCTAGCCTCTAGTCATCCTCCATGTGGGAAGTCGTCCTCCGTGATGTAGTGGTCACCATGCTAGCCTCTAGTCATCCTCCATGTGGGAAGTCGTCCTCCATGATGTAGTGGTTACCATGCTAGCCTCTAGTCATCCTCCATTTGGGCAGTCGTCCTCCATGATCTAGTGGTTACCATGCTAGCCTCTAGTCATCCTCCATGTGGGAAGTCATCCTCCGTGATCTAGAGGTTACCATGTTAGCATCTAGTCATCCTCCATGTGGGAAGACGTCCTCCATTATGTACTGGTCACCATGCTAGCCTCTAGTCATCCTCCATGATGTAGTGGTCACCATGCTAGCCTCTAGTCATCCTCCATGTGGGAAGTCGTCCTGCGTGATCTAGTGGTTACCATGCTAGCCTCTAGTCATCCTCCATGTGGGAAGTCGTCCTCCGTGATCTAGTGGTTACCATGCTAGCCTCTAGTCATCCTCCATGTGGGAAGTCGTCCTCCGTGATCTAGGGGTTACCATGCTAGCCTCTAGTCATCCTCCATGTGGGAAGTCGTCCACCGGGATGTAGTGGTTACCATGCTAGCCTCTAGTCATCCTCCATGTGGGAAGTCGTCCTCCATGATGTAGTGGTTACCATGCTAACCTCTAGTCATCCTCCATGTGGGAAGTCGTCCTCCGTGATCTAGTGGTTACCATGCTAGCCTCTAGTCATCCTCCATGTGGGAAGTCGTCCTCCATGATGTAGTGGTTACCATGCTAGCCTCTAGTCATCCTCCATGTGGGAAGTCGTCCTCCATGATGTAGTGGTTACCATGTTAGACTCTAGTCATCCTCCATGTGGGAAGTCGTCCTCCGTGATGTAGTGGTTACCATGCTAGCCTCTAGTCATCCTCCATGTGGGAAGTCGTCCTCCATGATCTAGTGGTTACCATGCCAGCCTCTAGTCATCCTCCATGTGGGAAGTCTTCCTCCATGATGTAGCGATCACCATGCTAGCCTCTAGTCATCCTCCATGTGGGAAGTCGCCCTCCGTGATGTAGCGGTCACCATGCTAGCCTCTAGTCATCCTCCATGTGGGAAGTCGTCCTCCGTGATTTAGCAGTTACCATGCTAGCCTCTAGTCATCCTCCATGTGAGAAGTCGTCCTCCATGATGTAGTGGTTACCATGCTAACCTCTAGTCATCCTCCATGTGGGAAGTCGTCCTCCGTGATCTAGTGGTTACCATGCTAGCCTCTAGTCATCCTCCATGTGGGAAGTCGTCCTCCATGATGTAGTGGTTACCATGCTAGCCTCTAGTCATCCTCCATGTGGGAAGTCGTCCTCCATGATGTAGTGGTTACCATACTAGCCTCTAGTCATCCTCCATGTGGGAAGTCGTCCTCCGTGATGTAGTGGTTACCATGCTAGCCTCCAGTCATCCTCCATGTGGGAAGTCATCCTCCGTGATCTAGTGGTCACCATGCTAGCCTCTAGTCATCCTCCATGTGGGAAGTCATCCTCCATGATCTAGTGGTCACCATGTTAGCCTCTAGTCATCCTCCATGTGGGAAGTCGTCCTCCGTGATGTAGTGGTCACCATGCTAGCCTCTAGTCATCCTCCATGTGGGAAGTCGTCCTCCATGATGTAGTGGTCACCATGCTAGCCTTTAATCATCCTCCACGTGGGAAGTCGTCCTCCGTGATCTAGTGGTTACCATGCTAGCCTCTAGTCATCCTCCATGTGGGAAGTCGTACTCCGTGATCTAGTGGTTACCATGCTAGCCTCTAGTCATCCTCCATGTGGGAAGTCGTCCTCCATGATGTAGTGGTCACCATGCTAGCCTCTAGTCATCCTCCATGTGGGAAGTCGTCCTCCGTGATGTAGTGGTTTCCATGCTAGCCTCTAGTCATCCTCCATGTGGGAAGTCGTCCTCCGTGATGTAGTGGTTACCATGCTAGCCTCTAGTCATCCTCCATGTGGGAAGTCGTCCTCCATGATGTAGTGGTTACCATGCTAGCCTCTAGTCATCCTCCATGTGGGAAGTCGTGCTCCGTGATCTAGTGGTTACCATGCTAGCCTCTAGTCATCCTCCGTGATCTAGTGGTTACCATGCTAGCCTCTAGTCATCCTCCATGTGGGAAGTCGTCCTCCGTGATCTAGTGGTTACCATGCTAGCCTCTAGTCATCCTCCATGATGTAGTGGTTACCATGCTAGCCTCTAGTCATCCTCCATGTGGGAAGTCGTCCTCCATGATGTAGTGGTTACCATGCTAGCCTCTAGTCATCCTCCATGTGGGAAGTCGTCCTCCGTGATGTAATGGTTACCATGCTAGCCTCTAGTCATCCTCCATGTGGGAAGTCGTCCTCCATGATGTAGTGGTTACCATGCTAGCCTCTAGTCATCCTCCATGTGGGTAGTCGTCCTGCGTGATCTAGTGGTTACCATGCTAGCCTCTAGTCATCCTCCATGTGGGAAGTCGTCCTCCGTGATCTAGTGGTTACCATGCTAGCCTCTAGTCATCCTCCATGTGGGAAGTTGTCCTCCATGATGTAGTGCTCACCATGCTAGCCTCTAGTCATCCTCCATGTGGGAAGTCATCCTCCGTGATCTAGTGGTTACCATGCTAGCCTCTAGTCATCCTCCATGTGGGAAGTCGTCCTCCGTGATCTAGTGGTTACCATGCTAGCCTCTAGTCATCCTCCATGTGGGAAGTCGTCCTCCGTGATCTAGTGGTTACCATGCTAGCCTCTAGTCATCCTCCATGTGGGAAGTCGTCCTCCGTGATGTAGTGGTTACCAGGCTAGCCTCTAGTCATCCTCCATGTGGGAAGTCGTCCTCCGTGATCTAGTGGTTACCATGCTAGCCTTTAGTCATCCTCCATGTGGGAAGTCGTTCTCCGTGATCTGGTGGTTACCATGCTAGCTTCTAGTCATCCTCCATGTGGGAAGTCGTCCTCCGTGATGTAGTGGTTACCATGCTAGCCTCTAGTCATCCTCCATGTGGGAAGTCGTCCTCCGTGATCTAGTGGTTACCATGCTAGCCTCTAGTCATCCTCCATGTGGGAAGTCGTCCTCCGTGATCTAGTGGTTACCATGCTAGCCTCTAGTCATCCTCCATGTGGGAAGTCGTCCTCTGTGATGTAGTGGTTACCATGCTAGCCTCTAGGCATCCTCCATGTGGGAAGTCGTCCTCCGTGATGTAGTGGTTACCATGCTAGCCTCTAGTCATCCTCCATGTGGGAAGTCGTCCTCCATGATCTAGTGGTTACCATGCTAGCCTCTAGTCATCCTCCATGTGGGAAGTCTTCCTCCATGATGTAGCGGTCACCATGCTAGCCTCTAGTCATCCTCCATGTGGGAAGTCGTCCTCAGTGATGTAGCGGTCACCATGCTAGCCTCTAGTCATCCTCCATGTGGGAAGTCGTCCTCCGTGATGTAGCGGTTACCATACTAGCCTCTAGTCATCCTCCATGTGCGAAGTCGTCCTCCATGATGTAGTGGTTACCATGCTAACCTCTAGTCATCCTCCATGTGGGAAGTCGTCCTCCGTGATCTAGTGGTTACCATGCTAGCCTTTAGTCATCCTCCATGTGGGAAGTCGTCCTCCATGATGTAGTGGTTACCATGCTAGCCTCTAGTCATCCTCCATGTGGGAAGTCGTCCTCCGTGATGTAGTGGTTACCATGCTACCCTCCAGTCATCCTCCATGTGGGAAGCCGTCCTCCGTGATCTAGTGCTCACCATGCTAGCCTCTAGTCATCCTCCATGTGGGAAGTCGTCCTCCATGATCTAGTGGTCACCATGCTAGCCTCTAGTCATCCTCCATGTGGGAAGTCGTCCTCCGTGATGTAGTGGTCACCATGCTAGCCTCTAGTCATCCTCCATGTGGGAAGTCGTCCTCCATGATGTAGTGGTCACCATGCTAGCCTCTAGTCATCCTCCATGTGGGAAGTCCTCCTCCGTGATCTAGCGGTTACCATGCTAGCCTCTAGTCATCCTCTATGTGGGAAGTCGTCCTCCGTTATCTAGTGGTTACCATGCTAGCCTCTAGTCATCCTCCATGTGGGAAGTCGTCCTCCGTGATCTAGTGGTTACCATGCTAGCCTCTAGTCATCCTCCATGTGGGAAGTCGTCCTCCGTGATGTAGGGGTCACCATGCTAGCCTCTAGTCATCCTCCATGTGGGAAGTCGTCCTCCGTGATGTACTGGTTACCATGCTAGCCTCTAGTCATCCTCCATGTGGGAAGTCGTCCTCCGTGATCTAGTGGTTACCATGCTAGCCTCTAGTCATCCTCCATGTGGGAAGTCGTCCTCCGTGATCTAGTGGTTACCATGCTAGCCTCTAGTCATCCTCCATGTGGGAAGTCGTCCTCCGTGATGTAGTGGTCACCATGCTAGCCTCTAGTCATCCTCCATGTGGGAAGTCGTCCTCCGTGATCTAGTGGTTACCATGCTAGCCTCTAGTCATCCTCCATGTGGGAAGTCGTCCTCCGTGATCTAGTGGTTACCATGCTAGCCTCTAGTTCCTGAGTTCAAACCCGGCGGAGGGCGATGCATTTTTTCAGGCATAAAAATCCTTAGCATGGCTTCCTTTGGAAGGGAAGTAAAGCCGGTGTCCCGTGTCGTAGATTTACAGCACGTAAAAGAACCTCAAGCCTGATAAGGAGGCCTTTGAGCAAAATTACTGGTCTTTCACACCCAATATAGAATGGGACGCTAAGGACCACAGTAGTTAAAGAGCGTCCATAAATAAAAAACTCAATTTAATTTCCATGTGGAAACAAACAACTTAAAAAAGCAAAAAATCCTGAAGAACTGTTAGGTAATATGTATGATGTGATAAAAAAAAGCCAAAGAAAAATATCCAAAATCGATAGTGGCTGTTAATAGTGTTATAAAAAGGTGTGATGTAAATCTAGAACTTATAAGGCAGGTAAATGAAAACATAAGATGGGCGTGTGAAACCTTAAGGGCACTTTTTATAGACGTGGAAAATATTTGGACCACGCATACATTGGTAGTGATGGACTGCACCTGAAAGACTTGTACTCTGGGCAAAGTGCTACAAAATTTAATTCACATAATAAAAGTAAATCAGGGAAACTAGTTCATGGAATGGAAGATGAGTTAAAAAGGGGGAAAAAGGAGTGCAGAAAAAATGATATGGTAAATGAAGTAGGTATGGATGCTGTAAATATTCTTTACATGAATATACAATGCTTAAGAACTAAAGTAGATGAATTAAGTGTATACACAAAATATATTAACTGTAATGTATTGTCTGAGTGAGCATTGGCAGCAGGAAAAGGAAATAGATTATGTAGTGATCGAAAACTTAAAGCTAGCTAGTTCTTTCTGCAGAAACAGGTATAAAAATGGTGGTGTTGCAATATATACTCAAGATTCTTTGGAAACAAAAACAATTGAACTAAACAGATTTTGTAAACAAAAAGTATTTGAAGTGGCAGGGATATTACTCAAAGATTACAATACTATAATATTCACGTTATATAGGTCGCCGGTAGAGGAACCTAACCTATTTCTTGAAACTATGGAAAACGTACTTACATATTTGTCCAACTTCAAGTGTAGTGTAATAATCTGTGGAGACCTAAATGCTCACTTTGACATACCTTAAACAAGTAGGGCAGTTTCTAAATTTATTACAACAGATGGGATACCACTGTGTAAACACAACTCCTACTTGAAAGAATGCTTGCCTAGATAATATCATAACTAATGTGCTACCAAAAAACTATACACTTACAGTATCAGAGCACAAAGTAGCAGATCATCAGGCTCTATTTTTCAGTGTAAACACTGAAAAAAATATGTTGCAGAAAGTAGAAAAAACTGTTAAAGGAATTAGGGATCTTAGCTTAGAAAATGTAAATAAATTCAAGGACTGTTTAGCAGGGGTGAACTGCGAAGCAATGCTTGGCGACTTTCAAGGATCAGCGGAACAAAGTTTTGAGCTCTTCTTTACAGAACTAGTTGATTTATTTAATAACACTTGCAAAATAAAAAAAAATACTAGTACATACAAGTGGTATAATCTAGAGCTAGAAAGAATGAAAAATAAATTAATAATTATGCAAGATATGTATAAAAAACACCAAATGGGTTATTGTTAAACACAGTGAAAGACTACAGAAAACAACATAAGAAAGCACTAGTTGAGGCAAAGAGAAATGCAAATCGGTCACAGATAGAAAAGTCTGACAACAAATGTAAGG
Source organism: Deroplatys truncata (assembly GCA_030765065.1). Taxonomy (NCBI): domain Eukaryota; kingdom Metazoa; phylum Arthropoda; class Insecta; order Mantodea; family Mantidae; genus Deroplatys; species Deroplatys truncata. Next base: position 204,977,564 of record CM060988.1, read on the forward strand.
CAGCCTGGTCAGTCATAAACTCCATAACAGTAGAAATAACAAGAGTTGAATAGACGAAGGAATAACTCCTGATGAATTCAACAGTTTCATTTTGCAGTCAGTAGAAGATATAACTTTACAGGTAAAATCATGCCCAGATGCTGCTATGAGCTTTATGAAGGAAGTAACAATAGGGAATGAAAATGAGGATTTCTCGCTCAGAGATGTAACATGTCTGGAGGTTCAAAAAATCACAGAAAGGCTAAAGAGTTCGAAAAGTAGGGAGATATACAATTTTTCCAATAACCTAATTAAAGAAATAATGCAATATATTGATGTCCCGTTGACCATTTGTATAGATAGATGTTTCAGCGAAGGTGTGTTCCCAAAAGAACTAAAATTTTCTAAAGTAATACCAATACATAAAAAAGGCGATAAAGAAAGTGTGACAAACTATAGACCCATTTCAATGATTCCCACAATAGCTAAAATTATGGAATGTCTGATAAAAACCAACTGCAAAATTATTTTGAAAAGCATAACTTATTTTCTAGTAATCAATTTGGATATCATAGAGCAAAATCAACAATACTGACAGTTGATACACTAGTAGAAAAAAAAAATCTATCAAACTTTTGAGGAAGGTAATATGGCTCCGGCCACTCTTTGTGGACAAAGCAAAGCATTTGATAGTGTACAACATTGCATTTTATTAAAAAAGTTGGAAATATGTATATGGAGTCAAAGAGAAAAGCTTAAGAATGTTTAAATCCTATTTACATGATCGCAGACAGCTGGAATCAGTTGGTGGCAAGCATTCTAGAATAAAAGAGGTGAAAACTGGAGTTCTGCAGGGCTCGGTGCTGGGGCCTCCGCTTTTATTAATAATGATAAATGACATATCTAAATGTTATCCATGCCATACAGTTGTCTATGCAGATAACACAACATTCCTTAATGTAAATAAAGAATATAATCTACTAATACAGGCAGTTAATAAAACAATGCAGCAAGCACAAACATGGTTTAGATTTAATGGCTTCCTTATGAATGCCACCAAAATGCAACAAATAATTTTCAGCTTAAAACATATGAACAATACCTGTGATAGTGTCAAACTACTTGGTGTCATAATAGACAAAACATCTATGCTGGAATCCACACATTGATTATATATGTAATAAGTTATCCTGCATGGTATTTCTTTTGGCAAACTTATAAAAGGCAGTGCCATAAGATTTTGTTTGTATGGCCTATTTTTCATTTTTTCAAAATATCTTAATATATGGTCCAGTATTATGGGGATGTAGTGTGCAGATAGTGGAGGTACTAAAGATTCAAAAGAAGGTAATAAGAATCCTGACAAACTCAAAGAAAATAGAACACTGTAAACCATTGTTCAAGGTGCTAGAAATCCCAACAGTTGTGAATTTATGTATTTATGATGTTTTGGTGCACATAAAAGAAAATCTACATACCTATGATATAAGAAGTGATATACATACATACATACAATACACGTAGTAGGAATAAGGTAGATATGCCGTACCATAGATTAAAGAAGAGCTCAAACCATCACAAAGTAATAGGCATAACATTTTTCAATTTACTTCCCCCAAAAATAGCGAATACGAATATTCTACTTTTCAAAGATAAAGTATACAAATAGTTAATAAAACATCCTTTGTACAGTGTACAGGACTTTGAGACAGCAAGTAAAATTGTATTCTTTATAATGTAACAAATACTGTATAGATTTTATGCTATTCTTTTATCTAATGAAACCTATTGTAATTACTAATTGGTGAACAAAATTATTATTTATTAACCTTGTTAATTCTGTATTACATAATTCAAGCATAAAATAAACAAAAGTTGTAACTTTCAACAAAACTTACCTTTAAGTCATCACAAACAGATGAAGTTTCTGTTTCTAGCCACCAAGGTTCTTCTTTAATTTTTATTTTGTTATCCATTTCATGACCACTGCTGCAGTTCTTAACCTTCGTTACAGGATCCTCGGGAAGAAATTCTGTCTCATTCTGTGAATCAAAGTCTGAAATAAAAGTCTGTTCGTCAATTTCTGTTTTCGTGTCTATCTCATCGTTGCTGCTGAATGTAAAATTTTCCAACTTAATCAGCTTTACGGGATGTTTGCTAAAACATTCTCTCTCTTTCTGCGAACAAAAAACTGGAGAGGGAGTCTCTGATTTAACTTCTGTTTTGATTCCCACGTCACAAGCATCGTCCAGAAATACAGTATCACTGTTTGTCTTGATTGTAAGATCATTGAGAAACAAACCTCTCTCATTCTGCGAGGCTACATTGTCTGAGAGAGGATCCTCTTCTTTGATTTCTATTTTCACATCCATTTCACAACTATTGTTGTTCTTAATTTCATTAACAAGTCTGTGGAGAAAGAAACATATATCATAAAATATCCGTAATTTTAATTATCAGCTAGTGTTCAAACTACCCAACACATCTCCACTGTTCTCTCACAAATAAACCTACTTCCTGGAATGCTAATTCAAAGCTATGTCTGGGACTCGAATCGTGGGTCTTTGTGAATTATATTACCACTCCATATAGAATATTGGCATCCCTGTACGAGTATTAAATCCTCTCATCTGATGCTTAACCTTCAAGGCAATCTCAAATATTAGATGTACTTTAAAGGTAATTGTAATGTTAATGTTTTGATCACTGTTCTTAGCCGTGGGCAGAAACAATTAATCCTAATAATGGTTAACTATAAAGTCACAACAACATTACAAGTCACTTTCACACAGTGAAGCAAATAATTAAATGATGCACCACTTAACAAATTACTGTCAGCACACAATGGACAAACATAGAAACTGTAATAGAAGGACACACTAATGAAGAGTACCATGCTAGCCTCCAGTTCCCAAGGTCAAGGGTTCAAACCTGGAGGACGGTGATTAATTTTTTTGAGTGTAAAAATCCTTAGCATGGCTTCCTTTGGAAGAGAAGTAAAACCGATGATCCTGGTCGTAGATTTACAGCATGCAAAAGAACCTCAAGCCTGATAAACAGCATCTGAACAAACTTTCTGATCTTTCATGCCCAATATAGAATGGGATGCTTAGAACCGCACTAGTTAAACAGCATCCATAAATTAAACTCAACTTCAAGAGTAAAATAAGAAAAGTGCAAAAATGTGAAAAAATGTGAAGCCCGATAGGAGGGAAGGATCAGAAAGACCCCTAGAAGAAAATAATTAATACAACGAATGAAAATGATATAATTTATATAAAACCAGAATAGGGGAATATAACACCCATTTGGAAAGAATACAAAATATGTTAAGAAGTGACAATTTCATCAAAACTCCATAAGATAATCTAAATAAATGTGTTCAATCAGTAAATGAAACAATAAATACATTCCATCTAATGAGCAATTTCAACTCGGAGCTCCAAACCCCACAATAGCTAACAAAATTAAATGGAGATTTTTATTTATGGGCGCTCTTTAACTACCATGGTTCTTAGCATTCCATTCTATATTGAGCATTAAAGAGCCAACAGAGGGATGTTTATCAGGCTTGAGGTTCTTTCATGTGCCGTAAATCTATGACACAGAGCAACTGGCTTTGCTTCCCTACCGAAGCAAGCCTTGCTAAGGATTTTTATACCCAAAAAAGTGCATCGCCCTCTGCTGGATTTAAACCCACAATTGGGAACTAGAGGCTAGCATGGTACCACTAGAGCTAGAGTATGTGTGCTACTTAAATTACAGGAAACAACATTCAACCAGTAACAAATAATATTGTTTCCCCATCATACTACAGTAGACCCTCACTAATTCAAAATCAGATAAATCGAAAACTCTGTTAACCCATAATAGCTGCTTGGTCACTGCCGAATTACATGCAAAAATCTATGCTTAAACCAAATTTTGGATAATTCATACTACAAACTAAAATTTGGTCCCCTCATTACATATTCCATACATTATTCTTTGTTTAAACAGAATATGTATGTTGTGCTGTGCACTGCAATATTTTCTGTTATGCATTTCACATATTTTTCTCAATACTCTGCTGCAATTTCTCAACAATGGTCTGATTGCTTACGTGTTCACCTCCACAGCATATGATACAAGGGAGGGGTAAGAGGAGGTTGTTCAGCAGACCCCACATGGCGCGCAACTCACAACAATCCAGAGAGCTGTTTGTCTCTTCTTGTGAACAGTGAATGTTTTTTCTTCTTTCCCCCCCCCCCCTTTCGCTCCATCACTCGCTATGCCGCCAAAAGAGAAACATGCTAATAATGCTCTCACGCTGAAACAAAAACAGCAAACTTTACATATGGTCAACAGTGGAGAGAAGACCAAAACACAAGTTGTAGAACACTTTCAGATTCCGAAAGGGACTCTCTCATCGATTATAAGTTCAAAACAGAAAATAGAGGCAAGTTGACAAGTTATTCATTTAGTGGCAATAGCAAGCGCATGAGACCAGCGAAACATGAAGAGTGGAGGATCGCTGTTAGAATGGTTCCAACACATGTATTCATAGCAAATTCCACTGTCCGGCCCCATGCTTCAAAAAATGGCTTGGGAAATCCCCAAGAAAGAAGGAATTTCTGGGTTTGTGCCTTCCGAGGGATGGCTATGGCATTTTCAAAAGAGGCATAAAATCAGTGCTGTCAAGTGTTTGTGGGGAGTCACATAGAGTAAACTAGGAAGATAGCAAAGAGTGGGCGTAGGAGTTTCAATCTATGCTCTCTCATCTTCAACCAAGAAATGTGTTTAATAAGAGTGAAGCAAGCGTTTTCTATGACTTGATGCCTGAAAAAACATTACGTGCCAAGGGTGGAAAATGCCATGGAAGAAAACGCAGCAAGGAGAGACTAACGGTGGTCTTGTGTTGTAATTCAGAGTTCTGAGAAGCTCAAACCATTAGTGATTGGAAAACACAAAAATCCATGTTGTTTTAAAAATGTCAACCTATTCAATCTGCCAAGTCAGTACGAGAATAACAATAAAGCTTGAATGACCAAATCTCTTGAAGATTCAACAACAAATGGTTGCGATAAAGAGGGACATTATAATAACTTTGGACCGCTACTCAGCACATCAGTTCGATAACCTGGAACTTCTGAACATAGAAGTTGTCTTCTTACTAGCTAACACCACATGCTGTCTGCGACCATTGGATCAAGGAATAATCACCTCAATGAGGTGTAATTACAGACAATTACTGGTTAAGGCTGCCATCAGTGCAATAGAACTACAAGAAACATTGGAATGTACTGCAAGCTATCCGCAACATATCTGCTGCTTGGGGTGAAGTTACAACACACACCATAACTAACTGTTTTAAGAAGGCCTGGACAGCAACTGATAACGCCGCTGAAAAGAACAGGAAACCAATGATCCACATTTGAACTTATAATGTGGATACAATTGGGATTCTGATAATGCTCTTCCACATGCTTACTACCGGTTGGTGCCCTCTTGTATTGCCATTATGGAAGAATGGACGTAGGTGGACAAATCTGTGCTGCTGAAGAACCAGTCATCTGCTGATGATGCAGAAGAGAATGATAATTCTTTACTGTTATCTTCTGAGGTGGAACATGAAGATACGACACTGCGACCCTGTGCTGAAGTTGCTGCTGCAATTTCTGTTCTCAAGAGATTTGCTGCCACTTCTAAAGTGTCTACATGGCATTTCAGGCTGCCCTGGATGTGGTATCTTCAGAAAGTGCCATAATATTACGACCAACAGTCTGCCAATCAACAATTAATGATTTTTACAAATTATAGAACTAAAATGTGTAATAGTTAAGAGTTGTAACTAAAACATGAGTTCCAATTAAAACTTACTGTTAAAAGAACAGTATATTTAAAGTGTTTCTTAAGGTTATTGTTTGTTGCATTATATAACTCACTAATTCAATGAGTACAATATTGTTCCAAATAGTACTGTTTTAAAAACAATTACGGCAAGCATTTGACAGTATACTTTCTCAATTAAATAAATACCATATATACCGTATACAGCAGTTATTTTTACTTTTTCTTAGAGGTCATGAAAGTGAAACACCCTCATTCGTTGGTAGGCATAACAAGAGAGAAAATGAACTCAAGTCGTATTTTACCATTTCAGATAATACGGGACTATGTTTACAAAACCTTGTTAATTCAAACTTCGTTAAACCAAATTGGCTATTTTTCAGATCCTTGGAATTCAGTTAAAGGGTCTACTGTATCTTGCAAATGGCTCTTAATTAATTGTTCATCTTTGTCACTACTTGGAACTCAACTAAGTGAAAACTCAAGTAAACAACTTGTTTCATACAATGTCAAATCTCTCTTTTGCAGCATTCTGTACACCAAAATGCTACGTTATTTGCAAGAACGGCTAAACTCACTTTACTAGAAAAAATGTTTCTTTCTTTCTTTTTTTTTTTTAACAAATTTGCCTACTTGGTAGTCTAGTGGCATGACTCCTTTGACCGTTGCCATGGAATTCACAACACCAAACATGGATCGTTACCAATCAGGAACCCTGCCAGCTTAAAACAAAGGAAATGGAACAAGGCAATACGACAGGAAAATGAGGGTACGAAATTAATGTACAACGACACTTCAACTAAATTTACTGTTCACACACCACAGTACAAAAAATACCTTTTGCTAACAGACCAGTAGGTTTGCCCTTAAATACAAATTTATCATTTAATAACAATTAACAAACTTTAACTCTTTATACAAGAGTACATTTGACGAACTTTCCTACTACCATAAAATTTTATGCTTTCGCAACTAATATGTTTCAACATCACAATTACTTTTATTTAAAGGTGAGTCGGAATTGTTACACTAACATCACTTAAGTTTACTCACTTAACATGTTTCGGGAAATGGTTGTTCCCATCCTCAGAAGTTAATTCGACTGGCTCGTGTTGTTGGTGTTTCCGTTTTTTGGACTGGATCCTGTGGTGGCATCTTGTGGTGGAGAAATGTACTTCCAGAGAGGATCTGGTGGCGGCAAATCAAAATTCATTAGATGTGTGTTGTGTTTTAGAATGGTGATCTCCCATGCATCTAATTCGGCTGCAAGTTTGGCTGGTTTGACTAATGTAATATTGGGTTTGATGTTGTGATTAGTGATCCAAAAATGGTGTGAAACTGCAGATTTGTCCATTTGTTTGTATTTAATACATCTCATGTGCTCCTTTAGCCTAGTTTCTAAGTTTCTTTTTGTCTTACCTATGTATACTTTATTGCAATCTGAACAATTGATTTTATAGATTCCAGCTTTTTTGTCTTGTGGAATGGGGTCTTTTAACTTGTTACAAAGTAATTTCTCTATGTTAAATTTGTTCTGTGGAGCTAGGCTGATGTTATGTTTCATGAAAATCTTCTTAAATTTGTGAAATGTTCCTGGGTGGTATGTGAATTTCTTGAACTTTAGCCCTTTATCTTGCTGGCTGAGATTTGTTGTGTTTCTGATGTGCATCTGTCGTTTGAATTTTGCAATTTTTTTGTCAATAGTTGCTTTGTTGTACCCATTATGTATTGCTGTGTCTACTATATGCTGGTATTCTAACTGGTATTCTTTTTTATTTAAGGGGGTATATACCAGTCTATGTGTTAGGCTGTTTAGTACTGCATGTTTGTGTGTGGTTGGATTGAAACTCTTATTTTTTATGTAATTAGTAGAGTGTGTTGGCTTCCTGTATAGGCCAAAGGTTAGGTTCTTTTGTTCTCTGATGATTTTAGGTCTAAAAATGGTAGCATGCCTTCTTTTTCTATTTCTATGGTGAATTTTATTGATTGGTTCTGTAGGCTAAGGAGTCTTGTATGAACCTATTAGGGACAACAGCGAAGATGTCGTCAACATATCTGTGCCAAACTTTAAACATGTATGGAAAGGAAGTTGTTATGTGTGTTTCTAAGTAGCTCATAAATAAATCTGCCAAGAAGGGTGAAAGTGGGTTGCCCATGGTTAGACCAGTTGGTTGTTGATAGAACTTCTTATTGAAACTAAAACAATTTTGTGCAATGCATAAATTGGTAAGTTGTATGAGGTCTTCTATTTCTTCTTCAAGTAGGTTAGTCTGCTGTAGCCATTTCTTTAATTGACGCAGGAGTTGATCTGTAGGGACACTTGGAAATAGTGCAGTGACATCAAAGGAAACTAATCTGTCTTCTGGTTCGAGTTCCAGGGATTTTATCTTTTGTATTAAATCTTCTGAATTCATTATGTTTTTGTTATTGAATTTTGGTAGTGAAGAGAATCTCTGTACTAACCATTTTGCCAGTTTGTAGGTAGGAGAATCAATATTGCTGACGATTGGTCTCATCTTATTACCCGGTTTGTGTATTTTAGGTAGAGCATACATTCTTGGTAAAGTGGGGTGGTCTGGTTTTAATCTAGATTTATCAGTGTCTGTTATAGTTTTGCTTTCCTGGATGGTTTGATTGAAGGCTTTTAAATGTAATTTTAATGGGTCTTCTTGAATTTGTATGTAATTTTCTTGTTGCAGCATATTTTCTACTCTGGCAATATAATCATCTTTTTGCAGTACAACTAGTTTATTTCCCTTGTCAGCTTTTGTGTATACTACTGGTTTTGATTTTAATGTTTTGATCACATGTTTGGTTGGGAAATTGTTATGTTTATCTGCTTGTATTTCTTGGAGAACCATTTCACATTCTTTTTTTATAGTGGTTTTACTATTTTCATTTAGGTTGTAAGTAGCAATCTCAATGTCTCGACTATTTCATCGGTTGTTTTTGTGTAGCCAACACATGTTTTTAGGCCAAGGTTTAATACCGATAATTCCGCTTTGGTGAAAGTTACATTTGAAAGATTAATTACGTCTGGGTATGACGTCGTTTTTTCATTTTTTAGGTTAGGTTTATATGAATGTTGCTTCCGGCGCAGTATGTCTAGTTTTTTCTTTAATTTCAGCGTTTTTGTTTTCATCCTGTAGCTAAGAATAGTGAAGAATTTTGATTGCATGTTTTGCCAAAGTGAGTAGCCGAGTGTGTCCGTTAATTTAAGGTGAAGAGCATATAATTCCAGTTCCAATTTTTGTAATTTTGCGTAGTGGTTGTTTCTCTCAATTATTATTACTTTTTTATCGGCTGATGTTTGGTGTTTGCTGTTTTTGTCAAATTTTACAATTCTCCTTACAAACTTTGGTGTGCTTTGCTTTGTATGCATAGGTTTAAAAAACGGATGTCCGCAAATGTGTTTTTTCTCTTTTCTTCAATTTTTTGGTATCTTTTGATGTCACTTTTTATTCCACTGAAATCTGTATTGAAATTTAGGGTTTCTAATCTTACCTTGTTTTCTGCCAAGATTAGAAACCCTAAATTTCAATACAGATTTCAGTGGAATAAAAAGTGACATCAAAAGATAACAAAAAATTGAAGAAAAGAGAAAAAACACATTTGCGGACATCCGTTTTTTAAACCTATGCATACAAAGCAAAGTCACACCAAAGTTTGTAAGGAGAATTGTAAAATTTGACAAAAACAGCAAACACCAAACATCAGCCGATAAAAAAGTAATAATAATTGAGAGAAACAACCACTACGCAAAATTACAAAAATTGGAACTGGAATTATATGCTCTTCACCTTAAATTAACGGACACACTCGGCTACTCACTTTGGCAAAACATGCAATCAAAATTCTTCACTATTCTTAGCTACAGGATGAAAACAAAAACGCTGAAATTAAAGAAAAAACTAGACATACTGCGCCGGAAGCAACATTCATATAAACCTAACCTAAAAAATGAAAAAACGACGTCATACCCAGACGTAATTAATCTTTCAAATGTAACTTTCACCAAAGCGGAATTATCGGTATTAAACCTTGGCCTAAAAACATGTGTTGGCTACACAAAAACAACCGATGAAATAGTCGAGACATTGAGATTGCTACTTACAACCTAAATGAAAATAGTAAAACCACTATAAAAAAAGAATGTGAAATGGTTCTCCAAGAAATACAAGCAGATAAACATAACAATTTCCCAACCAAACATGTGATCAAAACATTAAAATCAAAACCAGTAGTATACACAAAAGCTGACAAGGGAAATAAACTAGTTGTACTGCAAAAAGATGATTATATTGCCAGAGTAGAAAATATGCTGCAACAAGAAAATTACATACAAATTCAAGAAGACCCATTAAAATTACATTTAAAAGCCTTCAATCAAACCATCCAGGAAAGCAAAACTATAACAGACACTGATAAATCTAGATTAAAACCAGATCACCCCACTTTACCAAGAATGTATGCTCTACCTAAAATACACAAACCGGGTAATAAGATGAGACCAATCGTCAGCAATATTGATTCTCCTACCTACAAACTGGCAAAATGGTTAGTACAGAGATTCTCTTCACTACCAAAATTCAATAACAAAAACATAATAAATTCAGAAGATTTAATACAGAAGATAAAATCCCTGGAACCCGAACCAGAAGACAGATTAGTTTCCTTTGATGTCACTGCACTATTTCCAAGTGTCCCTACAGATCAACTCCTGCGTCAATTAAAGAAATGGCTACAGCAGACTAACCTACTTGAAGAAGAAATAGAAGACCTCATACAACTTACCAATTTATGCATTGCACAAAATTGTTTTAGTTTCAATAAGAAGTTCTATCAACAACCAACTGGTCTAACCATGGGCAACCCACTTTCACCCTTCTTGGCAGATTTATTTATGAGCTACTTAGAAACACACATAACAACTTCCTTTCCATACATGTTTAAAGTTTGGCACAGATATGTTGACGACATCTTCGCTGTTGTCCCTAATAGGTTCATACAAGACTCCTTAGCCTACAGAACCAATCAATAAAATTCACCATAGAAATAGAAAAAGAAGGCATGCTACCATTTTTAGACCTAAAATCATCAGAGAACAAAAGAACCTAACCTTTGGCCTATACAGGAAGCCAACACACTCTACTAATTACATAAAAAATAAGAGTTTCAATCCAACCACACACAAACATGCAGTACTAAACAGCCTAACACATAGACTGGTATATACCCCCTTAAATAAAAAAGAATACCAGTTAGAATACCAGCATATAGTAGACACAGCAATACATAATGGGTACAACAAAGCAACTATTGACAAAAAAATTGCAAAATTCAAACAACAGATGCACATCAGAAACACAACAAATCTCAGCCAGCAAGATAAAGGGCTAAAGTTCAAGAAATTCACATACCACCCAGGAACATTTCACAAATTTAAGAAGATTTTCATGAAACATAACATCAGCCTAGCTCCACAGAACAAATTTAACATAGAGAAATTACTTTGTAACAAGTTAAAAGACCCCATTCCACAAGACAGAAAAGCTGGAATCTATAAAATCAATTGTTCAGATTGCAATAAAGTATACATAGGTAAGACAAAAAGAAACTTAGAAACTAGGCTAAAGGAGCACATGAGATGTATTAAATACAAACAAATGGACAAATCTGCAGTTTCACACCATTTTTGGATCACTAATCACAACATCAAACCCAATATTACATTAGTCAAACCAGCCAAATTTGCAGCCGAATTAGATGCATGGGAGATCACCATTCTAAAACACAACACACATCTAATGAATTTTGATTTGCCGCCACCAAATCCTCTCTGGAAGTACATTTCTCCACCACAAGATGCCACCACAGGATCCAGTCCAAAAAACGGAAACACCAACAACACGGGCCAGTCGAATTAACTTCTGAGGATGGGAACAACCATTTCCCGAAACATGTTAAGTGAGTAAACTTAAGTGATGTTAGTGTAACAATTCCGACTCACCTTTAAATAAATTCAATACACATCACTGTTTCTAGCTTCTTTTCATTACAATATCAACGTAATCACAATTACTGTTTAGCTAAAAGCTTTACATTTGTGCATAAAAGTTTCACTAGTTCCCTTTCCATTTAACTGCCATTTATTAATTTGCAAACCTGCTCAAATATGCACAGAAAAATATAAAATAGCAAACTGCAGAAAGTGCAATTGTCTTATGTAACCTTCAGCAAATTAATTTAGACTGCTCAAAATCAAGAAATGTACATACACATGCCCTGGGATAGAAATTTAGAACAATAGCTACTTGCGAAAAAGATAATTACAAGAATTTTGGGCATATACCCGTGTTTGCTGCTTATGAGTCCTGCTGTAAAACTTGTCTGGTGAGAAAGATTCCCACAGACTGACTTCCCTTCCTCAACATTGAATGAGTCACTTCTCGATGCCAGGGAGGGGGAGATGGTTGGTGACAGCATTGCCCTTCCCCTGATTGTGGCGAAATGATGAAACTTTCCCCTGCTCTGCTGACATCATCTTGGTACTGAGTGATAGTCCAGCACTCTGTACATAATTCTGGAAAATTCTTTATGCCAGATAGTGATGATCTTAACAAATGTACCATTTCTGGCAAGTTCTTTATGCCAGATAGTGATGATCTTAACAAATGTACCATTTCTGGCAAGTTCTTTCAACTGTCGTGATGGGGTTGTGCCCAAAATGGCGCATTGAAGAATAAATAAACTTAACAAACAGCTGTATCGATGAAGCATGTTTTTATTTCAGTGGCAAATTCTATCAACAGAAACAGGTCTAGCCATGGGATAACCCTCTATCTCCACTTTTTGGAAATCTGTACATGAGAAACTTTAAGACCCACAACACTAAAACATTTTCTCATAAATTTAAGATTGGTGTGGATATGTTTGCTATGATAATTGAAAAAACTTTAGATGACTCACTTAAACTTGTAAATCTTAAAGAACCAGTCATCAAATTCACTTTAGAGAAAGAAATAGATAACTCCTACCCCTTTTGGACCTAAAACTTGCCAGCATTAAGAACAGAATTCAGATTGGAATGTACAGAAAAAGCATACCTACTGACAACAATCATATCAACTGGAGAACACACAAACCTGCCAGAATCAGCAGCTTAACTTAAACATAAGTAAACATTCAAGAAATTGTGAAACAATACAGATACATATTAAACACTGCTGAACATAATGGATTCAAAACTGAACTAGTTGAAAAGAAACTCAAAAAGTTAAAGAAGCATAAACAGCTCATATAACTAAATACACTAATCCCTAACAAGGATAAACCCAAATTTAAGAAATTCACACACCACCCCTGGATGTGTGACACATTCCAAAAAAATGTTAATGACTTCAACACTGTCCTAGCGCTATAAAATAAATACAACTTAAAAAACATGAAATAAGAGCTGAAGCTTTTCTGGCAACGAACATAATCTAGACATTCGCGGGCTTTAAGCCAAATAAGGTGATGTTGATGCACTGACGTTTCTGGAGCGTGCATCTCTCCCATCATCAGGATGCTGAATGACTGATCGGGTGAAATGGCCAGCATGTATACTGTCTGTCGCGGTGGCTAGCTTGGACCTCAAGGTGTTCCTACTGGGTTTCCTGAGGTAGATTTTGTACAAAACTCACCTACTCTGTCTGCTGCTTGGGTGGTCTGTTTTTACGTTTTCTGAACCGGTCAGTTTCAATTTTGATGGCCGCTTTCCATGCAGAACTGAACCGTAGACCAGAGTGCCGCTCTCAGAGGAGATGGCCAGTGCCTCCTTGACCCTGCACTCCCAGTAACCACATTTGACCATGAAGATTGAGTCACAGAAGTTGGCTCTATGGTTCATTTCTAAGCAATGTTTTGCCATTCTAGAGTTTTCAGACTGCATTGAACGGATGGTCCTCTCATGCTGCTCGACTCTGGTGGTTATGGTCCTGCTGGTCTCCTATATACAGGGCCTCGCACTCATACAGAATGTGGTACATCCCAGGTACATTAAGATCTAACTGGTCTTTCACCATTCTCACTAGATTTGTTATCATTCAGAAGCGATCTGTGAATGGTCATGATGTCATGTTTGGCCACTATTCTGCCGGACAGTTGCCGGTGTATGGGATACAGGAGAGGTCTCTATCTCCGATCCACAACACTTGACACTAGAATTGTCACACTTAAAATACACCTTCTGCCATAATGGCTACTCCCACTATGATGCCACAGCAGCACTAACTAGAGCAAAAAAAGGGAAGCCTCTCAAACAGTAATCATCAGAAACGTTTTCCATTCACAGCCTGCCTCCTATATACCGGCAACCTATCCAGCAGAATAGTGGCCAAACGCAACATCACGACATGCGGACATTGATGATATATGCACAGATCAACAAAAAGAGACTTGTAGTTTGATCTTGGATGCATCCCTAATTCTGAGAGCTCTCTTCTGCAGAGTAAGTAATTTATTGGTAGCATGATCATTGCCCCACAATAAAGCACCCTAAATTATGTGACTATACAGGATGTATCATAATTATAGTGCAAACTGAAACAGTTGAAAGTATACAATAGTAGAAGCAAAAACATGGGCCTACAAAAGAGGCATGTGCAAGGTAATTGTAAATGTGTGATTACGAGCCACCACTGACTTCATTAACCTGCATCATCCTAATTAGTACAAATGAATTTAAAAAGTAGACCTTTTGTTTAATAATTGCCATTCTAAGTTGCCTCAAAACTCACTCATAGTTTAACTTAACAAGGAATACAACTCTACTTTAGTGTGTTCCATGTTATTAATACTTGTACACTCTTCCGTGTTAAAGAAGGTGTTCAAAGTGCGGTCCTTGCACTTGGATTCAGTGCTGCACTCGTCTCTGCAGTGAGTTTTTAATTCTTTCAAACACCCCAGATCATTCTTGACAAGCACGTACAGTTCTCTGCTCAAGTACTTCAATGGTACCAACAGGAGTGCTGTACACTACATTTTTTGAGGTCACCCCATACAGAAAATTCCAAAGGTTTGAGATCAGATGATCATGGAGGCCAAGGGCCAGGCCCTCCTTGACCTATCCATCTTGGACCAGATCTCCACATTAGATGTCTTCTTACAGTAGCAGCAAAATGTATTGGTGCTCCATCATGCACGTACCACATACTCCAATGTTGCTCAAGGGAAACATTCTCAAGCAATTCACGTCAGTGTCGGCTCATAACAACACATTTGCAATAATAAATCTCGCACATGGCTTGTTTGTGGACCCTGGAATCTTTTTGCTTCTATTATCATATACTTTTAATTGTTTCATTCTCAACTTTTCATTATGATGCATCCTTTATGTTTGTCCAAACCAAAAATATATTAATGAATCTTTAAATGTAATTTTATTAACAATAATAATTATATATATATATATATATATATATATATATATATATATATATATATAGATATATACCTTCAGTAATCTTGTCTGCAATATAGTCAATATGAGTACTGCAACCAATGCCAGCTTTAAGATGAATGCCAAGAAAGTAGAACAACAGTGGTCACACTTTGACATATGGAAAGCAAATCGTAGATCAACAGTTTTATAGGCGTTGAGCTGAGTTTATTGCCACTGCACCATTCATTTATCTTACATTACAATTCAAGGACTTTGATATCTAAAGAAATATCATATGAGAAGTAACTGCAATCACTAGGTCATTAATTGATGCTTTACTGTCAATGTTGGCCGAGATATTATTTATATAAATAATAAAATAGACTGTTTAGATTGCAACAAAGCACAAGACTAAAATAACGCTAAAAAAATAATATTAAGATAAATCCGGTGCAGCCAATCACTTCTGAGAACAAAAAGTGAAGCTCCCAAAATTATTATGTAATTCCCCAGAACTGCTGAGCTATGGGGAAAAAACATATCTCAATATTTTGGAACATTAAATTATCAACTTTGAAATTCCAGCAGACAATAGTTTAATCACTAAATTCACCAACCCCACACCAGATGATGCTACAGTTACACAGGGAAGAAGAGGATTGTGCAATCACTGGTTAGTCAATCAGCAGTTGAAAATGAGGACAATAGCTCTTCTAAATATGTCCTACCAATTATTTGCCAAGTGGAGCAATATAAATGTTTAACGTTGATTAATTTTTCAATATTTAACTACAAGTCACCTTTGAGGTGTGATATCTCAACTTTAAGGTTTAGTATGATTCTTAAATCAAATGAGACGGTTTATTACCTGTGTGAGCATTTTGCCATAGCTGACAACATCAACTCACAGTCCTGAAGCTTCATGGTTCAAGTCCCAGCTGTAGAATTGAATTTTTCAAGCCTGATTCAACTTTCTGACTTAGTCTTTATACAAGGCTAGCCACAAGAACGATTATCACAAACACACAAATCTACTTCCTGGAAATCTAGACCTGAAAATAATAATGTCGTGCTAAGTGAAACATTTTGAATAAGTATGCTGGCTAATGCTAAGAGGGAAATCAGTCAGGACAGTAAAAGAAGGTACCAAGTTGACAATTGGAAGGGAAGAACTTCTGGAAGCATTGCCCAAGCACTCTGGAGAGAAATTTGAAGATGAAGACAGGGTGGAAATACTGTCATCTGGGGAACTACTTAGAGAGTAAAGAACTGGAAGGAGAAATATAAGATGAACTGACTAATGCTATTGTGAAAATGAAAATGGGAAAAGCAACAGGATGGATGTTATATAGTTCCAGAATTTATCAAATATGGTGCACAAGTGATGACCAAATCTTTTATGGAATGAAAATAGGATTCCTAAAGAAAGGAGACAAAACCTGATCCTCCCAATTCACACGAAGGGAAATGCCTGTGACTGTAATGATTATAGGGCTCAGTTGTATACAAAGTTGGGAAGAAGGTTACAGAGAGTCGTGTAAGAGGAGGAAGGGACAAACACAGGACCATCTTTAAAATTCTTAAAATTTGAAGCACTATTAATAGTGAAGAGACATACATATGGAGAATTCCAACTTAAAACTTACTTCACTTGAAGTCAAATGGTTAAAAACAAGGAACCTTATTGACAAGTATTCCCACAGATAAAATCTCAACGCTTTTAAAAACAATTGTTAATTTCTATAGATTTAAACCCTTTGGAAATTGAAGACATAAAAATGACTGAAACATCATTAAATCAAAATTTCACTTTTAATAAAAAATATTACAAGCAAGCACATGACTTTGCTATGGGTAACCCTTTGTCACCACTATTGGCAGATCTGTATATGAACCATGTAGAAACATCAGCGATAAAAACTTCCCTCATGTTTACAAAATATGGGTTACAAAAAATCTGATGATATTTTCGCTGTAATTCAACACAAAGATAATGAAGTGGAATTGCTTAATCTATAGGCTAAATATGTCAAATTCACTTGTAAAATAGAAAATAAAGGTGTATTAATTTTTTTAGATCTAAAAATTCTCAAAGACAAAAATGGTTTAAAATTTGGTATTTATAGAAAACCTACATACACATGGATAATTATATTAAGAAGAATAAATTCAATCCAACTTCCCATCAATTAGCAGTCTTCAGAAGTTTGATACACAGACTCCAAGTATACCATTGGATCAAGAAGAATATCACCATATTTTAGAAATAGCAAGCTTCAACAGTTTTAAAACTTTGATAGACAAATCAGTCAAATGTGATTTGAAAAACAAGAAACTGAAGCAACTGGTGGCGTTAAAGGAAACAGATAATAAAGATCGAAAATATAATAAATGTACATATCATCTATGGTCTTTGAACAAATTTAAGAAGATTTCCAAAAAATTAAATATCAGACTGTCTCCTCAAAATAAACAGATTGAATAATTTACTCAACATACCTCTCAAAAATACTATTACATCCAAAATGAAATCAAGAATTTATGAAACTAATTGTGAAGATTGTGAGAAATTTTACATAGCGAAAACCATAATAAATTACACACAGATTGAAGGAGCATCAGAGAAGTATTAAAAACAAACAAATAGATTAGTCAGCCGCAGCTCACCACTTTTGCTTGGATAATCACGGAATAGGACAAGTTATCAAACTGTTAAAACCTGTTACTTCAGCTTTAAAACTGGATATTTGGGAAAAGATTTATATTTAACGAAAAGAAGTTCACTTATTGAATTCTGAGATCCACCACCAAATGAACTAATAAAGTTATGTAGAATTACTGCTAGAGATCCTGGTGCATCAGAAGAGGGATGACAGCATGCCATCAGTCACCAAATAGCTGAAGATGTAGACGAATGTTTCTGAAAAACATTTCCTTGTTTATAACCATCTGACTTTAAGTGAAGTAAGTTTGACTCTTCATATGTTTCAATATAACAGGACCACCTCTTTACTACTCCTTGGATCTAAAAGCAGCTTTTGATTCTGTGCCATATCAACACATATGGACAGCTCTTCAAGTAAAGCAAGTGCCAAAGAGACCCATCAAAGCATGTATTATGAACCCATTGGAAGGGTGCACTAGGATAGAAAGCCCTTACAGGAATTAAAAATGAAAAAGGGAATTAAGCAAGGAGACAGTCTTAGCCCCTTCTCTTTAACATCTTCCTGACAAAATAATTAAAGGTGTAAAAGATGCCCATACGGAACTAATACAGAGTTGGAGACCTCGTCCAGTATACCTCCAGGTGCTTTTATATGTGGATGACATCATCCTTAAAGCAGACAGGCAGAAGAGGCTTCAACAGCTGTGGAGGAATGAAATGAAGATCTAAAGATCAAAGGCATGGCTATCAATAAATGATAAGAGTGAGGAAGTTCTGGTGATAGCCCTTGATGTAATCCACATCCTAGATTAACTAGCTCTCTCTTAAGCTGGCCTAACTTACTATACAATCTACAGATTGATACGTTATGATATGATATCATATGAGGAGAAGATGTTGGGGAACAGCTTGAATACTTGGAAAGTAGAGGGTTGAATGATGCCTCACCTTCATAACTCCTCAGCAGATGGCAGCATTGGTATGTGGCAGGTGCTGGACTGTTCAGTAGATTATCCTCTACTACTCCAGTTGGCAGGAAGACTTAGCAATAAACGGTTGTATTGTTACAGCATAATGAATGGAATTCTGCAAAGACGGTTAGTCAATGCGAGTTAAGCAACGTGCTATCGTGGGATTCTTGAAAACCTGTAAACACGCACCGGGTCTGACTACTCAGAGTCCACACCCTGGCAACCCAGGATTTCTCCTGGGTTCTTTCCATTAGGGACAGGGCCTATTTTATGTACCGCCCGCCGACCTGGTCGAGGTTGAGCTAGGACTCATCCTGCCCATTCCCCAGACAGAGATGGAAGTGGATATACTGCTTACGCACGTGAAACCTGGAGGGCAACTACAAAATAACCTCAGTGGGGCCGACAGCAATCTAGCATGCCATCTACCGGCTCTCCAGGTTGGTACCGGAGGAGATTGAGGAGTCTCACAACCACGCCTGCATGGACACCCATACAGATGTACTCAATCTTCCATGGGTATCGGGAACCACTGTCATGTCTAGACCAACCCAATCCAAACAGCTCCTTATCGGGAGGGGCTCGAATGTTCGGCCCGACGTACTTCTAGTAATGTCAGAAGTACCACGAGTGCTCAGGGTATGGAGCGCAAACACCACGGCAGCTGAAGGGGTCAGAAACCCCCCCCCCTTGATTTTTGACAGCAGAAGGTATCACCCCAAAGGAAATTCATCAGGAAATTCAAGCTGTTTATTGTAATTGTGTTGATGTGAGCACTGTGTGTCACTGGGCCAGTAGCTTTAAAGATATTGCGGTGGAAACATCTTGACTTGCTTGACAAAGAAATAGTTGGAATCCTGTGATAGCAATCAGTAACTTTCACAGTCAAAAAGCTGACAGACTGATTTAGTATTATCATGTATGACAGCGTTACATTAGAACATGTAGGTCACATTATTGCTTTACTTGGTTATTGAAAGATCTGTACACAATTGGTATCCCAGAAGCCAATGCGTGAAATAAAAGCACATAGACCTGAAATTTGCCAGGAACTCCTCTGACATTATGAGAATGGAGGTGATGCTTTTCTGCATGCAATTGTTACAGGAGACAAAACAAGGGTACACTATTACATCCCGGAGACAGAACGTCAGTATATGGAATATTGACACAAAGGCTTGGCCCAGGAAACAAAATTCAAGACACAGCACTCAGCTGGAAGAATCATGCCAACATTGTTTTGTGACACAGATGCTGTTATCTATGTTGATTTCCTTGAGTGTAGAACAACAATCAGTTCAGAGCATTACATCACAATTCTGCAAACTTTGAAACGAAGACTGACAGTGTCCCAAAGGAAAAGGGAAATGTTTTCCTGCAGCACAACAATGCCAGACCACACACTTCACATGGCCACCACAGCAGAACTTAGTGGACTGAAGCTCACCACCATACAGCATCCACCACAGAGTCCAGATTTGGTGTTGTCAATGAAAGAAGATCTGCAGGGACATCCTATGCTTCTGATGAAGAAATTGAGAGGCTGGATGTGGAAACAGATCGTTGAATTCTTCCACGAAAGTTTCAGTAAACTTGTTCATCGTTGACAGAAATGTAACCAATTGTCTGGCAATTGTGTGGAAATGTGAATACACATTATTACAGAGCATATTCCAAGGATTATATCTGCATTTGGTTTATTAAAATATTCCCATTGAAACCCAAGGTGCTGCGTCAGATGGTATTCAACCTCGAGCCACTGCCCAGCATATAACCGAGTTGCACATGGGGATGTTCAACTGAATGATGACATATTGTTGTGTCTAGCCAGGTTTTTTATATAAACCCCAGGTTCTATGCCTCATGTTTGATTTTGGAACGTGTTGCTAACCTGAGTGCATATTGATGCAGTAATTTGTATCACAAATTACTTAAATGTAAATAATGATTGTAATATGAATATGTATTTTTATGCGACATTGATTTGAGATGTTTCTTGACTGTAATTATTGTTGATAAGTAAGTTTCTACAACCTTACTGAAACTGTCAATAATAGCGCGCAATAATGCAGCGAGGGGGTGAGCTGTTTATCATTATTGGAAACGAGGAAGTTACGTAATGTTGGCGCGTTTTTTCCGTTGAGAACCTTCTGGAATGTTTCCCTAGAGCATATGTATTCATAATTTTCATTGGATATTAAAATAGACGCTAATGTTGGCGCGTTTTATTAGCCAATAGTAATTCAGTTATAATCTTTAGGCATATCGGGGAGTGGGTGTATAAAAAGCCAAGTCAGAGGTAGATCGCGGGCAGTTCATCGAAAATTTCAATACCTTACACGTCGCCTTCAGTCGTTCAGTTCATAAAAAAATCTGTGTACACTACACGTCGTCTTAAGTCAGTCAATTCGTCGAAAGTATTTGTACGGCAAACGTCGGGTATCGATTCACAAGTTACGCACAGCAGAATTATGAATAATCTAAAGTGTTGTAAGGTTAATTATACAAAAG
Organism: Deroplatys truncata; assembly: GCA_030765065.1. Classification (NCBI taxonomy): domain Eukaryota; kingdom Metazoa; phylum Arthropoda; class Insecta; order Mantodea; family Mantidae; genus Deroplatys; species Deroplatys truncata. The sequence continues at coordinate 204,998,943 of CM060988.1, forward strand.
GTTGAAGTACGTGGATTAAAAGTGATCAGTAAGAAGTTATTATAACAGTTTCAGTTTGGCGAGTGTTAAGATCAATGTATAAATGCGATAGTTAACGTGTTTGACAATAAATGTGTAAAACAAATTTCTTCATCAGTGTTATATTTGGATAAAAGATTCCTTTCCGTTTACACACTTTGATCAAGAGACATGTTCGACTGAGAAATAATAGCTAGCCGGAGGTCAGTAAACAAAACTTAAAATTCTTTCAAACACTAATACTACCACAAATTGCTAACACTAGATGGAGCTACAAACCGAACAAATGAATGACGTCACAAGATGGCATCACCATGTTGAGTAAACACATACACAAATAACATTATAAGTAATACACTCGCAAATTGGCACCCAGAACGTGGGGCATAGTGACCAGGAAAGGAACACGATGACCAGGAAAGGATCAGAATAACCAGGAAGGGGCAGAATTAACCAGGAAGAGGTGAGATGACCAGGAAGGGGCGAATGGAGAAGTGAACTGAACTACAAGACGCAGATTCCAGAAACAACAAAAGGGACGACAGACTACGCGGATGATTGGACATCGTAATTCCGAGATTAAAAGGCAACAAGGGAAGTCAAATACGGAACACCAAAACGACGTAGATTCATCGTAATACAACGCAGAAGCGACATATAATCTAGGAGAGAGGGGCAGAAAGCTGGACATCAAAGCTACATCAGCAGATAGCATCAGAAAGGTTAGAAACGTGTGATTTTTATTCTAAAAAAAAAAAAGTGTAAAATTTTAAATGTACCTTAGGAGCGGTAGGATAAAGAAAACAATGGCTACTAATAATACAGAAGAAATAATTATGGAGGGAGATAATGTAACAGTTAGCTGTAATTCAATACAGGATACAGAAAATAGCTTAAACAATGTAGTATTTGATGGAGGAAATGTTAGTGCAGAAAGTCAGAACAGAATAGTAGGAAATGTTAATCTTGATGCTAGTATGATGATGGCAATGCTGAGAAATATGAGTAGGGAATTGAGAGAAGATATGCAAAAGAATAATGAGAAATTAGAACAAAAATTAACTCAGAGTAATGAGAAATTAAGGGAAGATATGCAAAAGAATAATCGGGAATTGAGTGAAAATATTATTAAGAGTGTAGAACAAAAAGTAGATCAGAGTTTTGAGGAATTGAGAGAAGCTATAAAAAAAGATCATATGAAATCAATTGAAGATATTGGTAGGAGTAATGAGATATTAGGGCAAAAAGTAGATCAAAGCAGGGAAGAAATTGAAAAGAAATCTATGGAGCTAGATAGTAGTATGCCAAAAATGAGTGATGAAAAGGAAATAATAGCAAGTGAGATAGGAGAAGTTTCAAAGAAAATGTTAGACATGAGCAGGGAAATAGGTAACAAAGAAAGTGAGGTTAATACTAAAAGTGAACATGTTGATGTAGAATGTACAGAGTCAGGTAGTCGAGTGAGTAGTATTTCAAGTGAGCTAAGAGAGATGAAAGAGGTTATGAATGTAGATGTGAATCAGGCGCAAGTTAATTTCAGAGGGGAAATATCAGAAATACATAATGAGTCAGTAATGCAAAGAAATAAATTGTACGAAGAAGTTAAAGTTTTGCCTGTAAATAATCAAAAGCTAACTTCTGAAATTAACAAGTACCAAGCTTTTCAAATTGAAAACTCCAGTTTAGTACAGATTTGTTAAAGTACTCTCAAATTAAAGAGATAGTAGAAGAATTGAAAATGACAGTTGTTAAAAGATGTATTGTTCAGGAAACTTTAGATTGTTTTCAAATGTTATCAGGGGACGAAATTTCATATGAATACAAGAGGTTATTCATGAACAAAAATTTGAAGGTTAGGATACGGCTACGAGTAATGTTTAGCCACACACAATTTGATCCAGGAGGGTGAATAGCAATGAGATGTAAAGTAAATGCTGGATAGTTAAAGATGACTTGCAGAGAAATGTATTGGAACGTAAGAGGGTTAATTATGTATGTATGTCATAAGATAGGAGAAATAAATTTTGGACATAACTAAATGTTTAAAAGGAAAATAACATTTTATTAGTAACTGTGACAGCATTTGAAATAAAGCATGATGTTATATTAAAGTACGTAGATATAATTTCAAGAGTATTGTGAATATACAGAACAAAAACAACAAAAATTGGGTAAAAATAATTAAAACAAATACTTATGTAGCAAACAAAAAAATGTGAAACAGTGTCTAGATTTAAAAGATATAAAATATATTTTTGTAGAGGGTGAATATTTTTTGGTAAAAATGTATAGTAATTACAAAAATTCTAAAATGCACAAATTGTTGTCAACAATATAAGAGAGTAAACCATTTTGAAACAGTAATTAAATAATTCTGGGTACAGTATTTGCTATAAAAAAAAAAAAAAAAATTTTGTGTAATGTCAGATTAATGTCTAAACACATTAAACAAGAGCCAGTAAGTAGTGGCGAGATAAAAAAAAACAAAAAAAAAACATATGTCGTGTGTTAAATGCGTGTGAAGTGTTAAGTGAAAGTGATAGCGTGTGTTCCAAGATTTAGGAGACTAAAAACCCAATTATAAAATTTCCAAACAAGTTGTAAATATTTATAATTTTGTTTCTAGTGGGGCATATGATGAAGTAATTTATATCACAAATTACTTAAATGTAAATAATGATTGTAATATGAATATGCATTTTTATGTGACATTGATTTGAGATGTTTCTTGACTGTAATTATTGTTGATAAGTAAGTTTCTACGACCTTACTGAAACTGTCAATAATAGCGCGCAATAATGCAGCGAGGGGGTGAGCTGTTTATCATTATTGGAAACGAGGAAGTTACGTAATGTTGGCGCGTTTTTTCCGTTGAGAACCTTCTGGAATGTTTCCCTAGAGCATATGTATTCATAATTTTCATTGGATATTAAAATAGACGCTAATGTTGGCGCATTTTATTAGCCAATAGTAACTCAGTTATAATCTTTAGGCATATCGGGGAGTGGGTGTATAAAAAGCCAAGTCAGAGGTAGATCGCGGGCAGTTCATCGAAAATCTCAATACCTTACACGTCGCCTTCAGTCGTTCAGTTCATAAAAAAATCTGTGTACACTACACGTCGTCTTCAGTCAGTCAATTCGTCGAAAGTATTTGTACGGCAAACGTCGGGTATCGATTCACAAGTTACGCGCAGCAGAATTATGAATAATCTAAAGTGTTGTAAGGTTAATTATACAAAAGGTTGAAGTACGTGGATTAAAAGTGATCAGTAAGAAGTTATTATAACAGTTTCAGTTTGGCGAGTGTTAAGATCAATGTATAAATGTGATAGTTAACGTGTTTGACAATAAATGTGTAAAACAAATTTCTTCATCAGTGTTATATTTGGATAAAAGCTTCCTTTCCGTTTACACACTTTGATCAAGAGACATGTTCGACTGAGAAATAATAGCTAGCCGGAGGACAGTAAACAAAACTTAAAATTCTTTCAAACACTAATACTACCACAAATTGCTAACACTAGATGGAGCTACAAACCGAACAAATGAATGACGTCACAAGATGGCTTCACATGAAGTAAACACACATACATAAACATCACAAGTAATAACATTTGTAAGTAATACACTCACAATATTGGTAGGATTCTTGAATGACCAAGTGGTCCAAAAAGTTATTTTAAGATGTGCTTGGAACGAACAGCTAAGCACCAGGCACTGCAGTTAAGATAATCTTTGTATCCATCTCTGCCAGCCTCGCACCATGCTTGTAATAAATGATATTTTTACTAGTAGTGTTAAGGTACCATGTGATAGTTTAGCACCCTAAGTCATACCTGTGTCCTCCACTTAAAGACCTCCCCCATCCGAGATTCCTTCCATGGTCAGCGAGTGCTCTGGGTTCGTAGGTTTGAGTACGAACCCCTAAGTTAGAAGTAACATGTGTCAGAAACACATGGGTCTCCTGATACACATGTCGGGGCTGTCACACCCCTAAGCTACCCCTCCAGTTACCTATGACACTTAGTGACACTCTAACTGTCCCCTTCCTGAAATAATTGGTGGAGGCTGCTGAGCTCCCCATGTTTTAATGCAGAAGTTGGTGTTTGATCCCAGTAACTTGTCCACATCCGCCCAGGTTATACTAATACATTTTCCCTGCTCGCCCTCCCATTCAAGCTTGTAAGATGTTTTCTGTGTCCCCAACAGGGCAAGATTTACAAATTCATTATTTCTCTTTCCACACCCTGCCACCCTTGTAACCAGGTTAGAAAAATAGGGCCCCCATTGTGTTAATGTTTCTAGCTTTAAGGCAGGCAACTAAAACAACTCTCCCCACCAAATTTGAGAAATTCTTAAACAGCATTTCTATTATGTGATTTCTAGTAATTGTTGTTCCTTTTGATAGGGACAGTCCATTCTTGTTAACCAGAGGGAAGGGCTATAGAAAAAAATTTTTTTTTATGGTCATGTATTAAAAAGACTGGCACTATTGATATTCATGTAAGAAAGAGAAATAAAAGGAACTGAATTGAAACCTCGGCCAGTGCTGAGTGTGACGTATTTTGCAGAAGTGACGGCACGTGCTTCTGGCCACTGAACTCGTTCAGCAAAACAAAGTGTGTAATTATTTTATTCCATTTATGCAGGTTTTGGCTGAGCTGCACTAAAAATCTTATTGTTTATATAGAAATGCTTTTCTCCAAAAAGTAATGCGGAGGATGCCTTTAAAATTAAAAACGGGCAAGCAGATGTAGCAGTGCCTGTATCAGTAAGCTAAAACAGTCAGTTTTCCCTTTCAAGTCTACAAGGGATAGTAGATGTGACATATATGACAACCCATTAACTTTATTTGGCTTAATTCGTGAGTCCAAGCCTTATACACTTTAGGTGAGAGCAGTGACAATTTGAGTATCTTTTTGTTTTATTGGTGCATAGTAACGTGCAATTGAGTGCCTATATTACATCGATGACACGTCAGGAAGTGAGTCATTTAGTTACTCTACTACGTGGATGAACGAGGTTTGATCCCACTAAAGACAAGGTTGAGGTAGTAGTGATATGTGTTGATGTTATCATTGTCCGGAATCTGAGTGATGAGGGAAGTAGTTACAAAAGACAAGGTAGAGATAGTTGTGATATGTGTTGATGTTATTATTGTCCGGAATCTGAGTGATGAGGGAAGTAGTTACAAAAGACAAGGTTGAGGTAGTAGTGATATGTGTTGATGTTATTATTGTCCGGAATCTGAGTGATGAGGGAAGTAGTTACAAAAGACAAGGTTGAGGTAGTTGTGATATGTGTTGATGTTATCATTGTCCGGAATCTGAGTGATGAGGGAAGTAGTTACAAAAGACAAGGTTGAGGTAGTAGTGATATGTGTTGATGTTATTATTGTCCGGAATCTGAGTGATGAAGGAAGTAGTCACAAAAGACAAGGTTGAGGTAGTAGTGATATGTGTTGATGTTATTATTGTCCGGAATGTGAGTGATGAGGGAAGTAGTCACAAAAGACAAGGTTGAGGTAGTAGTGATATGTGTTGATGTTATCATTGTCCGGAATCTGAGTGATGAGGGAAGTAGTCACTAAAGACAAGGTAGAGATAGTTGTGATATGTGTTGTATTGATGTTATCATTGTCCGGAATCTGAGTGATGAGGGAAGTAGTCACTAAAGACAAGGTAGAGATAGTTGTGATATGTGTTGGCATTATCATCGTCCAGAATCTGAGTGATGGGGGAAGTAGTCACTAAAGACAAGGTACAGATAGTTGTGATATGTGTTGGTGTTATTATCATCCAGAATCTGAGTGATGAGAGAAGTAGTAACTAAAGACAAGGTTGAGATAGTTGTGATATGTGTTGCATTGGTGTTATCATCGTACAGAATCTGAGTGATGAGGGAAGTAGTAACTAAAGACAAGGTAGAGATAGCTGTGATATGTGTTGCATTGGTGTTATCATCGTACAGAATCTGAGTGATGAGGGAAGTAGTAACTAAAGACAAGGTTGAGATAGTTGTGATATGTGTTGCATTGGTGTTATCATCGTACAGAATCTGAGTGATGAGAGAAGTAGTAACTAAAGACAAGGTTGAGATAGCTGTGATATGTGTTGCATTGGTGTTATCATCGTACAGAATCTGAGTGATGAGAGAAGTAGTAACTAAAGACAAGGTTGAGATAGTTGTGATATGTGTTGCATTGGTGTTATCATCGTACAGAATCTGAGTGATGAGGGAAGTAGTCACTAAAGACAAGGTAGAGATAGCTGTGATATGTGTTGATGTTATCATCATCTAGAATCTGAGTGATGAGGGAAGTAGTCACTAAAGACAAGGTTGAGATAGTTGTGATATGTGTTGCATTGGTGTTATCATCGTCCAGAATCTGAGTGATGAGGGAAGTAGTCACTAAAGACAAGGTAGAGATAGCTGTGATATGTGTTGGTGTTATTATCATCCAGAATCTGAGTGATGAGGGAAGTAGTAACTAAAGACAAGGTTGAGATAGTTGTGATATGTGTTGTATTGGTGTTATCATCATCCAGAATCTGAGTGATGGGGGAAGTAGTCACTAAAGACAAGGTTGAGATAGTTGTGATATGTGTTACATTGGTGTTATTATCATCCAGAATCTGAGTGATGAGGGAAGTAGTCACTAAAGACAAGGTAGATATAGTTGTGATATGCGTTGATGTTATTATCATCCAGAATCTGAGTGATGAGGGAAGAGGTCACTAAAGACAAGGTAGAGATAGTTGTGATACGTGTTGGTGTTATTATCATCCAGAATCTGAGTGATGAGGGAAGTAGTCACTAAAGACAAGGTAGAGATAGTTGTGATATGTGTTGGTATTATCATCGTCCAGAATCTGAGTGATGAGGGAAGTAGTCACTAAAGACAAGGTAGAGATAGTTGTGATATGTGTTGGTGTTATCATCATCCAGAATCTGAGTGATGAGGGAAGTAGTCACTAAAGACAAGGTAGAGATAGTTGTGATATGTGTTGGCATTATCATCGTCCAAAATCGGAGTGATGAGGGAAGTAGTAACTAAAGACAAGGTTGAGATAGTTGTGATATGTGTTGGTGTTATCATCATCCAGAATCTGAGTGATGAGGGAAGTAGTAACTAAAGACAAGGTTGAGATAGTTGTGATATGTGTTGGTGTTATCGTCCAGAATCTGAGTGATGAGGGAAGTAGTAACTAAAGACAAGGTTGAGATAGTTGTGATATGTGTTGGTGTTATCATCGTCCAGAATCTGAGTGATGAGGGAAGTAGTAACTAAAGACAAGGTTGAGATAGTTGTGATATGTGTTGGTGTTATCATCATCCAGAATCTGAGTGATGAGGGAAGTAGTCACTTAAGACAAGGTTGAGATAGTTGTGATATGTGTTGGTGTTATCATCATCCAGAATTGGAGTGATGAGGGAAGTAGTCACTAAAGACAAGGTTGAGATAGTTGTGATATGTGTTGGTGTTATCATCGTCCAGAATCTGAGTGATGAGGGAAGTAGTAACTAAAGACAAGGTTGAGATAGTTGTGATATGTGTTGGTGTTATCATCATCCAGAATCTGAGTGATGAGGGAAGTAGTCACTAAAGACAAGGTAGAGATAGTTGTGATATGTGTTGGTGTTATCATCGTCCAGAATCTGAGTGATGAGGGAAGTAGTAACTAAAGACAAGGTTGAGATAGTTGTGATATGTGTTGGTGTTATCATCATCCAGAATCTGAGTGATGAGGGAAGTAGTCACTTAAGACAAGGTTGAGATAGTTGTGATATGTATTGGTGTTATCATCATCCAGAATTGGAGTGATGAGGGAAGTAGTCACTAAAGACAAGGTTGAGATAGTTGTGATATGTGTTGGTGTTATCATCGTCCAGAATCTGAGTGATGAGGGAAGTAGTAACTAAAGACAAGGTTGAGATAGTTGTGATATGTGTTGCATTGGTGTTATCATCGTCCAGAATCTGAGTGATGAGGGAAGTAGTCACTAAAGACAAGGTTGAGATAGTTGTGATATGTGTTGGTGTTATCATCGTCCAGAATCTGAGTGATGAGGGAAGTAGTCACTAAAGACAAGGTTGAGATAGTTGTGATATGTGTTGGTGTTATCATCGTCCAGAATCTGAGTGATGAGGGAAGTAGTCACTAAAGACAAGGTACAGATAGTTGTGATATGTGTTGGTGTTATCATCATCCAGAATCTGAGTGATGAGGGAAGTAGTCACTTAAGACAAGGTTGAGTTAGTTGTGATATGTGTTGGTGTTATCATCATTCAGAATCTGAGTGATGAGGGAAGTAGTCACTAAAGACAAGGTAGAGATAGTTGTGATATGTGTTGGCATTATCATCGTCCAAAATTGGAGTGATGAGGGAAGTAGTAACTAAAGACAAGGTTGAGATAGTTGTGATATGTGTTGGTGTTATCGTCCAGAATCTGAGTGATGAGGGAAGTAGTAACTAAAGACAAGGTTGAGATAGTTGTGATATGTGTTGGTGTTATCATCGTCCAGAATCTGAGTGATGAGGGAAGTAGTAACTAAAGACAAGGTTGAGATAGTTGTGATATGTGTTGGTGTTATCATCGTCCAGAATCTGAGTGATGAGGGAAGTAGTAATTAAAGACAAGGTTGAGATAGTTGTGATATGTGTTGGTGTTATCATCGTCCAGAATCTGAGTGATGAGGGAAGTAGTAACTAAAGACAAGGTAGAGATAGTTGTGATATGTGTTGTATTGGTGTTATCATCGTCCAGAATCTGAGCGATGAGGGAAGTAGTAACTAAAGATAAGGTAGAGATAGTTGTGATATGTGTTACATTGGTGTTATCATCGTCCAGAATCTGAGCGATGAGGGAAGTGGTCACTAAAGACAAGGTAGAGATACTTGTGATAAGTGTTGTATTGGTGTTATCATTGTCCAGAATCTGGCGATGAGGGAAGTAGTCACTAAAGACAAGGTAGAGATAGTTGTGCTATGTGTTACATTGGTGTTATCATCAAGAATCTGAGCGATGAGGGAAGTGGTCACTAAAGACAAGGTAGAGATAGTTGTGATATGTGTTGTATTGGTGTTATCATCGACAACAATATGAGCGATGAGGGAAGTGGTCACTAAAGACAAGGTAGAGATAGTTGTGATAAGTGTTGCATTGGTGTTATCATCATCCAGAATCTGAGTGATGAGGGAAGTAGTCACTAAAGCCCTGGTGGCGGGTAAGTCGCAAGGCTCTGCCAGGTAGGACTCTTTTTTGTAAAGCGCAGATCACTCTACACTGTGCGAGAAGCCCACAGGAGTTGGGTTAGTTTTGTTGCATGGATGTCGTAACTGTGAAATTGTTGGGACCCTGTGCTTACCTGCCATATCCAGGCATTTTCCGATTACACTACAGACAAGATGGTTCCCCCAACACTGAACACGAAACACCCTCTGAAGTGGCCCAGGGTGGGGTAGGTCAGTGCTCAGAGGTGCTGAAGGAGCGAGCCTTAGCCATAGTGGAGGGAGAAAACGATGGAATCTATATTTGCAACAATATGATGGATTTATCATTGTTCACATTGATAGACACTTCCCTTTTGTTGAACAATGGATTGTTTTAAAGGAAAGGGGCAAAGGAAAAACGCTTTCACATGAAAGGAATACTTGTAATTTATTTTAAACTACAGGGCAAGGGAAGGATAATTTGCATGTGGAGGGATTGTTCAGTTTATTTTATTTTAAAGTAATGGGGCAAAGAGAGGATAGTTTGCAAGTAGAAGAAAGGAATACAGTTTATTTTATTTTAAAGCAAAGGGGCAAGGAAAGGATAGTTTCCATGTGAAAGGAATACAGTTTATTCTATTTTATTTTAAAGTAATGGGGCACGGGAAGGAACAAATTAGAGCTTATTATACTTTAAAGGGATGAGGCAAGGAAAGGATAGTTTGCACGTGGAGGGAATAGTTTATTTTATATTAGAGCAACGAAGCAAGGAAAGGATAATTTGCATGTGTAAGGAACAGTTTATTTTATTTTAAGGGAATGGGGCAAGGGAAGAATAGTTTGCATGTGAAAGGAAGAAACACAGTTTTTTTTTTATTTTAAGGGAATGGGGCAAGGGCAGGATAGTTTGCATGTGAAAGGAAGAAACACAGTTTTTTTTTAATTTTAAGGGAATGGGGCAAGGGCAGGATAGTTTGCATGTGAAAGGAAGAAACACAGTTTTTTTTTTATTTTAAGGGAATGGGGCAAGGGCAGGATAGTTTGCTGTGAAAGGAAGGAACACACTTTATTTTATTTTAAAGGAATGGGGCAAGGGCAGGATAGTTTGCATGTGAAAGGAAGGAGCACACTTTATTTTATTTTAAGGGAATGGGGCACAGGAAGGATAGTTTGCATGTGAAAGGAAGAAACACAGTTTTTTTTTATTTATTTTAAGGGAATGGGGCAAGGGAAGGATAGTTTGCATGTGAAAGGAAGAAACACAGTTTTTTTTTATTTTAAGGGAATGGGGCAAGGGCAGGATAGTTTGCATGTGGAAGGAATAGAATTTATTTTGGTTTAAAGGATTAGGACAAGAAGTGGATAGTTTGCATGTGGAAGGAATACAGCAGAGAAATTAAATAGTGGTGGGGCAATCACGTGGGCGCATGATTGGGCATCATGTGGAGACAAGTGATCGGAAATGAAAGTGGTGGGGGTACCTTCTTGTTTAGAGGGTAATCGGAAAATTGCTGGATATGGCTGGTAAACGCATGGTCCAGACAACTTCACTATTACCGGAAATTTATTTGGGATATTTGGTATGCTGGAACATTAAAAAGCTTTCAATTTTGTTAGCAATAGACTCTTTAATAACACATCCTCACCGCCTTCCTTCTTTAAATTCTACTTTTCTTCATGTGTGCAGGGAATTTAAAGATTTAAATAAAATGTTTCTTCCCTAATATTTCATACATGCATGTGTTAAGAGACATCCGTCATACTAAAATAAATGATTAAGTCCACAATTCACTGTTTTTGTTGTTTTAAATCTTTTATTATGAGAGGATCTATTATATAAATGAAGGTATAGATTAAATGGTAATGTTGCTGCCAGCCACTCCCTGTCCTACGTAATGTCACTAAACCATACCAATCTTGTAATGTTGAAGAATGCGAGTGGGATGTGTTGGTTGGCAGTATGGTCTGCTGGAGTTCCATAGACGAACGGAGGTGACGTATGATGGGAGGTAGTGTTTTCAGGAAGTTTCGGAAATGAAACCGAAACGAATCGTAGAAAATGCAAATAAGAATGCGCAGATAAAAGTGGGCATACTATGTGGAACACACCATTAATTATCATGCATTTGCATGGTACATACATTACCTTAAGTTTATCTCATTAAAAATGTAATCCCGTTACAAAATGTATTTACTTACCAATTGGGGAATTGCGCGAGGTTATAATTTAATAGTTATTTGAGGTTATGTGGTTCATATCTTAGCCGAAGGTTATTTCATCACAATATGAAGAGGCCCTCATTTATTTTGCAATTGTATTGCTCAGTCTTGCATTGGGTTATATTTGGTAGAATAAAGGAATGTAATGTATAGGCAACATGCCACTATCAAATAATAGCTAGTGTTGCTAACAGTCAATACATATGGCAGTTAAAGTCACAATGAAGGTGAATAATAATCGTAACTAAAAGAATAATTGTTAGACCAACCAGGTGTACCTCCTCTTTTATGATGCAAATGTTAGCCTTTAAAAAAAGGCTGTTTTTGCATCGGTTTGGTAAAAGAAACCGCACAATCGTAAACTAATACAGTTGGACATTTTGAACAGCAACAACTTTTCCCGCCGCCTTGTGCCTCTCGGCGGCATGATTACCTATTGCCAACACTACTGGTATTCTACAATACTGCTACTCGCGTATTTTTAGCGATTTTTGAAGTATGTAGTTTGGCAGCATACGGTGATGTATAAGACACAACATTACCGATTAAATATATTTGTAATTCACGCCAACTTTTGCATGGCTATAATAGAGCGATTGTTAATTAGAAATCCCTGGCCAGTCGCTTTAGGCTGGAAGCTCATACTCATACCTATAACCCAAGTGGTGAATCAGATGTCCTTTGTTCACACTTGATTCCGAGTGCAACGTTCGATTGCAATAGTATTGTAATAACCAAGATTAAACATGGATCAAAAAATAAAACTATGAAATTACAAAAGCCCCGCAATGAGAGATATAACGGACACAGCATCTCGTGTTTTCTCAGGTATGATATAACTTTCAATTTAACCTTCTTGTAAATTAGCCTCCTATTTTTAATGCTTGCAGGAACCCATGAGCTACAAACAAGTTTTGAAAGAATAGGAAGAGTAGTTTCAGTACGAACAATGGGAAATACGGCCAAAATACTTACGTAATCGAGGAAGTTAAATCTTCTTCTTCTTCTTCTTCTTCTTCTTCTTCTTCTTCTCCACCACCAAGCATTAAACCTTTCCAAGGCTTGCTGCGTGCTCCAAATGGTTAATGTATTGATTTACCCATTGTTTCCTGGGTCTTCCGACATTTCGTTTCCCTTTAGGTATGTAATAGACCATTTTCCTTGGGTAGCGTTCTCATTCAGAGGAAGTTAAATATCCACCATAATCCAGAAGGAATCAGATTTGTTATTTCTATTGAATAAAATCATCACAAAACACCAAAAAATCATGTAGTTCAAATATAATGTTGCCAACTTAAAGAGATCGGTCGCAAAAATTCGATTCTTTCAGACGAACGTTTCACTTCTTGGAAGCTTCGACTAATCACTTCACTTTTTAGAACTGGTCGTTCCAACTGCTCCAATCTTTGCCAGATAAAACGTCATCGTATCGTTTGGAGTTCACCGTTACTGCCACAGAACACCAAAGTATTGTTACTGCTAGAAGTATGCAATGTGCCAAAGCTAAACGCAAATCTCACAAGTACAGGTTGAGCCAAAAAATCCGAACCGCCTGCGCGGTATTTTTCCTGTCCGCGTCCTCGGCGCTCGTTGCCGTCTGCCGCAATCATAGAAAGGCGCGGATGAAACCATACAACGTTTTTAAAACTACTTTTAAAGGCTTTACTTACCAACTTTATGAAACGAAATGCCGAAACTGGGCACTGTCGTTGACCATACATTTTTGGCACCTCTTTAGAAGAACTATCCATCATGGAATTTTTTGGGGGAATTTCCCAAACGATGACCGATGTCTAATGTTTCTTCGGTAAGAACCGAACGCCGTCTTTTAGAGTTCTTAGTCTGAACACTTCCTGTGGCCTGAAATTTACTGTAAAGTTAATGGATTGTTGTACGTCCTGGAACTTTTACACCTGGAAATCTTTCTACAAATCGTACTTTCTCTTGGCGAGCTGACCGAGTTAACACATACGAATCATAAATAAATACACGATGTGCAGTAGAAAACATATACTGAGCCATAATATACTTTTGTGACTAATTACAGGACAAAATAATAATTAACTCGTAATATATCATATCACCGTCAACTCAAAAATGCACTTCACACTGCACAGCTAAACCTCAATAGCGTGACTTTGTTTATAGCAGCAGTGCGTTATCATGGTTTTATCATATTTCCACCGCGCAGCCGTTAATATTGTTCATAAAATACCCCTCCGGGGTAACTTAAAACATAAACTGTACAAGACAAACCCACACACCCTGGGAAATTAAAACAAAATATCCGCCAGGAAATTTCTCAACGTGAACTACGGCGAGTGATGGATAGTTTCCTAAAGAGGTGCCAAAATGTATGGACAACGACGGTGGCCAGTTTTAGCATCTCTTTACATAAAGTTGGTAAGGAAAGCCTTTAAATGTAGTTTTAAAAATGTATGGTTTCATCCCCGCCTTTCTATGATAGCGGCAGACGGCAACGAGCGCCGAGGACGCGGACAAGAAAAACACCGCGCAGGCGGTTCGGGGTCTTTTGGCTCACTCTGTATTTTGGCATTAGGATTCCGCGCTAGCTGATATTGTGATTGCATTTCCTTGAAATAGTAACGAATAAAGGCTACCAATCATATTACAAGTAAAAATGCATATAACGACTTACATTGTGATGCAGCTATCAGCCTATAGTTATTGTATAAAAGGCGCTGGGTGAAGACATAATTGTACACCCAGTGCAAACGCCAGAAGGTTATCGAGAGATAACAGGATTCCTCCGCGCCTGCTAAATAAGAGCAGCTGACACCTTACGAATTTATTAATTATTTTATTGTTAAATGCTAGTAAACGTAACGCATGTGCGGTAATTTAAAACCTACGTCGTTTAAATCTACAGCGCTACTCCTCCAAACTCGGTAACATATGCCAATTAACAACAGGTCCCTAGCATGTCTTCATTTGTGCACGTTTTAAGGAACTTCTGTGCATGCGTAAAAACTTAATTGAGTTTTATTTATGGACGCTCTTTAACTACTAAGGTCCTTCGTGTCCCATTTTATAATGATAATGAATATTTTATTGTCATTAGGCTTTGCACAGCAATAGACGTCAAATTCAGTGCTATATACAACAAGCTAAACATATTGTACAACAGTAAATGATAAATACAGTAGTATATACAACAATTAAATACAATTAAAATACAGTATTAATAAATATAAATTGCCACTGATTTAGGGATATACTCTAAAACGATGCCAAATTGGGTATAATTAAAGTAAAATATTAATATAAATTACCACCGATTACAGGTATACACTATACAATGCCATAATTAATGTTTTATGTTGCATTATATTTGTATATGGACTCTATCTGTTAGAGTGCTATTATTATTGACTTCGCAAAACTCTTGAATGGAATAATATGGAGTCGTAACTAACCATCATATGTCTTCTGTTTAAATTTTGCAGCTGGTAAAATTGCCATTTTCTGTGGTATGCTACTATGCAATTTTAATCCTATCACTTTGAAACTCTTTGCTGTTGTAAGTCTATGACGTTAATTTTGTTACTATTTCTGGTGTTGTAACCGTGTATATTCTGTCTATAATCCAACTCTTGTAGATGGGTTTTCACATAGTTAACTGTGTAAATATATATGTTTATCACTGTCAGAATTCCTAGTTTAACCCTTTGTTCACCAGTGGATCCCGTGCATTCTTTGTCACTTTTGAGTGTGATAGCTCCCGGCAAGTTCTGTTGAATGCTACGCTGTGTTGTTATTCGTTTTGTGATTGTATATCTAGCAGAACTTGATCTCTTTTGGTGAGGTAAACATGATTGCCTGTCTTAGATCACGTTTTCGTTTGTATAATGTGCAATTACATAAACATTTTCGGGATTTTATCAAAAGTGTATGTGGTTTCAGTTTGTAACCACTGGCAAGTACCGTCGTGCCATTGCTTACCTGAGTCATGCCAGCTGATTTGACTAGCGACTTGCTGCATGCATTACTAATTCAACTACCGAGTGACGATGAAAGTGAAGCTTTGTGTACTGAAGAGCAATTGCCTGCAAATTTGACTGAAGAAATCTTAGAAGAAAATGTGCTCGAGTGTGATGTGCAAGAAGTAGCTGTACCAGAAAATGATGAATGTGAAGAAACGGAGGAAATTGTATGGTTGGAACATCGGGTGCATTACACTGCTAAAGAGTTTTCTGGTTCCTGTGGATCTAATATTTCTGATGGAGTGATGCTACCACTAGAAGTTTTTCAGTGCCTGTTTCCTTCGGAACTTATTGAGCTATATCATACAAATTTGTATGCAATGCAGAAAATCTGTGGATCATTGTCCTTCCAGCCAACAAATGCAGAAGAGATAAGCAAATTTCTTGCTATGAACTTACTAATGGGCATTAAAAAGAACTCTACTGACTACTGGTCCTCAGATCCTGCTATAAGAGACAGTTAAATTTTCTTTGTTATGCCGCGGAATCGATTCTCGTGGCTGCTGGGCAACATTCACTTGAATGACGACAGCCATCAACCAAAAAAGGGAGAAGACTCATTTGATAAGCTGTACAAAGTTCGCCCGCTACTGAAATTCCTGGAAAACACATTTCTGTCATCCTTCAATCCAACTAGGAGACAGGCAGTCGATGAATCCATGATAAGGTTCAAAGGACTCTCGAGCCTGAAGCAATACATGCCTCAGAAGCCAATAAAGCGCGGTTATAAGGTATGTATAAGGGCGAATGAAAATGGATACATATCTCAGTTTGATGAATTCCAGTTTAGATGTTCACAAGAGGGTATGTTGGCTATGATTTGGAAAGATAGAAGCATTCAATTTCTTTTCAATTTCCATAATGTGGATAACGTTATGACAACTTCACGAAAGAACAAAAATAGAACATTGATAAATATCTCATGCCCGGCATTGGTGAAAGATTATAATAAACATATGGGTTACGTAGATAAGGCAGATATACTAAATCCTGCTATGAAATAGGAAAAGCAAAAAGTGGTGGCACCGTATAATGTGGCACCTCCTGGATGTCTTAATTGTCAATGCCAGCATCATTTTCAATGAAATGAATACTGAAGAGAAGAAGACGCTTAAGAAATTCCGCCTTGCTGTCATTTTAGGTGCATCAGAATCAACTTCACCAAACCGGGCAAAGAAATCGCCTCAGAATAGTCATTTTAAGCCCTATGTTCCTCGGGAGAAAAGACTTGCAGAATCTTCACATATGCCTATAAAAGGTACATCGCGTCGGTGTGCAGTGTGTAGCACAGCCAAGAATCTGCACCGTTCCAAATGGTCATGTCAGACCTGTGGCATTGTACTTTGCATGAGCAATTCCAAAAACTGTTTCACCGCATACCATGCAAAGTGAGAAATGTCTGGTTTCCCAGTGGTTTCAGTATGATAATTAAAACTGGACAGTTGTTTTTTAAAACACGTTTGAAAATGTGATCCTTATATGTACAGATTTAAGGCAATATAAAAATTTTGTTAAAGAAATTATAGTTTCCTTTCATGGTAAACAAAGGATTAATAAATAAAGGTTTACAGTGTTCTCGTGTGTTAACATTGAAGATTATATGAACAATCTTTTTTTTGTAATAACAGTATTTCAGTCACATGGCTGTTACTTCCCTACAATAGAATGCCATAGGATATTATGCTATGAAAAAAGGCAAAATAAGCGGACTTTATATACGCATCTGGTACTTGGTATTTTAAGTTTTTTATTACATAAATGACTAGACAATTTTGTTGAGATATATGTGAGGGTCCCAGGTTAGTTTACTGTCAACAGTTACACCCAGTAATTTTACGTTGACATCACAGGATTTAGATGGTATATCCTTTAAACTGAATATAATTTGCTGTGTTTTACTACTATTAAGTAGAAACCCATTAGCCCCGAACCATACATCCACTAGCGCCAGGGTATTTTCTTCCATTTCTGTGAGTTTGCTATATTCTGAGTTAATATTGAGAAAAGTTGTGTCATCAGCATACAAGACAGCGTGCGTATCTATGAAGGTAGGCAGATCATTAATCATTACTGTAAACAGCAGTGGTCCAAGAATCGAACCCTGCGGAACACCATATTTAATTTCTAGGGTTTTTGATGTTTCCAATACAAACTACCTATGTTCTATGGTCACGGATCGATTTTATCATTTTAGGGGTGTATCTCCTATACCATAGTGTTTAAGTTTACTTAAATATGGACATGGTCCACGCAATCAAATGCCTTGCTTAGGTCAGTTCTTAGGCTAGTTCTTTTATTTTCAAGAGCTTGCAGAACTTCTTTAACAAGGGAGACAATGGCGTCTACTGTAGATCTGGCTTTTATGAACCCAAACTATTGGGCGTGAAAAACCATAATTTTGCTCAGAGGCCTCTTTATCAGCCTTGAGGTTCTTTTACGTGCCGAAAATCTACGACACGGGACTACCAGCTTTACGTCCCTTTTAAAGGAAGCCATGTTAAGAATTTTTACATTAGAAAAAAATCCATCGACTGACCTCGGGAACTAGAGGCCAGGCGCATGCGCAAGCAGTATGACGTAATTACCGTATGGGACCAAATACATACAGAACGTGCACACTTGAAGAAGTGCACTAGCGGGCGACCCTTTTTCCATATCCATACCATCACAGCAATTTTAAGTCAATGTTACTAGGTGGTAGCACACTACGACAGAAGCTAGTCATTGTACTAGAAGTAGGTAACGCAGAAACTTCTCCCATACCATCCATAATCTCAACTACAATTTCATTTACACGTTACTTCGTTCTTGTCCTAACACGTTTAGTTATGTATATAAAAATAAACATCAACAAAAGGCTTTCTTTCATGAGACAAGTTATGCATTATTGTTGTTATTATTATTATTATTATTCGAGCGGCTATAGTTCTATAAATTAATTCATAACTTATACAACAGATTCTATTTCACATTTTCAGGGCTGATTAAAATGTTGTGAACACCTAAAATGATAATCAGGAGCCGCTGTTCTAGAACTTTCTTTCTCCCCGCCTCTCGAACATTCTAGAAAACTCTGGCAACTGCATAAAGTAAGCGTGCTAGCGAGATGCGAAAAAAATACAAACAGTTTGCGACTATTGTTGTGAGGTATAGTGACTGCTGCTACTACAAGAGATTAGAGCGGAAGGAAGAATTGGCTGTTTCGCGCGTATTTCATTACGCCGCGAGAACTAAGTGAAGTGAAGGTGAAAACCTAGGCAAATTCACAATATTATCGCTCTTATTATGTGGCGTATTATTACTCGGGCCATTTAGCAATAGCGTTGGTTTAATGAGGTTATCATGTTTACACTCAAGTAGTCTGTACTCGCTATACACAACTGGGATAGTTGCTGCGGTGGCCGCAAATAAACAACGTTAGAGGTATTTACATATGCACTAAGTTATTAAATACAAAAAGTATTGTATTCCAACTAAAAATTGCATGTCGAGATTTCACCCAGAGTTTGAAATTCCCTCTCGGGAACACCAAGCTGGAAAGGGTAGAGATGAAGGGAAGCCAAATGTGGTTGACAACGGGTGGATGTGACTCGTTAGCAACACATCTAGTAGAAGGAAACTCGAAAGACAAACCTGGGTAGCCATGACACAATAGTCCAAAGGCAACATGACTACGAGAAGGAAACTCGTAAGACAAATCTCTACTTCTAAGGATTAGAAGTTGTACGAAGGGCTGGTAACCCATCCACGTCAAGAAAAGTTTACTCCTATGCTCCAAAATAAATGCCGGACTGATACATATATGTCAACACAAGCACAGAGGCCACCCCCACAATAACTTATGGGTCTGAAACATGGGCAGTGAGAATAGAAAATAAAAGGATACAGACAGCTGAAATGAAATTTCTCAGACCTATAGCAGCATATACAAGACTGGATAAAAAGCCAAACAATGAAATAAGGCAAAAGTTAAAAATAGAAGAGTTAAATAAAGTAATAATAGAATATAGAGCTGGAAACAACACTTAAAAAGAATGTCATTAAATAGGATACCCTGAGCAACATATAACTACTATAACTAGTCCTCCATGGACTGGTGGTACCATGCTAGCCTTTAGTTGCAAAGGTCGCGGGTTCAAACCTGGCGGAGGGCGATGGATTTTTTCGGGCGTAAAATTGAATAGCTGGCTTCTTTCGGAAGGGAAGTAAAGCCGGTGGTTCCGTGTCGTAGATTTACGGCACGTAAAAGAACCTCAAGCCTGATAAAGACGTCTCTGAGAAAAAATTACCAGTCTTTCACGCCCAATATAGAATGGGACGCTAAAGACCACAGCAGTTAAAGAGCGTCCATAAATAACAATTTAATGTATATAACTACAGAAACCCAGGACGGCCAAAAAAGAGTTGGACACAAACCGTGAAGAAGAAGAAGAAGAAGTTTGAAATTCCTTGGATCCAATATATAAAAGAAAACAAGAAGGAGCCTTTTTAGAAGCTTAAGACGTAAATGTGTGTGAAAGAGAAGAGAGGTGGGGAGCATAACTCAAAATGTCGGATAAACACCAAACTTGATATTTAAGTTCAGCATTCCTACAAGGATGCGACATGAATATTTTCTAGCAGAGCCACTGCCATTTACATGGCTTTTTAACGTCTCAAAAATGTCCCTTCGTTCTCATTAAAACATTCCAGATATTTGCATGACAAGCAAACTTTATATGTTCAATTTACAGTGAATGGCTGGCAAAGTCCTCTTCAGTCGGAATTTATTTTGTATACAATTATAAAAATCTGTGATACATTCACATTATTTCTCTACCCTCTATGTGGAATGCAATACCTACTAGGTACTTGGTAAAGTAAAAATTGTTAACTTTAAGAAATATGCAAAAACGTCGCCCACAAGAAGTGTGGATATCGTTAAGACAGCATTTAAATCACAATGTTTGTGGCATTTACCACTCACAAGATATTGTTGTTACAAGTTTAAATTTTCAAACACTCTATATGTCTTTCAAGTGCTAAGTTGCAATTGGTTTTTTACATTTGCATTCTATCCAAACATTCAATATTGAGATTTTACCAGATGTTTTGAGACCTCCTCAATAAAAAAAAATCTGATGTGTTACACTCACAAGACTTTCTCTACTCTTGTACAAACTATTTATACAAACGCTTATTCTCCATCTACTTCATGTTAATCTAGATAAACATTTGCAGAGTCTATCTTATTGCTAATTTTCTTGTAGTTGTAAGGGGAATATATATTTACAAGGGTAATATAGAAATTCAGTAGCCTTTAAGCACATACATATCTCCTAATAGCTGGTTGCTAGGTGCAGCACCATTCTCTTTGCCACAGATTAATACTCTTTGCATATCCAAGACAAAAAATGAATAACGAATTCCCATTTGAGAAAATAAGTATTGAAACATTTAAGGGAATAACAAGTAATATCTCGAAAATGGTTCACTGAACAAAAAAAATGTATATGACAAATTGTGTATTTTAACGCGGTCTACATTTTTTGTGCAGTAACATTTTGTCTATCTCTTATGGTTTACCAGTTATGCAAAAGTCGTTCACAATGAAGAATACTTTTGGAGACATTCCCAGAAAATTCTAGATATACATTTTATTTGTCATAAAAATATCTTAAACATATGATATAATCAAAATCGTTAGAGCCATTTTTGAGAAAATTAAAATTTTCGAAAAATTTTCCAAGTAAAGGGTAATCTGAGGTGGGGGGATTTTCTTGAAAACCTTCGTGTCGCATCTCTGGAAGCTACTGAACCTAAATACCAAGTTTGGTGTTTATCCGACTGTTAGTTTCTGAGTTATGCTTTTCACAGACAGACACACACACGGACATTTTCCAAAAATGCTTTTTTTTGGATTCAGGGGATCTCAAAACATGTATTTCCGATGAAATCTCGGTATCGAATTTTTGGGTGGAATACAGTACTTCCCCTACTTACTATACGTAGTAGAGAAAGTAAAAATATGCATCATCAGAAAAAGGTGTACACATGTATGGGTATGTATGTAGTAGTATATGAAGCTCAAAAATGAAATGTTCAATAAATATCAGATCCATCCAAACATGCACCACAAAGATTTTCCCGATAAAGTGCGTATCTTGAATTCTGGAGTCAGAAAAAGAAGGAAAGAAGTCTCCGTGTGTCTGAGAAAAAACATGAAAAGTTGGTTAAATACTAAACTTGGTATTTATGGCTTATCAGCTTACAAGGATGCAACACAAATATTACCAAGAAAACCCTCCCAACCACACATTCTCATATCATGGAAAATGTTTTCTTATGTACATGCTGAGGCTTTCACGGCCTGCGTCATAACTAATAAATGAATTACAATTATCCGGGCTTGTAGGCCGTGGTCTAGAAGGCATCGTGGATACCGACGTTTCGCCAAGTACAGCGCCTAGACCACGTCCTACAAGCCCGGATAGTTGTAATTCATTTACTAATCTTTTCTTACTTTTTTATTAAAATACCATATATTTAAGGTATCTGCCTGGCAAATAAAATATACATACATTCCGAATTTTCTGGGAACAGCCCGTGAAGTCCTCTTCATTCTGAATGATTTTTATACAACTGGAAAACCATAAAATATAGATAAAATTTTGCTGCACAAAAAAAGTAGGTCTTGTTAAAGCACAGAATTTGTGTCAAAGCTCTTTTGGTATTAACCATTTCCGAGATATTCTTTGTGGCTTGAATTTACATATATTTACACCGTAATCAGGTGGTAAGTCACTACTAGTTTTTCTCGTGGTCATGAAACAAACATGGAACTAAAAAGACATCACATAGCGACCCACTTTTTAGAAATCAAACTACGAGGGCAGTCCCAGAATTACCAGACCTGACGTATATACAGCGGTTGTTTCAAACAAATGACTATGGTAGAAAGTACTACCCTTATAAACCTTAAGTTTGAAGTTTGACGATGCTACGTTGTTTAGTAATTGTTTGGCAGACATCAATAGTGAATTCTCTCAGCGAATTTGTAAACATGGATAAAACTGGCCATCGTTATGTGACATATTACTTTCATTTGAAAGGTCTTAGTCCAACTAATATTCTCCTTCTCCGTGGACTAACGGTACCGTGTTAGCCTCTGGTTCCCGAGGTCGCGGGTTCAAACCCGCCGAAGGGCGATGGATTTTTTTTCGGGCGTAAAAATCCTTAGAACGGTTTCCTTCGGAAGGGAAGTAAGGCCGGTGGTCCCGTGTCCTAGATTTATGGCACGTAAAAGAACCTGATAAGAGGCCTCTGAGCAAAATTTCCGTTCTTTCACGCCCAATATAGAATGGAACGCTAAGAACCACAGCAGTTAAAGAGCTCCATAAATAAAACTCATTTTTTTCAACTAATATTAAAGCTCCTTCGTTTAAAACAGTAAAATATTGCGTGGTAGAGTTTAAGCGAGGCCGTACGAACTGCCAAGACGAACATCGCAGTGATCGACCAAATGAGGTGACCACGCCAGAAATTGTGAAGAAAATCCACAAAATGGCATTGGATGACCGTCCACTGAAAGTGCTCGAGCTAGCAGTCATCGTAGGCATTTCAAACAGTGCTGTACATCGCACACTAAGTGAGAATTTAGACATGAGAAAGCTGTGCGCAAGATGGGTGCCGCGTTTACTCACAATGGAACAAAAGCAGCGTCGTTAAGATGTTTCAGTCGAGTGTTTGGCGATGTTTTGCTGCAATAAAGCCGAGTTTTTGTGACGATTCATAACCATGGATGAAACATGGGTCCATCACTTCACACCTGAGACGAAGGAACAGTCAAAACAGTGGATTGAAAGGGGAGAATGGACTCCAAAGTAGGCGAAGACAGTTCCATCTGCAGGTAAGGACATGGCATCAGTTTTCTGGAATGCGTGTGGGATAATTTTGATTCATTATCTTCAAAAAGGAGAAGCAATCAATGGCGAATATTATTCAAACTTATTGCAGCATTTGAATGATGAAATCAAGCATAAACGGCCGCATTTAGCGAAAAAGAAAGTTCTGTTTCATCAAGACAATGCACCAGTTCACACATCCATTATCGCCATGGCCAAAATCAATGAGTTAAAGTTCGAATTGCTTCTTCATGCACCCTATTCACCAGACTTAGCCCCATCTGACTATTTTCTGTTTCCAAAGTTGAAGAAATGGCTTGGTAGTAAAAGATTTGCCAACAATGAAGAGGTGGAGTTTGCAGTTGATGGCTATTTTACACAACTAGATGGTTCTCACTATAAACAGTGCATCGAAGCTATTGAACATCGCTCGGAAAAGTGTATCAGGCTGAAAGGAGACTATGTAGAGAAATAAAGATGTTTTTTCCCCAAAATTTTGTGTTTTCTTTGTTAGGTCGGGTACTTCTGGGACATCCCTCATATTGCTTTTGGCCTGCAGTATTCTTTTATAACTACAACAAAATGTGTAACGAAGGTTAGTTTTGATTAACAAAAAGTGAACAAGAGGAATAAGGTTTTGTAAGAATAGTTTTCAGAATCAAATAGGGAAATACATATGAATGCAACACATCAAACTTTTGTATGGTTAAACATGTATATTAAGAAAGGATGCATTGTTAAACCACATGCAACAACAGCACAGACTGGAAGTGCTATTGCAAAAAACATCGAATCAAAGAGACAATTGCTGGAGTGTAAACTCTGACACAGTATCTGTATTATATTCACTAGACTTTGCATAAAAAGGAAAATATAGCCAAGTATCTCCTACAATTACAAGTGAGGAACAAACTTATAGACTTATGCTTCATTCCTGCAAACAAGTTTGTCTCAACTGCACTGTACATTCACTTTCCTAAAATAAAGAGCCTTTGTTTGCACTATGGCCGTATTATGGGGAATTGCTTGCCCTGCACTGTGCAGTTTCTAACTGTTGTGTTCCCTCTCCATGTGCCAGTGAATAGTTGATCCAAAGTGTGTGCTGTACAGAGGTCGATAGGACATAAGACCACGTGTTTCAGTGTGTTAGTGTTGTTGTTATAATGTCAAAAAGTTTCTATACTTTAGCACAGAAATTCATTTATGACAACAAACTCTTGTACAGAATTGAGACTGATTCAATGAGCTTGTGCAATTCACAGCGGAGTGATTCATAATTTTGTGGATACATTTAGCGAAATGGGATTTATTCTTGATAAGAAACTGTGTTCTTAAAGAGAAAAAGCTAGATAACATTGAAGAAAAGATAGAACACAGTCCAAAAATATCTTTGAGAATGCTTACACAAGAATCAGCAATTTCAAAAACCTTAGCTTGGAATACCACTAATTTTTTTTTAAAATTAAAATCCAATAAAGTAAAGGTACTTCAACAATTGCAATGACAATAATATGAATAAGAGTTAATTTCTGGAATTGGCTGTTGGATAATGTAAATGATCACTCTAAGACTCAAGTTGTGGACAAAGCATGTTTTTATTTACATAGCCAAGAATAATTAATGAGTGCTAATACAAATTCTGTTAAAAAGTATGAGAGATGTAAAGCGGCATAAGGACACCATCTCCAACATCTTCTATGATAAGATATGTGATTATTGTAGTTATAATTTGCACTAGAAATCTATGTACTTGAAACTAGAGGCTTATGAATATTGCAATGTAAGCTAATGACAATCCCATCAGTGCCTTCACCAAATATCATATAAAAATCATTTTGCCCTAACAGGTGCTTCGTCAGAGGGGACGGGGATGTAGCAGGAATGACATTGAGGGTGTTACAGGTTGAGGTAGCGTGGAGGGTGGTAACAGGGTAACACTATCAGACATGTAATTCTGTTCCCAAGAAAAACCTTAATCTTCCTAATAACAAATTAAAGTTTATTTCATGAGGAAGAGAGTTGAACAGCTTGTGAGTTTACCTGGAAGACAGAAGAAGTCCATCTTCATCATGCCTGGGCCTACGTTGATGTTGCAATGTAGCACAATAGTTATTTATACAACGCTCCTATAATGGGAGTTATTAAGACACGAGTGACAAATAACTTTCGAAGCGAGGAAGTATCAAAAACTTCATGAGCATCTTAATAACCATTATATGAGAGTTGAAAACAATAGTTTTTCTACAACATTTAGATATACAATAAATATTTAATATTTAGAGGCATATGAAATAAAATAAAAATGTGATAAATCTAATTTCTTGATACATATTTTAGATGCGCTTCAATAACGAGTAACAATTCAAGGTTGCAGGTAGTGGTTTTACAAGTTGGAGAAAAATATTTATTAGTGAATTTGAAGAAGTGGAACTTAGTTCCACACCCCCCAATATCCTGGAGGAGGCGACGAATGTAAGCAAGAATTTACTTCCTGAAAAATCAAAGAGAATGTAAGAAAAGTTGTGTGACAAGTTCATGGTTTGGCGAGCAAGAAAAAATGTAACTTCATTGTCAGAAAATGTGCTTATAGTTTACTTTGAAGAAATGTCGTCAACAACAATGAAATGCCCAACCTTGTGGACAAATTATTCTGTATTGAAGACTATTCAAAATGTAACTGATATATCCAAGTATAAAAAGTTGTATTACTAATAATTTTAACATAATACTTTATGGGAAACACAGTGAAGTAGTTAAAATATTAATGAAATTCTAGTTGCAACACACTCTAACTTCACTCTTTCAACATAATTACCTTGTACGCATTTCGAATACACCTTGTCTTCATCATTAGCTAAGAGCCACTAACGAGTCTGTCGGTTCCGGTGTAGAGGTCGCCGTTGGACTTCCTGACGTTGACATCATTTTTGGCTTGATGTATGTAAAGATGAGATCCTTTTCCAGAGGGAATTGAAATTCATTAGATGGCTTTTGTTTTTTTTTTGTATGAGGAGTTTTTCCCATATCGTCAATTCTAATGGATTTTGAATTGCCTTAATTATATTTATTTCATTATGGATGTTGTGGTTTGAATTCCGGAAATGATATGCAATGGCAGATTTTTCAGTTTCTTTTTGTCTTATATTTCTAAAATGTTCTTTCAGTCTTAACCCTATGTTTCGTTCCTTTTTTTTTCAACAGCTCACTAACTCACTTATATAGCCAATGAAATTTTCCACACATTTCCAGACTGTTCGAGAACTGGGAAGATTTCTAAAAGATCCTGGTTACCTCTCAATAACATTTCTGGTGTTTATGCAAAGCAAGAGTGCTAATTATCTCTCCCTATCTCTTACTCTCTTATCAGCCCGCCGATCAGTGCCAGCCAATTGATAGTTCGGCACATAGCTGTGTCGTAATATGGTCACTGATATGCATCCCCTTCTCATTACTGGTGTATTGTGAACCAAAATGTTGTATGTCATTTTGCTTCCTGTTCTCATTTCCATTCTGGTTTCTGTTCTTGGATTATTGGAATTGTCTTCACACACACTCACAAACATTATGGAGGAGACTGCAGTTTGAAACTCCTTTTAAACATTCCTACAATTTGAATAAATTTATTGGTCTAACAGGAAATACTGCAAAAAATACATGAGAATGTACAATTTTTATGGCAGCTGAATCCAGGAATTAAATAAAAGTACATGTTTTCAAACTCAGCAACTAATTGCCCTTGTCATAAAACTGACTGTATAGCTTTTGCCCCTTATGAATCACATTGGATTTTTTAAACCTGAAAAAGGTTGAATTCCTTTTCAAAAACATCAATGCAATATTGATTCTGTGAATCAAATTATGTGCTTTACTTGATGAGGTAAAACGTTTGTAATAAATGTTACTTTTATGGTTTTTTATCCTCATGAATCATGCTATGCCGTTTCAAATTTGAAAGTTGAGTAAAGCCCTTGTTGCAAATATCACACTTATGTGGCATTTTATCCTCATGAACCAACTTATGCAATTTCAAATACGATAATCGGCTAAAACCCTTCTGACAAATGTCACACTTATGCAATTTTCCACCTTCATGAATTGAACTGTGTCGTTTTAAATGCGACAATCGAGCAAAACCCTTCTTGCAAATATTGCACATGTGTATCTTCTGGCCCTCATGAACTAAATTATGTGTTTTTAAGTTTGATAACTGGGTAAAATCCTTCTCACAAATATTGCACCTGTATGGCTTTTTGCCCTCATGAACCAAATTATGTGTTTTTAAATATGACAACCTTGTAAAACCCTTCTCACAAATGGTGCACTTGTGAGGCTTTACACCCTCATGAATCAAATTATGCTGTTTTAAATATGACAACCGAGTAAACTCCTTCTGACAAATGTCACACTTGAATGGCATTTTGCCCTCATGAATCAAATTATGTATTTTCAGATTTGATGAACTGGTAAAATTCTTATCACATATATCACACGTGTATGGCTTTTCACCCTCATGAATCAGATAATGCCGTTTTAAATGTGACAACCAAGAAAAACCCTTTTTACAAGTGTCACACTTGTGTGGCCGTTTACCCTCATGAATCAAAGCATGTGTTTTCAAATTTGCAAATCGGATAAAACCCTTCTCACAAATGTCACATTTATGTCGCTTTATTCCCTCATGAGTCAAATTATGCTGCTTTAAATGTGACATTCGAGTAAAATGCTTATCACAAATGCCACATTTGTACACCTTGCTGAATTTATAACTCAAGTCATCTCTAACAAAGTTTGAACTGCAAGTATAGTTGTCCTTATAAATATCACATCCATGTTTGTTATTTTGTTGAATCAAATTATTTTGTTTCAAGCATGAAGATGTGCTGTCCATTTTCCCATCATCAGGCTCAGCTGGGTAAAGAGTTTTTTCTATCAAAGGTATTTCTGTGAGATTGCTTATTTGGGTTTTACATTTTAAGGCTGTCTCATATTCAAGACTATGCTTTCTGTTACAGATGCTTATATTTGCTAAGTCTTCATCAGAGAATAAAGTTGATTTATCCCTGGGAACTACTCCTGTGCATAACCTGAAAGGTTGGAAGATGTATAATTAATTATTACAACAATTCTAGATCTAATTTTAAAAAGTATAACAATATTTAAAACATTCATGTACTAATATTCTATAACATACATACAAAACTGTCAATGTAAAATAGCTGTGTAGCTCATAACAATAGTTTCATTAAATTTGAGATTGTCACTTAATTTGATGAAACTTGACGATGGCATTTTTAGTTTTGTTGCACATTTAATTACTTGGAATTTCATGTTTAATTTGATATACAGTTTATCACTGTAGGCACAATGCTTATATACATTTTTAAAAATGGTACAAAATCTGTCATCTTGTACTCCGAATTCTGCACTTCACAGATAAAAAGCACAAGTCCTACACACTTTGGAGGAGAGTGGTAAACTTTAGACCATCTTTCAAGGAGAGCTTTACTTTACAAACAGGTACTTCTGTTAAGTATGGCAGCTTCCATGTGCTTTTACCTTTGCAAATATGTGCAAGCTTGTTTTGTTTATTTTTCTGTGACTGACATTTTCTGTTATAAACGACCTGTTTTATCAGAAACTACTGAAGATAGCTAAACTAAAATTTAGGATGATAAAATCAACTGCTAAATACTGTTATGGACCCACTTTGGTGTTAGCAACACTGTTGGCTGTTAAAACAAAAAAACTGCTCATAAATTTTAATCAAAAGAAGGTATAATTCAGAAAAGCATCCTATCTTTCTTAATCACTAAACTTGTTGTATGAGGATGAATGAAATATAAACCAGAATTTCAAATTAGTGTCTCTGGTACTGAACGGAAATGGGTGGGGCTTTCAGAGGATGTTGGTGGAGATGTCTGAAATAGTTGCATCACACACTGCAGAGTAGCTGCTTGCTTCAGTATGCCATGAGCGAGCAAGAGGTACATGCATCATAATCAAGTTCCTGGTGAAAGAAGACACCAAAGCTTCGGAAATTTTGAGAAGGCTTCATGCACAGTTTGGGGAAGTAACCCTTTCAAAGATCCAGCTGTATGTTTGGCAAGACGGGAAGCAGTGGAATATGAGCCTCTCCAGAGACATGCTGTACGTGGCCTTATTAAACAAGATCGGTACATAACAATTTCTGAAATTGCTTCACTCATAGCAATAAGCTTTGGAAGTGTTCAAGCCTTTATCAGTGATGAACTCAACTTGTCGAAATTGTGGGTTCATTTCCTCACCCAGGAACAAAAACATTTGCAGCAGGCATCTGAATCACAAGGAGGAAGGAGATGCTTTTTTTTATTTTTAGAAAAATTGTGACTTCTAATGAAACTTGGGTTCATCGTTACACCACAGAGTCAAAACAAGCAAGCATGGAGTGACAGGAACAAGGTGCAGCTGCACCAGTGAAAGCCTTTCTGATGGAAAGGTGCTTGCAACTGTTTACTGGGACTTGGCGGGCATTTTGCTGGTGGATTTCATTTGTGAATGAAGGACAGTGAAGACTATTACTGCCATCTATTAGTCGAGACAATAGCTGCATATTGCTACAAACAATACTGTCCAAGATGTGAATGTTCTGCATGGCAATGCAAAGCCACACACTGCTGTCTTAACACAGGAAAAAATGGAGGAAATGCACTGGACAATACTGGAGCATCCTCCTTACAGTCCAGATTTGTCACCCCTTAATTACCATTTGTTAGGGCCACTGAAAGAAGAACTAGGAGGAAAGTGGTTTGATGACAATGCGGCAGTAGAGGAATAGTGTGCACCTGGCTGTACACATTTTCCTCTTCTTTCTTCAAGGATGGTATCAAAAAGTTGCCAACTCAATGGTAAAAATGTGTGTCAAATTCGGGAGACTACATAGAAAAATGAGGTATTCATTTCGTTTTGTTGGTGGATTCAATAAAATTGAAAAAATAATTCTGGTTTATATTTGATTCACGCTATTATAAAAGTATATCAACTAACTTAGAAGACATGCAGCTATGTCCTGTAAACATTTCAGTCTATCATCTTCAATAGTTCTGAGATAATGGATCATAAATTTAGCATTGGCAGGGTAGAGCTTTTAATCTTCCCTTAAATAACTACATATATGTTTTTCCAAACTTTCACACGCATTAAAACATAATGGGAAAAACAGTGCGCTAACTAAATTACTAATTAGAACTTACTGCACAATCTGTTGTTTATAGAGCTTTATTTTCTGAATGATGCTATTCACATGCATCATTTTCTTAGAATTAAGGAGTTTAAAACACATTTTGTGATGAACTAAGAATATCTTGAATTGTGTTAGTGTCTATCATGGCAAGGAGTGGAGAAGTATGAGGTGGTTAAACTAAAGTGATGGCATAGCATGGACTTCAACGATTGTAGGAGTCTGAAACCTTGTAGATGTCCTAATGTGTTGTGAAATATTCCACAAAATAATTAATTTCAAATCTTGCCACAAGGGGAAAATCACTCAGAAGGTGCAGGAAAAGGCAGAAAACAACAAAGATATAGCAGAAATTCTGGCAAATTTATTAGCAACTATGGTTGCAAACATGGTCTCCCAACTCAGCAACATTTTGCATCCATAACACAGCACAGTCAAATTAAATTAAATTGAGTTTTATTTATGGACACTCTTTAACTGCTGTGGTTCTTAGCGTCCCATTCTATATTGGACGTGAAAGACCAGAAATTTTGCTCAGAGACCTCTTATCAGGCTTGAGGTTCTTTTATGTGCCATAAATCTATGACATGGGACCACCGGCTTTACTTCCCTTCCGAAGGAAGCCATGCTAAGGATTTTTATGCCCGAAAAAATCCATCGCCCTCCACTGGGTTTGAACCTGTGACCTTGGGAACTAGAGGCTAGCACTTCACCAATAGTTGCTTGCAGCATACCTGGTGAAATCAGAGCAGCATGTTCTTCTATGTCCCTGATAGACACAATCTTTCAAATATCTGGCAGCATATCTTGTGAAACCAGAGCGAACATGTCGTTCTATGCCAGCCTTTATGTCCCTGACAGACATGATCTATCAAATCCACAACCAAAAGTCATCACGTAGTCAACAATTGGTCACAGAATATCTGGTGAAATCAGAGTGGTATGTCGTTGTATAGTAGCCTTTATGTCCCTGATACACATGATCTATCAAATATCCCCACAACCAGAAGTCACATGGGTTTAAGTCAAAGTATCCTGAAGGCCACACATCTGGAAATAACCAAGAGACAATGCAGAAGGTTTCTTGTAGCAAATCTTTTACTGGCAAACAACATGTAGTGTTGCCCCATCTTGCATGAATATAATGGCTGTGTTCTCTGTTACAGTGCCATATTTTTCACCTGGTGGCAAGATTTGGGACTATTTCTTTTTCTTTCCCTGTAGAATTCACAAGTGCATTGCTTAATTAGCATATCTACAAGGTTTCAGTCTCCTATCATCATTGCAGTTAGTGCTGTGCCATACTGAACACCATCACTTTCTAATTCCTGAGGTCACAGGTTCAAATGCGGCAGAGGGCGATGGATTTTTTTGAGTGTAAAGATCCTTAGCATGGCTTGCTTCAGAAGGGAAGGAAAGGCACTGGTCCTGTACCATATATTTACAGCATGTAAAAGAACCTTAAGCCTGATAAAGAGGCCTCTGAGCAAAGTTTCCAATCTTTCATGCCAAATGTAGAATGGGACACTGAGAAACATAGCAGTTAAAGGGCATCCATGAATAAAGAAAAACTCAACCATCACTTTAATTAAAACCACCCAATATAAACATCTATTTTACCAATAATTATTCAGAAAAAAGCAATTGATTGTTACCTTTGGCAGTTTAATCATACTTTGGGGGAGGTAAAGTACTCTGTCAATTCAGTGGTTAGAATTATGCTTGAAAAACAGAGGTTGTTGCGCTGACAGGGAGTGGAGCTAGATTTTGTCAGTACCAAGATATACAGCTCCATTCCATTATGGGCCACATTTTATACATGGCATTCATACATAAACCAGTTAGCATGGAAAACAGTATAGCTCGTTAACATCCTAGAAAATGCAGGTTTCAAAATACTGCACATACACAGAATGGAACAGACAGGTTGCGTGAGAAGAGGAGTGAAGGAGGGAGGGACAGACAAGAATCAGCAATGTAATGCAGGTTCTGCTAGTGAATAACAGACTTATATATGAAGAGTCACTGTTATAAACAACTGTCCGTATAAAATACACTTGATGAAAGTGGAGTCAACCTAAACACTCTTACTAGTTTCATTCATTTATTTCACAGAACATGTATTGTGAGCATGAGCTCACATCATCAGCTGCGTGCTGACTGTTGGATGAACTCTCGAGTCGTATTGTTAAAAGCCTGGGTGGTCCTCTGGTGACCTATGGATGAAACTAAATAGAGGGTTGTCTGTTTCTGGCAAATAAGTTCATGATGTGGTTTTCAAACTTCTTTATGTAAATCTTCTCCCATACTTCAAGCTCTGGGTTTTTGGGCTGGGTTCAGCAACTGGGTATTGGTGTTTATTTCATGGTTTTGAGTCCAGAAGTGAAAAGCAACTGCTGATTTGTCAGTCTGTTTGAACTTTATGCAACACCGGTGTTCATTGAAGCAGGTGTCTACGTTCCTTTTCATTTTTCCAATGCAAACCTTTTCGCAATTTTCACATTGGATCTGGTAGATTCCTGACGTTTTGTGCTGGGGTATGAGATCAAATTTTCTTGTTTTAATGAGATTCTTGATGCTAAATTTGTTGTAAGGTGCCAAGGGGATGATGTGATTCTTGAATATTTTCTGAAATTTGTGAGAGAGAACTTGGTGGTATGTGAATTTCCTGAAGTTGATCTTTTCTGCTGCATTAGAAAGTGTGGTGACCTGCTTGATGTGTTTTTGTCTTTTGAATTTATGTGTTTTCCTATCTATCATTTCCTGACTGAATCCATTCTCTATTGAAGATTTGATAATGTGTTGATATATATTCTTTATAGTATTCAGTTCTGTTGAGGGGGATGTTGATTAATCTATAAGCCATGCTGTTGAACGTTGCTTCTTTGTGTGCTTTGATGTAATTATCTGTGTGCGTTGGTTTTCTATATATTCTGAATTCTATGCCATCTGAAATCTTCGTTAATTTGAGGTCCAGGAAAGCTAATGAGTTGTTGGTAGCTATCTATATGGTGAATTGAATGGATGGGTTCTGTAAGTTTAAAAGCTTGAGAATGTCCTCTTATGTGTTTGTGTTTTACTATTGTGAACACGTTGTCAATGTATCTGTACCAAACTTTGAACATATAGGGGAACACTTTAGTGATGTGTATTTCAAGTTGGCTCATAAATAAATTCACCAGGAAAGGAGATAGGGGGCTTACCATAGCCAAACCTTTTTCTTGTTGTTAGAAATTCCCTTCAAAAATTAAAAAGGAGTGATTTAGGCAGATCCTGGTGATCTTCATACTGTTCAGCAGTGATGTTAGTGGGGAGTAACCATTTTCTCAGAAATGTGACCAGCTTGTCTATGGGAATGCTTGGAAATAGGTTTTTGATGTCGAATGAGACGAGTGTGTTCTGGGGGTACAATTTGATCGACTGCAGTTTTTCCACCAGCTCAAGGGAGTTTTGATGCTGTGGCTTTTGAATTATGGCAGTGCTTGAAATTGGTGAACCAACCAGCTGGCATTGCGATAAGAGGAGATGTTTATATAACTACTGATCGGTCTCATGCTGTGGATTTTGGGGACACTGTACATTCTGGTTAACTTGGGGTGATACTGTGCATCTGCCTTTTGGGATGATATGACTGTTATTTATGGCTTCCCCTAAGGTTTTTATCCATTTTTTCAGGAGATTATTGTTCAAGAGCACGTATTCTCTGTCCTCATGTTCTGAGGACAGTTCTATATTCAATACAAATGGAGTAGATATGAAACAATAAAAAAATCTGATGTGTTACACTCACATGATTTTCTCTACTCTTGTACAAACTATTTTTACAAACGCTTATTCCCCATATGCTTCATGTTAATCGAGATATCGAGATGTTAATCTTATTGCTAATTTTCTTGTAGATGAAAGGGGAATATGGTAGGCTTTAAGCGATAGTCAAATATTTTAAGAGCTGGTTGCTATGTGGAGTATTCCATTCTCTTTGCATTACCAGGACAAAAAAAATCTGATGTGTTACACTCACATGACTTTCTCTACTCTTATACAAACTATTTTTACAAATGCTTATTCTCCATGTGCTTCATGTTAATCGAGATATTGAGATGTTAATCTTATTGCTAATTTTCTTGTAGATGCAAGGGTAATTGCTAGGCTTTAAATGATAGTCAAATATTTTAAGAGCTGGTTGCTATGTGGAGTATTCCATTCTCTTTGCATTACCAGGACAAAAAAAATGAATAACGAATTTGAGAAAAAGTATAAGTATTGGAAAATTTAAGGGAATAACAAGCAATGTCTCAAAAATGGTTCACCCAACCAAAAAAATGTATAGGACATAAATTGTATATTTTAACGCAATCTAAATTTTTTGTGTAGTAAAATTTTGTCTATCTCCTATGGTTTACCAGTTATACAAAGTGTTGAGAATGAACACTTTTGGAGACATTCCCACAAAATTTGAGATATGCATTTCATTTGTCATGAAAATATCTTAAACATATGATATTTTAATCAAAATCGTTAGAGCCATTTTTGAGAAAATTAAAATGTTCCATGTAAAAGGTAATCTGGAGTGGAGGGATTTTCTTGAAAGCCTTTGTGTCACATCTCTGTAAGATACTGAACCTAAATACCAAGTTTGGTATTTATCCGACTGTTCGTTTCTGAGTTATACTGTTCACAGACACACACAGACACACACATGGACATGCTTTTTTTTTATTCAGGGGTCTCAAAACATGTATTTCCGGTGAAATCTTGGTATCAAAATTTTGGGTGGAATACAATACTTTCGCTACTTACTATACGTAATAGAGAAAGTAAAAAGTCTGATGTGTTACATCCATAAAACTTTCTCTATCTCTTATTTTTTCTATGTAATGGAAATAAACATTTACAGAAATGCCTTTATTTGAAGGCACAAGAGGGTTAAAGGAAGCTGAATTGATAGTCAAATGTTTTAGAGTGCCTTGCTATATGTTGGATTTAAAATTCCATACTATTTTAATATTATGAGAAATAACTGAACAGCAACATCACTTTACAGAAAATTATAAAGTATTGAAAAATTCAAACTAATAATAATGAAAGTCTTTAAACTAGTTGATACCACAAAAACAAAACAAAAAAGTTATTTTAAATAAATTGTGCACCTTAACCCTCCGTCAGTCGCTAGGGGCCTGAGAGACCCCTGGCATTATATAAATGTTATAATTTTCAAATGAACGCACCAATGGAATTGCCTGACTAGGACATCTAACATTACACCCTGTGCGATTATTTGCTGCAGCGATAACCTTATCTGTTTATTTGTTTGGCTGGAGGAATGAAAAATCAGCAGTTATGTGTCGCACAGGTCAACCAGGCCCCGCGCGCCTGCTCTTGTTACATATTGTTGACAGATTTGTTTCTCATTAGCTTTTGTGCAATATTGCTTTACTATTGCAAGGAACTGTTACTGCTTCGTCATGAATACGAGTAAAAGGTACGATCTACAAAATCCGAATGATTTGGAAGAAGTACATCGCCTACTTTGCGATGATGATGCCTTGCCTGTAGATGACAACTTATATGAATAAGATGACTTTGATTCAGAAGATAAACTCGAAATGAGATCTTTACATTCAGAAACTGACCATGAAGATGAAGAGGAAGACGATGAAAGCAGCTTGTGTGATAACATGTATTTTATAGGTAACATCATATGCTTATCATAGTAATTCTTCTTTTTCTTCTTCTTATTATTATTGACAATACATTCTGTTGTTATTCACAGAAAGAGATGGAACAAAATGAAGAAAAAAACACCTTTGAAAATAACACAGACAAGGGCTCACAATATATTGACTAAACTTCCTGGTGTGGTAGGAGCTGCCAAAAATGCGAAAATGGAAATTGATTGTTGGAACCTTTTTGTTACCAAAGATATAGTTGATTTTATTGTTGAAAGCTCAAATACTTACATTAGCAGTGTGCAGCACAAATTTGATTGTGAAAGAGACAGCAGACCTACAGATGTAATAGAAATAAAAGCTTTCCTAGGCTTATTGTACCTGGCAGGAATTTTTCGTGGTGGACGCCAGAATATTCACGAGTTTTGGAGAACCGATCTTGGAATTCCTCTATTCCGAATGGCTATGTCCGAAAAATGATTCAGTTTTCTAATACGCTGTATTCGCGTTGATGACAAAAGCTCAAGACTGGAGCGACGAAGATTGGATAAATTGGCTGCTCTTAGAGAAATGTTTACATTGTTTCTGAACAACTGTCAGAACCATTATTCTCTTGGACAAAATGTCATTGTCGACGAACAGTTGCCGGCATTTCGTGGGCAATGTGCTTTTAGACAATATATACCATCCAAGACAAACAAGTATGGCATAAAGATATTCTGTTTTAGTGATGCAAAACTGTTTTATATAACTAACATGGAGATTTATTGTGGACAGCAGCCGAACGGACCCTATTTGCAAACTAACTCGGCAGAGGCTGTAGTGCTGAGACTAACTGAACCAATCTCTGGCACTGACGAAACGTTACTGCAGATAATTGGTTTACCAGTGTATCGCTGGTGAATGAATTGCGCAAAAGACAACTTTCTTTCGTCGGTACAGTGCGAAAGTACAAATTTCACTTCTCCAAAAGATCACAGACAGTACGAAAGCATATTTGGCTTCACAAAAAATGAAACTCTTGTTTCATATGTTCCAAAAAAGGGTAAAACAGTAGTTTTGCTCTCAAGTCTACATGTTTCATCCACACAGTTATCAGAAGGTGCTGAGAAAAAGCCTGAAATAATCCTGCATTACGACGACACTAAATGTGGAGTTGATGCAGTAGATAAATTGTGTGCTACATACAATGTAGCCAGAACAACGAGAAAGTGGCCCATGGTAATTTTTTACCATATCTTGAACATTGCAGGTATTAATTCTAAGGTTATCTTCCTAGGAAACCAAAATAAATATTCCACAAGTCAGGAGTATTTGAAATCACTATCTTTAGCTTTACTGTTGCAACAGCTACAAAGGAGAGCAACAGCATCAAATCTATCCGATGATTTGAAAGGACTTTTGACAAAATATAAACCTGAAGAATCCGGCGTAGATAAATTGTCAAATACACCACTATGCACATTGAAAAGGAAACGATGTGAACCCAGCAACAAAGACAAAATGAACTGCAAAACTAAATATGCATGTGGGAAATGCAACACCCCCCTGTGTTTGAGCAAACATGCTAAAATTATTTTCAATAGTTGCTTAGTCGGGGAAAACACAGATGAAATAGTAGATGATTCCGAATAACTGAACATTTGAAATTACAAGTTGTATGTATACCTGGAAATGGCAATATATTTCTTTATACTTACTGTAATACAATTTATAACGTATATGTATTAATATTTTAGCTTGTATTTTTATATTGTAAGATAATACCTATTAATGAAAGCCTTTTACGCTTAATCTAAATAAAGGTAAAAACAGGGAAAAAATGAAAATAAACGAAAGAAAACAAAAATATAAACAATAACATCAAAAATATAGCGCAGGTCTACTAGGCCCCGCGTGACTAATGGCGTTCTACCAAAGCGCGCGCCTGACAGAGGGTTAAAGAGAGATACACTTCCTGTGCAGTAAGATTTTTATCTATCCCTTATTTTACCCTTTATACAAAATTCCTTCTGAATGAAGACAACTTTACAGGCTATATTGAGAAAATTCAAGATATACATTTTATTAGTAATGTTTGTATTTCAATCAAAATCAGTTTTTCTGGGAAAATAAAAGATGTTAAAAATGTTTTTCATGTAAAGGATAGTTTGGGGTGAGAAGATTCTCTTGAAAATTTTTGTGTTGAATTTTTGTTTTTGATTCAGAGGGTCTCAAAGCACATATTTCTGAAGAAATATCATGACTGAATTTGGATGGAATATAATACTTCCTGTTAGGTAAGCGGCAGAGAAAATAAAAATGACAAGGTTATCCCTCAGTCTTACCTTGGTGATTCTGCTGAAATCCCATCCTGAAACAGAATATCCATAATTATCCTCCATAAAATGGAACTAGCAACAAAGCGCAATTATTTTAGATTTAAAGCTTTCTTGGTGCTGGTTCACAATCACTTCTCGGGATTGCAGCCATCTAGTTTATGCCTTCTTCAGGGTAATGTCAGGTACAGGCAGCCTCTTGAATATTTATAAAAGAAATGCGGTAGTGAATTCTTTCTTGTTCCAACACAGGATCTTGTCATTGGTCTGGTGCAAGTTTAGGCAGCACTCTTTTCTTCAGAGCTCTATATATTAAAGGAGAGGGACCGTTGAGAGGCCCAGCAGCTGCAGATCTCCTATGTGCAGCACACACACTCATACAAACATCTGAAAACTATAAGAGTATAAAGTGATGAAAGAGAAGAAAATAAAAACTAAACTAATTGAAGGATAATTGGATAATTCTAGGCTGCAAAAATCAGGAGAGAAAAGGAGGAAATTATTGAAAAGAAGGAGACTGGAGGAAGAAGAAAGAAGAAGAGTAGCACATGGAGGAGGAGATAAAGTTAATGGCAGAGAGAATGATAATGGTCAAGGAGGAGGATGATTAAAGGCAGGAGTTAATAGCAGACAGGAGTGAGAGCTTGGAATTAGAAGTGGTCAATGGAGAAGTTAGGGAACAGAAGTAATAGAGTTATGAGAGGAAGAAGATGGTGGTGAGAGAAAGTGGAGTACTGTGTTAATAAGAAGTGAAAAGTTATAAGGAAGTAAAGTGAAACATAAAAAGAATAAGAGAAAATTAGTTTAATCTAGAGTGAGTGATAAGTTTAATAAAATTACTAAGTACTGTAAGTTATTTAAAGTATATTAAGAAAAGTGAATGGTTAAAGTAAACATTTTTGAGGAAAGTGTATTGAGGTGCTATAGAAATAATAAATAATATAATAATTCTGAATTTTGATATGAAATTATAAAATAAATTATTCTAATTATAAAATTCTCTATGATCAGTTGAAAATGATCATACACACATTAAGTGTAGTTTGGGTACTCAATACCAGTGATCAGAATGTAGTTTAGATTGGTATCAAATATTTA
This sequence comes from Deroplatys truncata, assembly GCA_030765065.1. Classification (NCBI taxonomy): domain Eukaryota; kingdom Metazoa; phylum Arthropoda; class Insecta; order Mantodea; family Mantidae; genus Deroplatys; species Deroplatys truncata. Next base: position 205,038,586 of record CM060988.1, read on the forward strand.
ATTATACTTTCTCTTGTTTTATTTATTAGAAATTAGGAATAGCAGGAACAGCAGTTAAATATACTTTATCATTTAAATGTCAATTATAATTAATACATTTTGGAATTTAATTTATTCATTTTCATTCTAATTTCTTTTAGATTATAAGTAAAAATCTGTACAATAATAATGTATAAAATGAAAGAAGTGTTAAATAAATCCCAAATTGGAATACATGTCCTGGTATAGGAAACAAGGTACCAGGATGGAGCACTGCAGATTTTATTTTATTTTATTTACTTTAGTACGTATCTAGTGCCTGAATCCCTCTGCTGTTTTAAAACTGCAATAGCTGATCTCTGTTCAAAGTGTTGTCATAACTCCTAATATCAATGGCATCTTGGATGAGGTGTTTTGTGAATGGCCCTGGTTTCATAAAACAAGAATTTATGTAGTGCTTGGCTACCTGGTGTTCCTAGCTGTCTGTCTGCCGATAACATATGCCACACCAATGACAGGGTTGGAAGAGGAAAACAAGATGAGTGATTGGACGATCTTCAAGTCAATCATTAGCCACATTACCTTTATAAGCAGCAGAGAGGCTGTCTGTATTTGAATTACCCTGAACAAGGTCATAAAGTAAAGATGGTCAAAGCTTGGTTTGACAACCACAAGTTACTAGGCCGCAATCCCGAGAATTAATGATTAAAAACACAGTTATCTCAAATAACTCTTAGACTTCATCAAATTAAATAATTTCATAAAAACAAATAATCCTTTTAATCTTTAAACTTTTACAGCATTTTGGTTTTACACAACTCATAAGCAAATCCAGATACAAAAGGTTAAATTGCATTCAACACAGTTTTATTATGCACTATCTGGCTTACACAGCATTGCACAGTCAACATTCTAAACTCGAATGTCAAATTCATTTCAATTGCCTCCCCATGCAATGACCTAGAAGGTTTTTATGCTGGATCTTCTTATTTACCCTTTATATCTGTAATCTTGTACAATACCAACTATTCCTAACAATGGATGAAAAGTACCGATATTCGCACAAAATTATTGAAACATCAGCGGAATATTCAACTTCCTTAACCTCCTCACCCACCCACCCCCCAAAAGCATGCTGCATAGCCTATAAGTGCCCTTTTACAATGGAAAAAAAATAATTAAATTTAATTGTATTTATGGATGCTCTTAGGCTCCTGTGGTCCTTAGCATCCCATTCTACCTATATTGGACATGAAAGACCAGTAATTTTGCTCAGGCTTGAGATTGTTTTACGTACCGTAAATCTACAACATGTGAACACCGGCTTACTTCCCTTCCGAAGGAAGCCATGCTAAACACTCCGCCGGGTTTGAACCCACAACCTTGGGAAGTAGAGGCTAGTATGGTACCCCTAGACCACTGAAGATGAGGAAACTCATGAGCTAAAGATGAAACCATAAAGCACCTGTTCTCTTGAACTTTTCTACTAACTTTCATCAGAAGATCACCCACTTCGTTCACCATGCAGATTTGTGTGGCCAGCTTTAAACGCTGTACCCCATTCTGTTACCATTCTTTTACTCATAATGTTTTCTCCATACACTTTATTGATCTGCCAATGAATTTCAGCCACCTTCACATCTTTTGCATTAAGAAAACGAATGACAGAGTGTATTTCGCAGTTAAAATTTTCAGTTGACTGAGCATTTTAACATTCTCACGCTCAAATTCTTCCATAATGGTGTCTGTGGTTCGCCAACACATACAGGTACTGAACACACACTTGTGGAGTGCATCCTTTTGTGTTTTAGTAATTTATAAATTTAAATTAGAAGTTTTTATAGAACATCTTTATGAGAAAGAATAGTGCTTTTTAATGGTAAAAGAATGATCAAAATCAGTCAAGTGTTTTTTTTAGATTACCCTACATATGCACATATAGAATACATATAAATTCTCTCTCCTTATAACACTGGTTACCAAAATAAAGTTTACTTCAATCACCAGAGATAAAGTTATACTTTTCTAGACTAATTTTCTATGTAGATTAGGGATATACCTTCCATTTATTCATAACACACAGATTTTAAATTATACATAATGATTTGCGTTGATGGAAATATTAAAAAGTGATCAATGCAACAATACACTTATTTTACAAAATGATAAAACTAAACATGGATATTATTAATGATTACTGACAATGGGAATATAGGTTAGTCAACAACAGAACTGGAGGCTAACAAGTGTTTAACAGATGACTGATTGTCTTTTATGCTGTTTTTCAGAGTCACCATGACATTGCATGCAGCAATAATGTCTTATCATGGAGCCCTTCTCCATTAACTCGCTGTCTTGCTGAAACCTTTCACCATCTCATCACGACATCACCAAGATTGGATAGGAAAAACTCTAAATGCAAATGTAGGAAATGACGTTTAAGTGACATATGGTAACCCCTTCCTTTATATGATCTAAGTTCAAGATGGCCAGTGTAGGCAGAGTCACGAGAAGCATGTCTCAACATTTAAGTAAAATCTAAATCCAACGTATCTAGGGATAGAATTAGGTAAGAAACTATCAATGAAAGAACATGTAAACAATGTAACAAATAAAATCAACAAAAAGCACAACATTTTAAAATGTTTAGCAGGAATAAAATGGGGTGGAAACATGGATCTCCTTAATAATATATGTAAAACATACATAAAACCTAACCTATTGTATGGAGGAGAACTACTAGCAACAGTAAACAAGAGACTTAAAAGTAAACTAGAAATTTCACAAAATAATTCACTAAGAATAATAACAGGAGCTGTAAAAACACCACCAATTACGGTACTACAAAGCTTCACAAAAAACATGGCTATAGAATTGGAACACGAGTTGAAAGCAATTACTCTAGCACAAAAACTGCAAGTCAATGGAAACAGATACAAGTGGTACCACACAGCAGATACTCTAAGTAATTTAAAAACTCAGAACATATATTAATAACTTAAAATACAAGAATATAATTACAACAGAGGTAACGAGTCCAATAGAATATATTGATATACAATATCAGAATGACCTGATATATATACAACACACAAACAAAACAATATACAAGATGAAATGAGAGCCATAGCAATAGCTACGGAAAATGAAAGATACCCAGAAAAAGAATAGCTCCGAATATATACAGATGGATCCCTCATCAATAAAAAAAATGCCGGTGCAGGAGCATACTGTAAACATTTTGCACAATATCTAACATTAGATGAAACATCAAAACACTATGATGGAGAATTAACAGCTATAAAAGCTGCATTACAGAACATTTTATATAGACCATACATAAAACAAAAAATAGTCACCTTATCAGACTCAAAATCAGCCATAGATGGAATAGTAAATTACAATAATAAAACAACAAGAAGTATTAAAGAAATAAGAAGCCTAATTAAAGCAGTTGAAACTAAAAATCATATCACTCTACAATGGATCCTAGCTCATGTCGGACTTTTGGGCAATGAACATGCGGATCAATTAGCAAAGAAAGGTGCAATACAACAAATAAAACCTGTACGACAAATAGAAATAAATAAACAATTAAACAACATTTCAAAAGACAGCAGAGACTTGATGAAGAAGATAAATTAAAAGATTAAGATTATAAGAATATTAAAGATAGAGTTGATATACAAAACATGCCAAGGAGAAATGCAGTGGCCTTATTTAGGATGGCAACTGGCCACGATTGCCTCGCAGAACACCTCTACAAGATACGATACCTACCTACACCCAAGTGCACTCTCTGTGAAGAAGATGTCATCCTGAACAAATGCAAAGGCCTTAAAAGTGATAACTTACACACTTTATATTGGGAAGAAGCCAGAGGGAAAATGATGCAGATCAATTAATCCCCAGTGCCATTGGTGCACAACATTAAGTAAAATTAACAACAGTGTGGCAAGTGTGATAGTAGTGATGTCATCAATAATGTCTAGAAAATTATTGGAAATGAAGGTAACATGGTGGTTGATGTTGTAAATGAACAAGAGCAACTTAAGTATTTGTTCAGGATGGAAGGCATGAGACAGATGTAATTGCTTCTCTTCAAATGATAATTGGAATGCTGAATAAAGATTTTGAAGGTGCCCAATCAGTTATTTCAAAGCTGAAAATGGAGAATGAAGATTTGAAATCGCAAATATCTGTACTGCAAGAGAAATCGAGCTATTCCAATCTAGTTCAGCATAAAACACAACGGAGGCAATCTGGTGATCATAGTCAATATGTGCATGAGAAGACTAATGGTGCAAATACGCAATTACAGTTACAAAACAGGTTCGAGGTTCTAGCTAGTGGATGTGGTGAAGCGGATGTGACTATAGCATACATCTAGCGTGCCACTCAAATAAAGGTCCAAGAGTTGGTAACAGTGAGCTAAAAGTGTCAGTGATAGAGGATTCATTATTGAAGTTCTCCAGTGAATATTGCAGAAGGAGAGGTTATAATGTCCAGTGAACTAAAGAGTGACGTGGAGCAGTTAGCTGCCACCAACAACATAAACAGGGGGTTATATGTCGAGTGGATCTTATTAGCACTTAAGGGGGAATGTTCCTAATGCTAACATTGTGATCAGTGGCATACTTTGAAGAAATGATGTTACACAGAATCAACAGTGAATTAAACTGGTTATCTAACGTAAGGAAATGTATGTTTGATGATGGCAAGCTTTGATTAGACTATAGTGACTATGCCAGAGATGGGGTGCACCTTAATCATCAAAGGTCCTTCCGTTTTTATACATAAAGTGATAGGAGTATTAAACCTCAAGCGAGATTTGTAACTTAATAATAATAATAATAATAATAATAATAATAATAATAATAATAATAATAATAATAATAATAATAATATTATTATTATTATTATTATTATTATTATTATTATTATTATTATTATTAATTCTTTATTGCCTGTGTACTTGGAAATACAAGTTAGAAGCATGGTAAAAAAAGACAATGTGCACATAACAAGTTTACAAGAGTTTTATAAAAGTTTATACTCACTAGCATTCCCAACAATCTCTCTCTCCCTCTCCCCTCCCCCCCCTCTCTCTCTCTCTCTCTCTCTCTCTCTACGTCAGAATTCATCCAATCTGTAAAGGGGTCTTTTACAAGGTATTCTTTTAATCTGGTTTTAAAAAGGTTGGATCTTAACATTTTTAGTTCTCTAGGTAGTTTAGTATATAATGTTGCTCCTGTGTTTTTAGGATCTTTGTCACTAAATTTTTTGTGCGATTGAGTCTATATACATTAATTTGTGTTCTGGTATTGTAGTCATGCACATTGCAACTTCTAGTAAGATCACTGGTGTTATATATTAGTAATATGACACAGAGAGATGACTGTAAGGATTTTATTTCTTATAAACAACTCCTTGCATGGGTGCCCAGAAGTTACACCTGACATGATTCTCAAACATTTCTTTTGCAGTATTAATACTCTATTAATGTACAAATAAGCTGCTCCCCTCAGAGTTCAATACCATAGAGAAAATGAGGGTATACTAGCCCATAATAAACTATCACAAACAGCAAGCAGTTCAATGCACATAGAGGTGACTTTATTGCATCAGAACGTACAGAGCATATTTAACAAATTCCTTGAAATTGAAATATTTTTATAAACACTCACAATAACATTCACGTATGCTGCTTTATGGAACACTGGATCAAGAGTAATTATGTATGTTCAGATTAGGCCATTTTTTTCTAATTATGTTACTGCCAGGAAAATTGTATACATGGTGGGAGTATGATTATGATTAAAAAGGGCATTGAGTATAAACAGATATGAAAAAACTGCAAATGTTAATGTTGAGCATACAGTGATTCAAAACTGTTTATAGTACGTATATGCCATCCACCAACTGGAAATTACTCTGTGTTTCTGAAAAATTAAAATCCATGATTAAATCGCTAAAATGGCATAGGGAAAGTGTTATAATTGTTGGTGATTTTAATGTAGACTTTCTTAAAGACTTCCCTCCTGTGCAAAACCTAAAACAATTACTTATCTCTTTCAATGTTGTTCATAATACTACTAGAGTGTGAACTAGTTCGTCAACCACATCAATTCATATTAATAAAATTCTAGTGGTAACACACTCTAACTTCACTCTTTCAACACAATTACCTTGAACGCGTTTCGAAGACAACTTGTTTTCATCATCAGCTAAGTGCCACTAATGAGTCTGTAGGTTCCAGTGTAGAGGTCTCTGTGGGGCTTCCTGACGTTCATGTCATTTTCGGCTTGATGTATTTAAAGATGAGATCCTTTTCCGGAGGGAAATTTAAATTCATTAGATGGCTTTTGTTTTTTTGTATGAGGAGTTTTTCCCATGTCAATTCTATTGGATTTTGGATCGACTTAATTAAATTTATTTCATTATGGATGTTGGGGTTTGAATTCCAGAAATGACATGAGATGGCAGATTTTTCACTTTTTTTGTATCTTATATTTCTAAAATGTTCTTTTAGTCTCACCCAAGCCCAACAGCGACCTCTACACCAGAACTGACACACTCATTAGTGACTCTTAGCTGATGATGAAGACAAGGTGTCTTCGAAACGCGTACAAGGTAATTATCTTGAAAGAGTAAAGTTAGTATGTGTGGCCAGTAGGATTTTATTAATATTTTAACTACTTCGCTGTGTTTCCCTTTAATTTTTATTTTAAAACATCAATTGATGTTATGATTTTTTATAAATCAACTAAAAATTTTAATCTATCCAATGTTAACACTGGCTTTTCGGACCATAATGCAATAATTTTGACCCTAGCTGACTTATTCAAGAGCAATAACAAGAAAACAATGTTGTATAAACAAGAGTAAAAATTGGATTATAACAGGAATTATACACTCTAGTAAACAGATGCAGCGCCTTTTCAATTTAAATAAAATTAATAAAACTAAGGGATTCATAAAATATTTTAAAAGTTATAAGCAAATTTATGCCAAGGTGATAAAGGAAGCTAAGAAGTGACACACTGATGATCAGGTCTTCAACTCTTCAAGTAAAAGTAAGACTATATGTAAGCATTAAGAGTGAAACTGCCAGTTATAAGCTGGACACACGTACTAATATAACATTATCAGTAAATACTTCAAAATCCTGTTCATATTGCTAATGCATTTAATAATTACTTCAACAATGTTAAAATAGAATGCTATTAAAAAGTAATACTCCTACAAGCCAAATAATTAGAAATGATAAAAGCATATATGTTAAGCCTCTATCACATAAGGAAATAATCCATATTGTTTCCAATAAAAAGAACGGTTTACCGTCTGGGTCAGATGAAGTGCCGGAATGTTTAATTAAACAATGTATCAGCCATATTGTGAATCTCTTACTGGACATATGTAATACTTCAGGTATATTTCCTGAGAAATTAAATGCATCCATACTTAAAAATGGTGACCCAAATAATATTGATAATTACAGGCCAATATCCATAGTATTCAGATTTTCAAAAATATTTGAAACCGTAATGTACAATCGAGTTGTACCTTTTCTAGAAAAATATGTGTTTGGTGATCCCAAAACGGCTTTAGAAAAAAACAAAAGTACAGCTAATGCCCTTTATTCCTTTATAAAGCATAGAATTGAAGGTACTGACACCAATAAGTTTACAACTGGTGTATTTTTGGACCTAAGTAAAGCATTTGATTTAGTTCATCATAGTATCCGATTATCTAAAACAGAATCATATAATAAACATGATCTAGCACATATGTGGTTTAAATCATACCTAACCAACAGGACCCATGTTACAACTACAAAAAGTGTTGGTATGTTAACTGTGATGTAAAAGTAGTAAAATGTGGCATTCCACAAGGTTCAAATCTTGGACCTCTTTTGTTTTTAGTCTATATTGAGGATTTGCCAGTTAATATGCTGCAACAATATTATATGCAGATGACACAAGCTTAATGTTAAGGGATCAACAAGATTTGCAGCAGCAAGCTGACTAGCTTAAGAGAGCGGCTGACTGTTACTTAATAAAACAAATCACAGTGCATGAGTTTTCTTCTCTCCAATAAGAGGTCGGTGAGTGTTCATCTATAATAATAATAAACAAATTCAGTATACATCAAAAGCAACATTTTTAGGGATAACAATTGACAAATATATCATTTGGAAGTCATATATTCATAACATTGCAACAAAGATTAATAAAACTTATTACATTACCTCTGTACAATTAAAATTATTTATTTTGCATATGTTCAATCACTACTTGCATATGGCATAATGCTGTAGAGTAATTCTGTTGACACAGATACACTATTCATAACACAAAAGAAAATTACACGTTAAATGTTTAATTTAAATATGTCTGCTCACTGTGAAACTTACTTTAGATAAAATAACGTACTTACTTTACCCTGTTTATATATACTAGAAAGTGTATGTTTTATAAACAATAATATTAATCTATTTTACTCTAATGATAAAATTCATAATCACAAGTGCTAGATTTAGTAATAAAATTCACTTACATCCAGCTAGTACAACTAAAAAGATCACCTCTGTATTGCACGCTGGAATTCACATGTACAATTTGATAAACAATAAAATAACTGACATACAATTTGATTTAGGAAGAAGGTTAAGCTGTTCTTAATTGATAAGTGCTTTTATAGTTTGGAAGAGTTTAATGAGTATTTTCTGAGATTGTAAGTGTCATTGTAAATTTATTGTAACTGACAAAGCCATGAAATTGTCAAAACTTTCCAAAAGGTGAATAAAAATAATGTTATTGTTATAATTATTATCGTTATTGTTATTATTATTAACAATTTGCCTGTAATCAGGAGATCTTGTCTTCCCTAAGAAATACACAGCCACTACAAGTTCTTACAAGCTCTAATTTCAGCCTATATCATTTTCAGTTCCCCTCGTCTGCTGTTGGATGCAAGATCTAAAGGGTCCTACTACAACATTTGTGAATGCACCCTCTAAGAGGCAGGGGTTTGCCCCATTGATCCAACTGCATCAGCTGACAGCAGCGTCAAGTGAAGCACATCAGGGATGAGAAGCCCTCCTGGACTGGCCTAGCTTCTTGACACAGAGACGATGATGACACACAGCGAAGGAGAAAAGCAGCCTAGCTTTGAGAAGCACTTTTGGTACCAATGTAGACAGATTAAGAGAAATTACATACTTTTTGGACTATTCCAAATTATTTCAAACTTCTTTTGTTAAGCAACTTTTCCAAATTCCTTTTAGTTCTGTTTTCACTTCATGGATTAACGATGAGAGATACAGTGAAATGACAGCATGAGCATTTAATTTCAATTCAATTATTTACTTACATCAGTTGTACAGAAAGCAATGATTGTAAATCTCTTAAACCATTCAAAGTCTATTACATGTATACAGATTTAAAGCAAAACCTTCATATACTGCAAGTCAATTCAATTTTGAGAACTGTTAAATAAATATGTAAGAAAGCGAACAAAATGCAAGTTACAATACATTATAAATAAATTACATTACAAGAATTTCCTGTTAATATTTAACCTTAAATTTCCTTCACTTTAGACCTGTAAGCATATAATTCGCTCCACACCTCGTGGGCAGATAACATAATTGTGAAGGTTCAGCATTATTTAGTTTGGCTTTCACTTTATTAGTAGCTGGTTATATATCAAGTAAAAAGAACAATACAAATAAAACCAATGCAAGTCTCAACCAAATTTCCTTTAAATGTTTAATTGTGCGATAGGTCCCTGATCTGTGGGCCGACTAAGATGCCTTCTTGCAGTTTCATGGCAACATTTTTCTCAGATACCAGAATCCTTTTGAATTTCTTCTTCAAAGAGTTTTTACAAAGGTTTTTCCTAAGCCAAGCTTTATATGGAGAGGTAGAAAGTAGGGTCAACTAGTGGGATGTGCTGGGTTGTAAGCACTTCTCCAGTTCTACTCTCATTTGATGTAATGTTCACTTGTACATAGGCAACAGAATTTGGTAAATCCTTCCTGCATACCCATCAGCATGTCAGTGGCTATTATTTCTCCACAAATATGCCATGGTGGAGATTGCATTGAATTGTTCATATTTTCTTTTAAATGAACAGAATGAGCAATGGATACAGAATGGCATTCAAACTTCTCTGGGAAGAGTCAATAAAGAGCCTCCAGTCTGCTTTAGTTCCTCAAAGAGACCAGGCACAGGGTCATCTAATGGGGAGAACTGCTCGCCTTCTGTAATGACACATTCTGACAACAAGATGTTTCTTCTTAGGCCTGCAAGCTAGAAGTTCTGCTTTATCTTTTCTGCAATGAGATCACGTAGTTCACATTGAGTAAATCGCTGTGGTTTGGAACCAGACACTTCAGTGCCCAAGTGGAGGTGATGGAATTCGTCATGCAGGACTGGCCTCAATATTTGGCTACAGAGAAAGTCTTGCATTTACACAACAAAAATAACAATCACCATTATAGTTTTTCAGCTCCCACCATGTCATTGGGATGGCTGTAGCATTTTCTTCTTTTGTACCTAGTCCTCCCCTACACCCATCGAACAAGGTGTGTACACTCTTTATCTTCATCACCAAGAAAACAATCAAAGTACAATTGGTACAATTTCAGATGTTATGAAATGGTTGTATGGTGTTGCAATTTTGGAGTGAAGGAATCGCATAATTTAGACATTTTTGGGGCCTGATAAGCTATCTGTAGCAGAAAGCCCTATTAGCACCAGCACCTTTTTCTCTAGAGTTTATCCAAAATTAAGAGAGGGGCATAGGGAATGTTCACTATTAAAAGTAGTGTTTAATTAAACAAGGGACATACTAAAAAAACTACATGTGCTAGTATAAAATACAGAGCAACTAACCTTATGGAAGTGTTGAAATTGCACAGCACCACAAAATCTATACATCTGCTGTGTATTACTATCACACAAGATTCACTATAATTAGTAAAACAAATGCACTGCATTCAGTATACAAGCTGTGATGATGAGAGATGATATTAGCTGTTTAATGTACAACAAGAAGCTATAAACAACAAAAGATGAACATGAGTGCCACGGACACAATTCTTGCACTTGCCGCATAAAAATAATAAACAAAGCAGGTAATAATTTATGCATAAAAAGAAAACTATGTAACAGAACAGGACATCAACCTGTACTTCAGAGTACATTTAGTTCTTTCAGTGAGCTGACCAGTGTAATATCAGTCTTCTAATATATATATATATATAATCAGAAAGGAATATAAACTAGCCATAAATGAAACAAAGAAATTGCATAACCTATTGCATAACCTAAAGAAAATAAAGGGAGCAAACAATAAATGCAAAGAAGCATGGAAACTCATTAATATAGTGGCAAAAATAATGAACCGGATGATCATACTATAACAGCTGAGGAGTATAACAAGTATTTTGTCTCATAGTATAAAAAACTTGTAATATATAGTCTCAGATGATAAATTACATGACATTTCTGCAGTAAATTGTAATTTCATTCTAGCAAAAGTCACTACTGACACTGTCAAAAATACTGTAAGAAAACTTAAAGATATATATGGCGTATCTAATAACCTCATTAAAAAACTAATTGACAATATTATTAACCCTCTTACAATCTCCATAAATGTATGTCTTAGGGAGGGAATTTTCCCTTCAGCGCTAAAAGTTTCAAGGATCATTCCTGTTTACAAAAAGGTTGACAAGGATTCTCCTACTAGCTATCACCCTATCTCAATTGTCCCCATATTTTCAAAACTATTGGAGTCCGTGGTAAAATTGCAAGTATATGGTTATCTTAAAGAAAATAGCTTAATTCGCCCATTTCAATTTGGCTTTAGAAGGGGTAAATCTACCAATGATGCAGTAGATTCTTTGATAAAAAAGGTATTTGAAGAAAAAAACTTTGCATAGGCCATATTTTGTGACCTGAGCAGAGCTTTCAATTGCAAAAAACATACTGTCCTACTGCAGAAATTAAACATGAGAGCATAGGATACAACTTCTTTAAAACCTACCTAGAGGGTCGTAAATAGGTAGTTAGTTCAGGGGGACAATTTTCTAGTATAACTGGGTCCACTATTGTTTTTGATAATGACCTGCCAGCATATGTAATGACTCACTCCATTCTATTTGGGATGATACTACCTTCTTTAGCTCTAGCGTAGATTTTAATTTGATTAAAGATATTACTGAGAATGCCTTACATCAGGCCTCGGAGTGGTTCAATGCAAATGGTTTTCTATTAAATGAAGATAAAACGCAAAAAATATCATTCAGTTTGGGAGGCACCCACATTGAAAATTATAGGGAGAATGTTAAATTCTTAAATATCTTTATTGAAGGTCAATTATCTTGGGAAACACATAAAGTACATGACTGGTAAAATGTCCAGGGTTATATATTTGAATATTTGATAAGGTGCCTTAAACAGCATGTACCTGATAACTATACAGGTGTTTCAGAAATACTTTTACAAACTTCGGGTATGGGTTCCTCACACCAAAAGAAGGAAAAAAGTTCATATGAACATATGTCCCATAATCCTTGGCTTTCGCATTATTCCTGTCACAATGAAAGTATGAGTTCAATGGCCGTCGGGGTCCAACCTCAAAACTTCATTTCTCTATGCATTCATAGAGGGCATTGATCCATTGTACTACATACGGTAGATCGCGAAGTGTTGCCATGGAGACTTGTTTACGTTTGTCATTTGTCATTAGTCTGTCTTCAACATTTCAATTGTGTGCATGTAGCGAGTTAACTGCTCATGTTTAGTTCCACCATGGCTGGATATTCATTTCTTGAACAGGCAGACATGATTTTTATGTATCGTCGCGCGAATGGTAATGAACGCAAGGCTGCACGGCTCTATCAGATGGAGTTTCCAGACCGAAGACAACCGAGTCATCCAACCTTTGTCGCTGTTTATCATCGCCTTGCTGAGACAGGAATCGTTGCACCACGGACTATTGATCGAGGAAGACCAAGGGTTGTTCGTATGCCGGAACGCGAAGAACAGACGTTAAAGTGTCGAAGACGATCCAGGTATCAGTATAAGACAATTGGCTGTAACATCTGGTACATTACACGAGCAGCTCCTGTATCCATATCATATTCAATGTGTGCAGGGCCTTTCGCCTACCAATTATCCACCACGGGATAACTTCTGCCGATGGTTTGAAGCACAAACAGCCAATCCATTGTTTGTCTCGTCAGTTTTGTTTACAGACAAGGCAACATTTGGGAGAGATGGAATTACTAATTTCCACAACGTACACATATGGGGAGATCGTAATCCTCATGCTGTACTTCAGGCTAGACATCAGCAACAGTTTAGTCTGAATGTGTGGGCCTTCATTGTAGGTGACTGTCTGGTAGGTCCATACATTTTACCAGCACGTCTTATTGGTGCTGTCTACAGGGACTTTATCCAGCAGGCTCTTCCCGACTTACTTCACGAAGATGTGCCCCTGCAAATAAGAAAAAACATGTAGTTTATGCATGATGGGGCTCCGGCACATTTTAGTCGCATTGTTCGAGATGCGCTGGCTGGTATCTACCATGACCGATGTATAGGCAGAGGAAGACCAGTTCCATGGCCTGCACGTTCTCCCGACCTCAATCCTGTGGATTTTTACCTCTGGGGGCATCTTAAATCATTGGTTTATGGAGAAGCCATCCCGGATGCAGAAACGCTTCATCGACGTGTCATGAAAGCCTGCAAAACCATTCGACACCATCCCGGAGGTTTTGACAGGGTGCGACATTCCATGATTCGACGAGTACAGGCATGCATAGAAGCAAGAGGAGGACATTGTGTGTACCACTGTATTGAACACCTCCTAACAAGAAAACAAAGGATTATGATACTTATGTCCATATCTAATAGGATTATGGCTTTCACATCATTGGTTTTTATTTTTTTGGAGCCTTCTTATTGCAGGTACAGCATGGTTGTGAAACCAATCATGGGTGATGTCTGCCGTAAACCATGCATTGTAATTGTAGTAATGCACAGACAATGTGGACATTACATTCTTAATAGCCCTGGGTTGTTTACTTTTACCTATGACAACTGGCTTTAAAATATGGCCTCCATCTGCATTAGCGCATAATAATGCAGAAATGTTTTCTTTGCAAATTTTTCCTCCAGGCGTATTTTTAAGGATTTGGAGGCTTGCATGTTCTCAGACAAGGTGCATCAAAATAGAGCTGTCTCGTCAGCATTATACACTTGAGACAAATGTCTTTTCTTCTTGAATGATAGATTTTAGTTTTTTTCTAAATGGATCACAGCTGATGTATCAGCACTTAAGCTCTCTCCAATTTTTTTTGTTCAGTATGTTATGACACTTGTGGAATCTGTATAACCAGCCCAAACTCCGAAAATCCATTGATACCAAGTTGTTTTGCAAGAAGTTTGACAGTAACTTGAATTTCAACACCTCTCACTGCAATTCCGCTTGCATGAAACTGTTTGTACCACTTGTATGTCGCATCTTCTAATGTTTATTCAGTTGCCTGCCACATGTTTGCCCTGACAATTTTCCTCATTTACATCAAATTTAATCAAAAATGATAAGAGCTCACCCTTTTTCTTTTTTATGTCCAAAACTGTTTGTTTTGCGATTCCACATTCTGCACCTTTCATTATACAGTGGCACCATTTTCATGCCTTTCGATAATTTTCAGTCTCTCATGTAATGTAAGTAATTTATGCTTACGTTTCCCTGATTATATTGTAGGTTTACTAAACGACATTATGCACTCGATTTGTTTCTTTAGCTTAATGACTGAGAAAGGCAAGTGTTAAACTAACCCTTCTGACAAGAGTTGCAAGCCCTAGCACAGGTACAGCAACGGTGTGGGAAGGAGGGCAGCCTTATGTACCATTGTCACTAATGTATTCCTGGTATTCCCAAAAAATGCCTATTGTACAGTCTGTGCAAAAATAAAATGGACAATTTTCTTAAGTTTATCTTAGTGCAGTATTATAATTTAAGTTAGCAATTCGCAAATTTTTTTTAAGGATGCTTGTCCAGATTAAGCGAAATACAGTTTAAAGGGTCCAGATTAACGAGGTTTTACTTTATCTTTAATAAATGGTATTTTAATCAAAATCATTAAAAGTCTTTTTTTTTTTTTTTTTTTTTTGTTTGTTTTTTTTTTATTTTTAGAAAATTAAAAATTTCTAACAATTTTCCATGTTAAGGGTAGTTGGGGCTGCAGGGATTTTCTTAAAAATCTTTGTGTCCTATCTTTGGAAGGTACTTAACTTAAAAACCAAATTTGGTATATATCTGTCTTTTCATTTTTGAATTATGCTGTTCACACATAGGGGCCTTTTTCTAAAAATGTCTTTTTTAGGTTCAGGGGCCCCAAAAGATATTTCCAGTGAAATCTTGAACAATCAAATTTTTGGGTGCAAGTACAATACTTGCCCTTCTCACTTTAAGTAGTAAAGGAAGGAATTAACGTGGTTTTCTCCTTCACAACTTACCTTAACTTCATCATACAGTTCTCTTGAACTGACTTCCTGCCACCATAGCTCTTCTTTAATTTCCACTTTGGTATTTATTTCACCTTTCATTATACAGTCTTTTGAAAAATACTCTTTCTCATTCTGTGAACAAAAGTCTTCTTTGATTTCTGTTTTGGTATACATTTCAGAATCGTTCATCTTCACTGCAAAACTCTCCCTCTGTGAAGTCATTTCTGAAAGAAGCACTTCTTCTTTTGTCTCTGTTTTTATAGCCATTTTTAAATAATTATGGCAGTACTCTTATAAGCTTCAACAACAGGCCTGTGGGGAAAAAAAAACAAAAAACAATAACTGTGATGTGTTACACTCCCACAATTTTCTCCACATACTTTTATACAAACTATTGTTACAGAAGCTCATTTTTCTATCTACTTCAAGTTAATCCATTCAATATCAGTTTAAATCCCAGCCAGCAACTTAACTCTACACAAACGCAATTATTCCGTTATTCTTTTAAGATATTTGTACAAAACAAAAAGCAGATATTTATTGAAACTGTAACCTAGTAAAGGTAAGCTTCATTGAGGTCACATTTGATACCGGTGAAATAAATTTTATTTTATTTTTTTTAAACTTAGGTAACTTACTTAACAAGCTTACACCCCCTAGGACTTGCAGCCATGCTAAGGTCAGAGGTCTGTTGAGGAGCAGATGAACACTGAATGAGAGAATGAAAACATGGAACAGCACATAGTCAGGTATGAGAATGAGATGAGATGGTGATGTAATTGGTGGAGACACCGGAGAACTCTAGATGCCACTCTGTCCACCACAAATCCCTGGGCTGCCTTGGTGAGAGAGAACAGTCTGACCACAGTGCCAAACTTAGCTAACTAATTTGGTATAATATGCAGAGAAGCTTGGATTGTAGGCCAATGACCAATACCTTCTTACGTTAACTTCTGTGAATTCTAAACAATGCACAAGAATAAGAAAAGATGTGATGAATGATGATTCAGTGGTGAACAACAGCAAACCTGTGTATGTAGCATACACATGCATACTGTGATACACTTCTAAACACAATGGGGGACACACGTAACTCAAACTTCTTCTCTAATGCATTTATGATTCTAGGAATTGCGTATAATTCTGCAGGGAAAGGAGCTACATTAGATTTAGGCAATGTTCATGTAGAAGGGATGATTATGGAAAGAGTGCTGAAATATTGCTTTATAATTTATCACCTCCCACAGGGGCACATTTTAAAAGATTACAGGAAAAGAGTTGGGTAGGTGAAGTCAGGAACCAACTTACAATAAATGGTATGGCTGATAAGAGAGGGTATGTTGGGAATTACTTACATGCCAGTTGGAACGTTTGGACAGATACAATCTACATACAAGCTGCATACTGAGGGAAAACTCCACACAAAATTGCAACAACAGGCAGAAGTAGTTATGCCTAGTATAATGCAATGGCTCACCACAAACAATTCATTCATTCATTATCTGTTTACCCTCCTCTTATGTAGGACTTACACCCCCCAGGACTTACAGGCGGGTGCCTGGGGTCAGAGGCCCGTCAAGGAGCAGACACTCATGGATCAGACAGAACATCCAGGATGGGTGATCAGCCCAATGCCTGGTATGGGATGAAGGAAGTAGATGAAACGAAATGTTGGTGAAATGGATGAAAGGAAAGGTGATGATGGTATGAATGACAGGGGAAACCGGAGAACCCGGAGAAAACCCGCCCAGATGCCGCTTCGTCCACCACAAATCCCACATGCAGGTCCCTGGGATTGAACCCGAGCCGCCTCGATGGGAGGCGAGCAGTCTAACCACTCGGCCATGGCGCCGCCTTCACCACAAACAAGCTGATGCTAAATGCTAATAAATCCTGTGTATGAGCTTCACCCTCTCCAATAGAGAGAGACTAAATTCTGATCCAATGATCACCTATAATAACAAATTAATTCAATACACATCAGAAGCTAAATTCTTAGGAATATCTATAGACAAATCTTTAAACTGGAAATCACACATTCACAACATTACAACAAAAATTAACAGAACTCATTATATAACCTCAGTGCACTAAAGACAATTTATTTTGCATATGTTCAGTCAGTTCTTGCATATGGCATTATCTAGTGGGGAAATTCAGTAGACATTAATACCCTTTTTGTAACACAAAAGAAAATCATATGAAAAATGTTTAATCTAAATAGGTCAGCCCACTGTAAAACCCATTTTAAACAAAATAACATACACACCTTACCTTGCATATATATATATACTAGAAAGTGTTTGCTGCATAAATAGTAATATACAACAATTTTACTCAAATAATGCACTTCATAATCAGAGTACTAGAACCAGCAGTAAAATTCACATACAAGCAGCAGGAGCAATTAAAAAGATTGATTCAATACCGGCATCCAAATGTATAACTCAATAACCAATGAAATCACAAACAAACACCCAGTTACATTTAAAAAGAAGGTCAAAAAGTTCGTAATCGACCAATGTTTTTATAGTATACAGGAATTCAATGAATATTTCACTAATTGTAAATAATGTTATCTCTGTTGTTAAATTATAAGTCTGTAATTGTAAAATTTTGTGTGACGAAGCCATGAAAAAATAGTGACAAATTTCCAAAAGGTGAAGAAAGAGAGAGAGAGTGAGTGTGTGGCAATGGTGGAGAAAAAATGCTCTCTAAAACGTTATATGGATTTTGGAAGTAATATGTGAAAGACATGTACATCAAGAGGTGTAACAAGGATTGCATGGTTTAAACTACAATTTGGAGGTTAAAAGGTTACAGGGAAGTGACAGAAGAAGGGATATGCCCTATATGCAGGGATAAAGAAGATGCAATCCATATTTTATTAGAATGCAAAGACATGGATATCTGGAGGAAAGAGTTTATCCAAAATAAATGAAGATGCCAAACATAGTAGTAATTTCAAAAAAGTTTTTGTAAACAATCTCAGATTAGGTATTCATTTAGTAGAGTTGTTATTTAGAGTTAAGAAGAACTAGATCTGGTCAGTAAATTGCACAGCACAAACTACTTTGTTAATTATAATCATAGTTTGGTAGCAGCAATGTATAGTTGTAGAAAGAGTGTTATTAATTATCTTAGAATAGAACCACACACCATATGAACTCTATAAACAGTTTAGTACGAATAAACAAATGTTAAATAAATTAAATTCTAATGGATTTGTCTTGTAATATATTAAAATAAGTATTATAATCAGCAGAAGCAAAAAATGTTCAGAGACACATAAGTCATAAAATTACTTGACACATCAGTAAACCTCCTTCAAGTTGTTACACTGTGTGTATAACAAATTATATTGTACACAAGTTAATCACAAAACGTTTGTTTAAATTAACAACTCACATGCAAAACCATTCTGTTCACAACAGCAATGACATTAATAAAGATAAATGTTAACAGAGATGGTTTCTTTATACATTTTATTGTAGCTGCAAGAAATATAAAGGCTAAAGCCACAGGCAAATCTTTAAAAGGAAATCTGATGCGTTCCATTAATATGACTTTCTCTTCTTACTCATTTACAAACCATTCTTCCAAAAGCTTATATTTCTTGCTAATTGAGACAAACTTTATTGCACATTTTGTTTGTGGATACAAGGGGAATGCAGTGACAGTCAGATTTTTAAAAAGTGGATCACTATGTGATATCTTTGAAACTGCATGCTCTTTGCATGACAGCAAGAAAAAACAAATAGCAACTTTCTGCTTGAAAAAGTTTAAGTATTTGAAAATTCAAACCAATAACCAAGAATATCTCAAAATGGTTAATACAAGAAAAAATTTTGGATAAATTGTGTGCCTTAACAAGATCAACATTTTTTCTTCACTAATATTTTATCTATGTCTTACGGTTTACAAGTTATATAAACTCATTCACTTCCCACAAAATTCAAGACACACATTTTACTTATCCTGCAAATATCAAATCCTTTAACTGCCGTTTTTCACCAAATCAAAAATAATGAAACATTTTCCAACTAAAGAGTAGTTTAGGGCAGTAGGATTTTCTTGAAAATCTTCGTGTTACATCCTCATAAGATGCTGAATTTAAAAATCACTTTTCATTTTTAACATAACACTTTATGGGAAACACAGTGAAGTAATTAAAATATTGATAAAATTCTAGCAGCAACACACTCTTAACTTCACTCTTTACCTTGAATGCATTTCGAAGACACCTTGTCTTCATCATCAGCTAAGAGCCACTAATGAGTCTTCAGTTCAGGTGTAGAGGTCACCGTTGGGCTTCCTGACGTTGACATCATTTTCGGCTTGATGTATTTAAAAATGAGATCCTTTTCCGGAGGGAAATTTAAATACATTAGATGGCTTTTGTTAGTTTTGTATGAGGAGTTTTTCCCATATTGTCAATTCTATTGGATTTTGGATCGACTTGATTAGATTTATTTTATTATGGATGTTGTGGTTTGAATTCCAAAAATGATATGCCATGGCAGATTTTTCAGTTTCTTTGTGTCTTATATTTCTGAAATGTTCTTTCAGTCTCACCCCTATGTTCCTTTTTGTTTTGCTTATATATATTTAAGTTTGAATCACTACAATTTATCTGGTAAATGCCTGGCATATTTCTGAAATGTTCTTTCAGTCTCACCCCTATGTTCCTTTTTGTTTTGCTTATATATATTTAAGTTTGAATCACTACAATTTATCTGGTAAATGCCTGGCATTCTAGTTCTAGGAATTTTATCTTTTGTGTTGTCCTTAATATGTTATTTAAACTATGTTTATTGATGGGTGCTAGTTTGATGCTCCACTGCTTGAATATCTTTTGGAATTTTTTATGTGCCCAAGGATGAAATGTGAACTTTTTAAAACTATTGTCTTCCGTTATTTTTTGTAATGTGGTAATTTCCTTTCTTTCTTTATCTATTTTAAATTTTTTAATTTTCTTATACACTAAATCTTTTGCAAAGCCGTTTTTGTAGGTTACTTCTATGATGTTTTGGAGCTCTTTCTTGTATTCCTCATCTTTCAAGGATATGTTTACCAATCTGAAGACCAAACTGTTGAAAATTGCATGTTTATGTGGTCTTGGGTTATATCCTTTGTTCTTTATGTCATTATCCGTGTGTGTAGGTTTTCTAAAAATTCCAAATTCTAATTTATTTCTAGTTCTGATGACTATTATAACCAAAAAGGGAGTTTGTTGTCTGATTCTATTTTCATTGTGAATTTTACTGAGCTGTCTATCAAGTTAAGTAATTTCAAGCTATCTTTGGCAAGTTTCTTGTTAACTACTGCAAAAATGTCATCAATATATCTAAACCATCGTTTATATAAAAATGGGAATCATTTGTTTTGTGGGTCTCCAGAAAGCTCATGAAGAAATTGGCTAGAAATGGGGATAATGGATTTCCCATCGCTAGTCCATTTATTTGGCAATAGTAGTTCTCACTGATACATAACTTTATCAAAGCAAGATGTTCCTCTATTTTTTCATTATATTTTCATATCTTGTAAGAGTGAAGTTAGAGTGCGTTGTCACATGAATATTATTAATATCATTTTTCATTTTTGAGTTATGCTGTTAACAAACAGAGACCTTTTCTTAATTTTACTTTCTCTACCATGTACATAGTAAGAAGAGAAACTACTGCATTCCATCCAAAAATTCCATACCAAGATTTCACCAAAAACACATATTTTGAGGCTCCCTGAATAAAACAATCCTGATGTGATACATTCAAATGAATTTCTCTACCATCTATCGTTTATTAGTGAGTGTACAAACTATTCTTACTCAAGCTTATTTTCCTATCTTCTACATTTTAATCCAAATAAACCTTTACAGAAACAGCTACATCACACATTTGTTATAGATACAAAGAGAACAGCGACAGTCAAATGTTTAACAACGGGACGCTATATGCTGGCCTTCCATACTGTTTCCATGACATCGCGAGAAACAACTGAATGTTGACAGGACTTTGATGACCAAGAACTGAACAATTCAAACCTTTAATAACAGATATCTCAGAAACACCTTATGCCACAAAAAGACTTATTTTAAATAAATTATGTGTTTTAAAGAGTTCTACATTTTTTGTATAGTATGTTTTTGCCTATTGCTTAAAGTTTACAAGATTATACAAAATTCTGAATGAACAGGATTTCATAGACTATTCCCTGAAAATTCAAAATATATATTTTAATTGCCATGTAAATATTTTTACTATATGGTATTTTAATCAAAATCATTAAGAGCCATTTTTTAGAAAATCTAAAATTTCAAAAAATGTTCCTAGTTTTGGGGTGGGGAATTTTGTTGAAAATCTTTGTTATCACATCTATGGAAGATATTGAACCTAAATACCAAGCTTATCCAACTTTTCCTTTTTAAGTTATGCTGTTCACACACACACAGATGGACATGTTTCCAAAAATGCTTTATTTGAATTCAGGACACCTCAAAACATGTATTTCCAATGAAACCTTAATATCAAATTTTTTTGATGGAATGCAGTACTTCTCCTACTTACTATACATAGCAGAGAAAGTAAAAAGCACTTTTAGATAAAGGTGTGTGTGAATAGCACAACTCAAAAAATGAAATATCGGATCAATACCAAAAGTTGTAGCTTTCAAAGATGCACACAAAGATTTTCAAAAAAAATCTCCTTACTCAAACTACCCTTTACATGGAACAGTTTTCAAAATGTTTAATTTTCTTAAACAAGACTCTAATGATTTTGATTAATATACTGTATATTAAAGATACTTAAATGACAAATAAACCGTATATCTTAGATTTTGTGGAAATAGGCTTTGAAATCCTCTTCATTCAGGAGCAATTTTGTATAATCTTGTGTAACTGGTAAATGTTAAGCAATAGATAAAAAACGCACTACACCAGAAATGTAGATCTCTATAACACATAATTTATTTAAAATAATGTTTTTTGTGGCATCAGGCATTTTTGAAATATCCGTTATTAATGGTTCATATTGTTCAATACTTAGCCATTCTTTTAAAGTTCTAATAACATTCAGTTGTTCCTCGCGATGTCATGGAAACAGTATGGAATTTTAAGACCAGCGTATAGCGTCCAGTTGTTAAACATTTGACTATTGCTCTTTTCTTTGTATCTATAACGAAATATGTAATGTAGCTGTTTTTGCAAAAATTTATTTAGAATAAAATGTAGTAGATAGAAAAATAAGCTTTACTAACAGTAGTTTGTATACACATTAATAAATGATAGAAGGTAGAAAAAGTCATGTAAATGTATCACACCAGTGGTATGTATATTATATCAAAGGATCACTTATATGCTGCTTTAAAGTGGCATATTCTTTATATAAGGATAAGAAACAAGTGAATGCTGATAGCACTTCAAAATATTACAAAGTACTGAAGAATTCAAACTAATAATAACAAATACCTCAGAAAGGGGTACTGTAAAAAAAAAAAAAAAAAATTCAGAATAAGGACGACTTTACAAGATATTAACAGAAAATACAATATTTACATTTCACTACTCATGTAAATATTTTATATATGTACTATTTAATCAAAACTGTTGGAGCCACTTTTCAGAAAACCAAAAATACTGAAAATGTTTTCATCTGAAAGGTAGTTTGGGATGTCGGAATTTACTTCAAATTCACGTTGCATCCTTGAACTTAAAAATAGAGTTTGGTTGACTAATTTTGAAGATTTAGAAGCTAGTAACAGTGATGTGTCATAATTTAAAATAAAGAGAGTTGAAGGTTGTTACACTACATCACTAAAATATTCTTACTTGAACGCGTTTCGGGAGACGGTTTGCTCCCATCGTCAGCATGTCCTCAACTGATTTTGCCGGTCATTATCTGGGGAATGTGTGTGGTTAGTGGTGTTCTCTGGTGCTGGGCTGATGAACCTCCAAAGGCTGTTGGGTAGCGGCAGTTCGAAATTTATTAGGTGATTCCTGTGTTTGACGATATGTATTTTTTCCCAGATGTCCAATTCATTGCTGCTGTTGATCGGTTTTAAGAGTTTTATGTTCAGAGTGATATCATGGTTCAAGTGATGTAGTGTAACAACCCTCAACTCTCTTTATTTTAAACAGAGTTTGGTATTTAACCAACATTTGGTTTGATCAATGCTGTTCACACATCATACGAATGTAACAGATCAGATTGTTTTTATTCCCAAATAAAATACCTAATATATAAAATAATGAAAGTAATAACAGACATTTTACTCCTTGAATATTCCCTAGATTCAAATCCCAAGTATATTCATCGTATGCTTAAACTTTGTTTTTTTTTCTAAACTTACATATTGAGTACTAGGCAGTGAACCAGTAAGAAATAAACTGAGACATTAAATACTTAATTCAATACTGAAATCTTCATCACTCTTCACTGTGACAAGGTGCAGGAAAGTAAAACTGTGAGTGTCAGACCTTTAGTGCAGATATAACATGCTGAAAGAAAATTCAACTAAACTGGCTGATTCAGACACCTGTCAGAAGTAACAGTCCTGCCATTTAGCGACCGAGATAACAGTGAAGGAACTACCAATGATTTGCTATACATGTGGTGCACATAGCATTATCTTTATTACTTTCATAACATTATTAAACACAAGGAACACTACCGGACATTGTGCTTAGTATATTTAATTACATTTGTCACTTTTATATGCATCTCACTAATAATAAGTAAGTAAGTTGCGCTCAAAAGAGCATTAGTTTCCATCTTATGATTTGTCTTTTATCAATTAAATTAATGATCCCGTTCATCTTCTGAATTGTTTGTGAGGGTATCGCTCACACTTTTGGTCACATATCTTGCACTCACACAAGTCACTTCTTATTTTTGCACATTTTGTGGTGAAATCTGTGCATTGCCAAACCTATGATGGCATGTCTTTTGCGATTGATTGCTTCTAGTCCACTCCCTGTTCACCATGGCTCTTAGTCAATCTCTTTTTCTTTCTGTTTCCTTTTCTCTGTGACTTGTGTATATGGGTCCGTTGCCGGCAGTAGCCTCCTGTGTCTCAAGTCCTCCAGGAAGAGGGTTTCTCTGTGACTTGTGTATATGGGTCCGTTGCCGGCAATAGCCTCCTGTGTCTCAAGTCCTCCTGGAACAGGGTCCTCTGGCCAGCGTATAGGCCATTCTACTTGCTCGTGCCTATTGCTCTTTTGATGTACCTAGCTTTCTAACCTCATTGGCTGTGAGCTTCTCCCATACCAGTTCTATCCCATAGGTGATCACTCTCTCAAATAGTCTCATAGCTGTGTCTAATTTTAAAGCTGTTATGTCTTTGATATTGCACTTAGCTCTTATAGATGCTACCGCTCTCTCTTGCACATGTGCGCTGAAACACTTTGTGGTTGGCTGCAGTGCTGTTGAATTTGTTCACCATTCTCAACGGTTCTTCTCCTAGCTTTAGGGTGTCACTTGCCGCTACTCTTCCACCTCTCCTGAAGACCATTTCTACTGTCTTGTTGTTGTTTGTTTGTCACTTTTGTTCTATACTAACATGTTACACAATCCCATCATGTGCATCTAATCTGAGGCATTGTCGGTCTCAATATCTCAGTTGATCAGGCACTGGCCTTTTGATCCCAAGGTCGTAGGTTCAAACTGGGCCCAGACCAATGACTTTTAAGTGTGCTTAAAAGCAACAGCCCCATATCTGTAGATTTACTAGCACATAAAAGAACTCCTATGGGATGAAATTCTGGCACACAAGCAGCGCTGTATGATCCTGGCAATTGACAATGTCATTAACAAAACAAAATATTTATTTAACCTGAGGCATTATGGGACAACATTGAGGGACCTAAGCCAAAGGCATAGCCCTCCACTGGGGGCCCTAAGCTGCAAAGCGTAGCAGCCGAGGGATGTTTTTATAAGTAGAGGAGTGAAGCAGCGTGGAGCGACAATAGGGCATACCTGTAAGATCTGTGAGGCTAGACCCCAATGATCTATGATAGCATATATTCTTACATTTTATGGCGACAATCCTTTAGCCACATTTTGTCTTTTCGGTTGGTAACTCTTCATCACAAAATGTCTTGTTAGCCACTATATAAGAGCACCTGCTAAAAAGGAAGGTTGGTCAGACAAAATAACTTGGTTCTGGCAACAACTTCTGCATAAAATAAATCCTCATTCTCTATTGACACCTCTGGATATCTCGTTTTCATAAGTATTTATGCTGTATCATGCTCCTACTCACATATCGTACTAGTGCCCAAGACAGAATGGATAAATGCAACCTTTTGAAACACATATCTTTTGGAAATGATGCATTCAAATATACTGAGAGTTTTCTTATTTTTCCAAAATTAAAAACCTAAATATACACTATCTTTTATGTTAAGAGGTTAAAATACCCAATGTTTGATATATCTGCATCAGAAATAAAATGTATACATTGAATTTCCTGCAAACAGTCTGTGATGTCCTCTTCATTCTGTATAACTTGTAAACTGTAAGGCATACACAAAAACTTACTGTACACCACTTTTAAACACAACTTATGTGATATATTTTGTGTGAAGGTTTAGTATAACCACCGACTCAAGATACAATTACATTAAGTTAACTTTGTTTACCTTCAATTCCTTCATTCGGTTTCATAAACCTTTCCCTATGATCATGATAAAAATAGTCCGATGCACAGAATGAAGAATTATTGTGGTGTAGCTAGACATATAGGTACTAAGTTTTAATATTCGCTTTGGCCTCTGCTGCTCAGTAAAGACAACTAAACTTAATAAAAAAGCCAATTAAATTTCCTCATGAATCAAGTAGACTAAAACTAGAAATGAAGGAAGTGCATCAAATACAAAAATACACAGCTTTGGGTTATAACAAAGAAAAGTACACAACTATTAAAAAAAATACTTTGACTATCTTGATAAGCCAAGAACAGAGTCATATAAAAATAGAATCAATAAATCCAGTAACATACAAAATGTTGCATGGGGATTTATAAACAAAAGTAGACAAAATAAAGAAACTTACAAAAATAATAAACTTAAATCAGAGACATAATTAGTGAAGCATTCAATAACTCTTTCCTTAATGTAAGTGCAAAATCTCCTACAAGTAGCAATACTGCAAACTATAACAATAATAATTTTAGCAACATAAGACCCTTGCTATTTCTAAGTCTGACAACAGAGCTAATTGACATAATATCCAAGTTATAAAGCAAATCATCACATGGTGGGATAAAATAAGCCCCATAACTCTAAAACATGTCATTGAAAAGTCCATATCACACCTGATTAATCATTCCATACAAAAGGGTGAATTTCCGCAGTGTCTTAAAGTAAGCACAGTACGCCCCATGTATAAAAAGATGAGGAACATGATATAAATAACTATAGACCAATAATGTTAACATCAGAAATTGCAAAAATATTTGAAAAGGTTATTGTAAACAGACTTCTATTATTCTTTAAGAAAAATAATATCATACAGGGATTTCAACATAGTTTTCAAAAAGATCTGTCAAAATTACTGCAATTACAGAGTTTACACATCAGGTCTCTATGAAGCTAGAAAGCAATGATAAGGTTGGAGCCCTACTTTTTGATCTCTCAAAAGCATTCGATTGCGTTGAACACAATACTCTTATTAAAAAATTAGAAAATTATGTTGTATGAGGAAGAACTTAATTGCCTGCTACGTGAAGGATAGGACACAACATACACAGATCCAAAACAAAAATGAGAGTTACATTAATCATTAAAATTCCACCAGTTGTAAAATACGGGTTCCCCAGGGCAGTGTGTTATGGCCAATACTGTGTATTATAAATGACATGCCAAATATGGACATTGCTAATATAATAAGCTATGCAGATGATGCAAAGCTATCTGCTCTGACAATAATGAAGGTAAATTAATTTAGAATATGAGCTCTCTAGGAGAAAATCTAATTAAGAACTTTCATTTAAATAATCTCAAATGCAAAATGGATAAAATTACAGTAATGCAAATCGGCTTGATAAATAAAGACATACTTAAATATAAATCTATAGATAAATAATTTCAAAATAGAAAAGATAATAAATTTTGGACCGGTATGTAAACAATCTGACATGGTCTACTCACATTGATCATACAGGGTGGACCATTTAAGTTGAGATTGTACAATATCTCCAAAACTAAGTGTTGTAGAAAAAAATGTCTTTAATAAAAGTTGCTTGATATTATTGGGGAATGTAAATGCCATTAGTTGTTTTGTTTGGAGGGCATTATGATGATCTTTTAGGGTCAATTTAATTTTTTTTAAGTGGGAATCTATATTTAATGTGTTGTATCCTCATTAGAAAGTAGTTTATAAAAAAGCTGCTTATTTTGTGATGAGGAATAAGGAAACAAAATAAAAAATGTTGCTTCCCAGTTGCAAAATGTAACTTGTAGTTCAACCATTCATTGCACTCTTCATAGACAGCCATTCAGAATTTTTGTTGTTTACGTTGGTGTAAGATCAATTGCAAAGTGCTTTATACAAATGTTTAGTTTTTTTTTTTTTGTTCTTTTTATGAGTGAGAATTAGGTTAGGTTAATTTTTATTTAAAAAAGTATTATTCTTGTGTATATATATATTCAAAGAAAATAAAATTTTCACACTTTACTCACTCTATGTATATAAGGCAACTCTCTTTGTTACAAACCAGTTGAATATGAAGAATAATGATATACATACCCACTATACTACACACAAAAATGACTTTTTTCGGAAACGGATTCGACTGATAAAGACAGTTTTGTAATGAGACAAATGTTACATAACCAACTGCGAATAACAATTAAGGCATTAAATGGTACCCAAAAAGCAATTTCAGTATTAACTAAAACATTTCCTAATAGAAAAATGTTTGTGTAAAACTAATGACTTGTAAATATGTGAAATACGACCTGTTATATAAATTATATTCTCTTCGTATCTTATTTAAATAGTTTACCTTTGACAATGTGAGAAACTTGTACAAGTATATTGACAGCAAATAAAGAAACTGAGTTGAAAGAATGAAGTTCCGTGCTGAAACTGAATGTAACATTCATCGCAAAATTATTTCCGCACATTTTCACGAAATATCGAATTTCTGTAACCCTGGCTGAACATTTAGGTTAGACAACAGGTGGAGGTGCAACGAGATCAATAGGAAATTCCCAATGATAACAAATTCAACTATCCACGTTTTTCAACTTCTTTTCGGTGGTTTTTACACATATAACGAGTATGTCAATGCAACTCTTAACATTTTATCCATCAAAATCCTATCTTAAAACAGCAAACATTTTAGCTAGCAAAATTCCGTTCCTAGGCCTCAAGAGAACTGGATAAAATGGTATTAAAATGCACTATATCAGACCTGGTCAAAAATAGCCATTTACAATACACTAGCTCTTACCAATTAATTTATCTGCATTTATAGACATAAAAACTATTGAAATAGTGAAGAATCATAGGAATCGCTTCAATGGAAGTGTGAAGTAACAATTCAGAAGTGGCACTTCCAGCTCCGTCGGTGTTAGTTCACAAGGAGATGACTCAAATGTCTGTGGCCCACATTCAGGAGGTCGTGGGTTCGATTCCCGAGGCCATCCTTCCTCACCCATGCTTTTTTTTCAAGGGTTTCCAGGATCATCACATTCTCCTTTCACTTCACCTTTCAGGTTTGCAAGTGTCGGCTGGAGGTCTCAGCGTGTGCATGGCAGGGAAAAGGATGCTCTGAGAAAACCTTCGTTCCCCGGATGCGAGCGGTCTCCGGGTCCCCAAGGAATATGTAAGTCCACAGGGGAGGGGGAGCCGGGAGCTAAAACCTCTAAATGGTAGGAACACTGCCCTCTGTCTCATCTCATCCCTCCCTCCCGAGGGCGCCCCGTCAGAAAGATCTGCGTAGGTCGAGGTGCTAACTCCCCCTCCGTTTCTAGTCCTACCCTAACCTACTTCCACTTCCACTTCCACTTTTCAAATTGCATCATTCCGTGAGCTTCCAACACCTAATCAGTACCTATTGTGGTATGCATATTATTTAGAAGATGCCATAACATTGGACGTCATGAAATGGCATCAATGCAGCCTGCGTTACTTGTAATTTGAGAAAAATGTGTAAATAAATTAAGTTAATTATTCTGATTCAGGTACTAATGAATGCAAGTTTGTACCATTTATGGAAAATTTAGGTTAAATGTTAAATAATGTGATAAATGCAATGAAAGCTTCGGTTGAAAGTTATAAGCAGAATTTCATGTCGAAGCTTGGTTTCTTCTGATGTAATTGTTTAATGCCAATTTATTATGCTTCCATTAGAAAAGCCTAATTTTTAGTGATATTGCATCTACTCGTACTTCTTACGTCCTGTGGAGTGGTATTAATATATTAATAAAGGGAATATTGCAGTAGTTGGAACGTTACGTACAGAATTCAAAAAATACGCAAAAGTTTGGTTTTATCCTGAATGTTGAGGCAGTATTTTTAACACTTAAATTATATAATATAAAAAAAATTACAGCCCGCCTTAAAGCAATATATGTATACCTACTACAATATATAAAAAGTGTATAATACAGTCATTGTATATGTTTATATTATTGTGTACACGTATAATAATGTTATGTGAATGTATTAGGTAATTTAACAATGTAGGAGCTGTGAGAATAGAAGCCGAAAGTTGCTAACAATGAGGTAACAATGAGGTAACCTTGAGGCAACAATAAATTGAAAAGTTTAATAATGCTACTAGTAATTCTTGGAGCATTAATAATGTAATATTTGAAACAGTTTCTAAATAGCCAATCAACAACCAGAAAAGCTGAAAGTTAAATAAAAGTATACTATTGGAGTAAAATTAGCCAATCAGAGACGTTTTACAAATTTAAGCGGTAAACGCCAGTCGCTAGAAGGCAACGTACCTGAGCAGTTTGTTCGTACGTATTCTGTGTGAGACATAAAATTCATTACGGCGAGAATATTATAAAGTTTACGTGTTAAAAGTGAAAGTATTTAATAAATAATCTCACAGCTCTCTATAGCAGTGAAGTGTTATTTAATCGTGTGAAGGATTAATAAAAGGAGTGAAGTAA
The DNA here is from genome assembly GCA_030765065.1 of Deroplatys truncata. Classification (NCBI taxonomy): domain Eukaryota; kingdom Metazoa; phylum Arthropoda; class Insecta; order Mantodea; family Mantidae; genus Deroplatys; species Deroplatys truncata. Next base: position 205,069,228 of record CM060988.1, read on the forward strand.
AAATTATAATTTGTGTAAGCCTACATTCTTTAACCGCGTCGCCCCCTGTTAAGAGATACATGTTTTACAAATTAATACTGACGCAGCCGAGGCAAACATAAATATAAATAATATTTAAAGAAACAAAAATACCGAAGGCCACCGGAAACTTTGTACCGTACGTGGTTGCAACTACTTCAAGTTCGGCTCCCCAACAGTGGAACTACAATAAATACGCCTACTTCAAATTGGCACTTAAACGTGGGGCTAATAACGCAAGACAATTCTACTCCTTCAATGTAAACGTTTAATGCCAATTATATTTCTACGACAAAATTATCTTAATTTCTACCCACTACTTTCAACGTCATGTAGCAGTAATATTAATGAGCGAATAATGCACTATATTTTGTACTGCAAATGCTGTATTTGAAGTCCCTAAAGCAACATTTTATGTTGACTGAGTGTTTTAGCCTTAAAATTAATAGATTAATCCTTTAAATGAGCACAGGGCCGACTCAAAGGGGGGAAACTGCGCCACCACCCAGGGCGGCGGGTTTTGTGGGCGGCAAATTCTTAAAAACATGAACACGATATTGGAAAATAGTGCGGAATTACAAATTAGGCTCAAATCCTAATAAACCTTCTGGAACTCTTTTGTTATGTAACTGGTAACAAATGAAGAGGTTACTTTGGATGTGACCCTCATTGATAATTGCCGTCAAAACATCCTGTGAGCGGCAAGCATAACGTTTATAACAGGAATACTTTACTGTGCGGTCCAAATCTCTTACATTTCGTGACAACCAATACGGAGTGACCGCGCGCTTGCCAAACTTCACTTCGTCAGAACGTTACGCGTTTGTTATAAATGTCATCGCAATGCTCACTTAAAAACTACAAGAAGAGACAGAATACTGGAAATGTAATACACAAATAGAGGAATAAAAACCATACGTTTCTATGCCTCCTTTGTTATTCTAGTGGCACAGCTAACGGAATATCCTCATCGTTCTTAGTATCACGTTTATCATAAAATTCAAAAACACTGCTCCGCAACTTTTTCGAAATCGTCCAGGTTTGCCACTCTCTTAGATAAGCGTATATGCTTTCTCGGAAATGTCCTCCGTAGTGTAATGGTTACCATGCTAACCTCGAGATCGCGGGTTCAAACCCGGCGGAGTGCGATGGATTTTTTTCGGGCGTAAAAATACTTACCATGGCTTCCTTCAGAAAGGAAGTAAAGCCGGTGGTCCCGTGTCGTAGATTTACGGCACGTAAAAGAACCTCAAGCCTGATAAAGAAGCTACCAGTCTTTTACGCCCCATATAGAATGGGACTCTGGGCCACAGCAGTTAAAGAGCGTCTATAAATAAAACTCAATTAATTAAAGAGTCCATAAATAGAAAAAATCTCGGGAATGTAAACAATTTCGCGGCCCTATCTACGTGCGCCTTTTTCGCTTCCGTGCACACACGTGAAACAGTTGATATACTAAATGAGCACGCCGCAGTTCTTGACATTTTGTGAAGTTAAGATTTTTGCGATTTTTTTCGTTGGCATACATTTTAAAGAAATTATACACACTGAAGACAACAGCCCCGACGTTACTGCTATATCCACTTGAACTACTGGTCTTACTAAGCGACATTTTCGTGAAAGAGTTAACTTTATAAACGTTAGGACAAAGCCTATCACTGTAAGAACTGAGTACACTGCAGTTGAATTCACAATGAGTTGCTTAACCTTCCAGCAAGCGCGCTGTAAAAAGTAGACCAGCAATATTTTTGCTTTGTCAATGTTTTAACAATGCTTTAACCTTGAGCTATCGCGTCAATGGTGCAATGAATTCCACTGTTGACGCTTCCTCGAGAATGTGATGACAGTTGCTGATTCTTTGCTTAAAGTTCTCGCCTGGCTTATTCTTTATATGGCTTGCGTGTGTTTTAGTGCATTCCAAGTAACGAGGTGTTGAATGTTGTAAAACGCATAATACACTCTTCTAATGTAACGGATACGTGCTTGGTTATGATTCGACATTCTGCACAGTATAATAACCATTAAAATGCACTTAATCATTGGTTTTCCAATGGTATTATTCTGTGAAACAAAACCATACATGATACTGCTTATTAAAAACTAACGTCATGTATGGTTTTGTAGAGCTGCGTTATATGGCTAAGAATTTTCATGACGAGTTTGTAACTGTATTTGAAAACCTCGTGGGATAACTATTTCTAAATTTATTTAGAACATTGAGAATTGCACATTTCAAGTGATGTTTATGACATAACAATATATAAAACAACTACGGCAACAATGGATTTATTATTACAAGCGTAACTATAACTAAAATATTTCCGTTTAGACATCACGAAAGATAACTATAAGTTAATGGCGAACCATTGTGTGTAAAAATATGATCCTTTTCGGTACCTGTTCAGGAAAACGTCGCCTTTTATCTTAGCCACTTATTACTTTTCTGAAATAGAAATACACATGTGCGCACATGATATGGCAATTATAGTTTTACCACCGGCGAGGTGTACTGTCCGTATGAGGCAACGCTGCACTATTCGCTAGTACCGTAGTAATGGACACGCCTCAAACGTCAAGAAATTTGAACCACATAATAGTTTATTTGCTCCATCTTCGCCTGGATCCTTCGAGTCAACAGCACCATGGGAAGAAGGAGACAACGCAGGGCTGCAGTGGCAGCAGAGACCTCCGCCGCCGAACTTGACTCACCGGTCAACGAGGCAACCGCCGCAGCTGGCTCTGCCCGCCCGCCGCCAACGCCGGATTACACTGAAGTCCCGAACGACAGTGTGCCTGTCGCCGCTTCGCCTGGAGAAAGCCCAGCCCAGCGCTATCTTTTCTTCAGCGCTGTGGTAGTGGGCGTTCACCAGCAACACCTACGCAGACCATCCTAAGCAGCGTGCAGCAGCTTTGGCCGTGAGCCTACAGGGCAACTAGGATCCAATCGCGGAAGGGCCCTACACCACTCGTGCGCCTTTTCTTTCGAGAAAAGGCACACTTCGACGCTGCCCTATCCGACGGCCTTCAGTTCTTAGGCCAGAGCCTAAGAATTGAACCAAGCCGCTCAACATGGACGCCGCCCTGCCGGCGCTGCTGCCTTTACGGGCACAGCGAGGTGGGCTGTACTGCGCAGCCACGGTGCCACTACTGTGGGGCACCTAATCTAACCTCTGTCTGCCAGCAGCACGACCTAACTCGTCGCCGCCGCTTCTGTGCTACCTGCTGGAGGCACGACCACTACACCGGACAAGCTTGCTGCCCGCAACATCCACGCAGCCGCACAACACCGCCGCAGCAGAAGGCCGCCCGGCCTTGCGCCGAGCAGAGCGAGCCTACTGCAGTAGCGGAAACGCTACAAAGCATCGCCGACAGGAATTCCTCAAAGGAGCCCTCGCCTGAGATTCTTCAGAAGCTGGAGGATGTGCAGGCAGAGCTCCTCAACATCACAACAAAACTGGCCCAAATGGAGGAAGCTCTCGACTACCTTCAAGAGAACCACCATTCCATAGTACTAGCAGCCAAACTAATACCAACAATCTGCAAATTAGGAACCGCAACGTCACGCGACTTAGAGGACCATTACCTGAACGTCAGAAGGCTAATCAAGGAGGAGGTAGCAGCCCTCCAGACGACGCTGGATGGCGTTCTCAACAAATTGCCAAAGGAACAAGACAAGCCCCCATGGGGCCCCACTGAGACTGCTCCGGCCACTCAACTCCGAGGACGTCGGAAGCCCAGGTAACACCTACATTCCTGTCACACTTCCACCCTAACTTCCTGCATATTTCTCACCCTAAATTCCCAAGGGCGCAAGTAGGGCCTCGGTCATGCTTGCGTCCTGGCACCTTCCTTCACCCGGCTTAGGCTACGCCTGCCGAACAACCTATCATCTCGAATCCGCAGGTGCTTAATGCGGTACTGCCTCACCTTCACTCCTGACTTTTCCCTCTCCGGTGGAGGAGTTTTTAGTGGGTATGCCGATCATTCGGTGAGTCCCACACTCTCAGTCTCGACTCCCATCGGGGCTGCGGTCAGTGATTAAATCATTTTCTCCTCCACTCGAAAAAAAAAATTTGCTTACTTTGGTGACTCATGAATCCCTTAGGTCAGTTATCGCCGCTCTAGTGTTATCCTGAAAGCTCCACTTGTTCTGCTACTTCTTGTGCTGTTAGCCTACTTTATTAGTAACTACTCCACTTAACTTCAACAGAATAACTTTCAGTTACATGCAACAGGAAGGCATATCTACGGTTACTACACTCGAAATGAGCACCCTACGCTTATTTCGTCACGCTATTTCAGGAAGTTTGTCTCTTTGAACAAGATCCTTCATGATCTTGGACTGAGTTCAAGACAATATTCATTCATTCATTATCTGTTTACCCTCCTCTTATGTAGGACTTACACCCCCCAGGACTTACAAGCGGGTGCCTGGGGTCAGAGGCCCGTCGAGGAGCAGACACTCATGGATCAGACAGAGCATCCAGGATGGGTGATCAGACCGATGCCTGGTATGGGATGAAGGAAGTAGATGAAACGAAATGATGGTGAAATGGATGAAAGGAAAGGTGATGATGGAGCAGTTGGTGGAATGAATGGCGGGGGAAACCGGAGAACCCGGAGAAAACCCGCCCAGACGCCGCTTTGTCCACCACAAATCCCACATGCAGGTCCCTGGGATTGAACCCGGGCCGTCTCGGTGGGGGGGCGAGCGGTCTAACCACTCGGCCACGGCGCCGCCAGTTCAAGACAATAAATAAGACAAAATAATACTACAAAGATCTGATATTGTAAGACCTAAGAGCATTATTTTTAAGATAAATACAACATAACAATTTGAGATAAATTGGCTAAAACGGGTTAAACGTCGGCCATACCTTATTAAAGGACCGAGGACATAATTGAAAGGTCCATTAACTCAGATGCAGTATTTCATGCTGAACATCTCATTTTAATGGCCACCTGCTACTCTTCAAATCGAGAAGTTCTGGGGGTTATCATGAAGACATTTACCATGACCATTTCTACAGATGGTTTAAGGATCAGTTACTCCTTAACATCCCGTGTTATTGTTATGGACATGCCCCATACCACACGGCTTAAATAAGCGCACACTAATAGTAACGGTAAAATAAATGTTAGAATTCAATTCATTTCTTGTTCACCGTAGAAAGACTCACTCCACACAATGTCGCTTTTGTTTTTCAAAAAATGACGGCCCCGCCCCTAACCCTTAACCAGAGCCTTCGCCCTGTCACTGGGCAATAGCCATTAGCAAACAAAAGGCGCCTCTCACCAGGAGTGTGCGAAGCAAGTACTCAAATGTTGTATGTTTTCTGTTCGTCAGCACTCAGTCTAGTTTCGAGTTTGATGTTGCAAGTTTGCAAACCGGTGAGTTAGTGCACATGTCGTTCCTTGGATATCACCTGAGGCTGATGTTGATTCACATCAACGTCAACCTTCTTCACCAAAGACTCCACTACGTCATTGGAACAGGTGCTAGGTTATGTAAACAAACATTTTCACGTGTGTCGCCCGAGGCTCTAAAGTTTAAGAACCACTAAAGACTTGGCAACTGCGAGGTTTGCTTTAAACTGCAAACCTTGTAAAAGCAACCCTCAAAGCTCTGCCGACTTAGGTAGGGGTGGGAAGCGCAGCCGTCATGTTTTCAACAATATTGTACGCAACACTGCAATGAACAATGGTAGCTTTTCAGCTTGTTGCTCATTGATGAAAACAAGCCCAGGGCAAATATACTGTGAAAAAATTGAGTTTTATTCATGGACGCTCTTTAAATACTATGGTTCTTAGCGTCCCAATCTATAATGGATGTGAAAGACCGGATATTTTGCTCAGAGGACTCTTTATCAGGCTTGAGGTTCTTCGTGTCGAAAATCTACGACACGGGGCCACTGGCTTTACTTGCCTTCCGAAGGAAGCAATGCTAAGGATTTTACGCCCAAAAAAATCATGCCCTCCGCTGGGAACTAGAGGCTAGTGTGATACTGAGAAGACAAAATAAACGCTGTAGATGAACTAGGTAAAGAAAATCGTCAAGCCATCAGACTGTCCCCATATCACTGCCACTTAAAACTGATAAAACTAATCTAACAAAAGTAGAGGACTCTTTCGCAAGACGCAACAAAACATTTACTTCGGTGAAAGATAAAGGTGCGGAAAAACAGATGGATCCCCGCAACAGGGCACAGCACCTCAAGTAGGTCGCAGCGGCCCTTTTTGCTTTTACCATGACCCCTGGGAGGGAGGGATGAGACCCGAAGGGTGACCAGATCCGAATGATGACTGATGCAAGCGTAAATGGGGTCACTAACGTTTCCAATTCCAACGCATCCGACGCCACTAGGACCCAAATAGGAGCCTCCTGACCCCCGGCGGTCCCCCTTCAGGAGGAGTCCAGCCTCTACAAATCATACATCCACCGTCGGGCCGCACACCGTTGCCTGGTCCTACAATCCTGAAACAGATGAAATGAGGGCCAGGAAGCGGAACCACTGTGGGCAATCGCTAGGATGGAACCCAGAACCGAGTCGCATGTTACCGCAACATCATCTCGCTCGGTTATTTTGGTGAAAGTGAAAATATTACAAGGGAGGCAGTAAATGAAGTGGCACCATTAAGGTAGAAAAGCACCAATAAACTTATTATTAAATAGTGCAGTCTGCCGTCAAGTGTGTTTTTCATTCTACGTACTTCTTAATCTTTTAATGTCCTGATGAAGGGATAAATTCGAAATATTGAAACATTTTATTGTGTGACTTCGTCTGTTTTTATCTTTCGAAATTACCTTATTCTTTTAGCACTCTTCTCGAGTTTTGTTTGTTGATCATCCATATATATGTGAGAATAAGTAGTCACGGAGGACTGACATTGCGAATAAAACTTAGGTTATGTCGGAAAGCGCAAGTGGAGGTCGACCCTTGCCTTTATCGCACGGGGCATCAAAACTCCTGTGTGAGCAGCGCAACTTCTGAATAATTACCCATTGGGAAATACCTTTTTCATTCGTTAAATTGTAAACAAAATAACTTTTAGTGAAACCAGGAAACTCTTAAAGCCCCATAAGGAACAATACAAAAACATTTAATCATGAATTGCCATACGTCACATACCTCATTTTAAACCTGCTTCAGCTGATAAATGTTATTTCCAGTTTCGCCAACCTCTTTTCAGTTGAAAATGTTGGTACTTTACATTGCGCATTTTTCTTGTCCGCTTCGTTGTTGGCTATCTACCGGTATATAAGTAGATGTCAACAGGAAAATGGCTGTTAATTCTGCATAAGCAGATGCAGCTGGGACGAACTATTTTGTAATCTTCATTATTCTGTGTGTCCTGAGCTAGTTTTTACATACAGTTTGAGTAATACCTTGAGAATTGTCTACTAAACTGCTATTTTATCCCGTGGACTTGTGGTTCAGAAGGGTAAAGAAAAGAAAATCGGAGTATGCAATCTTTTTAAACCTCAGAATATTCCGCTTCACAATAGCAAAAAAGCAGCTCCGGCAGCTTATAAGAGTATTTAACTTCATTTTCCGTAAGAATGTTTTATATTTGTTGAAACCACATTTAATGTACCTCTACACAGTCCATAGCCTAAACGTTTAACATGCAATAAAACAATATTTTACCAAGTATATATAAGCTTCAGTCTTAAATCTGTAGTGTTGGGTTGCGTTGTTTATATTTATTTTACAGCAAATGGAATGAACACTTTATCCGTGTGACTGCATAGCATGTACATCACCTATGATGTTAATAATATTACTTTGTAGTTTATTATGCAATGGGATGAAAGCATAACATACTAGCATAGGACTGCAAGTCATTAAAACAAAAACGCTTGTTTATACGACAGGAGACATTTGTTTAACATATAGTGTGGCATGACGAATGGTAATACCTCCTGCTAATGGAGTAGACGTAGAGGAAGTCATTCCGGCAGCACTGCAGAGTAGAGCAGTGGAAGTACTTCCTTACGACGACGTCACTACTCTCGAGATTTCTCGTAGTTGTCACGTGTGCAGTAAATATAGATGAACCGTGGTCTTGTATGACCTTGATATAGCGCTTTCAAGTAAGGACCTTACTTCCTTGCAGGAGACTTCATTTTCAAGAAGGAGCTATTCCATTTCAAATCCGACAAAAAATGAGAAAATTGAACTCTTATTTGTTAAAAATCCTTTATAATTTCTATATGTGTCAATTACTGTAAAAAAAACACTTTTCATAAGATTATCTCTTAAATGTTTAGAGTTTTCGCGTTAAAATTCGGTAAAATTTGCATTATTTTCTGAAAGAGACAATTTCTGTGTCGTGTAACTGAAGCTTAGGATTTCAGAGAACTAAGATTCATTTTGAAGCCGAATGTCTGTTGTTGGTGGTGGTGGTGGTATATACACCAATTACGTAATAATTATACGTTTTAAACATACGTTCTTTAATGTATTAAGTCTAAACACATTTGTCATAAAGATTAAATTTATATAGGCGTGAACCTCTTTTCATTACATATTGATTTCAGTTATCAGCTTTATGTAGCCCCTTGTATGAAACGTGCTAAGTAATGAAAGAATAAGTATTTAAGCTCACACTGTACACTTACGTCGTGCTATCAGCTGCCGTCTGCCACAACAGCAGGCTTCGTTACGTCTTATTTATTGTTGTTTCCGCACTCTCCGAAGGATTGTTCTCACTCTACTTTCACTACACTGCAGGTGCATTAACCCCAAAACTAGAACTAGGTTGAACATTTACTTGGATGTCTTGTGTCGAGCAAGTAGTGGTATTGACACTTTCAGTTCTTCGTAATTTAATTCTACAGGAAGGACAAATTTTTACACTTCTTTTGTATCGGTCTGGGGTATCACACATCTCCATCATTTGAGGCGGTAACTTTCGGAGGGATTTAACATCTAACTGTTTTGTGGCAGGGTAATTCCAAGGGACTGAAGCAGCGGTGATTTACATAACACTTGTCTCCTTCCATTTTACACAACCTCTGAAGTACGTATTGAATTGTATAAAGTAGTGCTGGGAGGAGAGGTCGTTTATTATATGAGGGCGGATTGATAAGTATATGACTTTGATGAAAGATAGCGTTCTAATCACAGGTTTCTTGTTTGCACCAAAGTCTTACATCTATTCTGGATATAATCGCAGAAATTCGTCATTTGTTTCTTAGAATACTGTTGACAGCGTCTAAAAATAAGCGGATGTGCGTTGCTTCGTAGAAAATGGAGAAAAGTGTATTTCGTGTTCTAATAAAGCGCCACTTTTTGCGTGGTAAGACGGCGAAGGAAACGGAAGTAAAGTTGAATAAGTATAATGGGGACTCTGCTCCATTACAATGGCATGATTCACAGAATTTCGATGTGGCCGTTCGAACACAAGAGATGCCGTGCGCACAGGACGGCCGGTTGAGGTCACAACAGAAGAAATGGTGAACAAAGTTCATAATATTGTGTTGGAAGACCGCCGACTGAAATTCCGTAAGTTAGCCAAAACCGTAAACATTTCGAGTGAACGGGTATATAACATTTTTGCACAGTTTTTGGGCACGAGAAAGCTGCCAGCAAGATGGGTGCCGCTACTGCTCACAGTTGAGAACAACGGAATCATTTGACCATTTCACGGGGATATTTGAACATGTTCTAGCGCAACCTAAATGAGTTTTTGCGGATTATATCACGGTTGATGAAACTCTCTCTCCGTTCTCTGCGAATTTCGTTAAGTCCCAAGACAAAACATGGTAAAGAAACAAGAAACATATTTTTATTAACAAAAAAAAAGGAGCAACAACTAACATATTTTAAAAGTTTATAAACGTTACTTCATTGTGTTTATTAAAAGAAGTTAAAGTTGTGTTATTAAAGGCGAGACGCTACTAAAACCGTCCAACTGAGTTACCTGTAAGCATGCATGCTGAGACTGCAAGTGTACGAGACGCAAGCTAAAAAGTCCCAAATGTAAATACTGGGAAGGTACGATGCAAGCCCCATTTCACTAAGTTGACATCGAAACTGTTGACATCCACCCCTTCCTCTAGACTTCTGCAGGAGGCATTGCTGATAAACTCGCTTTGACGCGGACAACCGACTGGCGACGACGGTCGAGTAAATCTGAAGACCCCGTATTAAAAGTTGAACCACTCTCCCCACTGCGCGAGTGAGCCAGGAGTTGCCGGTAGCTGCTGTAAATGTTGTCCTTAGACAAGCATCATACCTCGTAATAGTAGTATCACTCGCCTAAGCTCACCACCAGCAGGAATTGTAATTTCTGGCACTAACGTTATCTCTAAGTTCCTGTAGTGTGCGAGGATTTGAACATACACTCTTTTTTTAAAAAAATCCCATAAACAAAACTCACAACTCGTTATGTCGGGACAGCGAAGGCGCCACAAATCAACATTAATAATTCTGCCATCAATCACTTCTCTAATTGCACTTAATGTTTCAGTAGTCGCTTATGCTGCTACAGAATCTTGCTGGAACCTGAAAGGAATTAAAATTTAAATTGAATTTTATTTATGGACGCTCTTTAACTGCTGTGGTTCTTAAGGGGATATATTATATATAGAGGAATTGTACATAGAAAAGGGGAACCATACATATAAGAATTGTACACTGATAATTTAATTCACTAGCATGTTAAAATATTCAACCTCTAACATTTGTACAGAGCTGATTGTAAGACATGGGCGAGCTAGCAAGAATTCCAAGAAATCATAAAGACCGTACCTGTCACCGAGTGGTACAACGTTACATGATGGCGCCTAAGCGCACGGATCTGAAGCCACATTCTCATACATGTCAGGGTAACGCGGCCTGAGGGCCAATGGGAAACGTCGTTACATTTTCGGGCGCGGAGGTGAGCGTCACTAGCTCCCGTATATAAGGGCAGGCAAAGCCTCAGAGCCCGCTCTTATTCTAAATCATCGAGAAGTCACGTCGACACGAGGTGCTACAGATGCACGTGGGTGCACAAGGGTGGGAGTGCGTGTGCAGATAGCTAGGCTCCTGACTAATTTAAAGTGGCGGGATTATAATAATGGGAAAAACTAGCCGCCCATAACTATTCAAACTGTGAAATAAATTTCATTGATTAAGGGAAACTTGCAGTGTAATTTTAACTTGCCTCATCCACTATAACCTGAGAGTTAATTATTGGATTAGTTGGGAATGGAATACTCAACAAACGACGAGCAACAATAGCTGAGGAAGAACACTGCCACAGGCAACAACCCAAGGATCATCGATTTCCCGCTAACAAACCCACCACACGAATTTTATTCTTCTGTAAAGTACTCGAAAAATGTTCTCAGAATTAGTCTCCGATATCGCTCTGCATTGTTTCATGATACAAAATAGGCTCTATTATTCCTCTAGCACACCACACTCCATATTTGAGGTCACATTGGGGCGTTTCGTGCAATAGCACAGGTTTTTCTCAAGCCCAAAATCGACTGTTTTGAGTGTTCACGGTCCATTTATGTAGGTGAAACTAAGGTTCATCGGGGAAAAACAAACACTTTGTGTCGATGAAACATGTTCAATAAAACAAATTGCAGTGATTCGCCCGCTTACAGGGACGATTTGGTTTCCACGCTGGCACTCGTATAGCAATCGAGTTTGGTTTGTTTTGATATACGAGTAGCATTTCTTGCGCAGGATGGAGATATACCTGTTTGTTGAACCAATTTATTTAGCGATTTCCTAGGTGATCGTTCCCACCTCGCACCAATTTATTTTCAGTTAAAACCTATCTTCTCCTAATGTTTCTTGTCTAAGACCTAACCCGATGCTTTAAATTCATTGATTGCATTTTCTTGCAGGAGGCACAGAGTTTGGAAACTTTTCACTAAATTCTCTGCGCACACGGAGAGAAGCTTCATGTTTAAAATAAAGCCTACAAATAAACATGCATACTTCCAGAGAAAACATGCTTACCGTATCGACAGAGGCACCTGACTGACGCCAGTATACTTTCGAGCGCGAATCGGCAGATTCCTTGCCAATATAATATAATAAACTGACACTTCATGTTAAACATTTGTAGAAATGGGCTTAAGCGATAGTCAAATCTCTTAAGAGCTGATCGTTGTGATGGTCTATAACCTATTCTCGGGCCACAACAAAGAAATTCAGCCCATGCAGACCGCACTTTCACAACCAGTTGTAGGACACCTCGTAAATAGGCTTTACATTCACTTTTACAGCGGGGAATTTCTCAGGAGTGTAAACAAATGTTTATCTCCTAATAATAATTGAATTTGAATCCTCCAATGACAATTCTGTAACGTAAATTTATCTATAAAATTGACGAAAAGTGGAAGCCATTTTTGTAGACGTACAGGAAACGTAACACAGGACTCGTGTAATTGCTTATCAAGAAAGATGGATTATCCATCATTTTCGGTAAACCGCCAACAAACATTTAATTAAATTGAACATTATTTATGGACGCTCTAACTACATTGGGAGTGAAAGACCGGAAATTTTGCTCAGAGGTCTCTATATCAGGCTTGAGGTTCTATTGCGTGCCGTAAATCTACACCGGCTACTTCCTTTCCGAAGGAAGCCATGCTAAGGATTTTATGTGCGAAAAAAATTCGCCGCCCTCCGCCACGTTCGAACCCGCGACATCGGGAACTAGAAGCTAGCATGGTGCCCCTAGACCATGGAGAACCCCACCTCCTCCATTACTGCATACGATTAATGGGGTTCTCCTGTAACATGAAAATAGGGAAATTTAAAGCATGTGATGTCACATATAGGTACAAACATCCGAATATTAAAAGCATATCAGTAAAACAGGCATGTTATGAAGTTGTGTAAAGTGTTATTTATCACCCTTCCGATTACACAAAAACCTAGGCATGTAAGTAGAGCATCATGGATATCCTAAATCTGTTATAAATTTCCACTTATTTCCTGGGAGGGGTGTTCGGTCAGTAGTGACAGCGGCAGACGCGTACGCAAAGTGAGATAAGGTGACATCGCCACGCAAGGGGAATACTGCCAGCCATTCTCCCCCACCCTAAATTACCTTCTCCTCTGCCGTGTCAGGTGGGAAAAAATCGACCTGTACATGGATAGTTGCTCCAGCTGTTTACACCCCAGATATGCACGTTTAAGAATTTGGGATATCCTGAGATAAGTTGGAGTTCTTTTAGTTGGTTTTTAGCATTTATCTGTATCATGTTATATTAGCTTTCTTTGTACCAGGAATCATGAGCAACTTCGACACACCTTTTCTGTACATTTTAGAAAAACTCGTGACAAAACCAGCTTTTAATACCGATTGCTGGCATAGGAATGCACACTGTTATAATAAATATTTCTTTTTACTTTCTCTATCACGTACCTAGTTAGTAGAGAAGGTATTGCACTTCACCCAGAAATTCAATATTTTAGATTTCACCGGAAATCGATGTTTTGAGGCCCGCTCAATCCAAAAAATCTGATGTAGTGCATTCACATGACTTTCCCTATCCTCTATCGCTTATAAGTATACAAATTATTTATTCTTACTAAAATTTATTTTCCTATCAAAATTTTAATGAGATAAACATTTGCAGAAATAGCTTACATGACACAGTTTGTTATAGATACAAAGGAAACATCGAGTCAAATGTTTAAGAACTGGACGCTATACACTGGCGTTAAAATTCCATGCAATGTGAGAAACAACTGAATATTGGCAAGACTTTAAGAGAAGAAATGAACAATTCAAACCATTAATAACGGATATCTCAGAAACGGCTTATGTCACAAAAAATTAATAAACAAATAAACCTAGTTGAACTAAATTGTGTGTTTTAGATACATCTACATTTTCTGTGGACTACGTTTTAAGTTATTGCTTAACGTTTTCCAGTTAACAAGATTATACAGAATTCCTTCTGAATTAAGAGAACTTCAAGATACGGGTACACTTTATTTCTCGTGTAAATATCTTTAATACATGGTATTTTAATCAAAAGAGCCACTTTTTAGAAAATCAAAAATTTCGGAAAATGTTCCATGTAAAGGATAGTTTGGATGGGAGGCAGGTTTTCTTTGAAGTCTTCGTGTCGCAACTTTGTAAGATATCGGACCTATATACCAAGTTTGGTATGTATTCAACTTTTCCTTTTCGAGTTATGCTGTTCACAGATACACATTTCTAAAATGTTTTATATGGATTTAGCGGTCCTCAAAACATGTATTTCCGGTGAAATCTCAATACTGAATTTCTGAATGGAATACTTCTTTACCTACTGAGTACTTGGTAGAGGAAGTAAAAATCCATATATAGCCCCTCAAGGAAGCATTTGTCTGCACTTTAAACAATTTTAGCAGCGAAAAATTAAATTTTTTGGGCATAAAGATCAAATGGTAATACAGGTTATGTTTTTCAGATCGTTCCTTTTATCAATTTTATAAATTTTTGAAAAATATGCCAAAATTACAAATCTTTTGTACATGGTGTTTTCAAAATTATCTTGTGCATTAAATGGAGAATTTTTTTTTTGTGTATTACATGATTTAGTGGTGAAAAAAGGATTTTATTTGGAGAAATAAAATGTCAAAGTTGGGAATTATCAACGTTTTTGCCTTAATTCCTCTTTTTCGGCTCACCTTTTACAACTTCACGAATTTATTTCTCCACCAGTTTGTCACATGTTGATGTATGAGAAATAAAAAAGATCTATCCAGTGCATGAAAGATAATTTTAAAGCACCGTGTACAAAAAAGTTGCAATTTTGGCATATTTTTAAAAAAATTATAAAAACGATAAAATTAATGATCTCAAAAACGGGCAAAACATGTAAACTGTATTACCATTTGATGTAAAAAAAAAAAAAAACAAATTCCCCTCCATTAATTTGGTTGCTACAATTTTTTAAACTGAAGAGGAATACTTTCTTGCAGGGGGGGGTTATGTGTTTCTGTGAATAAAATACCCTAAAAACAAAATGTCCAATAAATGCCAAACTTGCTATTTGGGTTCAGTATCTTCCATAAATGTGATATGAAGGTTTTCAAGAAAATTTTCCCACTTAAAACTACAGTTTACATGGAAAACTTTTTTTAAATTTTCTAAAACATTTCCTAACAATTTTGATTAAAATACCATTTTTTATAGCTTCCAACACATCTGTGGCTATTGGTTAGAATTTTTTAATACTTTTATGTTTTTAAGTGGTGGCACTATTCAGTTGTTTCTCGCGATATCATGGAAACAGTATGGAATTTCTAGGCCAGCATATAGTGACCTGCTTTTTAAACATCCATTGATTTGGCTCCCTCCATTCATCTTATACCTACAACAAAATGTGTAAACTATTTTTACAATGGTTTACTTCAAGTAACACGAAGTAGATATTAAAACAAATGGTAGTAGGTAGAGAAAGTCATGTGAATGCAACACGTAAGGTATTTGATTTTGTCAAGTTGAAGACAATTATGGTTTTAATTCTGGCACATTTATAATGACTTTTTGTATAAAGTATGCTTATCACTAGAGGGCAGATTAGAGTGACCTGGTCCATGATTTCAAGTCATTTTTACTTTCTCTACTGCATACCTAATAGGCAGAAAAGGTATTGCATTCCACCCAAAAACTCCATACCAAGATTCCATCTGAAATGCTGTTTTGAGACCCTCTAAATCCAAAAAAAGGCTCGTATATGTGTGTCTGTGAACAGCATAACTCAAAAACGAAAATTCAGATAAATACCAAACTTGGCATTTAACTTCAGTACGTTCCAAAGATGCAACATGAGCATTTTCAAGAAAATCTCTCCAAACCAAACAATCCTTTACATTGAACATTTTTTAACATTTTTGTGTAAAAAATGGCTCTAAGAAACTTTTATTAAAATAGCACATATTAATGTTATTTACAAGGCAAACAAAATGTATGTTTCTTAATATTCCGGGAATGGCCTGTAAAGTCCTCTTTACTCGGAATTTTGCATAATCTTGTATAACTAGTAAACAGTAAGCAATAGACGAAAACATACCATACAAAATATGTAGATCTCTTTAACAACACAATTTATTTCCAGTAACTTTTTTTGCAGCATTGGCCATTTCTGAAATATCCACAGTTAATGGTTTGGTTTGTTCAATACCTTGTCGTTGTTTTAAGTCCAATCAATTTTCAGTTGTTTCTTGTGATTCCATTGAAACAGTGTGAAATTTTAAAGGCAGCATATAGCGTCCAGTTGTTAAACATTTGACTATCGTTGTTCTCTTTTTATCTATAACAAAATGTGTAATGTAGCTATTTCTGCAAAGGTTTATGTCGATTAAAATGAAGTAGATAGAAAAATAAACAATCATAAGAATACTTTGTATAACCACTAATATGCGATAGAGGGAAGAGAAAGTTGTGTGAATGTAACACATCAGATTTTTAAAATAGTTATCTGTGTATGTGTTTTCTATGTACAGATATTACATTAAAATGATTGCTACATCCCCAGGGAGAAAACAAATATGCAATAACAAACAGTGGTAACTTCAGAATGATAAATGCATCGCTCACGACACTAAGAGTACATAAAAGAACATAGGATCCTGGAAATCATACATAAAAATCTGATGTGTTACACTCACATGACTTTCTCTACTCTTATACAAACGCTTACTCTCCATATGCTTCATGTTAATCGAGATATCGAGAGTCAATCTTATTGTTAATTTTCTTGTAGATGCAAGGGGAATATGGTAGCTTTTAAGCGATAGTCAAATACTTTAACGCTGGTTGCTATGTGGCGCATTCCATTCTCTTTGCATGTCCAGGACATAAAAAAAATGAATAACGAACTTGAGAAAAAGTATAAGTATTGGAAAATTTAAGGGAATAACAAACAATATCTCGAAAACGGTTCACTCAACAAAAAAAATGTATATGAGATAAATTGTGTATTTTAACGTGATCTACATTTTTTGTGCAGTAAAATTTTGTCTATCTCTTATGGTTTACCAGTTATGCAAAAGTCGTTCACAATGAAGAAAACTTTTGGAGACATTTCCAGAAAATTCGAGATATACATTTCATTTCTCATGAAAATATCTTAAACATATGATATTTTAATCAAAATTGTTAGAGCCATTTTTGAGAAAATTAAAATTTTCGAAAAATGTTCCATGTAAAGGGTAATCTGGGGTGGCGGGATTTTATTGAAAACCTTCGTGTCGCATCTCTGGAAGATACTGAACCTAAATACCAAGTTTGGTGTTTATCCGACTGTTCATTTCTGAGTTATGCTGTTCACAGACACACACACACATGGACGTTTCCAAAAATGCTTTTTTTTGGATTCAGGGGATCTCAAAACATGTATTTCCGGTGAAATCTCGGTATCGAATTTTTGGGTGGAATACAATACTTCCCCTACTTGTAGTAGAGAAAGTAAAAATGGCTTTACCAAAGAGATAGTAAACAGGAAGGTAAAAAAGTAATTTAATGTCAGGATTGAGAGGAGTACACAGACACAAGGTTTAAGGAATATAAATCAGCAGGTGCAGAGTATTTTTGGTCCCCAGATCAGCTGCAAGCAAAACTCTAAACGCCTTTACAAAACCAGCGGGACTCTTCATGTGGGAGAAATTATTCACACATTAAAATAACCACAATATTTGATGTCCGACAGAAAAGGATCTCATTGTACAGTACATCCATCTACAGGAGGAAGCATGGCAGCAAATCCAAACTGATGAAACAACATATCCCAAGTCAAGCTACAATAATAGAAACCTCAATTTGTGCATACAAGTATTAAAGCCAAGTCGCACGCACGCACGCACGCACACACACAAACACCTTTTTCTAAACATATATTTTCATGTTCTTACTATCTCTAATAATTACAGAGAGTAAGCATTGCATTCCACCAGAAATAACGTTTTGAGGCTCTCTCAATGCAAAAGGACATTACTACAAGATCTCCATGTGTGTGTCTGTCTATAACAGCATAACTCAAATACAACAGTTCAGCATCTTCCCAGGATGCGATACAAAGATTTTCAAAAAAATCCTCCCACCCAAAACTTAACATTTACATAGAAAATTTTTTGAAAACTTTTATTTTCTGAAGAATACCAATCGATTTTGATTAAAAGACCATATGTTTAAGATACTTACATGACAAACAAAATGTGTAATACGTTGAATTTTCTGGAATAGCCTGGAAGTCCTCTTTATTCTGAATGACTTTTGTATAACTGTAAGCGTAAGAGAAAAGCCAGAATCTTAGATTACAAAAAAGGTAGATCTCGTTAAAGCACACAATATATGTTCTGTTAGCCACTTCTTAATATTAGTTGAAAATTTCAAATGGGAAGTCATTAGTGGTTTTTTTTACTCATGGTCATGCAAAGAGTGTAAAATGAACTGAAAGTTTATCTTAATTAACAAGAAGCATCATAAGTTATATAACAATGGTTTGTACAAGACCAGAGAAAGACATCACATAGCAAATTACTGTTTAAAATATCTGAATATCACTTTAGTTGAAAGTTTATCTGTATTAACAAGAAGTAATTACAGTGCTCTTGCTTCACAGGTATTCACTACACTGCTGTTTGCGCGCCAAACATCACAACAGTTACAATGCCTTGCAACTGCCTCACATTCTTGTAGTTACAGCTACGACAACAATAAGTACATATCTTATCAGAAGAGATGTTGTCCTTGTCTATCCAAAGCCAGGACCATCACGTGAGGATTTTCCACTCGGCTGTTACTCACTTCAGCCAGACACACTGCTGTTATAACTCCCATTGTTAAACTAAATATTCAAGTTTTATCTCCATGTCAAGTCCGTCACGTGGGGATTTTCCACTCAGCTGTTACTCACTTCAGCCAGGCACACTGCTGTTATAACTGCCATTGTTAAACTAAATATTCAAGTTTTATCTCCATGTCAGGACCATCACGTGGGGATTTTCCACTCAGCTGTTACTCACTTCAGCCAGGCACACTGCTGTTATAACTGCCATTGTTAAACTAAATATTCAAGTTTTATCTCCATGTCAGGACCATCACGTGGGGATTTTCCACTCAGCTGTTACTCACTTCAGCCAGGCACACTGCTGTTATAACTGCCATTGTTAAACTAAATATTCAAGTTTTATCTCCATGTCAGGACCATCACGTGGGGATTTTCCACTCAGCTGTTACTCACTTCAGCCAGGCACACTGCTGTTATAACTGCCATTGTTAAACTAAATATTCAAGTTTTATCTCCATGTCAGGACCATCAAGTGGGGATTTTCCACTCAGCTGTTACTCACTTCAGCCAGGCACACTGCTGTTATAACTGCCATTGTTAAACTAAATATTCAAGTTTTATCTCCATGTCAAGACCGTCACGTGGGGATTTTCCACTCAGCTGTTACTCACTTCAGCCAGGCACACTGCTGCTATAACTCCCATTGTTAAACTAAGTATTCAAGTTTTATCTCCATGTCAGGACCATCACGTGAGGATTTTCCACTTGGCTGTTACTCACTTCAGCCAGGCACACTGCTGCTATAACTCCCATTGTTAAACTAAGTATTCAAGTTTTATCTCCATGTCACCGTCACGTGGGGATTTTCCACTCAGCTGTTACTCGCTTAAGCCAGGCACACTGCTGCTATAACTCCCATTGTTAAACTAAGTATTCAAGTTTTATCTCCATGTCAGGACCATCACGTGGGGATTTTCCACTCAGCTGTTACTCACTTCAGCCAGGCACATGCTGCTATAACTCCCATTGTTAAACTAAGTATTCAAGTTTTATCTCCATGTCAGGACCATCACGTGGGGATTTTCCACTCAGCTGTTACTCACTTCAGCCAGGCACACTGCTGTTATAACTGCCATTGTTAAACTAAGTATTCAAGTTTTATCTCCATGTCAAGACCGTCAAGTGGGGATTTTCCACTTGGCTGTTACTCACTTCAGCCAGGCACACTGCTGCTATAACTGCCATTGTTAAACTAAGTATTCAAGTTTTATCTCCATGTCAGGACAGTCACGCAGGGATTTTCCACTCGGCTGTTACTCACTTCAGCCAGACACACTGCTGCTATAACTGCCATTGTTAAACTAAGTATTCAAGTTTTATCTCCATGTCAAGACCGTCACGTGGGGATTTTCCACTTGGCTGTTACTCACTTCAGCCAGACACACTGCTGCTATAACTGCCATTGTTAAACTAAGTATTCAAGTTTTATCTCCTTGTCAGGACAGTCACGTGGGAATTTTCCTCTCGGTTGCTACTCACTTCAGCCAGGCACACTGCTGCTATAAGTGCCATTGTTAAACTAAGTATTCAAGTTTTATCTCCATGTCAAGACCGTCACGTGGGGATTTTCCACTTGGCTGTTACTCACTTCAGCCAGACACACTGCTGCTATAACTGCCATTGTTAAACTAAGTATTCAAGTTGATATTGTAATGAAAAGAAGCTAGAAACAGTGATGTGTATTGAATTTATTTAAAGGTGAGTCGGAGTTGTTACACTAACATCACTTAAGTTTACTCACTTAACATGTTTCGGGAAACCGTTGTTCCCATCCTCAGAAGGTTAGTGTAACAATTCCGACTCATCTTTAAATAAGTATTCAAGTTTTATCTCCATGTCAGGACAGTCACGTGGGGATTTTCCCCTCGGTTGTTACTCACTTCAGCCAGGCACACTGCTGGTATAGCTCCCATTGTTAAACTAAGTATTCATGTTTATTTAAAGGTGAGTCGGAATTGTTACACTCCGACTCACCTTTAAATAAATTCAATACACATCACTGTTTCTAGCTTCTTTTCATTACAATATCAACGTAAGTATTCAAGTTTTATCTCCATGTCAAGACCGTCACGTGGGGATTTTCCACTCAGCTGTTACTCACTTCAGCCAGGCACACTGCTGCTATAACTCCCATTGTTAAACTAAGTATTCAAGTTTTATCTCCATGTCAAGACCGTCACATGGGGATTTTCCACTCAGCTGTTACTCACTTCAGCCAGGCACACTGCTGTTATAGCTCCCATTGTTAAACTAAGTGTTCAAGTTTTATCTCCATGTCAAGACCGTCACGTGGGGATTTTCCACTCAGCTGTTACTCACTTCAGCCAGGCACACTGCTGTTATAACTGCCATTGTTAAACTAAGTATTCAAGTTTTATCTCCAAGTCAAGACCGTCACATGGGGATTTTCCACTCAGCTGTTACTCACTTCAGCCAGGCACACTGCTGCTATAGCTCAAATTGTTAAACTAAGTATTCAAGTTTTATCTCCATGTCAAGACCGTCACGTGGGGATTTTCCACTTGGCTGTTACTCACTTCAGCCAGACACACTGCTGCTATAACTGCCATTGTTAAACTAAGTATTCAAGTTTTATCTCCATGTCAGGACAGTCACGTGGGGATTTTCCCCTCGGTTGTTACTCACTTCAGCCAGGCACACTGCTGGTATAGCTCCCATTGTTAAACTAAGTATTCAAGTTTTATCTCCATGTCAAGACCGTCACATAGGGATTTTCCACTCAGGTGTTACTCACTTCAGCCAGGCACACTGCTGCTATAGCTCCCATTGTTAAACTAAGTATTCAAGTTTTATCTCCATGTCAAGTCCGTCACGTGGGGATTTTCCACTCAGCTGTTACTCACTTCAGCCAGGCACACTGCTGTTATAACTGCCATTGTTAAACTAAGTATTCAAGTTTTATCTCCATGTCAAGACCGTCAAGTGGGGATTTTCCACTTGGCTGTTACTCACATCAGCCAGGAACACTGCTGCTATAACTGTCATTGTTAAACTAAGTATTCAAGTTTTATCTCCATGTCAGGACAGTCACGTGGGGATTTTCCCCTCGGTTGTTACTCACTTCAGCCAGGCACACTGCTGGTATAGCTCCCATTGTTAAACTAAGTATTCAAGTTTATTTAAAGGTGAGTTGGAATTGTTACACTCCGACTCACCTTTAAATACATTCAATACACATCACTGTTTCTAGCTTCTTTTCATTACAATATCAACGTAAGTATTCAAGTTTTATCTCCATGTCAAGACCGTCACGTGGGGATTTTCCACTCAGCTGTTACTCACTTCAGCCAGGCACACTGCTGCTATAGCTCCCCTTGTTAAACTAAGTGTTCAAGTTTTATCTCCATGTCAAGTCCGTCATGTGGGGATTTTCCACTCAGCTGTTACTCACTTCAGCCAGGCACACTGCTGATATAACTGCCATTGTTAAACTAAATATTCAAGTTTTATCTCCATGTCAGGACCATCACGTGGGGATTTTCCACTCAGCTGTTACTCACTTCAGCCAGGCACACTGCTGTTATAACTGCCATTGTTAAACTAAATATTCAAGTTTTATCTCCATGTCAAGTCCGTCACGTGGGGATTTTCCACTCAGCTGTTACTCACCTCAGCCAGGCACACTGCTGCTATAACTCCCATTGTTAAACTAAGTATTCAAGTTTTATCTCCATGTCAGGACCATCACGTGAGGATTTTCCACTTGGCTGTTACTCACTTCAGCCAGGCACACTGCTGCTATAACTCCCATTGTTAAACTAAGTATTCAAGTTTTATCTCCATGTCAGGACAGTCATGTGGGGATTTTCCACTCAGCTGTTACTCACTTCAGCCAGGCACACTGCTGTTATAACTGTCATTGTTAAACCAAGTATTCAAGTTTTATCTCCAAGTCAGGACCATCACGTGCGGATTTTCCACTCAGCTGTTACTCGCTTCAGCCAGGCACACTGCTGGTATAACTGCCATTGTTAAACTAAGTATTCAAGTTTTATCTCCATGTCAAGACCGTCACGTGGAGATTTTCCACTCAGCTGTTACTCGCTTCAGCCAGGCACACTGCTGGTATAACTGCCATTGTTAAACTAAGTATTCAAGTTTTATCTCCATGTCAAGACCGTCACGTGGGGATTTTCCACTCAGCTGTTACTCACTTCAGCCAGGCACACTGCTGCTATAGCTCCCATTGTTAAACTAAGTATTCAAGTTTTATCTCCATGTCAAGACCATCACGTGAGGATTTTCCACTTGGCTGTT
This sequence comes from Deroplatys truncata, assembly GCA_030765065.1. Lineage (NCBI taxonomy): Eukaryota > Metazoa > Arthropoda > Insecta > Mantodea > Mantidae > Deroplatys > Deroplatys truncata. The sequence continues at coordinate 205,092,329 of CM060988.1, forward strand.
ACTCGCTTAAGCCAGGCACACTGCTGCTATAACTCCCATTGTTAAACTAAGTATTCAAGTTTTATCTCAATGTCAGGACCATCACGTGGGGATTTTCCACTCAGCTGTTACTCACTTCAGCCAGGCACACTGCTGCTATAACTCCCATTGTTAAACTAAGTATTCAAGTTTTATCTCCATGTCAGGACCATCACGTGGGGATTTTCCACTCAGCTGTTACTCACTTCAGCCAGGCACACTGCTGCTATAACTCCCATTGTTAAACTAAGTATTCAAGTTTTATCTCCATGTCAAGACCGTCACGTGAGGATTTTCCACTTGGCTGTTACTCACTTCAGCCAGGCACACTGCTGCTATAAGTGCCATTGTTAAACTAAGTATTCAAGTTTTATCTCCATGTCAAGGCCGTCACGTGGGGATTTTCCACTTGGCTGTTACTCACTTCAGCCAGACACACTGCTGCTATAACTGCCATTGTTAAACTAAGTATTCAAGTTTTATCTCCATGTCAGGACCGTCACGTGGGGATTTTCCACTTGGCTGTTACTCACTTCAGCCAGACACACTGCTGCTATAACTGCCATTGTTAAACTAAGTATTCAAGTTTTATCTCCATGTCAAGACCGTCACGTGGGGATTTTCCACTTGGCTGTTACTCACTTCAGCCAGACACACTGCTGCTATAACTGCCATTGTTAAACTAAGTATTCAAGTTTTATCTCCATGTCAGGACAGTCACGTGGGAATTTTCCCCTCGGTTGCTACTCACTTCAGCCAGGCACACTGCTGCTATAAGTGCCATTGTTAAAGTAAGTATTCAAGTTTTATCTCCATGTCAAGACCGTCACGTGGGGATTTTCCACTTGGCTGTTACTCACTTCAGCCAGACACACTGCTGCTATAACTGCCATTGTTAAACTAAGTATTCAAGTTGATATTGTAATGAAAAGAAGCTAGAAACAGTGATGTGTATTGAATTTATTTAAAGGTGAGTCGGAATTGTTACACTAACATCACTTAAGTTTACTCACTTAACATGTTTCGGGAAACCGTTGTTCCCATCCTCAGAAGGTTAATTCAGTCGAATTAACCTTCTGAGGATGGGAACAACGGTTTCCCGAAACATGTTAAGTGAGTAAACTTAAGTGATGTTAGTGTAACAATTCCGACTCACCTTTAAATAAGTATTCAAGTTTTATCTCCATGTCAGGACAGTCACGTGGGGATTTTCCCCTCGGTTGTTACTCACTTCAGCCAGGCACACTGCTGGTATAGCTCCCATTGTTAAACTAAGTATTCAAGTTTTATCTCCATGTCAAGGCCGTCACGCAGGGATTTTCCACTCAGCTGTTACTCACTTCAGCCAGGCACACTGCTGCTATAACTGCCATTGTTAAACTAAGTATTCAAGTTTTATCTCCATGTCAAGACCGTCACGTGGGGATTTTCCACTCAGCTGTTACTCACTCAGCCAGGCACACTGCTGCTATAGCTCCCATTGTTAAACTAAGTATTCAAGTTTTATCTCCATGTCAAGACCATCACGTGGGGATTTTCCACTCAGCCAGGCACACTGCTGTTATAACTGCCATTGTTAAACTAAGTATTCAAGTTTTATCTCCATGTCAAGACCATCACATGGAGATTTTCCACTCGGCTGTTACTCACTTCAGCCTGGCACACTGCTGTTATAACTGTCATTGTTAAACTAAGTATTCAAGTTTTATCTCCATGTCAAGACCGTCACGTGGGGATTTTCCACTCAGCTGTTACTCACTTCAGCCAGGCACACTGCTGCTATAACTCCCATTGTTAAACTAAGTATTCAAGTTTTATCTCCATGTCAAGACCGTCACATGGGGATTTTCCACTCAGCTGTTACTCACTTCAGCCAGGCACACTGCTGGTATAACTGCCATTGTTAAACTAAGTATTCAAGTTTTATCTCCATGTCAGGACAGTCACGTGGGAATTTTCCCCTCGGTTGCTACTCACTTCAGCCAGGCACACTGCTGCTATAAGTGCCATTGTTAAACTAAGTATTCAAGTTTTATCTCCATGTCAAGACCGTCACGTGGGGATTTTCCACTCAGCTGTTACTCGCTTAAGCCAGGCACACTGCTGCTATAACTCCCATTGTTAAACTAAATATTCAAGTTTTATTTCCATGTCAAGTCCGTCACGTGGGGATTTTCCACTCAGCTGTTACTCACTTCAGCCAGGCACACTGCTGTTATAACTCCCATTGTTAAACTAAGTATTCAAGTTTTATCTCCATGTCATTGCCGTCACGTGGGGATTTTCCACTCAGCTGTTACTCACTTCAGCCAGGCACACTGCTGTTATAACTGCCATTGTTAAACTAAGTATTCAAGTTTTATCTCCATGTCAGGACCGTCACGTGGGGATTTTCCACTCGGCTGTTACTCACTTCAGCCAGGCACACTGCTGCTATAGCTCCCATTGTAAAACTAAGTGTTCAAGTTTTATCTCTATGTTAAGACCTTACGTGGGGATTTTCCACTCGGTTGTTACTCGCTTCAGCCAGGCACACTGCTGCTATAGCTCCCATTGTTAAACTAAGTGTTCAAGTTTTATCTCTATGTTAAGACTTTACGTGGGGATTTTCCACTCAGCTGTTACTCGCTTCAGCCAGGCACACTGCTGTTATAACTGCCATTGTTAAACTAAGTATTTAAGTTTTATCTCCATGTCAGGACCGTCACGTGGGGATTTTCCACTTGGCTGTTAGCTGCATCGCTACCTCTTCCCTCACCACGGCCATCACACTCAGTGTGGATTCTTACACTCACAAGATTTGGAGTTAAATTTAGAGATGCAATTTTGTGTGTAAAGGTTATTTTAAGTACAAATCTGCTTGCCGCGTTCATGCAGAATGTATTCCTCAGTTTCCTGGTACCTGTCTCCATCCAGAAAATGCAATTCATGACATTGTAAAAAATATGAAACCACGGGTTTGTGGCAAACAAGAAACACGGCTGGAAACGTGTACAGTTGTAACAGAGGAAAAGTTAAGACAAAATACGTGCATATCTTGAGCGTACACCAACAAAAGCACTTCCAAAGTTAGCAGAACAAATGGGAATTTCAGTTTTTTCTGCACATAAAGCAACAAAATTACTGAAATTGATATCCTACAAGTATGCACGAGTCCATTGTTTCAAACAAGTTGATCTTGCAGCAAGAGTGCATTATGGTTTCTTTCGTCAAAGATGGAAGGATTAATTGCTACTCAGCTAGTGTTTTTTTCTGATGAGGCAGGTTGCATGTGAACACTCAGAATACTTGCTATTGGTGTTCTGAAAATCCAAATCACATTAATGAAATTCGTCATTACGACAGGAAAATTGGAGTTTGCTGTGCCGTTAGCGCAAAAAGAATAATCGGTCTGATCTTCTTCACGCAAACAGTCAATGCCAAGATAACCTTTTTTACTCCGTTCTCATGCCAGTTCACAGAAGAAGAGAAAACATATCAATATTTTAACAAGATTTGGCAACCACTCATACAGCAGCCATCTCCACGAATAAAATTAGTGAAGTATTTGAAGATGGAGTCACTGTGCTGGTGTATGTTCCTCTTGTTCTCCAATGTTCAAGTTTTACTTGTGCAGTAACCTGAAGGAGAAACAAATTCAGTTTTATTTATGGACGCTCTTTAACTGCTCTAGTCCTCAGCGTCCCATTCTATACTGGGCGTGAAAGATTGGAATTTTTTTTGCTCAGAGGTCTCTTTATCAGGCTTGAGGTTCTTTTAAGTGCCATAAATGTACAAAACAGGACCATTTTCCCTCCAGGAAAACATGCTAAGGATTTTTACACCCAAAAAGCATCCATCGCCCTCTGTTAGGTTTGAACCCGTGACATCAGGAGCTAGAAGCTAGCATGGTAACCACTACACCATGGATGACGACTGAGTCTACAAAACAAATCCTCACACACTGGAAGAACATGAGAGAAACAATTCAGCGGCAGAACTGAATCGTCAGAATCAAAATGTGTTTTCTCACTACGCTGCCATTTTCAGCACCTCATATAAGGTAAGTTTGTACATTAGGCATTAACAATATGTGAGCGACATAAAGCTGTTTAGCAAGGGGAGTTGCAGCAGGCCAATGCATATGTAACAGCTGTATGATGGTCCTGACATAAAGCTGAAGCCCTGGCAACTTCTAAGGATTCAGCGAATTTCTCACCGGCCAGATGTTTTCTTTTAGCTCTCACAATGTGTGCCAGTTTGTTGCACACTCCTTATTTTTCACATGATCATCAGAATTGGGTAAATTTCTGTAACTGGATTTTGTGAAAGTCAATGATAAGAGTAATTGACCCACTTAATACTCTTCTCAGACGAAGCATGGTTATGTTCCGTCACAAAATAATAGATTTTGGTGTACACAGAAACTCCAAAATTCCCTTGGATGACGCAAAAACTGGTGTGCAGTAAATGCATACAGAATAATAAAACCTGTATTTTTTTCAACAAACAATAAATGTGGATACAACTGTCATACTCACACTATTTTTTGAACAGCTGACTGACATTCAATGTAATCTGAATTTTTCCAACAAGAGACTGCTAACGCTGATTCAAGAAAATTTTGAAGGCAGGGTAATTACTGAAGGATTATAGCCCTCATTATCCCCCGATTTAACTGTATGCAATATATATCTATAGGGAAACTTGAAAATTTAATTCTGCAACAAACTGTCATACATTGGAAGAACTACAACTAAACATTAAACCAGAAATTCACTCAATTTCAGATATTGAATTTTGAGTGGGAATACAAATTTGCTGAGAAGACGCCAGAAATGCGTGGATACAGGAACATCTCTTATGATCATGTATGTGCATATTCCACTGTAAAGGCTGGTTCACAATAGCCCAAAACAGGAATAAGAACGGGAAGCAATGCAACATACAAGATTTTTGTTCACAGTTGCCTGGTAATGAGAACAGAAATGTATATCAATGATCATACCAATGAAACTGGAAAGTCAATTTTGCGCACCGGGATTTCATTTGTTTTTAACTGACCAATGATATTTTTTCACCTGCTTCCAGTTCAGCCAAAATAATGTGGATTAGCCAACGTCAAAATTCGAGAGTAAACGTCTAAATGCAGATCCATTACATTTCCAATTCCTCTATTCATACAAAGCTTTGATTCCTTTATTTATTGGCATTATTTCAGGTTGTTTATTTTTACTTTCTCTACTACCTATAGTAAGTAGGGGAAGTATTGTATTCCACCCAAAAATTTGATACTGAGATTTCACCGGAAATATATGTTTTGAGACCCCCTGAATCCAAAAAAAGCATTTTTGGAAACATGTCCGTGTGTGTGTGTGTCTGTGAACACCATAACTCAGAAACCAACAGTCAGATAATCACCAAACTTGGTATTTAGGTTCAGTATTTTCCAAAGATGCGACACGAAGGTTTTCAAGAAAATCCCCCCGCCCCAGATTACCCTTTACATGGAACATTTTTCAAACATTTTAATTTTCTCAAAAATGGCTCTAACGATTTTGATTAAAAACTCATATATTTAAGATAATTTCATGATAAATAAAATGTATATCTTGAATTTTCAGGGAATGTCTCCAAAAGGATTCATTGTGAACGACTTTTGCATAAGTGGTAAACCATAAGAGATAGACAAAATTTTACTACACAAAAAATGTAGATCGCGTTAAAATATACATTTTTTTTGTTGAGTGAACCATTTCCAAGATATTGGTTGTTATTCCCTTAAATTTTCCAATACTTATACTTTTTCTCAAATGGGAATTCGTTATTCATTTTTTTTTTGTCCTGCAATGCAAAGAGAACCACATAGCAACCAGCTCTTAAAATATTTGACTATTGCTTAAAGCCTAGCAATTCCCCTTGCATCTACAAGAAAATTAGCAATAAGATTAACATCTCGATAAACATGAAGCATATGGAGAATAAGCGTTTGTAAAAATAGTTTGTACAAGAGTAGAGAAAGTCATGTGAGTGTAACACATCAGATTTTGTTGTTAATTTCTGTTGCTTTTAGGCAATAGCTAGTTTTGAATTGCGTATAAAGCGCAAATGACCCTTTCACTACAACAACCAATACTTAATGGATTTGCGGGTGTCAGGATCTGAGGTTAGGAAGCAATAAGCTGCTAATTTCTTCTAGCTTGCAAGTACAGAGAGCAGTAGTGACTGTTTCATATCATGGCTGCCTATATGACCTCTACAGAGGCTAATACACATAATATGTATCTAATATGCCATGCCCGGGTAGAGAATGAGAAAGTTAAAGCTTTGCCAAGTCTTCTTTACCGCTCCCAAGGTCCGGGAAAGTTTCTGTCGATTGTGAACACTTCCATTAAAATACATGTATTTTAACTTTGTAGTTCTTGTTCTGGTTACCATTCTTGATTGTTGTAAACCAGCCTTAATTGTAACTATGCGAATGAGAAGCAGCTGTGAAGATATTATACCTCTTTCAGGCAAAGCGGCCAGATTGAAGCCGCCGCCACAGAGCAGTGACCGCAGTGTGAAGAATGATTAAGCTTTTGTAAGAATAGTGTGTAAAAGAGTGAGTAAAGCATGTTTTAAAAATCAGACTCCTCCTTTAAATCAACAGGAATAGCATGATGCAATGAACACTGTGAAATTAATGTGAGCTTGTGCCACGCTTAAAACATTGGTCATGCGACTTCAGTGGTGAAAATGTTTTCAAATTGTTGCTTGCTACAAACTCTCAATTAAACCATAACTTAGTTTAATAATATTACATTGAAGACCCAAGGCAGGGTCCAACTTAAAAGCTATAACAGTTTATATGTAAATATCCAAAAATGCATTAACCCTAATATAAAAAGGCAATGATGCTATAAAATATTCTCTAAATGGTTATTCTAATGTGCTGAAATATACATCATTAACAACAAGTCACATATTAATTATCTTTTGTGCTGCTTACATGACAAAATTTATATTAAATCTTAACCAGCTGTATGTCCATGCTGGAAATTACACCACAATAAAATGTCTCACTTTATTAAAACCTTGAGCAGGTCTTTAACAAACTAATGTGTTACTTAAGTTATGCTATATATACGCAGTTTTTTCTCAGACAGTGCAGCCAAATACTGTGTGTTGTTTGCTTGCAGAGGACACAGGTCTTTGACCGCATCTGCTGACGGAATGTTTAAAACTCCCTGTCCTGAGGAGGCACTCCACATCGTGATACAACTGCGACTTTCTTGATGCGCAGCCACTAGCGTATCGTTATTCACCGTCATTTGGCAGGAACGTGACATGAGATTCTGGCTTGTACTGCCTTGGAATATGTGCAACGGTGAGCAAATCAAAGCAGGTTGTTCTCCAGCCGTTACCTGGTTCATCTGACAAAACATATGACGAGCATGTGGGGTTCTTGCACTTGGTCGAGTTGATATCAACACATGATCTGTGTTTTGATTGTAGCTCAGAGATACAAATGGTCCATCAAAGGGAAGCTGTGTTCCTTGATGGTCATCGCCGTGCTTCTCATAACCCCAACAAGAATTAAGTCTGCAAGCCAAAAATCCACCACGACTCAATGCTCTTCCAGCACTTGAAGGAACAGATGCCAGGGCCGTTACTGGCGAAGAATCTTCTACAGCAAGTTGGCTCAAGGAATGATTAGGATATCTTGTATCATACTGTACAACTATGCCATTACTAGAGCCAGTAAAGAATACAAACGGATTATCAGCATCCCAGCAGCAGCTCCATAACCTTGTGTTTGTCATATATGTTTGAACGACTGAGTTGTTTGTTACGTTCAGCAGTTTGGCTGTTTGATCCATTCCTACGCTCAACAACAAGTCATGCTGATGAGGACTAAAACATAAATCCCTAATTTCCTTGGGGTGCAGAAACAAAAACTGTGTAGGTCGAAAACTTACAGCATCCACTTTTCTGATGCCATAACCAGAAAACAAGCTGTTTGCACTTCGCTGGGAAACAATTAGGAGATTGAGCCAAGCATTATGAGTTAGCACACGGCATCCACCATCCCGGCAAATTTCAATGTTGTGAGCCATGGTGTAGTGAGATATAGGTTGCGATGGTTTCTGATTTGAGGGCCTTATACCCTGTGAATGTCCTTCAAGTCTTCTCTGTAGCTCTTCTATCCTCTTCTGCTGCACTTGATTACTTAGTTTGCTCCTCGCCAACTCCAGCGAGAGTAACGTCTTCTCCTGCTTCACTTTTTCCAACTGTTGTTCAACCCTATCCCTTTCTGTTGTGTCTAATACTTGCATTTTTCGGGCATAGTGAAGACGAATATCCTTGATGCTTGCTTTCTTGTTACACTGGGGGCATCGTCTCTGTGCTGCAGTGCAGCCAACTTGAAGCCATCTAACAATGCAGTTGTTACCAAAGAAATGTCCACATTTGAGAGAGGCAAGACGATGACTGCCGGAGTTGCTCCACGAATCCAAGCAGATGGGACACAAACTTCCGTCATCTTCATTCTCTTCATTGTCAGAATCAGCTGGCCTTTTAAAACCTCCACCTGTAAAACGGAAATAATATTTTACACCCTGATTCTCATTTTAGAACAATAATTTGGCACAAAAGAACATTGCAATAATGTCATATAAAAGCAGAAATGCAGGATAGGTCAAGATGTCAAGTGCGGCAGCTGATCACTGTATGCAATGGCAGTCAACACAACATTTGTATTTACCTTCTAGGGGTGCTTGCCATTTTCAGTTTCATTTAGTATAAAACATTCTTACTTTCTCTACAATTTATTTACAGTAAGTAGAGGAAGTATTGCATTCCACTAAAAATTTGATACAAAGATTTTACCAAAAATACATGTTTTGACACTCTCTGAATCAAAACAAAGCACTTTTAGAAAAAGTCCATGCGTGTCTGTGAACAGTGTAACTCGAAAATAGAAGTGCATTAAACACCAAATTTGGTATTTAACTTCAGTGTCTTCCAAAAACATAACTTGAAGATTTTCAAGATACCCTTTACATAGGAAAATTTTATTTTTTATTTTCTCAAAAAATGGCTCTAATGATTTTGATTTGCTGCATATTTAAACATCATCCTGTGCAGTCTACAGGTGCAATGCTAGCATCTAGTTCAGGAGGTCCCAGGTTCAAACCCAACAGAGGGCAATGGAATTTTTTTGGGCATAAAACTCCTTAGCATGGCTTGCTTTAGAAGGGAAGTAAAACCGGCAGTACTATATCATAGATTTACTGCACGTAAAAGAACCTCAAAACTGATAAAGAGGTTTCTGAGCAAAAATTTTGGTCTTTCACGCCCAATATAGAATGGGATGCTAAGAACCACAGCAGTTAAACAACGTTCATAAATAATAATAATAATAAAAAAAAAGCTCAACTCTGCTATCCGAAAGGTGTAAACAGATACTGCTGTTATTCTTGCTTTGTTTATGATTCAGTGGTAGTTGAATGTCATCTCTGTAATAAGGAGTAGTAAATGTGTAACAGTTTATCATTCATATCTGACTTAAAAACATTTAAAATAGTATATGACAACAAAATTCATCTGCTTCAAAGTGTTCATATGTGTGCAACTTATATATTTAACAAGTTACTTCATCTCTCATGGCTCGTGTTATATATAGCGGCATATTCCAGTTGGAATAGAATGATCATTCTCAACAGGTATGGCTCTTCGTGTTAATAAAGTTTAAAATTAAAGTAGTTATTTTGGGTGCTTGCACGGATTTTGTCTGTTGTTAGGTAATTGTGCACTTAAGAAACGTTAAGTCAATCTTCTGATTATACTGCATTTTGTAAATAATTTCAAGGAAGTCTGTGTCCATTAACACAAACTTCTTCAAGGTGGCAGGGTGACTTCCACAAGTTCAAACATTCCTGTGCATTTAACTAGACATCCAGCGTATAGCACCACATTTTTGTACTTTTCGTGCTCTCTCTGAAGTAAGATGCAGATATCCCAGCATTACTGGATACAGCTCGATAAATAAACCAACACCAGCACACAGTACCTCCCCCCCCCCATTATCTTTCCTTCATAGCACATGGACCGGGGCGCTAAGCAGCAACATTGAAATACCCGCAGCTTCAACTGCGAATCGCCAACTTGGTATGCACCCATTATATCACATTCCAAAATTGTTTTAAACTGTGCGTCAGCAATTCAGCCTTTCCCTGTCCTGAAAGGATTAAACGGTTACACATAGTGTGCAATGGGAAGAAACAACAATATTACATGGCAAAGTTTAAACTTCAAGTAGTTAATTCTGCAGAGAAAAACCCAATGAACCATGTGGGAAGAGATTAATTCATTACTGGAGGGACCAGACAGAAAAACTGAAAAGTTTCAAATCCATCTGTCGATCGTTTCACGACCCAAAACATGCCAAATATCCTGACATTGACCAAGAAGTGTTAGATTATGTTGTGGAACTAAGAAATGATGACATTGCGATAACATATGAAATGTCACAACTGAAAGCAAGGGAAGCAGCTAAAAAGCATGGAATTCAAAGCTAGTCAGGGGTGGGTTACCCAATTTATGTGGAGGAAAAGTCTTAGTTTGAGAAGACGAATCACATCTGCCACCTGACTAGAGCTTCAAGAAGACTGGTACTTCAAACGCAATTGATGGCTCTGAGGACCATATGACTTGGGAAGTCAATTCTGACGATGATCCGATAATTTAGATAGGTTGTCAGCTAAGTTTATTTTTATTTATGCCTGGTTGCAGGAAAGCAAATCAGTAAAATTGCTGTTGCAGAAAGGCCAATCAGTGTTTGATTGGAGATTATTCTCTCAGCAGGTTTTTGCTGGTTAGTGGCTTGATTGCAAATCAAAAACTAACCTATAATTGCAATTACTTTTGCTAAAGTGTGGCATGTGGAATGATTGCTAAAGTAATATTTATCATAATTGTACTACCAGATTCTTGTTTTCCTCAACACTTTAGTATAAATATTGAGATTGCAATATTTTCTTTCTGCTAAAAGATGTGGTGAAACTTTTCAAAACATTATGTTATAAAATTACTTTGGAGTGAAAAAATGTATAAAAAGCCCTTTGCCTCTTCGCTTCGACACTCCGCAGAGGTAACATCTGTACACTTGCCGAGATCGCCGAAATGGGGAAGAGAAGGAAACGCCGTGCCGCTGAAGGTTCCACCGCTGAGGAGCCCAGCGCTCTCCAGCCGACTCCGGCCGCAGACACCGTCGACTCGCCGGCAGCTTGACCGGCATCCGTCGGGAAGGCTGCTTCGCCGCCACCGCTGACCGGGCGCAGCTACGCTTCTGCCGCTGCTTCACCCGGTCGCAGCATTGCAACGCCGGAACCTGAACCTGTTGCCTCCGGCTCTGTTTCTCAGGGCTGCACGACGCCACCAACTGCCGCCGGCTTACCACCATTGGTGAGCCCGATGTCACCGCCGACGCACCCTCCGGCAGATGGCCGCCACAGTGTTGTCATCTGTGGAGTGCCGAGGGACCTTCCAGTGCACTTCGTGCTGGAGACCAAGACACCACTGGCTCTCGGCAATTCGGGCATCCCGAATTTCCTCCAACAGAGGGCCAACACCGCTGGTTCGCCACCATTTGGGTTCCGCCTCGGACGCTCAGGCGGCCTTGGGGCCAAGCCTGCCTCTGCTGGGGCAGTGCTTGCGCATCGAGGCCAGCAGCAATCAACGCCCGGTACCCTGCCGCCGCTGTTGTGGTTTCGGTCACACAGCGGAGGCATGCATCGCTGCACCTCGGTGCCACTACTGCGGGGCAGGTTGCCTCACAGCAAACTGCACCGCCCACGACCTTCGCCGACGTCGCCGATTCTGCGCCACCTGCTCCGGGCATACGCACTTCACAGGGCAGGCCCAGTGCCCCCTGTACCCCCTGAGCAGCCAACCGACTGGAACAACTACATTAACGACGACCACCGAACAGCCTCCGCCGACGACGCCCCTTGTAAGGGCCAAAAATCAAGCACTGCATCCAGAACTTCAAGACACATTGTCTGCCATGCAGACAACACTTCAAGACTTCACCACTCGCCTGGTTGAGTTACGCCGTGCAACCACCACGCGCCTTGCGGCCGTGGAGGCCAAGCAGCGGACCTCGGCCAGAGCGATCAGCGCCCTCTCAAAGCAGATCACGCAACTACAACAAGATGACGGGATGCTCGCATCGGTCCACCGTAAGCTGGAACGCATTGAGCATCTCGTCGAACCGGACGACGACGCCGAGGATGGAAGCGACGACCGACCCACGCGACTTGGAGCCCTTCAGGCTTCAATAGCTGGGCTTCGAGAACTCCAGACCAAAGCCAACCACTACATTTCAAACTCAAAGCAGAACTTCAGGAGACCCTCACAAACCAAGAATTCCATGGCCACATGCTCACTCTCACCCTGACAATACGAAGCATTGTTAAAGAAGAACTCCGCTTCTTTAGGAAGCTTCAGCAAGCAGACGCCGAGCCACCGGACTGGCCTGACGCACCTCCCAGAGGTCGCGTTAGGCACCCCAGACATTACTAAACAGCATCGCACTCAACTACAGCGGCGGCATCCTGGGAACTTGCCAGCCAACACACTATCCCTCTTTACTTTCCTTTACCTCTCACCCTGAATTCCCAAGGGCGCAAGTAGGGCCTCGGTCATGCTTGCATCCTGGCACTTCACCTTCACCTGGCTTAGGCCCTAGTGGCCGGCCAATATATCCTTACCCTGAATACGCCGGTGCAAAAGCGGTACGGCCGCAATATCACTCCTGAATTCCTCTTTCTTACTTCTTCCTTTTTCCATTACATTCCGGTGGAGGAGTTTTTAGTGGGTATGCTGACTATTGGTGAGTCCCACACTCTCAATCCCGACTCCCATCGGGGCTGGGGTAAGTGATTAAATCATTTTCTCCTCCACTCAAAAAAGAAAAATTTACTGTAGGTAATTAAAAACCCTTTCGTAAGTGCCTTTATTTTGGGATTTTAAAAGTACAGAATATATACTAATAAACTAACCTAAAATAGAATGAATAACAGAGGAAACTTATTTCTTCACATTAAAAATAAGTATGTTCTTAAAAAGTAGTTAGTAGCGGCTCTTCAATTTAACAATGATGTAAGGCTCTCAACAGTCGTCTATTCTTTTGTGAATTTGCTTTTGGTTACTCTACTGTTCTAAAGCCAAATTAATGGGGTCTTCTAATGAAGAAATCTTCAAACATCATGAAGATCTTATATTAAGATGGAAGGGGAGGGAGAGGGGAGGGAGGTGAGGGAGATTGGAGGGAGGGATATGGGAGAGAGGGGAGGGGGAGAGGGGGGGAGATGGGAGAGAGGTAGATGGAGGGGAGGGCGGGAGAGAGAGGGAGTGAGGGAAAGGGAGAGAGAGGGGGAGAGAGGGAGATTCTTCTTTACATATAATGATAGGGAATTTGAACAGAGATTTAGGTTAAGTAAGGATTCTTGTGTACTTTTACTTTAAAGAATCAACAAATGCTTGACTACAGAGACTAATTGGAACTTTCCACTTTCTATGATGAACCACCTGCTAATCACTCTTAAATTTATATGCAGTTGGGACCTTTCAGGCTGTGTTAGTTGATGCGGCTCACCAGTCAATGTATAACCCCTGAAATTGCTGATCTGTTATTGGGGGACCTTATAAAGGCCCCAGCCTCATTCAGAGGCTCCTAATGCCTCTCGAGAGATTCATTTTCACCTATTTTAAAATTGCAATCAACAGTATTCTGCTCACGAAGCTTTGCACAAAGAAATGAGCATCGTCTGTTGGCTTTGGTGTCTAAAGTGCACTGTTGCCAAATCCATTTTGTCAATCAGTTGATGAACACACTGTGATTGATGTTTGTGCAACCCAAGGAAAAATCAAACTGATTGGCTTTCCTGCAACCGGGCATTAGGTATGTAATATATGACCAAGCTTAGTGCACATTTAATTCATAATGTTTGATCACTGCTCCAGGTTTTAGTCACGCTATCAACATGACTGCATAATAAACAGCAGCATGGCACCCATGCAAATATTGTAAAAACTGCTATATTTCTGTGTATAATTCTTTTGAAAATAAATTTCTGTTTCATTTTTAGGTCACCTACTTATTTGAACTATTTATCACAATTTACTTCCTTTTTTGAAAATGATTGCACAATTTCCCTTCCCCACTTGATGTTTGCCTTAAAATTATCAAAAAAGGAGGAAATTATGTGAGTAAATATATTGTAAGTTGCCATTTAAAATGTTTGTTGACGTCATACCTGTACAATAATGTCTGAAAACTTTGTTTCTTTTTACATCCTCTATCATGTACTCTCTTTACCAAAGAATTTGATTCCTAACTTTCACTGGAAATACAAGTTTTGAGGGTCCCTGAACAAAAAAAGGCCTTACTGTGTGCCTATGAACAGCATAGCTCAAAAACAGAAAGCATAAATACCCAACTTTGTATCTAGGTTTAGTACCTTCCAAGGATGCTCACAAAGATTTTCAAGAAAATCCCCCCCACTCCAAACTATCCTTTACATGGAACATTTTTCGAAATTTTTATTTTCTGAGAAATGACTAACGATTTTCAGTTAATACCAAATATTAAAGATATTCATACAAGTAAAATATATAACTTGAATTTTCTGGGAATAGCCTGTGAAGTCCTCTTCATTCTGAAGGAATTTTGCATGATATTGTATAACTGGTAAATGTTAAACGATAGATGAAAACGTACTACACAAAAAATGTAGATCCGTTTTAAACATACAATGTGTTTTAGACAATATGATCTAAAAGAAACCTTGTAACAAGTACACACGAACTAAAAGCTTTACATTATTGCACTAGTGTGACACTTTGTATTTGCACATCGACTTGGTTTCATTAGGTTTTACTTTTCAGTGGCTTGTTACATCATCTGCTCACAGTACAAATCATCACACTTCACTGTAGAGTTAACATATACGTTATATTGGCAGCTTTCTGCTCTCTTTGATATAAAAGGTTCTTTTATCTACGATAACCTACATAAAGATTCAATGGCGGAAATTATGAAGTAATAGCTTCAAACAATATGGTGGTGGTTGGTATATGTACCTGTTCTAATAAGCAAATTTTACACACTAATAATGGGAAATTTAGTGAAAATGGCGAAACAGAAGAGCTTATTACATGAACTACTGACCAAGAAAGAAGTGAAAATGAAGAAACATCCAATAAGTTAACTGGTGATGCGAGAACAATAACATCGCTACACATGGTAATAAATTTGCTCACTGGGGACCTTCTGAGTGCACACAAGGAAAGTAAGCCTAATAAAATCTGAAAATGCAGATGTTACAAATAGAATATAAGAAGAGGATAAGAAATGCCTTTACTCGACCTCAGCAAAGGGCCATGTAAACGTGAAGTTCAGGAGTGCCAAGTAGTTACAAGCAGAAACCAGTTCAAGGATCTGAAGTGGAAAATGAAGAAGCTAGTGTTCAAAATGTTAATCAAGTTGATAATTTCAACTACGTAAATAAAAGCCAGGTGTTGGTTTTGGGTGATTCCATCTTGAAATTCTCTGGTGAAAGAGAAAGCAACAGATGATGAAATGTGTTGCTTTCCAGGCATAACGTTAAATGAAATGTAGTGCAAAGTGGAAAAGTTGAACTTAAAGGAACTAAATCTGAAAGTGGTGTTGGTTCATGCTGGCACAGATAATATGACGAAGAAACACTTGGGGAGGCAACTAACCTTGTGAACTCAAGTAAACGTGTTCTTCGCAGGCGAGATATTAACAGAGATCTCGAGTTCCATCAAAGATTCTTGTATGACAATTACTTTGGTAGCTACATTTTAATTGTACAGGATCAGTCAAATTTGGTCAACTGCTAGTAAACGTTATCTCATCAGTACTAAAGGCAAACTCCTAATTAAAGCAGTTGAAACATGTCACTCTACAATGGATCCCAGCTCATGTCGGACTTTTGGGCAATGAACATGTAGATCAATTAGCAAACAAAGGTGCAATACAACAAATAAAACTTGTAGGACAAATAGAAATAAATAAACAATTAAACAACATTTCAAAAGACAGCAGAGACTTGATGAAGAAGATAAATTAAAGGAAAAAGATTATAAGAATATTAAAGATACAGTGATATACAAAAAATGCCAAGGAAGACTGCAGTGGCCTTATTTAGGATGGCAACTGGCCATGATTGCCTCACAGAACATCTCTACAAGATAGGATGCCTACCTACACCCAAGTGAAGAAGATGTCATCCTGAACAAACAACATCTCGCCAAATGCAAAGGCCTTAAAAGTGATAACTTACAGACTTTATATTGGGAAGCCAGAGGGAAAATGATGCAGATCAATTAATCACCAGTGCCATTGGTGAACAACAAGAACTAAAGGGAAACTGGTGATTGTGCATCCAGCAAATGATTGTAAGCTAAATACATTTACAATATTTCATCAAAATCATGTATCACATATAGTTATTGATAAATAATAAGTTACAGGGTGTTGATATTATAGCACTGGTTAAAAGAAAACCATATTGATATGTTACATTATATAAGGGAAAGCTTTTACTGCAGAAAAACTATAAGTAACACAGGATCATGTATTTTTGTAAAAGAAAACGTTTTGGCTAAATCTATATAAATTTTTAATAATCTAATACGTGATAAAATTAAGTTGAGTTTTTATTTATGGACGCTCTTTAACTGCTGTGGCCCTTAGCGTCCCATTCTGTATTGGGCGTGAAAGACTGGTAATTTTGCTCAGAGGCCTCTTTATCAGGCTTGAGGTTCTTTTACGTGCTGTAAACCACCAGCTTTATTTCAATTCTAAAGGAAGCCATGCTAAGGATTTTTACACCCGAAAAAATCCATCGCCCTCCGCCGGGTTTGAACCTGCAACCTGCGATTCTACAATCATAGTAATTTGTAACAGGAACCCAGTAGTGATTTAAATGAGTTTGTTAAAAAATTAGAGATTATATTAAATCACTTTTATAGAGTAATTAGGAATGTAATCATTGTAAGTGAATCTAATGGAGCAAAGTCAGGATAAAGAAAACTGACTTTCGATTTACTCAGCACATATGGCCTAGAAGTGGTTGTTGAGGCGTCCATCATCGGCTAATCCTAAATACTAATCATTTTAAATATGACATTGACAATTTTCAAACTGGTATCTCAGATCACTATGGCCAAAAATTTACAATTATGTTCAATAACATTAAAATTAATCATAGGCAACCTAAGTTTAAAAAGCTTACAATATACAATGAAGACAATATTAAGTACTTTAATTACTTACTTTCCAAAGAAAATTGGATTGAAGTGTATCAATGTCTAAGTGATGTTGATGAAAGTTATGATACATTTAATAAGATTATAAAGTACTATTTGAAAACAGCCATACCTTTTAAAACATTTATTAAGGGTATTTGTGTATCAAGTGAAAAGTTGCATTTTTTAAGTAAACTAATTAAAGAAAATCATGTTACTGATGGTATGTAACAATATTATGTGAACTACAAACAAATATACAAAAGAGTAACTAGGATGGCAATGGTAATTTAGTGAAAAACCTTATACTTAAATCAAAAGTGATATGGAACATTATAAAGTATGAAAGTGCACAACTTAAAAAAATGATAGGGTGTTTAGTATAAATGTAAACAGTAGATTACTCTCTGATCCTGCAATGGTGGCTCATGAATTCAATCAGTATTTTTCTGCTGCTGCCAGTAATATCAGAGAGAAGCAATCCTCTGATAAGTGACCAGAAAAATGTAGTTTGCGAATTTTTATTTTTTTTACCAACAACTGAAGAGCAATAATACTTAATTAATTTTTAAAGATTGAGAAGCTAGTAACATAGAAATCAACAAAACTCCATTAAAAGAATGCACCAAGTCAATCCAAAACACATTGATAGAAACCAAAACATTAACAAAAGCCGAAAAATCCAGAATTAAACCAGATTTTCCCACCATACCTAGGTTATATGCACTACCAAAAATACACAAACTCGGCAACAAAATGAGGCCCATAGTGAACAACATAAACTCTCCCACATATTAACTAGCAAAATGGCTTTCAAATACCTTCAACTCCATGCCTGTGTTCTAAAGTCTAAGTATAAAAAATTCATTAGAATTAACCAGTCACCTTTCAGATATAAATATATCACCCACAGACATGATGGTATCATTTGATGTCACTGCACCCTTCCCAAGCATACCAAAAGAGGAATTATTACCACTCCTGGAAACTTGGATATTAAACAATGGCACACCTAGAGCACAAACAGATTACATAAAACTAACAAAATTATGATGTAGGTTGAGTCACACTTTTTTATACTCACCTTCACTAATTAATAGTTATATAAAACAGAAACGTTTTCGAGGGCATTCGTCCTCATCGTCAGCGACTGGGTGACTAAGGGTCGCTTTCTCCCGTGTCCTCTTCTTCCTCATCCTGCGGATTCTGACCCTGTTACCATCTGGTGTTGGGGGCACAAAGTTTTAACACATTGCTTACAGGCGGGATTTCAAAATTAATGACGTTGTTGCTGTTTTTGACGATGTGTATTTTTTCCCAGATGTTCAATTCTATTGGTGTGGTGAGGGGTTTTAACAACTTTATACTTTGGCCAATGCTGTGTGGTTTTCTGTCCAAAAATGGTGTGATACAGCGGATTTCTCTATTTGTTTTAGTTTTATGTTTCCTTGGTGTTCCTTAAGTCTGGTTTCCAAGTTTCTTTTAGTTTTTCCTATGTAGTATTTCTCATATTCCTCACAACTAATCTGGTAAATTCCGGATTTTAATGTGCTTGGGATGGTACTTTTGAGAGGTGTGTTTAGTAAGTTCTTCAAGCTGAATTTGTTCTATGGAGCTAGTCTAATGTTAAATTTGTTGAAGATTCGTTCAAATTTTCCAAAGGCCCAAGGGTGGTATGTGAATTTCTTGTATTTCCAATTTGTGTTTGAGAGGGGCGATAGAGTAGTGGAATGTGAAATTGCCTTGAGTTTTTTCTTCTTGTATATCATGTTGTTTAGGAGATCTGAGTTGAATTCATTAGTTATTGCTATTTTTTCTATATGTTGTTCTTTTAAAAATTCTTCTTTGCTCAAGTGGACGCTATGCAACCGGTGGATTAAACTTCTAAAGGCGGCTAGTTGGTGCGAAGTTGGGTTGCAACCATTTTTCTTTATGTAGTTGTCCACATGTGTGGGTTTTCTATGTATACCGAATTTAAAGCTATTTTGATCTCTGGTTATAATACGGTCCAGGAAGGGTAAGGTGTTGTTCCCTTCAATTTCGATTGTGAATTTAATGCTGTTGTCCTCAAGGTTCAACAGTTTCAAAGCGTCTTCTGTTAGTTTCTGTGGTATGATGGAAAAATATCATCAACATATCTCTGCCAAAATTTATATATGTGGGGGAAAGCTTTCACTATGTGGACTTCAAGGTGGCTCATATATAGTTCTGCCAGAATGGGGGACAGTGGACTTCCCATTGCTAGTCCTTTTGATTGTTTGTAGAATTTATGATTAAATGTGAAGAAGTTATGTCTGGTGCATAATTCTGTAAGGTTTATGATGTCATCTATTTCTGTGGAGTCTATTGTAGTCTGATTTAACCATTTTCTGAGTAGTGTAGGGATTTTTTCTATGGGAATACTAGTGAAAAGTGCTTTGACATCAAACGTTACCATTATGTGGTTTTTTGGGATGTTGTAGGTCTGCAAGTGGTTTATTAATTCCGAGGAGTTTTCAATTCCCAGGTTTTCAAACTTTTTGTAGATTTTCAGTTTGTTTACTAACCACTTAGCAATGTGGTAAGTAGGTGAGTTAATGCCATTGATAATGGGTCTCATACTATTGTCATCTTCGCGTATTTTTGGTAAGCAGTATAATCTTGCTAAAGTGGGGTTAGCAGACTTAAGAAAGTATTTTTCAGATGTTGTAAGAATGTTGTTAACAGAGAGGGCCTTATTTACTACATTTATGCATCTAGTTAAAGGGTTCTTGGAGATTTCTTCATAATCCGGGCTATTTAACATCTGGTTTACTCTATGGTTATAGTCATCCAGTTCCAGGATTACAAGAGAGTTGCCTTTAGCTGATTTCAGGTAAACGACTGGCTTTTTGTTTAGACTCCTAATTATTTTATTGTAGTTATTGTTTTGTATTGTCTGAAGTTGTTTTATTATGTCTAGTCATTCATTCTTAAATTTGATTTTTTCTTCCGTTTTGAGGTTATGTGTGGCTATTTCTAAGTCGGCGATAAAGTCATCTTTGTGCTGGAAGTAACTAATGCAAGTTTTGAATCCTTACTGGAGTAGCTTCATTTCTTCGGTTGAGAATTTCTGTTTTGATAAGTTAATTACGTTGGTCGGATCCTTATTGCGCAAGTTTGTTTGTTGCTCTGTATATCTAAATGGACGAGATTTTAATTGATATAATTTCTTTTTTAGCTTCTAATTTTTCACTGTCATGAATTTGTTTAACTTTTCGTGTAAACGCGTTTCAAAATTTTCCCACGTGCATGAACTCATTTGTTTGGTTAGTTTTAAGTGTAGGCTGTATAATTCCAGATCTACTTTATTTATGATGCTGTAATGTTTTGAAATTTCCAACTCTATTACGTACTTTCTACCTTAATCTGGTGTCTATGGTTGCTGTTGTGTTTTACCATTTTTCAGACAAAGGTTGGAGTAACATCATGTTTTAGGCATAGCTTTAAAAATTTGATGTCCGCTGCCGCGTATCTTCTTTTTGTATATAATTTCAGAAATTTTTTGAAATCCTTTTTTGCATAGCAGAGCTCTGTGTTGAAATTTGTAGGATAAAATCTTACCTCTTCTCCACGTGCGTTTGTCACCACATTGCTTCTTTGGTTTGTAATACCAAATACGTTAAACATTAAAAACAGAAGCATATATGAGTCGCCTTGAAGTCCACATAGTGAAAGCTTTCCCCCACATATATAAATTTTGGCAGATATGTTGATGATATTTTTTCCATCATACCACAGAAACTAACAGAAGACGCTTTGAAACTGTTGAACCTTCAGGACAACAGCATTAAATTCACAATCGAAATTGAAGAGAACAAACCTTACCCTTCCTGGACCTTATTATAACCAGAGATCAAAATAGCTTTAAATTCGGTATACATAGAAAACCCACACATGTGGACAACTACATAAAGAA
The DNA here is from genome assembly GCA_030765065.1 of Deroplatys truncata. Taxonomy (NCBI): domain Eukaryota; kingdom Metazoa; phylum Arthropoda; class Insecta; order Mantodea; family Mantidae; genus Deroplatys; species Deroplatys truncata. The sequence continues at coordinate 205,113,585 of CM060988.1, forward strand.
AAATGGTTGCAACCCAACTTCGCACCAACTAGCCGCCTTTAGAAGTTTAATCCACCGGTTGCATAGCGTCCACTTGAGCAAAGAAGAATTTTTAAAAGAACAACATATAGAAAAAATAGCAATAACTAATGGATTCAACTCAGATCTCCTAAACAACATGATATACAAGAAGAAAAAACTCAAGGCAATTTCACATTCCACTACTCTAACGCCCCTCTCAAACACAAATTGGAAATACAAGAAATTCACATACCACCCTTGGGCCTTTAGAAAATTTGAACGAATCTTCAACAAATTTAACATTAGACTAGCTCCATAGAACAAATTCAGCTTGAAGAACTTACTAAACACACCTCTCAAAAGTACCATCCCAAGCACATTAAAATCCGGAATTTACCAGATTAGTTGTGAGGAATGTGAGAAATACTACATAGGAAAAACTAAAAGAAACTTGGAAACCAGACTTAAGGAACACCAAGGAAACATAAAACTAAAACAAATAGAAAAATCCACTGTATCACACCATTTTTGGACAGAAAACCACACAGCATTGGCCAAAGTATAAAGTTGTTAAAACCCCTCACCACACCAATAGAATTGAACATCTGGGAAAAAATACACATCGTCAAAAACAGCAACAACGTCATTAATTTTGAAATCCCGCCTGTAAGCAATGTGTTAAAACTTTGTGCCCCCAACACCAGATGGTAACAGGGTCAGAATCCGCAGGATGAGGAAGAAGAGGACACGGGAGAAAGCGACCCTTAGTCACCCAGTCGCTGATGATGAGGACGAATGCCCTCGAAAACGTTTCTGTTTTATATAACTATTAATTAGTGAAGGTGAGTATAAAAAAGTGTGACTCAACCTACATCATGATGAATACTTCACTGTTATTAATGCTTCTGTTTTTAATCTTTAACAAAATTATGTTTGGACCAGAATTTCTTTTCATTCCATAACAAAATCTTTAAACAAATCACAGGCCTAACTATGGGAAACCCCCTTTCACCATTTTTAGCAGAACTATATATGAGTCATTTTGAATGCCATATTACTAAATCTTTCCCACATCTATTCAAAACCTGGTATAGATACGTAGATGATATTTTTGCTATTGTTCCAAAAAAACTTTCAGAAGATGCTTTGAAATTATTGAATTTACAAAAAAAGATCTATAAAATTTACAATTGAAAAAGACAAAAATGGCCAATTACCTTACCTAGACATCAGGATCATCAGAAATAATGCACACAACAAATTAACGTTCGGCATTTACAGAAAACCAACTCACACAGAAAATTATATTAAAAACAATACCTACAATCCTACAAGCCACAAAACATGCAATTTTAAATAGTATTACAAACAGGTTAGTACATATACCATTGGAGAAAGAGAAATTCCAGAAAGAATACCAACACATTATCCACATAGCCACCATGAAGGGATACCAGAAAAAAACAATAGATAAGAAGATAAAGTTTGAAAGACAGAAATACATCCAACAAATGACTACGTTACTCAGACAACAAAAACCACAAGCATATAGAAAATTCACTTACCACCCTTGGACACATCATAAATTTCAACGGATTTTCAAGAAATACACCATCACTCTGTCTCCACAGAATAACCACAATATACAGAAACTACTATGCAACAGAACAAAAGATCCTATCCTCAACAATAAGTCAGCTGGCATATATCAAATAGTTTGTAATGAATGTAACCTGGAATACATAAGAAGAACCAAAAGAAATCTTGAAATAAGACTTAAAGAGCATATGAGATGCATTTACCAAAAACAGACAGATAAATCAGCAGTAGCACATCATTTCTGGTCTTCAAACCATATCACTCCGAACATAAAACTCTTAAAACCGATCAACAGCAGCAATGAATTGGACATCTGGGAAAATATACATATCTGCAAACACAGGAATCATCTAATGAATTTCGAACTACTGCCACCCAGCACCCTTTGGAGGTTCATCAGTCGAGCATCAGAGAACACCACTAGCCACACACATTCCCCAGACAATAACCGGCAAAATCAGTTGAAAACATGCTGACGATGGGAGCAAACCGTCTCCCGAAACGTGTTCAAGTAAGAACATTTTAGTGATGTAGTGTAACAACCTTCAACTCTCTCTATTTTAAAGCAATAATATTCTCTATAGTTAGAAACATGAAACCTTTGATGATTTTTCCAATATGTTAGTACAAAATTGGTCCTTACATTTAGCTGAACCATTACGCCATGCAATTAATTTATCACTGAAAGATACTCCCCTCAGAACTCTTGAAGATTAAGCCTCTGTATAAAAAGGGTTCTAGAAAACTACAGGCCTATTTCTATCTCATCAGCTTTTTCTAAAGTAATCGAGAAGGTGGTGTACAATAATGGGTTTCAGCAAGGGAAGTCACTAACTTGGCATTGCAGAACATTATTGAAGAAATATATAAGGAGCCAAATACTGGAAATCATGCATGGAAATATCTCTTTATCATCAAAAGCTTTTGGCCTGGCTGACCATGATGTACTAATTCACAAGTTGTATAATTATGGTACAAGAGTGAAGTGGTTCGAATCACACCTTAGGAATAGAAAGCATCTAACTGAAGTTGAATTTATAGACAGTAACTCAAACAAAATTATAGCTTCTCCCTCTAGTGTTGAAAATGTTAAATATGGAGTGCAACAGGGCTCAATTTTGGCTCCCTTATTATTTTACTATGTATTAATGACCTCACTGGAAACAGTGACATCGTTAATGCTAAATTTATTCTTTTTGCTGATGATACAAGTGTGTTATTTCTGCTAAGACAAACACAAGTACTTAAAGGCAACATTGACATGGCAACAATTACATAGTTACTTGTTTTAAAGAAAATAAGCTTATAATTAACAAAATAAAAGTGTTGCAGTGGGATTTTATCACCAAGTTAACAAAAATGTAAGTTTTCCTGATGTTCTTTTAGAAAATGAATTAGTAACTTTATCACATAAAATTGCATTTATTGGAGTTTTGGTTGATAAGTTGTCTTGAGTGGGGAATGCATATTGATGTTTTAGCCAAGAAATTATGTCAAATATGTTTTCCATTACATACCCTGAGATCTTCAGTAAATCTTGATTTGTTGAAAATAGCCCACTTCGCATACTTCCATTCACGTTTATCGTATGGGCAAAGTCAAGCCATAACAACAGAATTTGTATAACACAAAAGAGGGCAATGCTAAACCTTAGCAGCAGCACAAGCTGTAGACCTTATTTCAAATTATTAAACATTGTAACAGTTCCATCAGTTTACACACATGAAATGCTGGTAATATCATATAAGCAGTTAAGTAGTTCAATGCAGACATTCATGATCACAATACTAGAAGTAAATTTCAGTTACACATTACAAAGCATAAAAGAACTTTATATGAAAATAATCTTCACTATAATGATATTCAATTATACAATAAACTCCCTCCATTTACCCTTAGCAACATTTAGAAAAAGAATTGAAGAAATTCTTAATACAAGGTTGTTTTTATTCAGTGGACGATATTTTGAAAGGATATAGTTTTATTATGTAATATGTACTGGGTGTTACATTTGTATTTGTCAATATTCACATTTCAGTTATTTTCATTTGTCCCAACACATTAGTTAGGACACATAATTTGTTTATGTCTTATTCATTATTTGTGTACTGTAACTTTCTTTGTGTTCTTATTCTATTATAATGATGTTTGTATTGTTTAAATTTGATGAATCCGATATTTATATATTAGAAATCATGGTGAACAGTCATATTATTAATTCAGAAGAAACTTACATGGAAGCAGCAGAAAGAAGTACTTACCAAAAAAATGCAGAAAGCAATATGATATAGCTTTTAATTGCTTCATTGGCTGGTGTAATGGAAAACATGTTAAAAATAATTTCACTGAAAATGAGTGCTACCGAATCAAAAAATCATCTTGACATCTCGCTTTTCTAACATCATTTCTTGTGTTTGAAGAACCGTGTTCTAAACTAATTTCTCTTAGTTTCGCGAATCAACATAATATTATTGATATTTTACAAATTTGAGCACTGCCTAAAAAAATAGTAAATGATTAATTAATTAATTTAGTCTTAATTAAGGATGCTCTTTAACTGGTGTAGTCCTTAGCGTTCCATTCTATATTAAACATGAAAGACTAGTAATTTTGCTCAGAGGTCTCTCTATCAGGCTTGAGATTCTTTAACGTGCCGTAAATCTATGACACGGTACTACCAGCTTTACTTCTCTTCAGAAGGAAGCCATGGAAGGATTTTTATGTCTAAAAAAATCCACTGGCCTCCACTGGGTTTGAACCCGCAACCTCAGGAACTAGAGGTAACCACTACACCACAGAGGACGACAAATAGTATATGCCACACGTGTTAAAACTGGTTTTATTTTGCTTGTAGGATTGCGAAATGAAGGCCGAGTTTTGCAAACATTTGTACTCGCAAAATAAAACCCTACTTTTAGCCCTTGTATCATAATCTACTATTTTTCATCAGCCATTTCCAAGATATCCGTTGTAATGGTTCGAATTGTTCAATACTTTGTCATTCTTTTCATTGTTTCTTGCGTTGTCATGGAAACAGTAAGGCAGCATATAGTGTCCAGTTGTTAAACATTTGACTATCGCTGTTCTCTTTGTATCTATAACAAAGTACGTAATGTAGGCATTTCTGCAACAGCTAATTTACATTAAAATGAAGTCGATAGAAAAATAAACTTTGGTAAAAATGATTTGTACAACCACTAATAAGTGATAAGAGGGTAGAAAAACTCATGTGAATGTACATGTCTGAATTATTATTTTTTTTTTTTAGTATTTTGCTTTCAAAATACTAGATTTAACACGTCCAAGCATTCCTATAGAATAAGCTAATGTTAGTTTTATTTGAATTATATGTCACTTAGGAGGACAGTCCCAGAAGTACCGAACCTGGTGTATAGATAGTGGCTGTTGCAAATAAATGACAGTGGTAGAAAGTACCAATCTTATAAAGCTTAAGTCTGAAGTTTGACGATGCTACATTGTTTAGTAATTGTTTGGCAGCCATTAATAGCAAATTTGTAAACATGCTTAAAACTGGTCATCATTATGTGATACAATACTTTCATTTGAAAGGTCCAACTAATATTAAAGCTGAGCTAGATTCTACTCTGGGGGAGTCTGCTCCTTCGTTTACAACAGTAAAATATTGGGTAGCAGAGTTTAAGAGCTGCCAAGACGAACATCGCAGTGGTCGACCAAATGAGGTGACCACGCCAGAAATAGTGAGGAAAATCCACAAAATGGTATTGGATGACCTTTGACTGAAAGTGCACAAGCTAGCAGACATTGTAGGCATTTCAAAAAGTGCTGTATATCACAGACTAACTGAAAATTTAAACATGAGAAAGATGGGTGCCACGTTTACTCACAATGGAACAAAAGCAGCATCGTGAGGATGTTTCAGTCGAGTGTTTGGTGATGTTTTGCTGCAATAAAGCCAAGTTTTTGTATCGATTCATAACCATGGATGAAACATGGTCCATCACTTCATATCTGAGATGAAGGAACAGTCAAAACAGTGGATTGAAAGGTGAGACATTTCCATTTTCAGGCAAGGTCATGCATCAGTTTTTTGAAATGTGTGGAATCATTTTCATTATCTTCAAAAAGGAACATCATCAATGATGAGTATTATGCAAACTTATTGCAGCATTTAAATGATGAAATCAAGCAAAAACAGCCGCATGGAAAAGAAACTTTGTTTCATCAAGACAATGCACCAGTTCACACATCCATTATTGCCATGGCCAAAATCAATGAGTTAAAGTCCGAATTGCTTCCTCATGCACCCTATTTGCTAGATTTAGCCCCCTCTGATTATTTTCTGTTTCCAAAGTTGAAGAAATGGCTTGGTGGTAAAAGATTTGCCAACAGTGAAGAGCTGGAGTCTGCAGTTGATGGCTATTTTGCAGAACTCAATGGTTCTCACTATAAACAGGGTATCAAAGCTATTGAACATCATTGGGAAAAGTGTATCGAGCTGAAAAGAGACTATGTAGAGAAATAAAGATGTTTTTTCCCCAACATTTCTTTTTTGCTTTGTTAGGTCGGGTACTTCTGGGACAGCCCTTGTATAACTTAATAAGATACTTACTCTTTGCACACTGATCGTCTACATTTTGGCTGGAACTCAGTTTCTCTGGCAGTGAAGAATTCTGTTCTGCTTGTGGAGCTGCAGCTCCATCCTAGACAAAAAACAAGCATTCACTATTAACCAAAAACACACCAATCTCAACTTTCATATTGTGGTGACCAGGTTTACCAATGAAAAACCTGGGCTGTATATCAGAAACTGGTAGATATTACACACACACACTGGTGTTCATCTTCATCTGTGGTTTACTCACACCAACGAAGCAAGAATGATGTCATAGCTGACTAGCGAGCAATAGCATGCAAAGACTGGTTGTATTAGTTATCTATTCGACTGTTTAAAACTAATGTTGGCTACATTGTGAGTCATTCATGGCCAGCTTGGTAGATAATCCCAACTTTGCTTTGCTGAAACCTGTATAGAATTTCTCGTGTTTTCACAATCAGCTGATCCTAAACCACTATTATCATTTCTTATTTGAACTGTTTATGGTACTGTGAAATAATTATGAATGCTCACAACATGTTCGGATGCAAAATTATGATTTTACCACTGCTTTATTGATGCTGTCACTTGTTGCGATAGGGTAAGAAGTGTATAACCTCACCTAACTTGTGCTGATATTACAGTTCCGTGTAATTCGAGCTGGTCTTAAGAAAATTAAAATATAAAACTGAAGTAAAATCTTGTTTTTATATGTTGTCGCATTTATGTTTTACACATTTTCGAATGTGCTGCATTTTACAATTTTCCATGTACAGTACAGGTATAACTGTCCCACTTAGGGTTTTCGCTCATAATGCACAGAAATAACCTTGGCCTCAGACTGCTAATGCACTTCTATTACAGATGAACAGGTACCATTAGGAGTGTGCTTGCTCTTTCTTTGTTGACCCTTCCTTCACTAATTGGGACTGCCTGACAATCAGTTGTACAGTGCATACCGTCCTTATCGTTACCTCTATTGTTGTTTCTACTCACATTTTACAACATAGGCTGACCGTTGTTGTGTGGTAACATGTGTACTGTAGTGAGCATAGTGTTGTACATATGTAACTGTGTGTTTCTTAATGCTTTAATTCATACATTACTATGAGTGGTAGGAGTAAGAGAAAATTTGTGCCATTGAATGTGAATTGCCTGCAGATGTGGCATTGCATTGTATTGAGCAGCAAGCGGAAGCTACTCCACTGACGCCATGCTTCTTAAAAGTTGGCGCGACATTGCTGCTAAAAACCGAGGTTCTATTTTAAAACAAAGCATTTTAGACAATTTCTTTAAAATGTAACATATTTTTACAATTTGGAAATTGTGTGCCCATGTATGTACATATAACACAGGTATGTACTAAATTGTTTTTTTTTAATTTATTCTTTTAACCATTATTGTGCTCATTAAACATTTATTCATTATTTACCCACTGATTTAATGGGATTTCCACATAATCCAGACTTTTTGTAACTTGAGGTAGCCTCAGCTCAAATTACTGGGGCTCTACTGTATACGAGTTTACAGTATCTTTCATTTTCTATGCTCAAAATAGCTAACGCACTTAATCTGTCATTATATTGCTTAAAATACTTTTTTAATTTCAGTTTTGACAATTACATTTTAACTGTTACAAGCATCGCTGTCAACTAAAGATATAATTGAATCGCTGCACCAAGATCAATTGTCTAAAACATTTGCTAAAGAGATATTAATACCTTGTCTCATAAGTATTGTTGGTTTGCCAACACTATTTATTGGATGCTATGGCTAGTATTGTGTATGTTGCTAATACACAAAATTGAAGTTACAAAGCTTCAGATTAGAATACTTCTAAAGCACTATTGGGAACAGGATTATAAAACTGCTGCCGCGGCCAAAAAATATGTGAAGTGGAAGCAGGTTCCGTTAGTAAGCGTGAATGATGGTGCCAAAAAACACTTAAGTTGTACCACATACTGGAAGACCTAAATTATGGGATATTGAGAATACACGCACAGTTTTGGAAGAAAATCTGTAAAAAAAAGTACTCGTGTGCTGCCAGAAGAACTTGATCCATCAAAAGATACCATACATCGCCAGATTAAGAAACTTGGAAAATCAAACAGAAGCTGTAGATTCTTACCTCATGAACTGACACCTCAACAGACTCAACGTAGAGTGGATATTTGTCGTCAGCTTATCGGTAATCCCATGGATGATAGATTTATCAACAGAGTTGTCACATGGGCCTATTAGCACAACCCTAATGCCTCGAAACAGTGGCTCAGTCCCCATTAACTTGCCAAAGTCAGCATTAAAAGAATCAGTTCAGTCTATGTTGTGTGTCTGGTGGAATTCTGAAGGAGTGATTGATTCATTGGGAGTTTGTTCCAAACGGACATGCAGTTAATGTGGATCTTTATTCTCAACTGGCACAATAAATATTCATTCATTTCATTATATTTTTCAACATGTTCTAGGATTGCAATAAACTGCCTTTAACCCTTGAATGCATGATGGGGGTCTTTCAGGCCAGAGTAAATTAACCATCACTTTAAAGTAACTATTTAGACTATTTTGTAACCAAGGAACCCTTGTTCCTTACAGCAGAGGTGGTGAAAATGGGACTCGCGAGTCATTTTGACTTGTAGGCGCCATTCTCTGTCTGCCACTGTCCCTTTCTTTTACGTATGCTGCTGAGTGATGCAGTGTGCGTTGCATATTTAGTGACTCACGGAAGAAAGGCATTTTCGCCACCCTTGCCTTACAGTATGGAATCATCTTGTACTTCTCGAAAGAGACAATTTGCTTATCCAAACGCTTCAACAATTATTTCTGAATGCTTGTGTGAATGTGAATATAGACCCATGTGAGGTAGACTTATCAAGTACAGTCCGGCCTGCGATACAACTCAGTAGAGTAAAACACCACCTCCTTCTAGCAAAACACTTACACATAATATTATGAAAACTTCTCCAGGTTCTGTAAGGGGAAGAAATACACAAATGCTAAATGATGTTGGAATTACTTGTGGACAAAATAGCTTATTGCACAAATCTGGAAGCAGCTATAAAAGATCACAATGTTGGCAGTTACAGAGCTGGGATGTTCCTATAAAGGAATTATTTCATGACCCTACTGGGAACCCTGTTATATGTCAACTTTTTCTGTAAACAGGTTTGAAGAAATAAGGAGAGCCATAAGGTTAAATACACTACACAAATGTACTTTATAACAATGTATTCACTCAATTATTAAATTCATTTTTCACAATAAAGATGATAAAGCTGAAAAAGATTACAATATTTATCTAACTCTCAATGTGGGCTTCTGAGGTCCCCCTAAAGTCAGTTCAAACACTCATGCATCCTAGGGTTAAGAAAGCCGGGTGGAACTACACAGACATCTGGAACACAACAGCACTATAGACAAGCTCCAGTAAGGATTCCTTTGACAACCCTTGTAGAGAAGTGACACACAAAACCTTATACTTATGCGCCTCACAGAGAAATTGTTCATAATCTTGTGAATAGATTTAGGGAAACAGGATCTATTCTTGATAAGAAACCATGTTTTTGCAGAGGAAAAAGTTGATATTTGAGATAACAAACAACGACCAAAGAAATCTCTGAGAAAGTTTGCACAGGAATCAGGAGGTTTGCAAACCTCAACTTGGAATGTCACTAAACCTTTAAAATGAAAACAGTATTAGATAACTGGAATTGCGATAATGTGAGTAGAGTTAATTTGTGCAATTGGGTGTTGGGTAATGTTAATGATTGCTCTATTGACCCGTGGCCATGTTAAAAGGTGCAAAAGATGTGTGGACATCATTTCCAACATCTTCTATGTGGTTATTGTAGCTAGAATTTCCATGACAAATCTATGCTCTTGAATTTGAGGCTACAAATATGCCACTCTGCCTGCAAACAGGGTGCTTCCTAGTACCAAGAAAATTCCTGTTAGGTCAGCCACACTTCCAAATGATGGCTCTGTAAAAGCAGTGCTATGAGTTAGACCAATGACAAAATTTCTGTCATAACATGTTGAGTTGTTACTAAGGTTACATTTAACAACTGTATATGTGTGGTAACTATGTACTCAGTTACAAAATGTTTTCACTGTGCTATTAGAAGCATTAAACACAAGTTGCATTATGAATCTGTTCACTTAATTGTTCTGATTAAGTCTCTAGGAAACACGAAGAACAACCAAAGTAAATCTATGGAATGGTCGTTTTGTAACCCGGCCACGATCACAGGTATGGTGATTCACTTGGACTGCAGTAACCTCGCTGCACTTTATCGTCTGTGAATGTCAACTGTCAGTTGCTGCTATAAACACTAGAGTTTGTTCACTGTGCATCTCAAAAGTGAAAAGTTATTCAAATATGTCTGTGAATTACTTTACAGTATTCTTATTCTTATTATTATTGTTGTCTGTCTCTTGTTGAAGTGCACAACAAAAAATTCACTCTTGAACAAAGAATTTTTATGTACGATACATACTGTCACATATACTGATGAGAGGTGCAATAAATTATGGTACATTTATTTAGAGTTATGCAAATAATGTTGTACATTATTTTTAAGCTGTGAAATTTATTAGCTCGCAGTATGAAACAGAAATGGAAGGTTAACCACTTCCTATGGGTTTTACCATGACATCAGCTTACTGCAAACACTAACTCTGGTCTGCCATGCTTCACTACAACTATTTCATTACTATTGGCTGATATAATTCAAGACTAGGGCAATGGCACATCATATTTGGTAAAGTCCAAGGAATATTGCAGGGAACCCTTTAAGCAGCCATAACTTACATAAACGGCCACGAAGCCTGCCAACGGCATTCTAGTGTTGTGATTAGTTAGTTGTGTTATACGATGCCACCTCTCTGAATGTAAGCACCTGTGCGGTAAACTAGACTGACTTGGTACTTGTGTTCTGTAAGGTTGTTGGTTCCATCAGGAGAAAACCCGAAGCCACACATATTGTGAATGCTTACAGTTTGGATTAATAAATTCAGGTATGTATAGTTTCTTTCATCTGACTTATGTCCCACAACCTGTGACAACACATAAAAACCGAATCATACCCAGGAGACATTCCTGTTCCAAATACAGATACCGTGAATGTCTGGTTATTAAGTTTAGGACAACGGGATTGCTAAACCTAAGAAGTGAAAAACTGATGCATCATTTGAACACCTCCAAAAAAGTCTTTAAGACGTGTTGCACAGCAAACCTCTGTTCATGCAGCTGCTTAAAGTTTTAAAATTGAAAGCCTGCAGAGTGAATATGGCAAGGAATGTGGACACCACTTAAAACAAGATAGTACTCATTATAGTGCATGTTAGTATCACTCTTGAGTATGTAACACAGGAGTTCTACGATGGAAAACCCCCCCAGTGCAAGGAGCACGCACGCACACAACTGCTCTGTATTTACCAACACTATGTAACCTCAGTACACTTCCTCCCCTTTAGACGCAGCTTCTGTAAAATCCCAAAATAAGTTGTAGTGATTCATAGGATTCTAAAACATGTCGGTCCAGTTCAGGTCTGGTAATGAGCGCACACACTTCCCACTTAATGTAGATAAGTGAATGTCAAAGTTACATTCACATAACTTTCTCTATTTTTATTTGTATATAGCTTCTACGAACAATCTGTTGTTGATCTAATGTGCAGGATTTTCATCCATCAATTTTTCCTTTGCTAGCCAATATAAATTGTATATCTTCCCATCTGGTATAGTTTTCCTCAATTCTGGGCACTCTAATAGGTGTTTTCCATCTAAAATCTTGTCAGCATTGCAAATTTTACAGGCTTTGTTATTCATAAAACCAAATCTATGTAGACGTTCTGCCAGACGGTCATGTCTAATGGCTAATCTGATAAAGTAGCCTGCCTCCTCGGGTGTCCCCTGCTAAATAGGCTACAACACCGAGCAGAAGTCAGCCAATATTATGCACAAATATAGGAAGAGAGAACAGAAAACAGTACTTTTTAGTACTTTAACCTGGCACGCCGGTGGATTTACCAAAAAATGTAGCAAACAGGCAGTATGTGATGAAATGATCAGAAAATATGACATAGATGTTTTCAGCATCTTAGAAGCACATTGTAATGACGATGACATCATGTACTGTAATTTTACAAATCATCATCTTTATCATATGAATAAACAAGCTAATCTTACAGAAGCTTATTTCTGTATCTACTTCATGTTAATCAAGATGAATTAATTAAATTACACATTTTGTTGTAGATACAGGAAACTGAATCGATAGTCATATGTCTAAAAGCTAGTCACTATATGCTGGCCTTGAAATCCCATACTCTTTCAATGGCATTGTGAAAAATGACTGAATGTTGACAGTACTTTAAAAAAATTAACAAAGTGTTGAAAAATTCAAACCAATAGAAACAGATATCTCTGCAGATGCTGCAGAAAAAGTTATTTGAAACAAATGCTATGCTTTAAAGAGGTCTAATACAGTAAAACCTGCCTTCAACGGACCCCTTGTTAAACAGAAATATTTCATGGTCCCATGAATTTTGGAGTGAAAAGCATGCTAAATTCCCTTTATTAAATGGAAACTGTCTTACGCGGACAACAGGAATCAAAGTACACCTTTTAACGGACACTTTCCAGTTACGGAATGCAGAGTTTAGAAAATTTTCAGGCACCCTGTGAAAGTCTGCTGTAAGTACGTGATGTTTAAGTTGAAACATGACCAGTCTAGGAGAGGGGTGCACTAATGATGGTCCAAATATTGAGAAACCTGTCACACTCATCCTTCACTGCATAGTTAAGTTAACAATAAGCACGGCCGATTGTCTTTTATTGTTCCCTTTCCATTTCCTACTCTAATGACTTGTTCAGACAGCATAGAATACAGCTCTAAACTTACATAGGTGATGATTTAGTTCAGCAGTAGTCACCATGGCTGTGAAAACAAGAGCCGTGCTAAGAGTGAAAGTGATTTATGCTAGTGAACATGATAAATTGAGTGTAAAGCAGATCATGAAGGTGTTCAGGCAAAGCTCAAGTTTACGAGAGTCTAAACAAGAAAACAGAAATTTTGAAGTGGTGGGAAAATTGTGCTAATGGAAAAATAAAGAGAGAACAAGAAAACTGAAAACCAGGACATTAATGAAATAATGTGGAGTGATTTGTTAGTGTTAGGGCAAAAAATCACCACATATCGGGGCCTATATTACAGAAATATGCTAAAAACTTAGCTGAAAAACTGGATAAGACCGAATTCAAAACATCTAATGGATGGTTGGAGAGTTTTCGCAAAAGACATCAGATAGTTTTAACAAACTTTATGGTGAATCGAATGACGTTAATATTGAAACCATCACTGATTGGATTGCTAAATTACCTTCAATAATCTAAGGATACGAACCTGAAAACATAGCAAATGGTGACGAGACGGGACTATTCTTCTGTGTGTAGCCAAATAAATCATTGTGTTTAAAAGGTGAGAATAGGGGTATGTTTATGGTTTCATTTTATTAATAGCCCAGGCCTACCTTTGTTAAATGGAAATGTTCGAGAGGCCAGCTCAATTTCCCTGAAGACAGCTTTTACTGTATTTTTCTGTAATACACGGTTTCTACAAATCACCTTTCGGGTTTCGAACATGTGTAACTATCGCTTAATAAAACTTAGCCCATCAGTTTGCATGCGAGTCTGCATACTCTCACAGAAAGAACAATGCAAGACTTTATCTTCTTTCTTTAGGAACTGCAGTATTGCAATTCAATATGGTGTTACACACCAGCCAGAGTAAGCAATAACAGTGATACATACACAATGAATTGTCTACAATAAGTATGACAATTTAATTTATACACAATACAAAATGTCTAAGCAATTCAGCAAAAGATATTAAAATACTGCAGCTAATTTATTATTTACAGAATTATTTATTGAGTATTCATCAATACTGTAGAAAGGTTTACTAATCAAAAACTGTTTAAACAGTTCTTTAAATTTATTACAATTATTATGGTAGGGCACTATAAAGTTTTATTCCAGTAAAACTATGCATCTTTTCATATTCAGTGGAATCTCATTAGCACGTTTTCCCATGTATTACGTTGAATTATAAAAGTCCCGGTACCAAATCACCAAATGTATGAAATGACTTTTGCTTAGTGCATTTTCCCGGTCCCGCTTACTACGTTTGAAGTTTGACATCCTCATTCGCTGTTTTGGCCAATCCTTGGTCAGTCCAGTGGGAGTAGGCACTTAACACATTCAAAGTTTGACGTCCTCCATTTGCTACTTTGGTCAATCCTTGGTCACGTGGTGGATACCGGCAGCCAATCACATGCATGTATGTAAATATTTGTGTGACACGATTTATGTGGGCAGGATAGAGAATGCTTTACCTTGGCATGGTAAACGCCAACGATAGTTTCTACTGATGAGTGTTGACCAAACATATGTAGATTGCATTTTAACTTTTCATTTGCAATGAAGAAAAAGAAAGTGTAGTAAATAACCAACAGTGAAAAACTGAAAATCCTTGAAGTATACCACAATCCAAATATGAAACATGTGGATATAGTGCAGAAGTTAAACATTCCTCCATCAACCTTAAAACACAATTGTTAGCAAACCTAAATTGATTGAAACTGCTTTTAAAGAAGGGAAAAAATGCTAAAACAAAACTTTCCTCTTCGAAAACATGATCAGAAGAGGATCAGAACGAAATTTGTTGCATGGAAACACCTACCGTATTCAAATCGTATTGAATACGCCAAAGATACTATTGTCTATTGTACTTGTAAACACGATACACGCTCATAATTTTGTTGTCTTTTTTTTTAGTAGAAGTTATCATATGTGTAATAAAACACACAGCAAAGCCACTATTGTCACTTCCATAATTCGCAATTTATTTTCTCAAAAACATTCATAACCTTGATGCAGTAATTTGTATCACAAATTACTTAAATGTAAATAATGATTGTAATATGAATATGCTTTTTTATGTGACATTGATTTCAGATGTTTATTGATTGTAAATATTGTTGGGAAGTAAGTTTATAGGGCCTTACTGAAACTGTCAATAATAGCGCAATAATGCAAAGAGGGGGGTGAGCTGTTTATCATTATTGGAAACGAGGAAGTTACGTAATGTTGGCGCGTTTTTCCGTTGAGAACCTTCTGGAATGTTTCCCTAGAGCATATGTATTCATAATTTTCATTGGATATTAAAATAGACGCTAATGTTGGCGCGTTTTATTAGCCAATAGTAGCTCAGTTATAATCTTTAGGCGTATCTGGATGAAGGAGTATAAATAGGGTAGGTTAGAGGTAGCTTCATGCTCAGTTCATCAAAATTCTTTGTACACTACACGTCGTCTTCAGTTCGTCAGTTTGTCAAAATATTTGTATGAGATACGTCGGCTATAGATTCACAAGTTACGAAAAATCTAAAGTGTTGTAAAGTTAATAATACACAAAGTTGAAGTACGCGAATTAAAAGTGATAAGTAAGAAGTTATTATAACAGTTTCAGTTTGGCGAGTGTTAAGATCAATGTGTAAATGTGATAGTTAACGTGTTCGACAATAAATGTGTAAAACAAAATTTCTTCATCAGTGTAATTTTTGGATAAAAGATTCCTTTCCGTTTACACAACCCTGATCAAGAGACATGTTCGACCGAGAGATAATAGCTAGCCGGAGGACAGTAAACAAAATTTAAATCAAATAACAGTCGCATTCTTTCGAACACTAACACTGATGCAAATTGCTAACACAAGATGGAGCTACAAACCGAACAAATGAATGACGTCACAAGATGGCTTCACATGAAGTAAACATAAATACACAAACATTATAAGTAATACCGTTACAACCTCAAAAATCCAAGTTGACCAACATAAAAGCTTGAATTATTTATTCTCAGGTTTTGTGTTTCCAAATCCATTTGAACACATATTGAATTTAACATGGAAACACGGATCGTATTCAGTATGAAATTGTACTTGAAATCTATTTCAACTGCCCATGGAGACGTAGTAATTATTAGAGATCATTACATAACATTTTGTATTTTTGTTAACACGTTTTCCTGCCTATGACGTCCAAATCCTTAGGTCCCTGCAAAAACATACTAATGAGTTTCTACTGTAAGTGTAATCTGTGGCCAAGGGTGCATAATCATTTTTATGTCTTGTGTTGTATGTGTGCACATCGAAGTCAGTTTGTAACGTGCATTTATACTTATTAAAATGTAAAATGCTTTTTATAGATATATAAGCTTGTTAAAGTTAATGTACTTAGTTGTCTAAAGGTATTTCTACTTGGCTCATTAAATTTTAACTTGCTCAAGTATTGGAATTCCCTTTTTATGGAGAATAAAATTTTGCCAAAATTTATATTAGATGCAGTTCAATTGCATATGCAATAAGAGATTAGTATACATTGTTCATTAAGTATTTGCTGACCACTGATCCCAGTTTCTAGCAAGCCTAGAAATGCTACTGATTGAATTGTGGTTTATGGATAGCTGTAATGATGGCTCTGTATTTTTAAATCCAAAGGTAATTAATTCACATTTAGC
Source organism: Deroplatys truncata (assembly GCA_030765065.1). Classification (NCBI taxonomy): domain Eukaryota; kingdom Metazoa; phylum Arthropoda; class Insecta; order Mantodea; family Mantidae; genus Deroplatys; species Deroplatys truncata. The sequence continues at coordinate 205,130,338 of CM060988.1, forward strand.
TATTAAAGTGCACACAAATTATTGTTGCTGACTGAAATGGTTGTATCATCATCTAGTATTTACTAGCAACAGTAAACTACAAATTTCACAAAATAATAACAGGAGCTGTAAAACCACCACCAATTACTTTTTATTTATTTATTTGCTAAGATGCATATAGGTTAGTATGACTGGTGTTCAGCCCTGGCTCTTTGCTAGTTATACTCTTCTTATTTCTAATTTATTACATCATTTAGTTTAACTCTATTTACTGTCCATACCCACTTTATATAAAAATTGCCCAATCTTCTTACTATAGCTATATTTCTATCTACCTTGAACCATACTGTTTTCCCCAAACTTCCGTCCTTTGACATTTAAATATTATATGTTCTGTATCTTCATTTCCGCCAGATATAGGACACTGATTTTGTGGAATGCCCTTCCTTATGGCCATGTGCACCATTCTCAATCAAGATTTTACCATGGTAAAATATGGACTTTACAACGATGAACGGTCATTTGTGGTGCATCGACGCCGGTAAAAGTTTATTGAGGATTTTACTGTGGTTAAATCTGACCAGCCATGAACAGCCAGTTCTTGCCGATTATTTCCAACTTTACTTGTGCTGAAATGTTAAAATGGCGTAACAGTATAGGTTAGAATTTCCAACAAATAGATATACCCCATTTTCGCCAATGAATGCATCCTGATAAAGTTACTTTAATGCTTAAGGCCTTTTATTATACTTCATTTTCTTTTTTACTTTCTCTACTACGTATAGTAAGTAGGGTAAGTATTGTATTCCACCCAAAAATTCGATACTGAGATTTCACCGGAAATACATGTTTTGAGACCCCCTGAAACCAAAAAAAGTATTTTTGGAAACATGTCCGTGTGTGTGTCTGTGTGTGTGTCTGGGAACAGCATAACTCAGAAACGAACAGTCCGATAAACACCAAACTTGGTATTTAGGTTCAGTATCTTCTAGAGATGTGACACGAAGGTTTTCAAGAAAATCCCCCACCCCAGATTACCCTTTACATGAAAGATTTTTCGAAAATTTTAATTTTCTCAAAAATGGCTCTAACGATTTTGATTAAAATATCATATGTTTAAGATATTTTCATGACAAATAAAATGCATATCTTGAATTTTCTGGGAATGTCTCCAAAAGTATTCTTCATTGTGAACGAGTTTTGCATAACTGGTAAACCATAAGAGATGGACAAAATTTTACTACACAAAAAATGTAGATCGCATTAAAATACACAATTTATGTCATATACATTTTTTTTGTTGAGTGAACCATTTTCAAGATATTGCTTGTTATTCCCTTAAATTTTTCAATACTTATTTTCTCAAATGGGAATTCATTATTCATTTTTTTTGTCTTGGATATGCAAAGCGTATTAATCTGTGGCAAAGGGAATGGTGCTGCACCTAGCAAGCAGCTATTAAGAGATATGTATGCACTTAAAGGCTACAGTATTTCAAGATTTCGCTTGTAAATATATATTCCCCTTACATCTACAAGAAAATTAGCAATAAGATAGAGTCTGCAAATGTTTATCTCGATTAACATGAAGCAGATGGAGAATAAGCGTTTGTAAAAATAGTTTGTACAAGAGTAGAGAAAGTCATGTGAGTGTAACACATCAGATTTTTTTCTTTTTGTGATGGGTATCTTAAATATCCTGACCCAAGACGTAACGAAAATCCACACAATGACGGCGTTGAATAACATAATTATATCATTTGAAGCATAGTTCTAAGAACAAGGCAGAAATAAGGGGAGTAATGAAGGTAATTAGTACATTTTCAAGAATATTGTATACTTAAATTGCACAGCTATAGGAATCCGGTAACCTTAGAGGACAGTGTCGAAGTCTCCACTATGGTGTTGGGGTAGTGTCTATGCCTCTTATTTTAGACGTTCAAATCTTGTTTGGGAATAATGTATTTTTTGTCTCTATTTTCTGCCTGTCTTTCAGTAATGAATATCGACTATGCTAACTGGAATTCACTCAGTGTGGAAAGCTCAGCACATTTTCCTAATCAGTTGTAAGGCCACCTTTTCCCAAGTGTCCATCTTGGGGCTGCTTTTGCTTTCTGCCATTGCACGGTGAATTACATGCATGCGCTTCAACAAAGAGGTAGAACAGACGACATGATATACATCCGGGTGCGTTCAATAGAGTTTACCTGCAATTCTCAACCAAGGCGAGCGCCTGCCAGGTAACCACGGACACCTAAACTGCGGTGAACATTGGTGCACTGCTATGTGATGATTACCCGGTCCCTGAAGGGTTGGTTTAACGACAATGGTACACATGGCCATTAAACCTTTTAACTTCATACTCCTGATTTCGTCCAAGCAATATGTTCTCATTACTCTTTATTAGTCATGTCTGTGTATTTTTCCCTTCCCCATGAATCTTTCATTGGTATATTGAAAACTAATGATCTCTTATCAGCTATCACAGTAAATATTTTTTGTATTTCTATATCTTCAAATCTTTTTCTTGCCGGTTTCCAAAAGTTATTCACATTATTCTCCCTCCTTCTCCACTACTTTCCAAATTATTTCTGAGACAGACTAATCCCTTGTTCTTTAGACTTTTCTCTTGATATATTAGGCACTGTTTCAACAAATTCCTTTCTTCCAAGTTCAATATTCTATACCAGAAATTCAATGCCCTTTTAATAATCTTTCCCTTATGTGCCACTCTACCCAACTCTGTGCTACCTGTGTAATAGTTTGCAATTGGTAGCCCAAGTAATTCTCTGCAAAATGTCCTATATACCTCATCTATGACTTCTAATCCCCTAACTTCTATCCCATATAGCATTTTTGCCTCAACCACCATATCATATATTTTTTCTAACCATTTAGTATTTATATTTGCAACTTCTAATAGATGATAGAGCTACTTTTCCCTGTTTGTCCCAGTTACAACACAATATACACATTATCCCGCTACCCTGTACTCTTTATTACTTACAGTCTTCCATTTTGCTCAATTTTCCTCCTTTTTTGAACACTATGATCCATTTCTTGTCTTGATTAACTTTTACACTCCATTCTTTACAGTAATTGTTTAATGCTTGCAGGGATTGCTTCAAACCATTCACTGTAATTGCACCTACAACTAGATCAGCAAAAAGTAATCCTGGAATCTGGATATTATTTATTGGCATAAAGTTGTTATTTCTCTTAACCTCCATCAATACATCATCTAGATATATATATATAAATTAAATAAAACTGGACTTAACTTACATCCTTGCATAATGCCTTTCTCTTGCTACAACCCCTTTCTCCACTCTTATACAAAAGGTATTCTCCTTATATAATGCTCTAATGGTGTGCACCATTTGCGCAACAATTGAAGCTCTATGCCTACTCTAGGTCCACAAAAGTCACATATAGCTTTCCTCTCTTATCCTTTAAGCATTTATCTACCAATGTTTTATGATAAATAAATTATCAACAGTTTTCCTTCCAGTCCTAAACCCATCTGAAACTCCGAGAGAATATTACATTCTTCAACCAATGTTTGTACCTTGCTTGCCATAATACCAGTAAAAATTTTGCCTACATTTGATAATAAAACAATGCCTCTATAATACACCAATTACAGTACTTCAAAGCTTCACAAAAAACATGGTTATAGAATTGGAACATGAGTTGAAAGCAATTACTCTAGCACAAAAACTGCAAGTCAATAGAAACAGATACAAGTGGTACCACACAGCAGATACTATAAGTAATTTAAAAACTCAAATAAGCTTCATAACATATATTAATAACTTAAAATACAAGAATATAATTACTACAGAGGTAACGAGTCCAATAGAATATATTGATATACAATATCAGAATGACCTGATATATACAACACACAAACAAAACAATATACCAGATGAAATGAGAGCCATAGCAATAGCTATGGAAAATGACAGATACCCAGAAAAACAATGGCTCCGAATATATACAGATGGATCCCTCATCAATAAAAAAATGCCGGTGCAGGAGTATACTGTAAACATTTTGCACAGTATCTAACATTAGATGAAACGTCAAACCACTATGATGGAGAATTAACAGCTATAAAAGCAGCATTACAGAACATTTTATATAGACTATACATAAAACAAAAAATAGTCATTTTATCACAATCAAAACCAGCCATAGATGGGATAGTAAATTACAATAATAAAACAACAAGAAATATTAAAGAAATAAGAAGCCTAATTAAAGCAGTTGAAACTAGAAATCATGTCACTCTACAATGGAACCCAGCTCATGTCGGACTTTTGGGCAATGAACATGCGAATCAATTAGCAAAGAAAGGTGCAATACAACAAATAAAACCTGTAGGGCAAATAGAAATAAATAAACAATTAAATAACATTAAACAACATTTCAAAAGAAGGCAGAGACTTGATGAAGAAGATAAATTAAAAGATAAAGATTATAAGTATATTAAAGATAGAGTGGATATACAAAAAATGCCAAGGAAGACTGCAGTGGCCTTATTTAGGATGGCAACTGGCCACGATTGCCTTGCAGAGCACCTCTACAAGATAGGATGCCTACCTACACCACCCAAGTGCACTCTGTGAAGAAGATGTCATCCTGAACAAACAGCATCTTGCCAAATGCAAAGGCCTTAAAAGTGATAACTTACAGACTTTATATTGGGAAGCCAGAGGGAAAATGATGCAGATCAATTAATCCGCAGTGCCTTTGGTGAACAACAAAACAGTATTTTCTGGCATAATTTCGTTTATGTCAGAATATATGGATGAAATCGCACACATTTGTGAGAACCTTCCATATAGCCAATTTAGGGGTCTGTAGCCCCTCATGGTCTAGTGAATTATACTAGCCTCTAGTTCCCAAGGTAGCAGGTTCAAACCCGGCAAAGAAAGATTTTTTTCATAGTATGGCTTCCTTTGTAAGTAAAGTAAAACCGGTGGTCCTGTGTTGTAAATTTACAGCATGTAAAAGAACCTTAAGCCTGATATAGAGGCCTCTGGGCAAATTCCAGCTGTTTCACGCTCAATATAGAATGGAACACTAAGAACCACAGCAGTTAAACCTCAATTCAATTTTTTGTAGCTCCCTAGTGTTGCAGTGGTTAACTTTTGAGCACTACCAAGAAAGATTCATGGATCTGGTCTACAGTTTCCTCGCTTACTGATGGGCGTCCATGAGAGTTCCTCTTGCAAATGCACCTCTTGTCGTAAAATGAGAGCACCGCTTACGAATTGAAGGCCCACTGCGTGAATCCACACTAAATCTTGTTCAAAAATGTCACTGATCAACAATTACAGATTAATTAATAACACAGTAATCGAGAACACAGAATGCCCACCTATCCTCTAAACCAGCCATTTTGTAACTTTCAACAATGCATAATGTTGTATGTGATTATTGCCAACTGTGATTTTATTTAGCACGCACTAAAATATTAGTATTTAAATCAAAACTGTTTAAGCTACTGCTTACAAAACAACAAAATATCCATATAAGTGGTAGTTTGGGGCAGAGGGGACTTTCTTAAAAAATCTGATGTGTTACATTCACATGACTTTCTCTACTCTTGTACAAACTATTTTTACAAACTTTTATTCTCCATCTATTTCATATTAATCGAGATAAACATTTGCAGAAACGATCTTTTGACATGCAAAGAGAATTGCATTTTACACATAGCGACCAGTTCTAAAAATATTTGACTATTCCTTAAGGCATACTATGTTTCCCTTGTTTTGTATTTACAAGAGCAATATAAAAAAAATCTGATGTGTTACACTCACATGACTTTCTCTACTCTTGTACAAACTATTTTTACAAACGCTTATTCACCATATGCTTCAAGTTAATCAAGATATCGAGATGTTAATCTTATTGCTAATTTTCTTGTAGGAGCAAGGGGAATATGGTAGGTTTTAAGCAATAGTCAAATCCTTTAAGCGCTGGTTGCTATGTGGCGCATTCCATTCTGTTTGCATATCCAGGACATAAAAAAATGAATAACGAATTTGAGAAGAAGTATAAGTATTGGAAAATTTAAGGGAATAACAAACAATATCTTGAAAATGGTTCACTCAACTAAAAAAATGTATATGACATAAATTGTGTATTTTAATGCGCTCCACATTTTTTGTGTAGTAAAATTTTGTCTATGTCTTATGGTTTACCAGTTATGCAAAAGTTGTTCACAATGAAGAATACTTTTGGAGACATTCCCAGAAAATTCGAGATAAACATTTTATTTGTCATAAAAATATCTTAAACATATGATATTTTAATCAAAATCGTTAGCCATTTTTTGAGAAAATTAAAATTTTCAAAAAATGTTCCATGTAAAAGGTAATCTGGGGTGGCGGGATTTTCTTGAAAACCTTCGTGTCGTATCTCTGGAAGATACTGAACCTAAATTCCAAGTTTGGTGTTTATCTGACTGTTCGTTTCTGAGCTATGCTGTTCACAGACACACACACGGACATGTTTCCAAAAATGCTTTTTTTGGATTCAGGGAGTCTCAAAACATATATTTCCGGTGAAATCTCAGTATCGAATTTTTGGGTGGAATACAATACTTCCCCTACTTACTATATGTAGTAGAGAAAGTAATACAGTAGCCTATAAGCACATACATATCTGTTAATAGCTGGTTGCTAGGTGCAGCACCATTCTCTTTGCCACAGATTAATACTCTTTGCATATCCAAGACAAAAAGATGAATAACGAACTCCCATTTGAGAAAATAAGTATTGAAAAATTTAAGGGAATAAAAAGCAATATCTCAAAAATGGTTCACTCAACAAAAAAAATGTATATGACATAAATTGTGTATTTTAATGCGATCTACATTTCTTATGTAGTAAAATTTTGTCTATCTCTTATGGTTTACCAGTTATGCAAAAGTCGTTCACAATGAAGAATACTTTTGGAGACATTCCCAGAAAATTCAAGATATACATTTTATTTGTCATGGAAATATCTTAAACATTTGATATTTTAATCAAAATCCTAGAGCCATTTTTGAGAAAATCACAATTTTCGAAAAATGTTCCATGTAAAGGGTAATCTGGGGTGGGGGGATTTTCTTGAAAACCTTCATGTCGCATCTCTGGAAGATACTGAACCTAAATACCAAGTTTGGTGTTTATCCAACTGTTCGATTTTGAGTTATGCTGTTCACAGACACACACACGGACATGTTTCCAAAAATACTTTGTATTCAGGAGGCCTCAAAACATGTATTTCTGGTGAAATCTCGGCATCAAATTTTTGGGTGGAATACAATACTTCCCCTACTTACTATACGTAGTAGAGAAAGTAAAAATCTTTGTGTCCCAAAATTTGGTAATCATTTGAATTTTTATTTTTGAGTTATATGTTCACAAACACATGCATGGACCTTTTTCTAACATGTTTTTTTGGAGGAGCAGGGTCTCAAAACATGTATTTCTGGTGAAATCTTGATACTGAATTTTTGGGTGGAATACTCACTGCACACACAAGAAAAAGTAAAAATGCACTACTTATTCTATGCAAATAAAGATCACAGACATTCATATTCAGTATAATATATAGAAGTGGTTGCAAATATACAATTTCACTAAAATAGGTTGAATACCTCAGAACTAGTTTCGAGGAATCACTTCCTCATTGTCAGCTGATTGCAACTGGTTGGCTTTCCTCTGATGGTTACAGATGTCTCTTTGTCCCTCTAGTGGTGGTTCTACAAGTTTAGTGATCAAATTTTTGTCCATAGGGATGTCGAAATTCATTAACCTTGGACGAAATTTCCAAAGAAATATTTTCTCCGAAATGTTTAATTCAGTAGGTTTTTGTGCCTGCTTGACAAGTGTTATTGTGTCCTCAATTTCATGTGCTTGTATCGAAAAATGTGCTGTGACTGCTGATTTTTCTTCTTCCCTGGATTTGATGTTTCGAAAATGTTCTTAAGCCTCGTTTCTATGTTATGCTTAGTTTGACCAATATAGATTTGATCACAATCCTTGCAATCTATTCTATAAATCCCGGATTTTTTATGAGCTGGCATTTTTTCTTTTTGGTTTGCACTTATGAGGAATTTTATGCCGACATGCAAATTGCGTTACCAGAAGGCGAGAAGTGGACAATCAGAAACAAATGTGAACCTATTTTGAGAAAAATAAAAGATACACGCCACACCAGCAACCCTTTCAGAAAAGCCGTAAAAAGCTTAAATTCGAAAGCTGTAACATTCCATAAAGCGGATAAAGGCAATAAATTGGTAATCTTGGACAGGCAGAATTACATACAAAGTATGGAAAATCTAACAGCCCCTGAATACGCCCTATTACAGAAAGATCCCTTAGACAAATGCATTCAGCACACAAATAAAAGCCTAGCAACTGTCCAATACATTATTGGCCACAAACATAAAAATAGATTAAAAGTAGCCAAACCCTCAACTCCAAAAATGTATGGTTTACCAAAAATACACAAACCTGGAAATGAAATCAGACCAATTATCTCATGCATTGGAGCCCCAACTTATAATCTTGCAAAATGGCTAATCCACAAATTTCAAGAATTCATAAAATCTGAGTCCTTGAGCATCAAGAATTCATTTGAGTTAATCACTAAGATAAAGGACTTTCAACTTGGAGATGGGGATACTTTAGTGTCTTTTGATGTGGTTTTATTGTTTCCAAGCCTACCTAAAGATAGAGTGCTAGATGTATTAAAAAATTGGTTAACTGCCATCAATAAAAACCCAACAGAAATTGAAGAACTCATTAATTTGACAAAACTGTGCATAGAGCAAACTTTCTTCAGCTTTGGAGGAAAATATTTTGAACACCACACAGGCCTAGCCATGGGAAATCCAATGTCGCTCTTTCTGGCTGATTTATTCACGAGTGCTCGAGACAAGAGTAGTAAAAGCCTTTCCTTGGTTATTTAAAACTTAGGCCAGATATGTCGATGACATATTCACAATAGTTAACAAGAAACATGTACAAGTTGCTCTTAAATTATTGAATTTGCAAGACAGAAATATTAAATTTACCATGGAAACTGGATTGGATAACCAGTTCCCCTACCTGTACCTAAAAATTATGAAGAACAATAGTTAAACCCCCCATCACACAAAGTTGCAGTGTTTAACAGTTTGACCCATAGATTGGTGAATGTCCCCCTCACTGAAAAGGAATATAACTTAGAATACCAAGAAATTTTAAAAACAGCTAGAAAAAATGACTAGGATAGGTTAATCAAAAAATTCAAGCAGCAAAAAATAAAAGAAAATACAACCCTCAAACCACACAAACAAAATCCGACATACAAAAAAGTCACATTTCACCCATGGGCACATAACAAATTCCAGAAAACTTTCAATGATAGTAATGTGGCACTCATCCCCCAAAAATAAATTCACCATAAAATTCCTCATAAATGCAAAGCAAAAAGAAAAAATGCCAGCTCATAAAAAATCCGGGATTTATAGAATAGATTGCAAGGATTGTGATCAAATCTATATTGGTCAAACTAAGCATAACATAGAAACGAGGCTTAAGGAACGTTTTCGAAACATCAAATCCAGGGAAGAAGAAAAATCAGCAGTCACAGCACATTTTTCGATACAAGCACATGAAATTGAGGACACAATAACACTTGTCAAGCAGGCACAAAAACCTACTGAATTAAACATTTCGGAGAAAATATTTCTTTGGAAATTTCGTCCAAGGTTAATGAATTTCGACATCCCTATGGACAAAAATTTGATCACTAAACTTGTAGAACCACCACTAGAGGGACAAAGAGACATCTGTAACCATCAGAGGAAAGCCAACCAGTTGCAATCAGCTGACGATGAGGAAGTGATTCCTCGAAACTAGTTCTGAGGTATTCAACCTATTTTAGTGAAATTGTATATTTGCAACCACTTCTATATATTATATTTAATCTTTTCACTATGTCTTCTGATTTAAAAGTATTCATATTCAGTTCTATTTGTTATAGTTCATATTTGAATGTTGTGGCTCCTGTTATTCTGATTTATGACGTTTTCCTTCCATAAGCACATCAACTACCTTGTAGCTTGAAGCAATCACAGATACACTAATGATTGAGACAAAATTCTTGGAAACATGTTAAACCCAGTCAAGATTATAGTGATAATGGTAGATACTAGCACATACGATGGGTTTCGTCATGAAACTTGACACACAGGGTGTCCACAAAGTCATGTGCTAACTCTCTTTGATCCACTACCTGTTGCGTCACCAAGTGGGGGAAAGAACAACAGCAAGTTAGCCTTTAGCCAGGTAGCAGCACTAGCCCGCAGGCTGACAAGTGTGTAACAGTAAAGGAAACACAGTTTTATTCAGGTTACCAGCTGATGCTCATGTTAGAATAGCCAACATTTTAACCTGAGTCACTGGATACAAGCAGAGAAATTATCAAACAACCTATTTACAAAAGGCATACTATTTCAATTTTCTGCTATATTATGAGACATTGTCATATTTCATGTTTTTATCATCTTAAAATTGTATGTATATAAATAACTGTAATGGGTTTTGGGGCATATCTGCATAAATAAAAACATTTTCCTGATGCCACGATGATTTGCTTTTTTTTCTAGAGAATGGCTTTAAGTGCATTTCTAAGATTTACGGCAGCATACATGTCATTTATTAACTTTGTGTTGGTTAGGTTTACACTATACCTCACTTACTCGTTGAAAAAGTAAATAGCGCTTATACTCCCCTCAGCAAAGAGGAATATAGCAAGGAATACCTACATACACCATCAGTTCAGTCCTAACACTATACAACACAAGATCAACAAATACAAAACCATCAGGGAGACTACCACATTAAAACCCTAAAAAGAAATTCTCCAATACAAAAAGTCTGATACATTCATATGACTTCCTCTACCCTCTTAGTGGGTATACAAACTATTTTTACTAAAGCTTATCTTTCTATCTACTGCATTTTAATCCAAATAAACCTTTGCAGAAACAGCTACATTACACATTTCGTTATAGATACAAAGAGAACGATAGTCAAATGTTTAACAACTGGACGCTATATGCTGGCCTTAAAATTCCATATTGTTTCCATGACATCGCGAGAAACAACTGAAAATCGATGGGAGTTTAAAAGAATGACAAGTATTGAACAATTCAACAATAACAGATACCTCAGAAACAGTTTATGTTACAGAAACTTATTTTAAGTAAAGTGTGTTTTAAAGACATCTGCATTTTTTGTATGGTACGAATTCGTCTATCGCTTAACATTTACCAGTTATACATGATTATACAAAATTCCTTATGAATGAAGAGGACTTCACAGCCTATTCCCACAAAATTCAAGATATACATTTTATTTTCCATGCAAATATCTTTAATATGATATTTTAATCAAAATCGTTAGACCTATTTAAAAAAAAGAATTAAAAAAATGTTTCATGTAAAGGGTAGTTGCGGTGGGAGATTTTCTTGAAAATCCTTGTGTCACATCTTTGGAAGGTACTGAATCTAGATACCAAGTTTGGTATTTATCTCACTTTCCATTTTTGAGTTGCTCTTCGCAGATGCCACACAGAAGTTTTGTAAATATCTTTTTTTTTTGGATTCAGGGGGTCTCAAAACATGCATTTTCAGCAAAATCTCTGTGTTACAATAGCTTCTCTACCTACTATGTGCCTGGTAAAGAAAGTTGGGCAGAAAGGAAATTTAAGAAAATATTGAGAAAACAAGTACATCATTCTAGCATTTCAAAACAAATACAGCATACAAAACTTACTCCCACAATGAAAGATCAGATAGGTATACATCAAATTAACTCTGCAGACTGTCATCAAGTATAAATAGGCAAACGTAACTTGAAAACCAGACTAAACACCTCCATTGCATAAAACACAAACTAACTGAAAAATCAGTCACAGCAGCACATTTTTGGAACACCAACCATGATATCATTTTGAAGCCAACCTTCTTATGGCTCTCTGTATGAGAAAACATCCATATTGTCAAAAACAAGGACTGGATTATGAACCTGAATCTTCAGCCATCGGACAAGCTCAGCGACTTCATATCATAACTACGTCAACTAGTCAGTTGTAAGCTGAAGATTCCCAAAACATGTCCAATTTTCAGTTCAAAAAAACTTCCAGTTCAACGGCTTGGTCCCAAACGTGTCCATCTACAAATTGTAACCTTTCAGTATGTGCGTTAAGCCACATTTGGAACTGACACACAATGTTAGTTTTGACATAGCTATGTCATTGTTTGAGGCAGCATTTTCAAACTTAACTGTTACATATTTTTGGAACTGATAGGTGACCAGATTCTGACCCAGGATATGTAGAAAACTCAAAACTGAACATATTACAAATAGACATGCTTGGAACCGAGTCACTGAATTATTAGTGATGTCAGTTTATCTCAGACAAATGACCTCAGTTCTGCAGTCTCCTTCCTGTACCAAATGGCAAAGGCTGCAGAGTCGGCTATGTGTGCCATTGATTTCATATGAGCCGTGGCACTGAAGTATCCAGTTGCATATTTACTTGAGAGAAACCATAAAAACATTCAAAGCAGGTTGGCCAGTGTGCAGGATTTGAACTTACCTGACTGCTACCTCACTGAAACAATTAGGACAAGTGTCGGCAACTAAATACTTTATTATCAGGGTTAGGAAGTTCATGCATTTGCATGTTATTGATATGCTGATAAATTATTTTATAAACTATGAATTTTCAGGCGCTCTGAGTGATTTTTATTGGGCATATAATTGCATATTTATGCTGTTTTAAGTAACTGCATCATATTTAGTAAATAGCATGTTTATTTGGCATATTTTAGCACTTAAACAGGAAACATTTTTTAAAATGAGTTATTTTGGTTAAATGGTCAACTGATCCCGTTTCACCCTCTGTCAATGTCACTGAGGCAAGTGATTGATGGCTTGCCTTTAAGATAGGGAAATCCCCGCTGTACTGGGGAATAGATTAAGCAATAAGGCAGTGTGTTGATCGAGCAGACAATTGACAAGGTGGTATAAATACATACAGTATTAAAAATGCTGAAGGTGAAACCAAGTAATGCAAGTAGACTTAAGAGTTTACAAAGTGATCTTATTAGTACAGATGGTAGACTGTAAGGCATGTGAAAAATGGTTTCAGGTCATTCAACATATTAATAGCACAAAGCACAGGAATATGATTGTGAAAAAAAGTGACACGTGAAAGTATCCAATGCCTACTAGTCGAGTGTATGGGAAGTAGAGTTACACAGTTTTTATATGATCTTTGTGAAGCATTCCTAGCAGCTGACATACCTTAATGGAAAATAAATAACCCAATTTTGCGTAATTTTTTAGAAAAGTACACCAAGCAACACGTGCCTGACCAAAGTACCTTACATAAAACATACATCCGTCGTCGTTAGAACAATGTAATGTCTACCTTACAAACTAAGTTAGCAAATGAGTTTCTCTGGATTTCAATAGATGAATCAACTGATGTAGAAGGACGTTTCATTGCAAATGTAATAGTGGGTGTTCTAAATCAGCAAGAGGCAGGTGTGCCCTATCTCTTAACTTGCTCTCAGTGCATCAGTGAGTCAACTTGTGATTGACTCTATGAAATAAATATGGCCTGGTGATATAAAATATGACAATGTATTTTTATTTTTAACTGATGCAGCAAGCTGTATAATCAAAGCAGGGAAAACACTACCTAAGAGCATTCATTTAACTTGTCTTATTCATGCCCTTCATCACAATGCAGAAAAATTAGATTATGTTTTCCTAAAGTAGAGAAGTTAATCTCTATGGTGAAAAAAGTGTTTCTTAAATCTGCATCTAGGGTCCAGCTGTTCAAAAAGAGGGCGCCTAATATTCCTCTACCACCTGAACCTGTGGGGGAGTTGGATACCAGCTGCATTGTAATATGCTAAACATTTAGCATTAGAACAGTTATTAATTCATTAGAATCAGATGATGCTGTTTCAATTCATACAGCACATAGTGTTCTCTCAGATGAAGAGCTTGAAGGAAATCTTGCCTTTATATTAACACATTTTCCCAATATGCCTGCAGCAATTAAATCCCTGGAAACAACAGGTTTTCCCTTAAATCAGTCATTACATGTATTTGATACTAACATTTCTTGTTTGGTGCCCATTCCGGGTAATGTAGGGCAGAAAATAAAAGATAAAGTGAACTATGTTTTTTAAGAAGCCCTGGGTATAAACATATCTCCAAAATACGAGACATTCTTGAAGGAAAGCCCTTAGGGATAACTGAAGACTTGTCTCTTTCTGTGGAACAACTACCAACTTTTAAGTATGCACCAATATCCCCACGTGACGCTGAAACAAAAGTATATTGAGAGACAACAGACGAAGATGTACCATGGAAAGTCTCTGTCATGCAGTAATGGTAAATTGTAATTCATCCTTCATTTTGGATGTGGAGTCATATGCATCTACTTCTTGGCAATAAATGTAAGTTTGCATGCGCACATTGTCTTTAAACATAATAATTTTAGGGCATATTTTGGTGCATTTTTCGTACATTTTATGGGCATATTTGCATGCATATTACCTGGTCTTACCATAAATACTGTTCCAAAGTTTTAAGTAAATTGACACAAAATGGTTACAGATATTTTAATATCCTAATAACATGAATTATGTGGATGCATTATGAATCAAAATGGCCACCATTAGCACGCACACAGTCCCTAAATCTTTGTGACCACCCATCAATTGAATTACGTAACACATCACGTGGAAAATCTGCAGCTGCCTTCTGAAGAGACCACTTTAAACTTTCAATATTGGGATGTCTCTTCTTGCAAGCCATCTCCTGAAGCTTAGACCACAATTTGTAGTCCAAAGGGTTTAAATCCGGACTTGCTGAAGACCAATTGGAAGTGGAAATGAAGTCTGCAACATTTGTCTCCAGCCACTGCTGGGGCTGAGTCCAGTTCTGTCCATGGAAGAGGGTGTTGTTGAGATTCTTGACTAGACCCTCAAGCACTGTCTCTTGGTATACTTTGGCTGATGTTTTGCCCCCCTTTACACAAAAATGGAGCTCCGTTGTGGCCTCATAGCTCACACAATGACTGATGCAGGATGATGACCCCTCTCTCTGGACCCTTGGAGCTTTTTCACCAGCTTCCCTAGAGGATTTAGCATATATATTGTCATTTTAGACATTGAAAGCCTTCTCAACACTGAAAATCTTATCATCAGTGAAAAGGATTCGACGGTGCCCATTTGCTTCGCAACGCTTAAGTAAGCGCTTTGATTTTAGGAGCCTCTGGCACTTCAGTTCAATTGTCAGATGTCCTTTGCATCGTTTGTAAGCACGGAGTCCCAGGTCACAGCTTAATGTGTGAGACAGACATTTTCGATATCTTTAGCTCATGAGCCATAACTGACTGTCTCCTTACTGGATTTCGTCGCACACGCACCGCCACTGCTTTCACAAGCTCTGGTGTTCGTACTGTGCCTGATCTTCCTTGCCGCGGGCAATCTTTCACAGTTCCAGGCTCAACAAAGTGCAGGATAGTGCGGTAAACAAATTTCTTGCTGATTTTGAGCTTCTGGAGGGTTTAGAAAATCTCCCCCATTGATTTGCGTACCTTGTACAATGCTATCACGGCCACACAATTTTCATAGTCCCCCCATTCCATCTTGAAAACCTAAAACTGACAACTTTACACTTCTCCAGCTCATCCAACAATGACTGACGCTTCACCAAACCCTTGAATGGGTGGAAGTACACACACCCTCAAAAGTTGGGACAGTATTTATAGTACGACTAGGTACAAGAGTTTTTAGAGCATGAACTTCCTATACCTGTTTATCATGCACAGCCAGTTCTTTGAATTTACGAATTTATTTATCTGAATAACTATATAATTAAAAATAAATACAACACATTTAAATTTTAGTGGAACATTCACTCATCCTGTAAACTCCTCTATGTATAAATTGAGATACATTATAGTGATTGACTAATTTTGAAGATTTAGAAGCTAGTAACAGTGATGTGTCATAATTTAAAATAAAGAGAGTTGAGGGTTGTTACACTACATCACTATAATATTCTTACTTGAACGCGTTTCGGGAGACGGTTTGTTCCCATCGTCAGCATGTCCTCATCTGATTTTGCTGGTCATCGTCTGGGGGATGTGTGTGGTTAGTGGTGTTCTCTGGTGCTGGACTGATGAACCTCCAAAGGCTGTTGGGTGGCAGCAGTTCGAAATTCATTAGGTGATTCCTGTGTTTGACAATATGTTTTTTTCCCAGATGTCCAATTCATTGCTGCTGTTGATCGGTTTTAAGAGTTTTATGTTTGGGGTGATATCATGATTTGAAGACCAGAAATGATGTGCTACTGCTGATTTATCTAGCTGCTTTTGGTAAATGCATCTCATATGCTCTTTAAGTCTTATTTCAAGATTTCTTTTTGTTCTTCCTATATATACCAGGTTACATCCAACAAATGACTACGTTACTCAGACAACAAAAACCACAAGCATATAGAAAATTCACTTATCACCCTTGGACACATCATAAATTTCAAAGGATTTTCAAAAAATACAACATCACCCTGTCTTCACAGAATAACCACAACATGCAGAAACTACTATGCAACAGAACAAAAGATCCTATCTCCAACGATAAGTCAGCTGGTATATATCAAATTGATTGTAATGAATGTAACCTGGTATACATAGGAAGAACCAAAAGAAATCTTGAAATAAGACTTAAAAGAGCATATGAGATGCACTTACCAAAAACAGACGGATAAATCAGCAGTAGCACATCATTTCTGGTCTTCAAGCCATGGAGTTAACTCCAAACATAAAACTCTTTAAAACCGATCAACAGCAGCAATGAATTGGATATCTGGGAAAAAATACATATAGTCAAACACAGGAATCACCTTATAAATTTTGAACTACTGCCACCCAGCAGCCTTTGGAGGTTCATCAGCCCAGCACCAGAAAACAGCAATAGCTACACACATTCCCCAGACAATAACCAGCAAAATCACTTGAAAACATGCTGATGATGGGAGCAAACCGTTCTCGTGAAATGCGTTCAAGTAAGAACATTTTAGTGATGTAGTGTAACAACCTTCAACTCTCTCTATTTTAAATTATGACACATCACTGTTACTAGCTTCTCAATCTTCAAAATTAATTAACAACAGTTTTTAAACATTTGACTATCACTATTCCCTTTGTATCTATAATGAAACCTGTAATGTAGCTATTTCTCAAAGGTATTTTTGGTTTAAAATGTAATAGATAAAAAATAAACTTTAATGAGAATAGGTTGTATATCCATCAATAAACACACAGGGTAGAGAAAGCCATAAGAATGTATCACATCACATTTTTACATAAGACAGTAGATGAAATGTTTGGTTCTGTAATTATTTCCTTTCACATGGCTCAACAAATGCCACTATCCCTCTGTAGATGCAGCAAATTTCTTTTCTTTCATCTTATAAACCAGTGTATTTGGATCAGGTGTAATTCATCACTTCAAAACCACTACTTGCTTCTGGAAACTGGGTTAAAGAAAGAAGCAAATTCTGTTACAAGTATGGTGCACCATTACCTGGAAAACTTCAGATTTGGTGAGACAAGAGTTTAACATGCAGACAACTAGAATAACATTCTCGTGTGCTAGTTAGTGTTCATGACAAATTTACTTGTATGAAACTAGAGATCTGTTTTGTCCACATGCTCAAACAAGACAGAGATAAATTGGGACCATCAATATGGACACTAAGGAAACTGAAAGACAGGGCAGCATGAAACAAAGAGAAAATGTGTACAAACTACAACTTCCACTTATTTAATAAATCAGACATCCTTAATGGTTGATTTCATTGATAAAACGTTATGCAAAAACAGATATCATGCAAAACAATAACTTTGTAAAAAAGTATCTGCTTGATTAACAAGATCCACCAAGAACCAATCACCTGAAAATCTAATCTAAACCACAGGAATGTTATAAGGATACTTCATCCATTTTTTCCAGTATGTAACCATAAATTTTAGTATATCGTCGGCTTACTTCTAAAACCTTGCAAGTCTATTTTGAGATTTGTGTGTTTTAATTAGAATTTTGTATGCTCTATCATCGTTTAAAACCTTGTAAGTCTGATATTTAATAAAATTGTGAACCTCTTATTTTTCTAAACCTTTAAGTGTTACCTTAAAAACTCCTAAGTCTTAACTTCTTACTGAATTCTGACATACAAGGTTTTATTAAGAAAATTCTTGCTTTTAACCCCTTAAATTCAGTATATTGCAATAAGAATGGCAGTCCTGTTTTCTTTCTTCAACCCAAGTTCAATATCAGAGAGATGATTGTAGCCTATAAAATATTGCATTTCTGACCTCAGGTTTTAGCAGTCTCTTTTGTGCTATTTTATTATACGGTTGATCTGGTTTAGAAACAAGCACTTTTCCAGCTGCCAGTCATTCTTAATGTTTGTAACAGTGTACTTTAGCTTACTGTGAATATTTTGTGTGAAAACTTCATTCTGTGAGGTGATTCCTTAGTGAGTGGTTTGTGACATGGGGTGGTATTAATAAAAGTAAGCCACGACTTAAAACTCGCAATTTCTGAGCCATGCTCACTTCCGTATTAATAAAATGCAACGATTCAAGCTTAGTGTGACCTTCAACTTATCAACGACTCAACCCCTCCTCCTAGCGAGTCACGGCTCTAGCCATGGTATTAATAAGACGGAACTGTGACTTCACTTTAAGAGCCATGGCTTGCAATTTCTTAAGCCACCTCAGTAGCTGTCTCAAACTTGAAGGCGATTGCTCAGTTGCAAGTGAATGTCAACCTGAGAAAGGAAAAATACTATAAAACGCGCCGGGATTCTGAAGACTACAATTATAAACAACTTTATAAGTTTGAGAAAGAAAACATGAGGTGGCTCGCCGGGCATTTCCTTCCTGAAACTGTGGAGACAAGAGGAAAGGCCCTTTATGTACTAGAGATGGAAAAATGAGAATATTTCTATGCTGCATTGGGGACCCCGGATTCCAGTCGGGCGTGGCAGAGGACGTAGGCGTTTCACAAGGTACAGTTTAAATATATTTTGGAAAGTTTCTTCTCGCATTAAACAAAAATCGAGAAACTGGATCAAATTCCCAGCAACCACTGCAGCACTAAAACCTGCTGAATTTCAATGGCAGCATTATTTTACGTTATTGCAACCTCTCAAAAACAGCAAAAAGTTTTGTAACCTTGAATTATTTCATAAAACAGAGCTTTACTAGTATCAATAAACTGGAGAATAATCGAAAGTCATCCTTACTATTCTTACCTCTTAACAAAACTAAGATGGATTTGATTCTCCTTGAATATGGTCTAAAAACTTGTTTTCCCAGTTTTTCAGGGCTATGGGCTTGCTGCCTGTCCGATGCAGATCAGTTTCCACTTTTAGACGACTTTTCACATTTTTTATTTTCTTCGCTACCTGGTCCTCTGTTAGGAGAAGATTCAGATTCTCTTTTAGTTTTCACTGCACTTCGGCCATAGAAGAAGCCTTCTCCGCAGGCAGCTGAGATTTGCTCATTATCTCTTTGTGGCTGGCTAATACGTTCGCAAAACAAGATACAAGCTGATTGCTTTCTTCAGTCATTTCTGATGGATATATATCTACTGCCTCAAAAATACCTAAACTGAGCAGAATGTTTATTGCCGCTCGACAATAATGCATTTGCAATCAGGAAGAGGGGAAACACGCAATCATAGAGCCAAGGCTCAGCACGAAGGGGAAGTTTTTATTAATACTAAATCTGTCACCCCCGACTCGCTGCTACAAGCCATGGCTCATGAGTCACGGCTCGCTTTTATTAATACCACCCATGGTATTTCATCAAGAATTTCGATGATAGTAAGTGTGCGTATTATAACAAGTTAATGTAAAGTAAGACGTCATAGAATGTGAAGGTAAGAGTTTTAATCAGGGCTCGAAATGGACAGAGCAAAACAGAATTGGAATATGTTCTGTTTCTTAAAACTTTGGACGTCTTCCGTTCCCTTTTGTAGGAAACAGTGTGTACCATTTCGGTCCATTTTAGTCTGTAATGAAATATACTGGGGAAAAAAAAAATCGAAGGTAACAAGAAACGACGTATCAATAACAAATGTGGAAAATTTTGTAGCTGCAAGCACTCCTACAGTTTGCAGTTGCAATTTGAGCACAACATTCTTACATTGCTAGTATAATTATAGTACCCTTTTTAAATGGAAGATGTTTCACAGCCTATATTATTGATAAGCTAAATAAGTATATTTCACTTTACACTGACTTTATAACATAGTGCGGAAATGAGCAAACCAACTTTTTTGTATTTCAAATTTGATTAATAATTTATGGAGTTACCTTCACGTTTCAGTTCCCATTGAATTATCAAACATCTGAAGGAAAAACAGAGCATTCAATCATTTGCTTAATGAATGTTTGTCTTACATAATAATGTTAATAAAAAAGAAAGAATCAAGAAAGACAGTGTAGTTTTGTACTATGCTCTCACAAACTCCCCAGGTAGGTATACTGCAATTTTAAATAAGTCTGAATTTTAAATTTTAATAAGTAAACATTTTGACAAGATTTAAACTAAAACGCGAAAATAATGAGTGGAAAATAATATGATACGTTCAATTGGTTAAATTTTAAGTTTTATTAGCATTCAGTTTTGTAGAAATTTTCGTTCAGTCAGATAGATTAAACTCTCTTTGGTAGAGGTTTCCATTTTGATCCCTGGTTTTAATTAGTAGGAAGCAATATATAAATGGGAATACTATTAATATAGTTACTTAAATCAAAAGTTTGTTACCCATTACGTTCTCCCTTCTTCATTTTTAACAGAAAATAAGCTCCGAAAATATGAACATTTTGAGAACACAAGTGCTGTTGGCTAGGAAACATAAGACAAAATTTAACTACAGAAACTATTGAGAGAAATGAAGATAAAGAGAATGAATCTCAACTTTCCTCAAAAGTTGTGAAAACAAATAAAAGTGAATGTATTATTAATGATTTATATACTGAGAGCACTGGAAACAAGCTTCGTGGTTTAGATTCAAATAAAAATATACTGCTCTAGGTATGGAATGGAATGAGAAAGGTCTTAATACTGGAGAAACTCTGATAGAGAAAAGGAGTGGTGGTGTTGAGTTACATGCAAATGAACACAAGGATTACACTATTTTATAACTGTCACCTTTAGGAGGAAATAAAGTAAATTGAAATTCTCCATTCAGATGATATCCCTCAAGGGGAATTTTTTGTTTAATTGGGGGTGAAACTGAACCACATTCTGAGGACAATAATTGTCAATTTATTCAAAGTGATACTGCTTTTTATATAAGTGATGTCACAGAAAACAAAATCAATCACATTCATACTAGAGGAAGAAAGTGCAAAAGAAATTTAGTACGAGAACCTACGTGGACGTCAGCATATAGGGGACCAGAAGATCTGGAAGTAAATGGGAGTGTGGTAATGAAAGACCAAGTAGGATAATGGGAACTATATGCAACTGCAAGTATTGCAAAACTCTAACAGATAGTGACAGGAAAGAGAACTTTCAACCTTTCTGGAGGAAGCCGGATGAAAAAAAAGTCATGGTGCAATATCTCATAGATAAAACGTAATGCAAAGGACGAGAGAAATATGAAAAATGAAGTTTCCAGAAGAACAAACAGTTTTAGTTTTCATTTACACAAAAACGGTACAAGAGTAAGGGTCTACATAAAAGTGATAAATCCGTGAATAAAGGGGGAACCTTGAATGCAACAAGTGAACCAAATGGGCATGTGAAATATGAAAATGAAAGAAAACACGACGTGAGCAAAGAAAAGAAAATACATGTATCATTATACATACTTAAGCTTTCATGACTAGCGTCAACATTATTAAAATTCTTAAAACAAACCGGGCTTTTTGGCCATGGTCTAAACGATAAAACATTGTTTGACATTCCAGCAGGCAGAAGATACCCACTGGAATGTCGGGGGAAAGTCAGGCGATGTTTTATGGTTTAAACCATGGCCAAAAAGCCCAGGTTGTTTTACAAATTTTAAAAACTTGTATTACTCTTTGAAGAGCTCCCAAAGATGGAATCTCATTACTGCAGAATTACATCTTCAAAAAAGTATCTAGAGCCATCATGCACTTCAAAATCAGCATGAAAGATCCTCTGAGAGAAAGAAAGTTAAGGCATTGTCTATAAAATCATTTCATGAGGTATTTTATGATATGAATCTAAGCCTCTTTAGTCCCCAAAAGAGATAGATGTGATCTTTATTGCAGCTACGACTCTGGAAACATATCAGAAGATACTTACAGTTCACATATCAGCAAAATTAAAAGACAAGCTGCGAAGCATGTGTATATAATGGAGCTAGAGTCTGTATTGTGTGTCCAAACTTGAAGGCTTTGGCCATATATTATAAAATGAAGCTTAAGGTTCATAACTTCATTTATAACGTTGTCGTCCTCCGTGGACTAGTGGTACCATGATAGTCTCTAGTTCCCAAGGTCGCGGGTTCAAACCCAGCGGAGTGCAATGGATTTTTTCGGGCGTAAAAATTCTTAGTGAGGTTTCCTTCGGAAGGGAAGTAAAGCCGGTGTCCCGTGTCATAGATTTACGGCACCTGATAAAGAGGCCTCTGAGCAAAAGTACCGGTCTTTCACACCCAATATAGAATGGGACGCTAAGAACCACAGCAGTTAAAGAGCGTCCATAAATAAAACTCAATTCAATTCAATTTATAACATGAAAAACTGGAAATGGCTATTGTTATGTATGGCACGAGAGTGAAGGAGAGCTCAGTGCTAATGAATATGCTACAATTTTGTGCAGTTTCATCTCAAAGCATGTAATGTGTGACAAAAAAGATGAAATAATATTTTACAGTGATGGTTGTGACAATCAGAATAGAAATGTGACATTAGCAAATGTGTTACTTGATTTGACTAACAAGATGAACGTCTTCATAGTTCAAAAGTATTTGCGAAAAGGGCACACAAAAATGGAATGTGATGATATGGGGTTTAAGGGCCCTAAACATCTAGGGTCATCAGCGCCCTTACAATGTGTAAAATTTAAAACCCAAAAACTAAAACACGTACACAAACTCACTATGTCAAAAAACTAAAAAACAAAACACCAAAGTCTAAAAACCAACAGACTAAAAACATGGTCAATAAGAGAGTAAAACATGTCAAGAACTGTAGAATATGAGGGACATGAGCGTCACATGTCTGCCGGGGAGAAGAGCCCCAGTAAAACAATAGAAAGTCACAAACCCAAAAGATGCTCAGCGCATCAAATGCGCCAATTAAAACCACTGTCACTTATAAAACGTAAAAGACATTCTACACATGCGCATCGTCTGCCAAAACGTTGGCTATGTAGGCCCACACGAACGCGCAACGGAGCTAAAACTTGACACTCTGTTAAACTGTGATGCACCATTAAGGGCGAATCATACTGCACACAGAGTGGTGCGGGGTCACCACTGAGTAGGTATCTATGACTAAAAAGGCAATGTCCGATTCGTAAAAGAACTAAAAGTACCTCTTCCTGATGTGAAGAA
Organism: Deroplatys truncata; assembly: GCA_030765065.1. Lineage (NCBI taxonomy): Eukaryota > Metazoa > Arthropoda > Insecta > Mantodea > Mantidae > Deroplatys > Deroplatys truncata. Next base: position 205,154,011 of record CM060988.1, read on the forward strand.
CGAGAAGAGGTACCCCAGACTAACAGAAGAGGTTTAACCTCCCGCAACTTGTTCCCCCGGAGGGCCGTCCACTCATCGCGCCAAAGCGAGAGGATGCGGCGACGTAAAATAAACCACAAATGTGACAAGGGAACAACAGAGGTAAAAAATCTGGGTGATAAAATCGCCGATTTGGCAGCGGCATCGGCAGACTCGTTACCTGAGATGCCCACATGACCTGAAATACACCCGAAGGAGACGCTGATAGCAGAAGCACCAAACGAGTGGAGCAGGTCATGTATGCGCTGTACGAGGAAGTGGTAATTGTACAGCGCATTAATACTCTGAAGGGCACTGAGAGAGTCCGTACAAACAACACAGTGCCGCTGAATGTATAAAACAGATTGATAAAGACTAAAAAGTTTGGCGGTAAAAATCGAACATTGCCCAGGTAAACGAAAGGTAAAACTATGCTCACCAAAAACAAAGGCACACCCTACTCCAACATCAGTCTTAGACCCAAATGGAATGTGATTCAATGCATTCTTGCATAGAGAGGAAATATACACACCTGCAAGCTAAGCCATACTTTCTTTAAGGCACACCCTACTCCAACATCAGTCTTAGACCCAAATGGAATGTGATTCAATGCATTCTTGCATAGAGAGGAAATATACACACCTGCAAGCTAAGCCATACTTTCTTTAAGGCACACCCTACTCCAACATCAGTTTTAGACCCAAATGGAATGTGATTCAATGCATTCTTGCATAGAGAGGAAATATACACACCTGCAAGCTAAGATATACTTTCTTTAAGGCACACCCTACTCCAACATCAGTTTTAGACCCAAATGGAATGTGATTCAATGCATCTTGCATAGAGAGGAAATATACACACCTGCAAGCTAAGACATACTTTCTTTAAGGATTACAGTTCATTGAAGACATCCAGGCATCAAGAAAGGGGATCCTACAGTCAATGACATGTGTTGCCTGACATGACAGCGTGGTTCAAAGTTGATTTCAAAGGTAAATAAAGTATCAATCCTGAAAAAAATGCAAATTTTGAATAAGCACTTATATATTATCTTTCTTCTCAGATGATTCGAACGACCTGTAGTAGTGAAAAATCTTCTGAGATGATAGCTGCTGGCGTGTACAGTGCTCTCCTGAAGATTAAGAAAGACAAATTAATTGACTTGCAGGCACTGAAGCCATTGGTTCCAAAACACTTCCATTCATTTTATGACAATTGACTTATGAACAGGATAATTACATAGAAGACTTTGCAAGTTTATGTAATTATAGAAAAGTACAAGAGAACATGGTTCAAATATAATTATTTGTATGATTTTTCTCATGTCACTGACGTTAATACCAATTGATTAATTATCGGACTCCACCCTGTTCTTACCTCAACATTAACAAGTCCTACTACTGGCGCCTCTTCTGTTTCGCTTGCTGAGTGCAATACTTCGTACTCCACTGCCTCTACTTCTTCTTCTTCTTCTTCATCATCACCATCTTGTTCGTCAGCAGTGACTTGTCTCAATGGTGACCCTTCTCTTGCTGGAAATCAAAATTTGAACATTCAAAGGTGTAACTATTGACTTTTACACGAGCACTGATGGTGAACTAAAGCCAAACCTTTACTTGGTCACAAAACATACAAAATGACACAAGAGTGAAAATTTTGATGCATTAATGTCCATTCACAATGAAATGTAAGTGTTAACATAAGTGCAGGCGTGAGGGGAGACCATTCACAATGCAGCCACAGGCGTAAACCAAGAAGTTTGCACAGGCTCTTAGATACTTAAATTAATTGCAGAGATCTTACGAGCGTACTGCAACAATAAAATTGAAAACCATGACCAGAACCTTAGACCACGGCCTTCCAGCCCGGAAGATTTTAATGTTTTATCGATTAACTCCGGCCGTGAAAGCCTTTGTACTTATTCATGACCAGAAAGTTTACCGAATACTTTACAAATAAATAGGTCAAAAAAATATACATATGCACAGCTGACTCAGTGCATTAGTGATGTTGCGATTGTTTCACAAAATATTGAAAACCGTTATTTGTGCAAGTATTGAAACTGCAGGTGCAAAAAGTACGACTTATGAGAGCCAAGAAATATAGGCACAGATGGTGGATTCGTCTATTAAATCAAAGAAGCATTTAGCTCAGAGACTACCATAACTTCTAGAGATGATGACCCACAAGCAAACGGAAGAGTAGCATGTATGTACATTAGATGGCATAAAATCTTGCATCTGCTGTTAAATAGCAGACAATGCACACTTCTTCCTCTATGCACGCATATGTAAGCATAATGTTTGGAGTTTGCAAACTCTTGTGTTGCACGACTATGTAAAAAATTAAATTGAGTTTTATTTATGGAAGCTCTTTAACTGCTGTGGCCCTTAGTGTCCCGTTCTGTATTGGGCGTGGTAATTATGCTCAGAGGCCTCTTTAACAAGCTTGAGGTTCTTTTAGGTGCTGTAAATCTACAACACAGGACCACTGACTTTACTTTCCTTCCAAAGGAAGCCATGCTAACGATATTTACACACACAAAAAAAAAAATCCATCGCCCTCTGCCGGGTTTTAACCCACTACCTCGAGGACTAGAGGCTAGCATGCTAACCACTACACCACAGAGCACTATGACTATGTGAACGCTACCATTAAATAACTTGGCCACAAAATAGTGATGGATCAAAGGAGTTGGAGTCGTTTCAAAGGAACACTTCCCCCTTTGGAAGTGTGAAGTAACCATTCCAAAACCAGCACTTCCTTACTTTCAGTCACTTCCAATTCCGTTGTCGGAGTTACTTCCACTTCCAATTGCATCATTCCATTGCTATTCCAATACCTAATCCGTTTTGCGCTATGCTGTTGTGTGTATTATTTAGAAGTTGCCATAACATTCCTTTATGGTAAATGAGATGACATCGATGCAGCCTGTGTCACGTTGCAATTTCAGAAAAAATGTTTAAATAAATTAAGTCAATAATTCCGACTCAAGTACTGATCAATTCGAGTTTGTGTCATTTATGCAAAATTGAGGTTAAATGTCCTATTGAATACGACAAATTCAATGAACGCCTGCAGTTGAACATTAATACATACTTCCAAAAAATACTTATAAACTTCCTTTTTTTCCCCCTGATGTGTGGTCCAATACCAATTATGCTCCCATGAGATGAGCCAATTTTTTTTAGTTATATTTCATCTACTCGTACTTCCTATGTCATGTAATAGTGATTTTAATAAGGGAATATTGCAGTAAGTTGAACGTTATGTACAGAATTCCAAAAGTATGCAAAAGCTTGGTTTTTTCTGATGTAATCATTTAATTCCAATTTCTAGTTACATGTCCACCTACTACTTTGCACGTCATGTAGCAGTTATAATAATATAATATTGCAGTATGTCTGTAGGCAAATATTGCATTTTAACTTCCTAAAGCGACATTTAATGTTGACTGTGAAATTTAGCCTTAAAATTACCAGATGAGTCCTTTACGTGAACAACACGACTTATGCATAATTACCAATTTAAAATATATTTTTCATTTGTTACATGGTCACTGTGAGCAAAATAACTTTGTGAAACGAGAAAACTCTTAAAGCACCATAATTAGCGACACAAAGTTACAATAGTATTTAATTATGAATTGTCATACGTCAAATAGCCTCATTTTAAATCAGCTGAAGCTGATAAACATTACTTTCAGTTTCCCCATCCTCATGTTGGTACTCTACATTGCATCCGCTTCATTGTTGGCTATCTACGTAGATTAGTAGTCATCAACAGCTGATAATTCTGCATATATACGTGTAGTCAAGACGAACAATTTGTAATTTACATTCTTCTGTATTTGCTAACCTATATATTTTCACAAACTTGAGTAATACCTTAAGAATTTAAACTATTAAACTGCCTAAAGGCAGTAAATTTTCTCCCACAGACTTATGGTTCAAAAGGGTAAATAAAATGAATGTAAATTGAAGCGTAACACTTTTTATTAAATTCTCAAAATGTTCCGCTTCAAAATAACATAAAAATCAGTTCCTAGAGATTATGAGTATATTTAAATTCATTTCCCAAAAGAACGTTTTGTATTTGCTAGGAACCACATTTTTTGCAAAAGAATTTACCTCCATACTGTTTATAACCTAAACGTTTAACATGCAATGCTACAATATTTTACGAAGTATCTAGGCATAAGTTTCAGTCTTAAACCCAGCGTTGCGTTCCGTTAATTATATATGCTTTACAGCAAACGGAATTACAAATAATTCATGTATGTAGGGTCTGCATTACTATATATGATATTACCAATATTGCTTTGTAGTTTATTATACAACGGGGATAAAAGCACAACAAACTAGCGTAGAATTACAAGTCATTAAATCACAAACACTTGTTTATCTGACAGGACACATGTGTGGCATATCATTTGTAATGCTCCCTGTTCATAGACATGGGGAAGTCATTCTGGAGTAAAACAGTGCAAGTATTTTCACCAATACTCTGGAATAAAGAAGTGGAAGTACCTTCAATGGAACTAGTTCCACCAAAGGCCAGAACTAGTTCCTTGAAACGACTGCAGAGTGGAAGCTTTGGAAGTAGTTCCGGTGAAGTAACGTGCTCAACCCATTACTACTGCAAAGTCTTGTGCTTATATTTTATTGTGAATGGGCACTTACGTTCAATGGCTTTCTCTACCCACTGCCGTTTACTACTTTCTCTACCATGTACATAGTAGGTAGAGAAGATATTGCGTTCAACTCAAAAATTAATGCTAGGTTTTTATCAGGAGTACATGTTTTGAGTCCCTGAATAAAAAAAAAAAAAAAAAAAAAAAAAAAAAAAAAAAAAAAAAAAAAAAACAGAATTTTAGAAAATGGTTCATGTCTCTGAACAGCATAACTCAAAAACGAAAAGTTGGATAAACACCAAACTTGGACTTTAGGTTCAGTACCTTACAATGATGCGACATGAAGATTTTCAAGAAAACCCTCCGATCCCAAGTTACCCTTTATGTGGAAGATTTTTCAAAATGTTTATTTTATCAAGAATGATGATTTATATTAAAATATACGAAAGATATTTATATGAGCAAAGCATATATCCTGAATTTTCTGGGAAAGCCTGTGAAGTCCTCTTCATTTGGAAGGAATTTTTATAACCTTGTATAACCGGTAAATGTTATGCGATAGATGAAAATGCACTACACGAAAAATGTAGATTTCTTTAAAACACACAATTTATTTCAAGTAACTTTTCTTTTCTGGCATCAGCTGTATATTTTTTGTATTTCTCATTAAAAAATTTCCAGAATTCTGTAGTTTAAGAAAAAATACACATTTATAGTGTTATAGCCATTTTAAGGTATTTAGCATGGAGTGCATAGTTTTAAATCAAACACAAGTATGATATGAGATTTCTTGGCTGCTTGAACAGACAGAAACTTTGCTAAATGTTATTTATCGAGAGAACTGTGACAAATGTTGGGCTCTTGTATGGTTTCAGATGCATAGGAAAAGGCAAAAAAAGGTGATGTCCTGCTTTATAGGATGTTAAGCATTCTTTTTCTTCCTTCTGCTCCTCCTTTTAAGTTGAGTGATCACACTATTTAAACAGAAATTGAACAGAACTAAGAGGTTTGCAAACATTCAGGTGATCAAAATTCACACTTAAAATTACATCCTCATGAATTCAACTATTGTGTTGAAATGTTGAGGTGTGCCATTACTGCTGATTTAAATACTGTCAGTTTTGTTTGAGCTTAATCCTTTCTGGTAATTCATTCAAAAATTTGTTTGCCAAGTAGTTAGAGACTGTTCTGATACTTTTTGTGCTTGTTCTTTGTCTTGTGAAATATGGTTTAAAGGAGTCCCTTTAGTTTTCTCCTAAATTTACTTGTATTATATTTTTTTCCTAGTAAAAGAACTTTTTTAGAATTGGGAGTGGTCCCCTATAATACAATTCCATAATTTAATCTTGTGTGCATATAAGCATTACACATTTTTAAGTCATAATAGTAGTACTACTAGTGTAATGTGCTACACACATAAAATGAACCTGCATTATCTTGTCTTGCATGACATTAATTTGTAGTGTGAATGTTTATGTTAGTGATAATAGGATCGTGTAGGTTGTTTACTAGATGACATGTTCAATACTACGTACTATCAGTTCTCGTGAAGAAACAATGAGGGGTTCCTTAACATTCCCACTCTTTCATGGATGTGACAGTCTATAAACATTTAATACTGGTTATCCTGCATAATAGAGGCCCGTCTTCTGCTGGCAGCGGCCTGGGCATGCCTTAAGGAGCTTGAGCGTTGCCAACCATAGGAAATGAATGCACAGTAGATAACAACATTATAACACGAAATTCATGGTGCAGCGCAGTTATTTCAAATACATAGAAGGAAAGCAAGCACAAATCGAAATCTGGAAAAGACGTGTAAATTAGGTGAAATATCAGGAGCATACGAGAGGATGGAGGGATGCCGATGGTGATGAGAGGCTCGGGACCCTGGGTGCGCCAAACCCGTACTCACACGAAGTGAGCCCCTGGGGAGATACTGAACATATCCCACTTTTCGTTTTTGAGTTATACACACACGGACGTTTCCACAAATGCTTTAGATTCCGGTAATAGTAATAATAACAACGATAAATAACACGCGTGCCGTCTATATATACAACTACAATAGCTCGCTGTACATTGCGTGCATGGGTTGGCTACATGTTACGTCTACAGCGTGTTTTCCATTTGCACCGTTGGCAACAACCACCTAGACCACGCCGCTATTATGCAGGATAACCATCGTGTAGGTTGTTTACTAGATGACATGTTAAATACTACGCAATATCGGTTCTCGTGATAAACCAAGAGGGGTTATGAGTGTTCAGTAACATTCCCACTCTTTCATGGATGTGACAGTCTATAAACATTTAATACTTACGTCTTACATACTTTTCTTATTTTTAATACATTTATATAGAATTACTTACAAACATCATCTGCAATTGTGGCGTCGGAATCATATTCAACGTCCGGGTCCATGGTAGTTAATGCTTACCCTGTCAGTGAATTAAACTGTCACCATAAATGTATGTTTCATTACCTCGCAAGCTGAAGGATGAGATTATATAAATAGTCGACATTTTAAACGTTTCCCCAGTTCGCTAGTGCAATTTTAATTCAAATTCAGGTTGCTGTTCTTCGCAACTTTTCGCCGCTATTTCTCGCTGCGCTGGTGTCAGTAAAACAGGTTAGCCAACATACAACTCATTTGAACCAAGGAGTAAATAATTTTCACTATACTCTCTGTTTTTAACCTTCGATTGGAATAGTGGAGAAAAAAAACTTCAAATACACTCATATATAAGAGAGAAAACCGCACCCTCGTCAGGAGGCCATCGCCAACGCCGCAGAAGCCGACCAGCTTCCCGCCTCACCGCTGCCACCAGACGGAGCATCCAGCGCCATCGCAGCCAACCGCACACCTCAGAACCGCGTGCACGCACGCCACTCCGCTGTTGTCCGGGGAGTTCATCGACAGCTACCGGACACTCTACTCCTCACCGCCGCGCAGCGCTTTTGGCCGTCTGCAGCCAGGGCGACGCGAATTCGCAACATCAGAGGTCCTACACCACTTGTCAGGCTCATCTTTTTGGAAGAGGGCGATTACTTGGCCGCCCTTGACGCAGGACTGCCCTTGTTAGGGCAAACCCTGCAGCTCGAGGCAAGCCGTAGTACTCGTCCAACACCATGCCGCCGCTGCTGCCTGTACGGGCACACAGACTCAACATGCGACGCCGCGCCCCGCTGCCATTACTGTGGTAGTGGGACACTCACAGCCGACTGCAGGGCGCACGACCTGACTCAACGATGCCGCTTCTGCGCCTCCTGCGGGAGCAACGGGCATTTCACCGGTCAGGCCGTGTGTCCACTCTACCCTCGCAGAGCTACGCCGCACGTCGCTGAAACGACGCAGAGCCCAACATCTCCACCGCAGTTCATCGCACCACCTCCCCAGGCTCAGGCTCCGAGCATCACGACCGACGCTGCCCCTGAAATACTCCAGAAACTGGAGGACATTCAGGCTGAACTACTGCACTTGTCAGAGAAGATTGCGAGCCTGGAGGAGGAAGTCACCGAACTCCGTTTCGACATCAACCCCAGACCAGATCCCGATGCTATCAGGTTCCCGGTCGTCACCTCTGTGATGTTGACGGACAAAGTAGCCCACATCACCAAGATCGTCAAGGCGGAGGTAGCAGGCCTTGCGACGATGCTGGACGAGAGACTTCCGCCGCCGACATTCAGCCATTCTCAGGCAGCAAAGTTTCGCGGTGGCCGGTCCGGCCGCTAGCGCAGACATGCCTAACAACTTCCTTTTCATTCCTTACACCCTGAATTCCGAATGGCGCAGGTGGGAACTGCTGCCGCACATTCACCCCTAACTTCCTTTCACACTGCACTCCTGAATTCCCAAGGGCGCAAGTAGGGCCTTGGTCATGCTTGCGTCCTGGCGCCTCTCCTTCACCTGGCTAAGCCCTAGTGGCCAGCCAATATATCCTTACCCTGAATACGCCGGTGCAACAGCGGTACGGCCGCATTATCACACAGAATTCCTCTTTCTTCCTTCTTCCTATTTCCATTCCGGTGGAGTTTTTAGTGGGTATGCCGACTAATGGTGATTCCCACACTCTCAGTCTCGACTCCCATCGGGGCTGGGGTAAGTGAATAAATCATTTTCTCCTCCACTCGAAAAAAAAAATGTGCATAGTGATATAAAGTTTATTCTTGTCCTAGTCTTATTATTGATGTCCTTTCTTTGCAATTTTGCGCATGGTATCTTTCGCAGTGTTTGTTGCACATTTTGCACACGCATTCTTCTTCTGATTGGTGGAATCTTTGGTTTCGGCATAGTTTGTGATGAAACCCGTGTGTTGCATTTCTTGTCAGAGTTGGTAATTTGGATGCTTTCAATCTGCTGTCGTTATTGCGTCTGTTGTGTAGAAGTCCGGCCATATAGGGGAGGTCCGAAGCTACAGAGTAACTCCAGGAGCACAGTCTCAGCTAAAATACACTCATATATATGCAATTCACAATGGAGCGACACTAGCAAACGAGACATGAGCGACCAGACGATCAACCATAGGAATTCAGCATGAACACGTCAAAATCTTGAAAACGAAAGCTGAACCGGAATTTATATTTGGCTGGTTAATTGATCCCACCGTGAGCAACTCTCTGGAATATTGAACACACAATAATGAAGTATTAGGATACGTAATAAATACCCATTACTAAGAAAAACCTTTTTTTAATAATAGGATCAATTTAGAAAAATAACACTTGGTATACATTCCACCACGCATTATAAAAAACATTAAAATTGTGGTTAAGCGTAAACAACCAACATTTCGAGAGAAAACTTCCCAAAATTACTGTAAAACAACAGTAAGGAATGTGTCAATTAACATCGCATGCAATCTGTCCTATGTATTGAATACTCGCCTGTTGCACGACTTTGATAAAATTCTTCTTTCAAGGACAAACAAGGATATAGTACCTATGTCTCATTTATTGCTTAATAAATATATATACAAAATTGTATTAGAACGGAAAGGTATGAACCCAGCAAACATAAAAGCATGGTAGAAAGAGATTAATGAATAATATACTATTTGCAGATGATGAGGTATTAATTGCGGAAGCAGAAGATGAATTCAAACAAATGTGAAAAAATTTCTGATCTGATACATTCACATGACTTTCCCTGCTTTCTATCGTTTACTAGTGGACACACAAATTATTCTTATTCAGCTTATTTGTCTATCTACTACATTTTAATCCAAATAAACCTATACAGAAATAGCTACATTACACTTTTCGTTATGGATGAATGTAGAAAAATGCACAATATGCATTTAAAGGACACTTTCATTTTCACTGTGAGCAGAATCTTGATGGATTCTCGTCTTTGTTCACAACCCATGACATATCACACACTTTCCCATATTTTTTACATTTGCATTCTGATCCTGGATGGTGGTATCTTCTGTCTGCACAAATTAGGTGGTGAAAACCATGCACTGCGAATCTGAGTCACAATATGCCGTAGTTCATTGTGGCTTTACATCCAGTTTTGGGAGATCACATCTGTACTATAAAAATTGCTCCATATCTCCGCTCTTTTGTAGTAGCTCTTAAATTAAATTGAGTTATATTTATGGACACTCCTTAACTATTATGATACTTAGCGTCTAATTCTATACTGTGCATGAAAGATAGCTAAGTTTGCTGAGGCCTCTTTATCCGCCTCTTTGAGGTTTTCATACGCCGTAAATCCATGGCAAGGGACCACTGGCTTTGCTTCCCTTCGAAGGAAGTCATGCTAAGGATTTTAATGGCGGAAAAAATCCATCGTCCTCCGCGGGTTTGAACCCGGGAACTGGAGGCTAGCATGGTACGACATAGTAGCTCTTACATAAATTCTTCAAAGACTTTCGTGTTTGGGAGTAACAGCCTTAGTCTGAGGTCCTCCACGTGTAATTGTTCTCTGGCTAGAATACACACCAGACAAAATGGCGTATGTTTTGAGAGGCACATTGCTTTCTAAGGTTATGTTGCTTTGGTTCCATTATTTGCTTCTTTTTTAAGGTGTGTCCATATATTTTCAACTCCATAAGTGGGGATAGGTGAGATCTTGATGTGAAATAGTTTCATGGCTGTGCTTAGTGCCAGTTTACTGAGCTGTTTTATGTCGTTCATCTCTTTTATCGCTACTGTTGCTCTGTCTTTGACTTGTAATATAAAAACATTACCAAATGTTTGGAAGGTAATATAGGTAAAATATATTATCTTATTTAAAGGCCTGGACTTCCGAAAGAAGGATGCCTGTTTCCCTCCTCGTATGAATAAACATGGAGACGGTCTCGTTATCATTTACAGTGAGTTTGTTTCCTTCTGCCCATTCCCACTAGGAGTTTTGTAGGTTATCTTGTGATGATGAGACAATAACAATATCATCAGTGTATATATACACTACAACATCCCACAATATTGCTGCTTTCATGACGTCCGCCGTCGCCAACATAAAAAATAGCAGACATTTCGTTATACAGTCTTGTAGGAATTAAAGGGAACAAGGAAAATTTTGCTGCATTTTCCAAACAACTGTCAGCACTGTGCTTATAATGAAATTAAATGCACTCTGGCCAATGCTGCTTGTTGTTTCACATGTCAATTGTTGTGTGGCAGTTGGTTTTCGTTAATTGCTGTATGACAGTTGGTTTTCACTTCAAATACGCATTTGTTTGGACGTGGTCGAGTTGTATATTTCTGTTGTAATAATTGTAAATTTCGATCTTCGATGGATACGACTCCCACGAAGCGAAATGCGATTCTGGCATTAGCACAAAATACTTCTATTACGCAAAGAGAGATAGCTACAAAGTTCGGTGATGGTGTAGCCACTGTAACTCGAATTATTCATCAGTAAAAAGAGACTCGCTTCATTACACCAAAGAAAAAGGGGAAATGTGGATATAAAAAAGAAAACTTCACCAACTGATGACTGCTTTCTCCTTAGGAAAAGCAAAACAAGCCGTAGGCTCATTGCTGTGGACTTGACTCGCGACGGGAGGGACAGGGAAGTGAATTTAGATGCATCTAATGTCCGTCGAAGACTTTTGCAGTTGGAAGAAAATCTCGAAAACCCGTGCAGAAACAACTTCTTACACAAGTAATGAGTAAGAAACGCCTCTTAAGGGGGCGCGCTCATCGGAATTGGACACTGCAAGACTGGAAAAAAGTCATTTTCTCTGATGAGACTCATTTAGATGTGCAAGGTCGGAGGGTTCAGTATGTACGCCGAGCAAATAATAAACCTGCAAAATCAGCACATTTTCAAGAGGTTGCAAAACATCCTGAGAAAAAAATGTTTTGGTGCTGTTTCACTTATGAATGACTAGCGCCTTTAATTCCAGTTGAAGACATGATGAAAAGTGATCAGTACATCATAGTACTGGTGAGTTGTTCGTGAAATCCAGAAAAGGTTTCCGGAAGGCGGCGGAATTGTTCAGCAAGATTTAGCTACCTGCCACACTTCTAAGAAAGTGAAGAAATTCTTCAAATATAGCAATGCTCATGTGCTTGACTGGACAGGGAATTTTCCTGACATTAACCCCTTAGAACATTTGTAGGCTATTTGCAAAAAGAGACTTGCAAACTTAGACTGTTGTACAAAAGAACGTTTGATATTAACTTCAACTCCAGTGTGGTTTCATGATGATCTGAAAAATATGTGTTCCAATCTTGTGGAGTCAATGCCTAAATGTGTAATGGAACTTATAAAACAGAAAGGATAACATATTAAGTATTAGCAAATGTAAATAGGGAGCAATTTATGATTAGATTAATAAAATCATGTAAAATGCTGTCTTATTGCTCTGTTCTGATAATTACCACGGGACTGTAGATACAATGTGGACAGTGACAGTCATGTGCTTAAGAACTGGACGTTATATGCTGGCCTTAAAATTGCTTTCATGCACTCGCGACAAACAGTTGAATGTTGAAATGACCTTAAAAGAATGATAAAGAAATGAACAATTCGAACCTTTAATAACAATGTCTCAGAAACGGCTTTTGACACAAAAAACTTATTTTAAATTAAATTGTGTATTTTAAACAGATCTACATTTTTTGTGTAGTATATTTTCGTTTATGCTTAACATTTACCAGTTATACAAGATTACTCAAAGTACCCTCCGAATTAAGACTTCATAGGTTATTTCCCGAAAATCCAATATGCACATTTTAATTGTCATGTAAGTATTTTTAATACATGGTATATTAATTAGGATCGTTAGACATTTTTTATAAAATATAACATTTCCAAAAATGTTCTATGTAAAGGTTAGTTTGGGTGTTTTTTTTTTGAAAATCTTCGTGTAGCGTCTTTATAAGACATTGAACCTAAATACTAAGTTTAGTATTTATCCGACTTTTCATTTTTGAGTTATGAACAGTCGAAGACACACACGTACGGACATATTTCCAAAAATACTTTATTTGGATTCAGGGTGCCTCAAAACACGTATTTCGGGGAAAATTCCGTATGGAATTTTGGTGGAATGCAATACTTCTACTTAGTATACGTAGTAGAGAAAGTAAAATCTCAATTAGATATTACAAATATATGATATGAAGATATCAACAAGAAAATCTAAATATGTGGGTATGGAAAGGAAAAGTAATAATAAATATTCAGATAATAGAACAAATGAATGCTTTTAAATACCTAGGATGTAAAATATGAGTTTATAAAACGAATAGAAAGATAGAAATAATTATGATCAAATACAGCTATAAAGATATGTCTTGGGAAATTAACGAGGAAGAAAATTAAATGAAGACTGCATAATGTAATTGCAAAACCAATATTACTATAAGGAAGTGAAGCATGGATGTTTAAGCAAGGACAAGAGGAGAATAGACTTCGAAAATGAGATTTCTGATATCGTTGAGGGGAATAGCGCTACGAAATAAAGTCAGAGGTGCAAACATAAGGAAAAAATTAGAGATGAAATGAACAATGGTAGAAGATGTTATACAACATCCAAAAAACTGGGAGGTCGGAGCTGGCCAGGATTGGATGATCGATCTTCAGTGCATGCTACGTATTTTGAAACTATTTATCAAATACTTACTTCGGCGAATGTTATTTTCTATACTAGCAAATACGTTGAAACCAGTAAACTCATAATTAGTGTCATTCATCAATACTTCAGTATATTTACATAAGAGTATTCTAAACTGTACGCCTGTATTAAAGGTACAGCCTTAGGCATGGACTCTCACACAGTTAACAATGTATGTGCGTTCACACGTACAAAGCCCCTCCTGGATGAATACGATCTGCTCACAGAAAACCTAAGTATCCTAGTCCTTGTTAAATCTAAAATTAATGAATGTTTAAACCCGGCGGAGGGCTATGGATGTTATCGGGCTTAAAAATCCTTAGCATGGCTTCCTTCGGAAGGGAAGTAAAGCCAGTGGTCACATGTCGTAGATTTACGGCACGTAAAAGAACCTCAAACCTGATAAAGAGTCCTTTGAGCAAAATTACCGGTCTTTCACGCCCAATATAGAATGGGACGCTAAGGACCACAGTAGTTAAAGAGCATCCATAAATAAAACTCAATTTATTTCGGAAGGAAAGCAAAACTGGTGGTCCCGTGTCGCAGATTTACGGCACGTAACATAATCCCAAGCGTGATAAAGAGGCCTCTGAGCAAAATTTCGAATGTTTCATGCCCAATATAGAGTTGGACACTAGGAACCACAGCATTAAAGACCGTCCATAAATAAAAGCTCATTTTCACAAATGAATGTAATTCCAACTGAAGCAGTATATATTATATGCATATTGTATACATTGTGATTTATGTGTGTAAATATTTTAGTTACAAGAAACTGAATTTAAGTGTAAAACCAAATTTAGTGGTGCCGCTAGGCTGGCTTCCTGGACATGCCTCCTTCAACAGCGCACAAGGATGGACGAAGTAAATGGCGTGATAGATATGGCATTTGCCAGATGACTCGAAAATCCGTTGACATAGGGGAGGAGCGAGATTCCAGGGATTTCTAAAGATGTTTGCTGACGTGAGCCAATAAGGCTAGTTGAAACAGATTTAAAATACATAAATGAGCGAATGAGATTCAATGTACCTAAACGCCCGGTAAAAACAGCTTTTGCAGGCACTAGTATTGTATAAAAGGGGGTGCGAGAATAAAACAGGGCGCATTTTCAAGATTAACATTCTGTTTGCTTCGCGCTAAGTCATCTGCTTATAACAGGTTGTATATAGAAAAGAATGAGGCGTGTTAAGGGTTTGGCGAGTGGCAATGACGTAGTGTCAACAGTTAATGAAGTCAAGTGCAAATAATTAAAAAAGTCCCGTGTAAATAATCAGTGTTCATTCATCCACCTGTACGACCACAGCTGAGATAAGGGTATATAGGCAAGGGCGACGGAGACTACATCTTGGTAGCTAATAAGCCGCCCACACGTACTTATCGCCTCAGAAAACAACCCATAAAACCATCCGGCACATAGATGGCGACCAATATACAAAGTCCAAACAGCAGGTGGAAACCACGGACGCCAGCATCGACGTAAGGACATTTCCGGCTGTGACGCCCTTGAATACCGTTTTTCAATATCGACGCCAGTAATATAATTTTTTAGCATCGACGACAGGAATACTGTTTTTCAACATCGACGCCAGAAATACCATCTTTCATCGCCAAGAATGCGACTTTTCAAAATCGACTCAAGGGACACAATCCAGCAACATCATCAGAACGAGAAAAATGGAATACACACACAAGAATTGGTATATAAAGTTTATAAGTAAGTTGTAAAAAACCAAAATAATTATTTTTGCATACCCCTTCGCATTCTATTAAGAAGTAGGAAAATTGTGTATAAAATGGAGAGTAATAACTAAGATAATGTATCTAATTGTGAAGCGGAAGAGGAGGGTAAGCAAATGTTAGAAATGGAGAACGTTTGCGGAGGCAAGGTGTCGAAAAAACAGCCTGGAAATGATAGATAGAGATTCTGTGAGTTTATTGTGGAGGTTAATAGAGAACAAATTAGAGGAAACTAATAGGGAAATAAGGGAAAACAATACGAAGTTTGATAAAATGAGTGGGGAAATGAAGGCAAGCGATAAGAAAATTGAGTAAAATAATAGAGAATTAAAGCAAAGTAATAAAAAGCTAGAGGAAAATATAGTGAACTTGGAAAAGAGAACAGAAACAAAATGGCTAGTCGGGGGAGATAAACAAATGACATAAATGAGATCAGAAATTGAAGCAGTTAAGGGAGAGTTGGTCATTATGCAGCAAGGAGTAGAAACAAAAATGCAAAGTCTTCACCAAGAGATATTGAAAATGAAGTACAGCTGATATATACTCAGCAGAAAGCTCAGTAACAAGTAGAAATGCAGATCTTTTGAAACATACTAACAAACTGAATCTCTCAAATGCCTCGTGGTGAATTTAAATGCAACGCAGCACAACTTAAACAAAGAAATTCAGGAAATAAGAGGGACATTTTTCAGACTGTGCTTAGGTGTGTCATGTGCCGACTCTGATTTAAAGATGACAGCATGCGAAGTCCAACACAAGCCTCAACTGAACCAGGCGAAGTGTTTACAGGACAAATTTCTGCATGCAGTGAACAAAGTGTGCATGCTATGAACCCCATGAGTTACCAAACGTGGCCACATTAGTTGTTAAACGAAATTCAGTACCAACTTTTAAGAGGAAAAAGAGCATAACCCGAAAATGTTCATTAAGGAAATAGAGAACTACTTTAAGGTTAAGTAAATTTCTGAGGAATTAAAAATATTAGTTAAGGTGCCAAGCCGTAGAGGGAAGAATTACAAATTGGTTGCGACTAACACTGGGAAAGGACACAAATTATGTTTATTTATAACATATTTGGCCAGACATTGGGGAGCAAATCAGCAAAATGCAATCAGAATGGAAATAATAAACGGGAAGTATGATCCAAATTCGGGGAGAAACGTGATTCAGTACCTCTAGGTTCGCTCAGAGAAGCAAGTTCCTACATCCACTGCTCAATTAATAGCAATAGTGATAGGTCATTATCGGAGCTCATTAGAAACAACCTCATAGTGGCAAAGCCAGGAAGTTTCTCAGAAATTATAGATCTACTTATTGTATTCGAATACAGTCAGGTGCAACAAACAATCACTGGAATGTAAACAGGGGACCATTCCAGGATACAAGGCATGGATACCAGAACAAACTACTATATTTTGAGTATAGAAGCTCAAGTAGAAGGGAAAATAACTTTCCTAAGGGTAGACAATCACTCCAGGGAACCGGAAATCAAAGTCAAGATTATCAATACCAGCGGGAAAGATATGGACAAATTAAGTTAGGTTTTATGGTCATAGTCGAGGACACCAAAACAGGCATATTGTGAGGCGTGACAATTTTCATGCGAGCAATTTCAACCAACAAAACCGAGGTCAGAGTGAGGCAAGAAATAATCAATTTCCACACACGGAGTTACGCCAAAATACAGGAATGCAAACACAACCAAACCTCAAGCAAGTACGTTTGTCGGAAATAATAATACAGGTGAAGTTTTGTGGACTAGAAGTTCAAAGACAGGGGAGTTAATAAGCGAGTACTACACGATCCCAGAAGTTCCTCCAAATTATGATCACACAGACATATAAACAAACTGTCAGGTATTACTAACGAAATGAAATTTGGCACTACATTTAAAGCAGATAGCAGACGTTTGATGTCAAAGTCTCCTATTATAAAAGTTACAATGATGAGAGAAGACTACACAGCAATGCTGGATTCAGGAGTATCAAATTCAGTAATAAACGAGCAGTTTTATATGATGTTGCTCCAAGAAGGAAGTAAAATGTTTTTACCGATAAGTGGAATTTTTGTACCGTAACTCTGGGAAAGATGAGACAACATGTGAGGTATCAGATAATGCGAAAGGTATAGATATGGAATGATTTTGAAATAACACTGTTTGTTGTTCCGAGGTTAGTATGTGATGTTATAATTTGTTCGGGTATGTTATCAATGTGGGAAGCTATTATGGATTTCAAGGATAAAAGATTAATCATCACTTTAGAGACATCAAATTTAACAGTTGCTTTTGAGAACTAAGAAAATGCTGAAATTACGCAGACGAGTAATGATGGAGTACTTCAGGAAGATGAAATATTGTTGTGGAATATGTAAATATAAACAATGTCTTAACTATAATGGGAATTGATGAACAAAACACGTGTTCCCGAAGGAAACCCGAATACTTTGCCGAGGAAAATATGAATGAAGTAATTACGGTATATAATGTTCCGACGGAATTTTCCGATGATAAGAATAGCTGGATGGAAACGCCGAAACAGGTAGTTGTCCCTGACCAACCAACAGATGTTGCTTTCATTGTCGTGACATCCCAAAAGAACCAGTGCCAGAAAGGGAAGCTTTATGGTAGGTCTTACTTAAAAAGGATTTTTTTCTAAGAATAAAACAGTCCAAGTGTATCATGTTATACTTAAAATGCAATTAAAAATAGGGAATCCCAAACGAATAGCAGAAAAACCAAATAAAGTTACTATTGTGCATGTTTTACATTTCATATGTTGTACATATTTTAGCATAGGAGTGTTCTTATCTGAAATTTATTAAAAAAAATTAAATTCAAACAAAATCCTTATTCTTGTCCTTCTTAAAAATACTTATATATACACATATATAAGTGTGTGTGTGTCTGATTCTAAACGGATTCTAATTCTTTTCACCATAAATGAGTTAGGCTGCACATAATAAAACATAATGGTCATGTTTGTTAACGATGAAGAAATAACATTGCACACAATTCATTAAAACAAAGTATTATATATATACACGAAATAGGTGTCTTCAAAATTGTTTTACATGCTAAATATACCTAAAATTCTGATGTGTTACACTCGCATGACTTTCTCTACTCTTTTACAAACGCTTATTCTCCATCTACTTCATATTAATCGAGATAAACATTAGCAGAGTCTATCTTATTGCTAATTTTCTTGTAGATGTAAGGGGATAATATATTTACAAGGGCAATTTGGAAATACAGTAGCCTTTAAGCACATACATATCTCTTAATAGCTGGTTGCTAGGTACAGCACCATTCCCTTTCCCACAGATTAATACTCTTTACATATCCAAGACAAAAAAATGAATAACGAATTCCCATTTGAGAAAAGTATTGAAACATTTAAGGGAATAACAAGCAATATCTCGAAAATGGTTCACTCAACAACAAAAATTATATGACATAAATTGTGCAATTTAACGCAATCTACATGTTTTGTGTAGTAAACGTTTGTCTATTTCTTATGGTTTACCAGTTATGCAAAACTCGTTCACAATGAAGAATACTTTTGGAGACATTCCCAGAAAATTCAAGATATACATTTTATTTGTCATGAAAATATCTTAAACATGCGATATTTTAATCAAAATCGTTAGAGCCATTTTTGAGAAAATTAAAATTTTCGAAAAATGTTCCATGTAAAGGGTATTCTGGGGTGGGGGGATTTTCTTGCAAACCTTCGAGTCGCATCTCTGGAAGATACTGAACCTAAATACCGAGTTTGGTGTTTATCTGACTGTTCGTTGCTGAGTTATGCTGTTCACAGACAGACAGACACACAGACGCACACACGGACATGTTTCCAAAAATGCTTTTTTTGGATTCAGGGGATCTCAAAACATGTATTGTCGGTGAAATCTCGGTATCGAATTTTTGGGTGGAATACAATACTTCCCCTACTTACTATACGTAGTAGAGAAAGTAAAAAAATCTGTGTTACACTCACATGACTTTCTCTACTCTTGTACAAACTATTTGTTACAAACGCTTATTCTCCATCTACTTCATGTTAATCGAGACAAACATTTGCAGACTCTATCTTATTGCTAATTTTCTTGTAGATGTAAGGGGAGTATATATTTACAAGGGCAATATAGAAATGCAGTATACTTTAAGCTCTGGGAAGGGTGGATTTTCTTGAAAACCTTCGTGTCGCATCTCTGAAAGATACTGAACGTAAATACCAAGTTTGGTGTTTATCCGACTGTTCGTTTCTGAGTTATGCTGTTCACAGACAGACAAACACACACACAGACAGATAGACACACAGACACACATACGGAAATGTTTCCAAAAATACTTTTTTGGATTCAGGGGGTCTCAAAACATGTATTTCCGGTGAAATCTCGGTATCGAATTTTTGGGTGGAACACAATACTTCCCCTACTTACTATACGTAATAGAGAAAGTAAAAAGAATCAAATAATTAACAAAAAATAAATAAAATCAAAGCAAACCTCAGAGATAAATATCAATATAGAAATATAGCACAAGTCAACTTAAATATCTAAAATAAACCGATCAGTATAAACCACCTTCTATTAAGATGACTAAATCCGCATTTGGAAATTCACTTTCGACACAAAATTAAAAATCCTATCAACCGCTTGCTTATCATCCGCTAAGACCTCTGCAAGACTGGCCGACAGTTGCAGAGTCCCGAAGATTATGCTAGAACAATACACTCTAGCAACACGTGACGGAGCGAAAGACCTTCACCACAAAGCGGACAAATAGGAGCAGGGTCACCCTTAAAAAGATAATTGTGCGTAAAACTGCAGTGACCAATACGTAGCCGAGCCAAAATCACCTCCTCACGACGAGATACGCGAGAGGAAGTTACTCAGTTTATCGGAATGTCCTTAACTACCCTAAGCTTGTTTCCGCGGAGAGCTGACCATTCCTCGCGCCAGTACGACAGCACAGCTCTCCGCTCAACAAGCTTAAAGTCTTCCGACGTTACCTGAGGTATTGTAACACTGGGTTCTGTGGTTGCCGCCTTAGCTGTCAAATCCGTAAGTTCATTCCCCGGCAAGCCAACGTGACCAGGTATCCAAGCACACTCCACATTAACGCCAGAAGCGTGTAAAACATGGAGGGCATCCTGGATTCGCTGAACAATGGGGTGGTAGTTGTACAGATAACAAAGTCTCTGAAGTGCACTTAGGGAATCACTCAAAAGGAGACAGTCTCCCAATTTTAAACGGTCCACATGTAAAATGGTGGCATACACCTCTGCAATATAAATGGATGTGCTATCATGAAAACCGAATGTATAGGGTTCGGTTCCATGAATGTAAGCACATTCAGCATCGGTGTATATCAAAATTCGGTCACTGTAACCGGACAAATATTCTAAAAAACAAGTGCTGATATTAAAAGTAGGAATCGTAGACTTCCGGTATACCGTCATCCCAAGATCTACGTGAGATGTCTCACATAGCCAAGGGGGGAACACCCTCTCCCCCTTAGCAAACATGCTAGGCATTTCAATGTCGTGCTTTCTTAGAAGCTCCCGGAAACGAACACCTGCAGGCCTTGGATTAATGGAGCTATTCCTATAACGTTCTTACAGCGCAGTGTGAGAAAACGAAGCGATCTTTGGATGTTAAGGCATACATTTAAGCGCACAGCCATAATTTCCCAAGAGGATTTCACGCCGATAACGCAGAGAAGGTTCTGCAGATTCGGCGTAAAGACTCATAACTGGGCTAGTGGGAAAAGCACCAAATAGGCACTCGAATGCCCCGGTTATAGACTGCACCTAATCTCCTCAACACAGATGGTCGTGCTGAGGAATAAATGATACACCCATAATCCATTTTTGATCGGACCAGCGCGCGATACAGTCGCAGCAAAATAGTCCGATCCGCTCCCCAAGATTTGCCATTTAATATCCGCAAGATATTCAGAGAACTGTTACATCACGCTTTCAACTGTGCTACATGCGATATAAGCTAAGTTTCCTATCAAACGTCAACCCCAGGAATCTCGTCGAATCTGCGAATGGTAGTAAATCTGGACCGAATTGGAGCGAAGGTGGTAATCGTCTCCTACGGCGCCAGAGGTTCACGCAAACTGAGAAACAAGTTCCAAAAACGTGTACGCATAGAAGTACAATAAACGGTAAAGTCGTCTACGAATAAGCATGACGATACCCCTGGAGGAACACATTTCGAGATAGAATTAATTGCTATAGCAAACAGTGTAACGCTTAGTACCGATCCCTGAGGTACTCTGTTCAGCTGAACAAAAAGGCTCAAAAAACCAAGCCGACCCTTACTCGGAAAACGCGGTCCTTCATAAACTCCTGAATGAACAATGGTAACTGTCCACGTATCTACCAGGCGTGTAGGGAACGTAATATTCCTGGCCGCCAACACGTATCATAAGCCTTCTCGAGGTCAAAAAATATCGCTACGGTTTGACAATTTTTCATGAATCCGTCCATGATTTATGTCGACAATGACACAAGGTGCTCCTTTGCTGAACGGCACCTCCGAAAACCGCACTTGGTGTTGGTCAGCAGGTTCTGAGTTTCCAACCACCTATCAACCGTCCATTGATCATGCGTTCCATCACCTTACAAACGCAACTGGTGAGGGAAATAAGACGGTAGCTGGACGGGAGATGACGCTCCTTTCCAGCTTTCAAAATGGGTATGACAGTGGCCTCCCACCATTTTTCTGGAAAGATGGCATCAACCCAAACACGATTATAGACCTCGAATAGAAAAGCCTTACCTTCAGGAGAGAGCTGCTGGAGCATTTGTACTTGGATACGATCAGGTCCTGGTGCTGATAGTCGCGAGGATGAAAGAGCGTGTTCTGACTTCGCCGTGGTGAAGAGGCGAATATAATCTTCAAGATTTCCTGAACGGAAAAGGAAACCTTGAGATTCAATCATCTGAGTCATAATAGGAAGGAACTCGGGAATATAGTTATCTGAGCTAGACACTTGCGCGAAAGCACAACCAAACGTGTTAGCCACGTTAAATGCATCAACAACAGCTCCTGCAGCTGTTTTAAGACCGGCAATTGGCATGTGGGCCGATTTTCCGGCCACACGCCTTAACGCATCCCAAACAACAGAGGAAGGTGTATGTCGATTAAATGAAGCTACAAACTTGTACCATGATTTCTTCTTGCTATCATTTATAATATATCTAGACTTGGCACGCATTTTCTTGTATTCAATTAGGTTATCCAGAGTAGGGCGACGCTGGAAAACCCTAAGAGCACACCTGCGAGCACGAATCGCAATTCGGCACTCTTCCGTCCACCAAGGGACTGGAAATCGACGTGGGTTGGCAGTCGACTGTGGAATAGCTTGCTCATCAGCAGAAAGAATCTTCTCTGTGAGATGTTGGACCAAAACATCCACACAGTCGTGCTCACTGTAATTAAACACAGCCAACTGGGAGTAAAGATTGCAGTTGGCTTGGTCTAAGCGCCATCTAGGTAGGCATGTTGAACATATATATTGTGTTAAGAGACTAACAAGACATGGAAAGTGGTCACTAGAGTGTAAATCAGAGATGACATTCCATTACAAGGAAACTGCTAACTGTGGTGAATAAACTGCAATATCAAGGTGTGAACAAGTGTTGTAGGCGTCTGAGAGAAATATACGCTCTCCGGCGTTCACAAGAGATAGGTTATTATTGTCCAAAAAATCAGTAATTAGTTTACGTCTCGCACAAGCCCGAGGCGAGCCCCAAAGAGGGTGATGCGCATTAACGTCTCCCATCAACAGAATAGGCGTTGGTAACTGAGAGACTATATCTTCTAAATCCATGAGCGAGAGGTCATCGGATGGAGGCAGGTAAATGTTACAGATGGTAAATCGGATAGATGGCAGTTAAATCCTTACAGCCACCTCGCGGATGTCAGACTGTATAGATTCCACAAATATGTCATCTCTGATGAGCATCATAATGCCCCCGTGCGCAGGAATACCCTCTTCCAGTGTGAGATCACATCGTGCCAGAGTATATCGTCTAAGTTGAAAGCTGTTTTGCGGACGGAGTTTAGTCTCTTGTAAACACACGACCAAAGGCTCATACTTCTTGAGCAGAATTTCAAGCTCTGGTCGATGTGTTCTAATTCCACGGATGTTCCATTGTAGGAGAGGCATTAGAATTATAACGAGATAAGTTCTTAATCGTAGAAGCTTACTACGTTGTGGAAAGCTGTGGTCGAATCTATTTTCCTTATTTCTTTACTGTCGGGCTAATATCTTAAACGGAGGATTTATCCTGCCTCTTTTTCGCTGTCGTTCTGGCAGTGTGGGCAGAATCCTCCTGCTCCATCCCTACACAGGTGAGGACCACTTTCCAATAGAAAACCTCGGTTCGAGAACCTCGAATCAATTGGAAGTGGAGATCGGCGAAGACGTAGATCGCCGATCCGAGTCCTTCCCAGAAGATTCCTCAGAAGAGGATCTCCGAGGAGATGTTTGTGAAGTTTTCCTTCCCTTGGATGTTCCGAGTAGAGACTTTCCATTTTATTTCAGGAAGTCAGTTCGGTTATAGCTGGTCTTAAACTTTATCTGAGTGCATTATTGGTTACGGGCTTGCCAGTCTTATTGCTTGAAATAGATCATCTTGATGCTGAATTTACTGAAGGGATCTTCGTAGATGTTATAGCAGATGTAGATGTGGATTTCGTGGGCTTTGGATGTGATTTGGCTACGAGAATCTTTTCTGAAATTGTGGCCCCGTTAATATCGCTGCTTTCAGTTGCGATTTCTTGACTCGGTAGCGGTTTAGCTGCAACTGAGTTATAGGTACCGGACCTCGGGCCAGAGGGTTGGCGGACACGCAGGAGTTTCCGGGCTTCCGAGAAGGAATCCTTCTCCCCAACCTGGATCGCCCTTTCCTCTGTAAAACGGGGGCATTCTCTGGAACTAGATGGACGTTCACCACTACAGTTAACGCGTGTTAGAGCTGATGTACATGCTCCCTCGTGTGAGAATTCTCCACAGTTAACGCAGGTGGCTTCACCGTTACAGAAATCACTAGTATGACCAAAGCGCTGACACTTATAGCACCTGAGCGGGTTGGGGATATATGGCCTAACTTCAGTGGCTTCATACCCTGCCTAAATCCTTTGAGGTAGTTTTACCCGATCAAAGGTAAGAAACAGGGTACAAGTAGGCACAGATTCACCTCCTTGTCTCCGCTGAACCCGATATACAGATGTCACACCTTGATCTTCTAGATTCTCTTGAATCTCCTCATTGGACATGGCATCTAATGCAGGGTATTTACAACACCGCGCGAGGAGTTTAATGTCTTGTGCAGCTCCACTCTGACTGGATAGCTTCCTCTCAAGTTGGCTTTCAAGATAGTCGCTGCCTGGATGCTAAGTTTGCTTCAACCAGGAGAATGCCATTGCGACTTCTAATGCACGACTTCACAGGAGCAGCTATTTTATCGAGACCCCTCTGAACTATAAAAGGGTTCACCGATGTAAACTTCTTACCTTCCTCTGTTCTATTAATTACTAAGTAGCGATGATCACAACACTCGACTACTTCTTTTACACTGACTTTTGAGGGTTTTTTATTTTTCAGGATCCATAGCGATATTTTCCTCCACCATTACAAATGTCTCCGATGTCATGATCACATCTTGGGCACCACCCCAGCTTAGGTGAGAGTTCTGGCCTGGATCTGGCTCACCTTAGGGTCTCACCACCCAATACAAAGATAGAGGGACCCAATCGCCTTCAGGAGTGTAACAGCTCATGTAATGGCCCCTCCCCGGGACTGACCTTTATCAGCGGATACGAACACAGTCCTACATGATACTCAGGGGCTGGGAGTTACGTATTACCCAGTCACCCCTTGCGACTCCCTCCTCCGTCCCGCGCAGCGGTTTCCATCAGACTGTGTTCAGGGAGGTAACTAGAAGTTGGTCAAACACGTTTGTGGACCACAGTTGATTGGGCGATTGGCATAAGCCCTCTCGCCTCTTAGAGGAACCCACTCGACAGTGTGGCTCGGAACCCCGGAAGCGCCAAACCCGTACCTACCGTAGTAGGCCCCTGGAGGAATGACTTAGGTGATGATACTGAGCCTGCCAAAGATAAAATACCACTAACCTGCCTGTAGAATTGAAAATCGAGTGGTGATATCACATATTGACTTCATGAATAAATATTTCACATGTTCTAAAATCTTCTCCGTAAGGCCATGTAACAATCCACCTGCATCAGTATGTACTGTCCTCCGTGGTCTGAGATACCATGCTAGCCTCTAGTTCCCAAGTTGGCAGGATTAAACCCGGCTGAGGACGATGGATTTTTTCGAGCACAAAAATCCTTAGGGCGGCGTACACCAATCAAGTTTAAGCTGTACTTTCGTGGTAAACTAATATTCAAGTCAACACTCGGCGACTTCCATAAGAGGGTAAACTGCTTCCGAAACATTTTACTCGCAGAGCAAATTACCGCAGAAGTGTCGGAGAGCATCATCATATAGCATATTGCTACGATATTAAATAAAACATAAATATACCTTACAACATACTCTCGCGACCTGTGTGCAGTTAACTATCCCGTCGATTCAACTAGAATATCGTAACACTTTTGGAGCAACATATTGTGACGTGTTCAGGGATTACTTAGATCATCTCGACGAAGAAAACAACGAGAGTCTCATAGATGTATGAGAGAACCATATGCTTCTTATACAGAGAGTTCAACGAACGTTTCGGTATTAGGAAAGCGTCTTTTACATGCCTTCTGAACCTGCTTGGTGAGCATTTACAACAAAACTCCGAAAACTGCAACTGTTGTTATGCGTCCTGCGAGTGTTTCGTACCGGAACATTTCAGAGAGTTAAGCCAGGATTACGCTCAATTTAACGTAACTTCACAGTCCAACGCTGCATTAAATGGAGGTATTTATGATTGACTTAACGCGACATAACTTGAGATTCTGGCATTGCCAAACGTTTCCTTTCCGTTACGTCAAGTTTGATGTGATTAGAACCAATCGGCGTGAAGCACTAGTTCGAAGTAATAAAAGTACCAATGAAGAGTCATCCCCGTTATGTTAAGTGCATCCTAATAAGACCTTTAGTTTACCAGCGTTTCTTAACTTTATGTCACGTTAAGTTATGGTAATCCCAGCATTAAAGGTCATATTTTAAACTTTTACCGTGCGCCTGCTGGTCGTATCTTTCATCGCGTTGTTAGAACGCTTCTAAGGTACACACACAAATATACATGGGTGTTCAGAAAATGAGAGGCAATTCTTATGCACTTTTGCAAATCTCGCACACGTTTCTATTAAACTAAATTGAGTTTTACTTATGGACGCTCTTTAACTACTATGGTTCTTAGCGTTCCATTCTATGTTGAACGTGAAATGCCGGAAATTTTGCGCAGAGGCATCTTTATCAGGATTGAGGTTCTTTTACGTGCCCTAAATCTACGGCACGGGATCATCGGCTTTGCTTTACTTCCCTTCCGAAGGAAGCCATGCTAAGGATTTTTACGCCAAAAAAAACCCATCACCCTCCGCCGGGTTTGAACCCGCGATCTCGTAAGCCAGAGGCTGGCATGGCACCCTTCGACCACGGGGGATGATTACATATGTTTCTATTTTGTACCCATCCTTGAATACGATGAACTTTTCGGAAATCGGATAGGGTATTTCTCCATCTATACGCAAGCGATCTGTGATGCAAAATGAAGAATAGAAACACTGTGTCCAGATTTTTAAGCCGCTCTTCACTACGTTTCGCATCGTTCGTAGCATTTAACTCGTCCATCATGACTTTTCAGGCAATTCTCTTCCAACATCTTTGTATCAGTTTTTACTGCCATAACAGTTTGAATGGATTTCGTTTATCTCTTTCGTTGACATTCCAAACCCCTTTTCTCCATCGCACATAATCTTATCCACGATCACGTCAAGTAAATCGCATAAACAATAGAATACCTCCGGGAGCTCTTCTTCCGTAGTCATAACTAAAAGAATAAATTGTAATTGAGCTCTCCGTTACTTCATGGAGTAAATTGCTCTCGTACGGACTTCTTTAGTAAACGTTACTTTAAAGAAATTCACTCCAACATGGTACACGCTGCCCTTAGCGTGGCTTCCTTTGGAAGGGAAGTAAAGCTGGTAGTCGTAGATTTACGGCAAGTAAAAGAACCTGATAAAGAGGCTTCTGAGCAAAATTTCTTATCTTTCCCGCCCGGTATAAAATGGGATGCTAAGAACCTTAGTAGTCAAATAGCTTCCATAATTAACAAATAACATTACTACTCCAGATAAAACAGTTTTCATGGCTGTCTCAGAAACACAGTTAAATATCTAGGTGTAATGCTAGACACAAAACTAACCTGGAATTCTCATATCTCCTACATTTCGTAACTAGCTAATTCCAGAATTATAAAACTACACAAGAGACCGCCGCTCGGAATGGAGTGCTCAGTACTGCTATACGAGTCTCTCGTGTGTCCTATGATTTCACATGCCGCTCCTGTATGGAATGCAGTTAGCAAAACTCGATTCACCGACTTCAGGTTATGTAAAACAAATTTCCCCGTATTATTACTGACCCCATGGATAAGAAATGATCACCTCCATCAGGAACTTGCAATTCTTCCCGTACAACAGTGCTTCAAACTGCTCTCAAAGAAATTCTTCAGATTAGACGGAGTACCAGGCGCTGTACCTAATCACATTGGACTTAGAAACGTAAAGAAGAAAAGACTGTAAAGAAAACTCCCTCAAGACTTCCTGCTTACAGGTTCTGAAGATAGTGATGTTTTAGAGTAATACTTAACCTCGCTCATCCAAACCCGGTTCTCAATCATTGATTGTGAACAATTGAATTGCTTACATTTATTAACTTTGTTTAATACCCTGTTACTGTTATCCAGCCAATTCTATTTGTTAATGACATGCATGTAATCTTAATCCATTTGTTAATGCACATGTTTGAGGCAGTATCTGCATCTTGAGATATACAGGAAGACGTAAGGGCAAAGAGTTCTTGGATTTCATTTTCGTCCATATTAATTGATGTTAACGATAATTTAACTATATCAGATATATATAGAAATTATAATTTCTTTTGGAACATTGATGAACAGTAATGAAACGTCAAGCGACAAGTGAATGTTCATCATTAATGGTTAGTATTTTATATTTGTCGTTAGAAGAGTTGTTTGTACTTACTTATCGACTTACCTTCCTCGTATGAAGGACTTACAATCGTGCCTAGGGTCAAGAGCGGATTACCAGACGTCCACAAATTCCCGGACATGCCTTACATTTTAATCATTTGTCCGGAGTACGCGGAGAATTTTTTAAAAGTTTCTAATGTCCTACATTTTAGCCAAAGTTAAGTAATTCACAGTGCTTTTGTTACAGGCCGAAATGCCGAAACGAAAATGCAAATTCAATGATGCATTGTCGTTAAAGTGTAAGTGTTTCAAGGCAGGAAGAAGCAAACACGAAGCGCAATGCCTTACTTGTCTACCAGCAACATATGTTTCTGTCGCACACAAAGGTAAAGTTATAAAATAGTTTTTCTTTTTAATCTTTCATGTATTTGACTTGGGCTGGCATATTGCTATGTTGATTATTTAAATAGTTTTAATTTCTAATTGCCAATTTTGTAGAATATCATTATTTTAATACGAGCTTTTCTCTTGTAGGTGCGAAGATTTGGAAGTACACCTGTCTTCTAAGAAACATAAAACTTCACAAAATATTGCAGGCATTTCAGATATTAAAAGTTGCTTTGTTCAGCGCACAGTCAGCATATCGTGTTAGCGCTGCTGAGGCAGCACTTGCATTTGACCTTGTTCATCATCACGCACCATACAAATGCATTGACTGCACGCCTAAACTAAATGCAAAACTATATTAGAAACTTTCTTGATCATTAACAAGCACTTGCACCACGTTCTGTCGACATGTCGGTACAATGTCTGGAATAAATTTCTTGTTTTGGGGTTAGTGCCTACAGCAGTAATCACGGCTTCCAGAAAGTATTTCCTATTTTAATACAATATTTTGACCTTATAGCTTACCGTATGCAGACAAAGGTAGTCGAAATTGAAACGACTCCAAATGAAAGCGCTGAAACAATATCATATATTCGAGATACTTTAGAACGGTTAGGAATAGAAATGTCTAGCATTTGAAGCTGACAATAGCAACAGAAATGTTGATTTTATAAGTCGTCCAGAGGGTAAAAATGTATTCACCAAACTAAAATCATATATTACTGAACATTTAGTTGGAGTGTGTTGTCCAGCTCACTCTTAACAATGCAATTTAGATAGGTCAGATAGTCTAACTGTAGATTTAGTGTGTGTTGTTTTCAAGGTATGCAATACATTTTTACATACACAGTAAAAACTGAGGAACTCCAGCATTGTTAATTTGTAGAAATTTGTCACAGTAAAGCCAAGTAGTTGTCTGTCCCCTGCACTTGAGAGAATTGAAATAATATATATATATACCGTCTTTCAACAAGAGTGTCCTATATTTAACATGTGATAGCTGCC
The DNA here is from genome assembly GCA_030765065.1 of Deroplatys truncata. NCBI lineage: Eukaryota > Metazoa > Arthropoda > Insecta > Mantodea > Mantidae > Deroplatys > Deroplatys truncata. The sequence goes on from CM060988.1 coordinate 205,184,065, forward strand.
GTTTTTATTGAGTTACAGCAGTCACTATTTTCATGTGGTTACAGTTGTTATTGACAAATAGCCATGGAACGTTACAGCATTCAGCAACGCATAGAAATTGTGAAAATTTATTATCAAAATGGATCTGTTCGTCAAACCTTCCGTTATTGCGTGAAGTTTACGGTGTGTATAATCGTCCTTGCGAGAGAACGATTCGGCGTTTGATCGATAAATTTGAAAGAAGTGGTTCTGTCAGCGATCAAAGAACGCCTGTAGGTAATCGACGTAAGCGCTCCAACGAAAACATAGGCGCTGTTCGTATGTACGCGAGAACGGAAACAAATCAATTGCTCATCGAGCGCAAGAATTGGGGCTTTCGTTGACCACAACTTGGCGAATTCTGCATCTGGACTTGAAGTTTCACGCTTACAAAATGGTGTTAACTCAAGAACTAAAGCCCAACGACCATAGGTTGCGCCGTGTATTCGCTGACTGGGCTATGGAGCAATTGGAAGCTGACCCTGATTTATGTCCAAAAATCATCTTCAGCGACGAAGCCCACTTTTGGATGGATGGTTGCGTTAACAAATAAAACTGCCGCTATTGGAGCAATCACAATCCAATGCAGATTCAAGAACGACCACTTTATCCCCAAAAGGTTACTGTGTGGTGTGGATTTTGGTATGGTGGAGTCATTGGTCCATATTTTTTCAAAGATGAAGATGGAGAGGCTCTGTCAATGGAGAAAGATACCGGGCTGTTATAACAGACTATTTTTTGGCCTCAATTCGATGGTATGGATCTCAGAAACATCTGGTTCCAGCAAGACGGTGCCACATGTGATACTGCTCTCGAAACAATCGACCTTTTGAAGAAGTTCAGAGGTTTCATCATTTCCCGTGTTGGTGGTGATGTTAACTGGCCCCCGAGGTCATGTGATTTAACGCCGTTGTATTACTTCTTGTGGGGTTATGTTAAATCTCGAAGCCAGAAACAGTAAATGATGTTATGAATAACATCACGCGTGTTATTCATGAAATTGGACCTAATTTAGTTCTTCTATCATTGAAAATTGGGTCAACCGTATACGCGCAACCCAACGAAGTCGCGGTGGTCACTTAACTGATGTTCTCTTCCACGCGTAATGACATTATGTTCCAAAATAAACCTCTATCATTTATAGAACGTGTTTTATTTAAGTTCAAAGATAGGACACACTTGTTGAAAGACCCTATACATATAATCACTTACATTCATCGATTCCTGTTTTATCATGGGATAAAACGGCTTGGAAGGGAATAAACATCCATTGTTGAGATGACTGTAGCATTAGGTAATGCGTGGTCTCTTCTTAAGAACAGCCTGGAGAGTAATTTCGTGACGAAAACACATTGATAAGTGCTAGGGAGGAGGGCCTTCAAAAACAAGTTGACAACTTTGAGCAGGAGGCTGTTTCGTTATAACCAATGTATGGCCTACTTAGATAAATGGTGTGTATTCATTTTCAAAACGCAAATGTGTTAGTTGGTTAAACGCAATTGATAAAGCATGCAAAGATGATATAGAAAAATGTGTACAGTTCTTAAGTCACAAAGTCATTGTAATAGATGATGTATAAAGTATTGTGATAAGGTATGTAATGTAACCAGTTTTTGTAGCAGCATAGCTCTGAACTTGAGAAATTGTTCTGTAATGATAAGTGGGTTGGATATTTTACTAGTAGCACGTATGGGGGCTGCCATTCTGAACTACTGAAACTAGTTCAGTATTTTTTTTACTTTCTCTACTACGTATAGTAAGTAGAAGTATTGTATTCCACCCAAAAATTCGATACCGAGGTTTCACCGGAAATTCATGTTTTGAGACCTCTGAATCCAAAAAAAAGCATTTTTGGAAACATGTCCGTGTGTGTCTGTGAACAGCATAACTCAGAAACGAACAGTCGGATAAACACCAAACTTGGTATTTAGGTTCAGTATCTTCCAGAGATGTGACACGAAGGTTTTCAAGAAAATCCCCCACCCCAGATTACCCTTTACATGGAACGTTTTTCGAAAATTTTAATTTTCTCAAAAATGGCTCTAACGACTATTTTTATGACAAATAAAATGTATATCTTGAATTTTCTGGGAATGTCTCCAAAAGTATTCATTGTGAACGACTTTTGTATAACTGGTAAACCATAAGAGATAGACAAAATTTTGCTACACAAAAAGTATAGATCGCGTTAAAATACACAATTTATGTCATATACATTTTTGTTGTCGAGTGAACCATTTTCGAGATATTGCTTGTTATTCCCTTAAATTTTTCAATACTTTTCTCAAATGGGAATTCGTGATTCATTTTTTTGTCTTGAATATGCAGAGATTATTAATCTGTGGCAAAGAGAATGGTGCTGCACCTAGCAACCAGCTATTAAGATATATGTCGATGCTTAAAGGGGCTATATTGCCCCTGCAATTACAAAACAAGGGGAACATGGTACGCCTAAAGCGATAGTCAAATATTTTTAGAACTGGTCGCTATGTGTAAAATGTAATTCTCTTTGCATATCAAAAGATCGTTTCTGCAAATGTTTATCTCGATTAATATAAAATAGATGGAGAATAAGAGTTTGTACAAGAGTAGAGAAAGTCATGTGAGTGTAACACATCAGCTTTATTTTTATTAAGGTCTCAAACTTGAATTTCTGGTAAAATCTTTATATGGAATTTTTTGGGTGGAATACAATACCTCTACCTATTACAATGTGGATCCTAACCTAAAAAATTCACTTATTATCACTCCGCGATCGACGTTTCGTGAACGTATGGCGGACCTTTCTGTCTTCCGCTTTCGGGATTTCAAGAAACTGCCATCATTACCTTTCAATGTTATCTCAACCATGTGCGCTATCTTTCAATGCGTGTTAAAACTACATCCCCCTATCTTGTTAAGCTAAATGAAAAAAAAAAAAAAAAAAAAAAAAAATAGAATTGGCGCAAAAATGCTACGATGCTATGAAACTTACGTGCTAATCGGAGTCCTAGAGTAATAGCGCGACGCCCGTTTCAGAATGATAAGTGGTGATATCGCTCGAGTCGCCATCTTTAACAGCAAGGGTATCATGACGCTCAAACAAGGAGACAGATATTTATATTTAAAGGTGGTTATTAGCGCCCTTAGAAAACAAATCATCACAAAAATTAGACATAAAAATAAATTTATAAAACTAGGCCTAGAGATACCAAAAACATGATATCAATATGACCAAATCCTCAATTGAAGGTTTACTTTTGACAAAAACTTAAAAACTGTTTCGAGCGCTTGGTTAGCGTACGCTAACACCGGCAGCTGCAGAGTCCCGAAGATTACGCTCCAGCAACACATGATGGACCGACAGACCTTCGCTTCACAGTGGACAAAGGGCAGGGTCCACCTTAAAAAGGCAACCGCGCGTAAAATTGCAGTGGCCAATATGTAACCGAGCCAAAATCATCTCACGACGCAATACACGAGAGAAACGTATTCAGTTTATCGGAATGTCCTTCACTACTCTTAGGTACGCTTATTTCCGCGGAGAACTCACCACTCTCCGCACAAGTAGCCTTAACTTTCCCGACGTTACACGAGATACTGTTACACTGGGTTCTGAGGTCGCCGCCTTTGTTGTGAAATCCGCCAGTCCATTCTTCGGTAAGCCAACGTGGCCAGGAATCCAAGCACATTTACATTAATGTCAGAAGCGTGTAAAATATGGAGGGCATCCTACATGCGCTAAGTGGTACGGCTCACTAAGGGAATCCTCTATGAGACAAGTCACCAATTTCGACGGCGCACATACAAGATGGTTCGGTATGTGGCATACAGCTCTGCACAACGGAAGCGCTACTATGGAAGTCGAATGTACGCGGTTCGGTTCCATAAATATAGGCACATACAACACCGTTGATGCACTTAGATCCATCGGTGTAGATCAAAATTCAGTCATTGTAACCTGAAAAAATTAAAAAAAAATGCCGATACTCAACGTAGGCATCGTAGACTTCTGGTATGACATCCCAAGATCTACATGAGATGTCGCACGTAACCAAGGGGGGGGGGAGAATAAACCGAGTTTTATTTATGGACGCTGTTTATCTACTATGATTCTTAGCGTCCTACACTATATTGGACGTGAAAGGCCGGAAATTTTGCTCAGAGGACTCTTTATCAGGCTTGAAGTTCTTGTACGGGCCGTAAATATATAACACGGAACCACCGGCTTTATTTCCCTCCCGAAGATACCTAAGCTAATGATTTTTACGCCCGAAAAAATTCATCGCCCTCCGTCAGGTTTGAACCCGCGACCTCGGGAGCTACAGGCTAGCATGATACCGCTAGACGCGTATCCAAGGGGGCGCGCATACCATATCTCCCTTAGGAAACATGCTAGGCATTACCACCAAGAAGCTGAACACATTAAAACTATTTCTTTTTTCACCACTTTTAAGGGCTTTGCTACTGCTACACAAGTTTAATTACACGTCATGACTTTACACACTGAGCTATGATCTCGACATATACGGTGCATTATCGCGACTGTTGCTTCTCTCCAATAAACAACGCAGGAATACTTAAGGCCACATGACCATGATATTAAGTAGAACCTAACCCATTTATGTTATGTTTAAATGACACAGTTATTAAAATACTATCAAAATGGGTGATAATACATGCAGTGAGGTAACGAACTATTTTCATTCAACTCAAAGATGTGCTGTGGCAAAGACTCGTGTATTTGTTTAACTAGGGCCCTTTCTTGGGCTTAATGGAGTACAATATATATGGCGCAGAAAGTAAGAGTATGTTTATGGTCAAACAAATCCATCCACAACAAAATGTGGGCTAGAATTGCCAAAAGTGCTTGTTTCTATTGTTACACTGCATTTTTGGTAATGTTGCAAGGTTCTGACTGTGAAACAGTTGTTATATCAGAGCATGTGGGAAGATAACCTAACTTATGCCATACTGACAACTTCGGTCACTTCTCTACCATGTACATAGTACGTAGAGAAGATACTGAATTCCAACCAAAAATTTCATACCGAGATTTCAAAGCAAATACATGTTTTGAGGCCCCTGAATAAAAAAGCCTTTTAACAAAAAGCTTTGTGTGTGTCTGTGAATAACATAACTCAAAAGCAAAAAGTAGGATAAATACCAAACTTGGTATTTGGGTTCAGTATGTTTCTAAGATATGACACGAAGAGTTTTAAGCATTCAAAATTTATTTTCTAAAAAATGGCTGTAACGATTTTGATTGAAATACCACATATTAAAGATATTCATATTACAAATAAAATGCATATCCTGAATTCTCTGGGAATAGCCTGTAAAGTCCACTTCATTCAGAAGGAATTTTGTATAATCTTGTATAACTGGTAAATATTAAGCAATACATGAAAACATAGGCTGCACAAAAAAGTACACCTCCTTAAAGCACACAATTTATTTCACATAACTTTTTGTGGTGGCATTAGCCATTTTTGAGATATTCATTATTAATGGTTCGAATTCTTCAATACTTTTGTCGTTCTTTTCAAGTCCTTTCGATATTCAGTTGATCCTTGCGATTACACGCAAAGAACTTGGAATTTTAAAACTAGTACATAGCGTCCAGTTCTTAAACATTTGACTATCACTATTCCCTATACAATTATAATGAAATGTGTAACATAACCATTTCCGGAAAGTTTTATCTCAATTAAAATGCAGAAGATAGGAAAATAAACTTTCATAAGAATAATTTGTAGACCCTCTAATAAGCAATAGAGGGAAGAGAAAGTCATATGAATGTCACACATCAGACTTTTTTCTACAAAATATACCTTCCCTCTGCATCTAGTAGTTAGAATTTATAGGATATATTCACTGAGGTGCTGCACATATTTTAACATCAGGATTTTATTTGATTTATTTTTAAATGTGAAAGAACTTTAGAGTTTTACATACATTGAAAAACTAAGGTATCTTTTTAATAATGGAAACCACCTTCAAGAAAAATATTTTAATTCTGAAACTAATAATTATTTTTAAATATTCCCATGATATAGTTATAAGAAATATGTAACCTGTGAAGCATTTGTTTTACTTTCTTTGGATTTTTAGTCCCAGTACTTTCTAAAAAAAAGCTACATTTTATATCAATATGTTGAACAATGGTAAATAGCGTTCAAAATAATTTGGAAATAATTTCAAAATAATCAGGAGAGATATGGAGAAGAAGGGAAAATGATGTAGCTAAGTTCTACAAAATGGCAAGAAGATTTAAAGATATAGAAATACAAGAAATATTTAGAAGTAACTTAAAATAGAGCTTTGGTTTTCTGATGAAAAGCACATGGGGAAGGAAAAAATATACAGACACGACAAATGAAGAGTAGCGAGAAATATTACATGGGTATGGAGGTTAAGAGGCTTCACCAACCGAGTGCCCTATATGGTGGAAATGAAGACGTTGAACATATATTTAAATGTAAAGCAATTTAAATTTGCAGAAAACAGTTTATTAACAGGAAGTGGTTTAAGATAGAAATGTAACTATAAATGTTTCACAAGTTCCAAAGATAGTAGGAAACTATGGCAATAACTGAACAAAGTGAAAAATAAATGGATCTGGACACTGAATACAGACAAAGAGCAAAACACAAACTTACAGCTCACTAGAATTATGTGAATGACCTGCTCACAGCTACACTTTATTGGCTGTGAATGTCAACTGTCAGTTGCTGCTGTAAAGACTAGAGTTTGTTCAATGTGTATCTCAAAAGTGACAGTTTATTCAAACATCTGTGTCAGAGTATTCCTATTATTGTTGCCACTCTTCTCTTGCTATTAGTCCATTGAAATGCCAACCAAAAAATGTATGCTTACAAAGAATTTACATATACAATAAATATGTAAACGCCACATCATGGAGACAAATTCAGGAGACATTTCCTGGTATTCCAGTTCCAAACAGAGATACTGTCAGATGTCTGGTTAATAAGTTTAGTACAAATGGGATTGCTAAACGCTAATCCTAAAAAGTGAAAAAGACCATGTTCGAATGGAGGAAAAATTGACGAAATTGGTTCATCATTTGAATGCCCTCCAAAGAATTCTCTAAGACATGTTGCACAGCAAGTGGCTGTTCACATATCTGGTAAACTTCTAAATTGAAACCCTACAGAGTGACTGTTGTTGATGAATTACGCCTAGGAATGTCTCAATACACACTTAACAATGTTAGCACTCACATGTTACTATTACTCATGAGTATATAATGCAGGATTTTAGAATGGTGTAGTAGACAGTGCGTGGAAACAACTTAATTATGGATGCTCTTTAACTCCTCAGCGTCCCATTCTATATTGGACGTGAAAGACCGGTAATTTTGCTCAGAGGCCACTGTATAATGTTTGAGATTCTTTTGCCTGTAAATCTATGACACAGGATCACCAGCTTTGCTTCCCTTCTGAAGGAAGCCATCCTAAGGACTTTTATACCCGAAAATTCCATTGACCTCTGCCAAGTTTGAACCAGTGAGCTTGGGAACTAGAGGCTAGCATGGTACCATTAGATCACTGAGGACGACAGCATATGAAAATTAAATTAAAATGAGTTTTATTTATGGATGCTCTTTAACTGCTGGTCCTTAGCGTCCCATTCTATAGTGTGTGAAAGACTGGTAATTTTGCTCACAGGTCTATCAGGCTTGAGGTTCTTTTACATGCTATAAATCTATGACACGGGAAGCCATGCCTGAAAAAATCAATCACCCTCTGCTGGGTTTGAACCCACAACCTCAGGAACTAGAGGCTAGCATGGTAACCACTACTCCACAGAGGACGACTAACACAGCACGTGGAGCAAGCATACACATGATCTGGGCTGGGCCATAAAACAGCCACTCTATATAAGGATGGTACTGTAAATCATGAATATAGCTGGTATTAGGAACATGGTCATATTCACTTGTACATTGCTTACCACAAATGAACAAAATCAATATCAATATACTTAAGATAGGGAGATTCCAACTTATCCGGAACCCCTGAAAAACCGGAGGCATGTTGACTATGCAACAATTAGGCACTTTGAAAAATAAATATAACAGAATAATTCATGAGAACTAAAGCGATACAAATGACATTGTTAAATTTGAAATAATTTTTGCCTCCATCTTCAGCTGTCATGGTGACTGAAGGCTGTTCTCTCTTGTATCCTCCTCTCTTAGTTGAGAACAACCCTGCCGATATCTGGCAGTAGATTTAGAAAGCTGTATGCATTCTTTGACTGGCGGTACTTCAAAATTTAAGACTTTTTTGTAACTTTTTAAAATAAAAATGTTTTCCAAATAGCTAGTTTAAGTGCAGAAGTGATAGGCTTTAATCATTTGATATCTTGCCTAATATTATGCTTGTCTATGCAGAAGCGGTGTGCTATGGCCTGGATAGACAATCATAACATAGGACAAGATACCAATTATTAAATCCTGTCACATTTGCACTTTAACTAGACGTTTAGGAAGTTCTTTTCTTTTTTTTTTCCCCTTTCTTTATTTAAGTCTCAAAGAAATTTTAAAGTCCTGCCAGTCAGTGAATGCACAGTTTTGTAAATCTACCACCAGATGTCAGCAGGGTTGCTCTGAGGGAGGAGGATACAAGAGAGAACAACCTTCACATCCGACGTGACAGATGAAGATGGAGGCGAATATCTCTGAAAATTCCTAGTTAACAACAAACAATAATTAGAAGTTATTACAAAAAGTGACTAGAAGAGTTCTATAATTGAGATAACTTACTGAATTTGGAACAGATATGGAAAACCGCTTTACTAAGTCATTTTCCTATTTCATTTCTAACTTAATCATTTATCTCATAACTAAATGCTTTTTGTTGCACTTTCATTCTGAGTTTATGAAATATAAACTGCGGAAATTCTGAAAGATTAGGAGAACAAGAAATTATTAGAAACATATAGTTGGCTTACTGCAAAAATTCCTTAAGTGACATCGCAGTAGTATTGAAAAAAAACTGGAACTGAAGTTTGGATTCTCCTATAAAAAAATTAAAATGAAGTGCAATACCTTTTAATGGTTTTAAATTGCTATAATATCCTTAAAGATTGTAAATATTATGAGTAAAGAATTTTACCAAAATAATTTAGTAACAATGATAAATTATTTAAGACAGACAGTATTTGCCAACTCTTACAGTCAGTATACTTTAATACAATTACGAAGTTGTAAATTTTCAATTTGTATTTTAATCTTTACAGTTATGACAAAAGAAAATAAAAACAAAATGTGAGAGTAATGAATTACTTACTTATAGTGAGAAAAAGTTACATTGATGTATAATGAAGCAGCAAAATAATCATTAACCATTTGCTCATAGGTTTGTTTTTCCAAGACTAGTTTCTAACAACACACTTTAAATCTATAGGCCTAATTATAAAGGAAAATACACTAAGAATTTACAATTACAAAATTATGAAGCATAACACTATGATGAAAACTGATTGCTTTAAACTTGTACTTGAAAACAATTTGAGTATAACAGAAGAAATTAAAGAAACCAAAAGAAAAATAAAACAAAGGAAGAAACAGACACATTCCACTCTTTCATTTCTTTTCTCCTTCTTCAGTCTTCAAATATTGGTTCTGGAGCAGAAAGGCTGATGGCAGACGATGTGGGCGAGTTTGTTAGCAAGTTTATCCAAGTCCTTCTTTTCATTTGCTATTGGCAGTGTAAACATATCCAAACTGTTTAGGAATGCAAGTGACGACCTCTGCCTCATGTGTTCAATGACTTGATATTGCTGTTCTTAACTAGAAACATACATAAAACAGCAATATTCTGACTTCTATTCTGACCAGAGCATGTGTCAAAATAGAGACAGATTTTTTTTTTTACTGTATCAGATATAATTTTAAACCAACAAACAGTTTATAACTCCCTTCTTTTCATTTATTTCACCTCCTTTAACTCAAAAATTATAAAATTGTATGCACATAGAATAATACACTTAAAATTTTTTTTAAAATAAAGGGAGTTGAAGGTTGTTAACTACATCACTAAAATATTCTTACTTGAACATGTTTCAGAAGATGATTTGCTCCTGTTGAGGACATGCTGACGATGGGAGCAAACCATCTCCCGAAACGTGTTCAAGTAAGAATATTTTAGTGATGTAGTTAAGAACCTTCGACTCTCTTTATTTTAAATTATGACACATCACTGTTACTAGCTTCTAAATCTTCAAAATTAGTCACTTAAGATGTGTCATCTAAATGTATTTGTAACACAGCTTTCAAATCAAAAGTGGTATAAAAATATATGTAAACTTTCAGATTTGATTTTGAATAGCCTCATTTTGGCATTTAATATGGGCTTTATAATAATTTTTCATATAATCCTTATTTTCTTTTGCTCTTTCAAACTTTGTGCATGTTCACACAGAGGTTTTGGTGTGGAAAATGAATTGACAATTCAACAACAAAAAAAATTCTTCTCTAAGCGGTTGAACCCCAGAAGTTTTACATTCTTGCACATACTTATGATCTGCCTTTGTCACTGTGAGTTTTGACTCTAGATACAATCTCTTACTTGACTGGCGAATATACTAACATTCCACAGCAGAGAACTTCTGTGTGTATTCCTTTACTTTCATCAATAGCTTTTTACAGTTTTATTAACTGAAGGTTGTTTACCTCTCATAGTCTCCACCACTTAAGTAACAGGTTTATTTGACTGAAAAAATACTTTTATAATAATACTGTCACTTATATTCAGTTTTCATGAAGGAGCTTTGACATAGTCTTTTTGCATTTGTATTGTCTACAGTGAAAAATAGTTTCTTGAGCATTTGCTTGTCTTACAATTGTAATGGTTTCAACTTCTGTATGGTTCAGCTACATTATTTCAGATAAAGTCATAGGCCACACTCAAAAAATTCTTACAGAATTGAAGTCCCTCTTCTTTACTTGAGACATATGAACCACGGTTTGCTGCCTTTGGAGATTTTGCTGATCATTTAACATTGTTTATTTTGTAAACATCTTACATTCTATCTTAAAATTGAAATAATCACTTTTACTTGTATTATATCCTTCCTTTTTGATGCACCAGTATGGAATTTCATAGCTATTTTCTGATGTATTTTCTCCATGATTTGGATTAGCATTTAATTTTAAGAGCAATTGAAACTAATCTGAAGTTTCTTGAATGCCCATTCACGATAATTCCTAGTATGTAATTTGTCTATATCTTAATCAAATGCAAATCAACATAAGCTGACAATAGCTTACTTTACAGCTCACTGTATGTTGGACTAAAAAGCTGATGTAAGAAGCAAAGAAAAACCTCTTGCGAACTTTACACAGATAGTATTTTACATACTGTTAGTGATTGTTGCATAAATAAATGTTATATTCTGTCACATATAACATCTAATTAGGAGAAAATTTTTGACAGCAAAAGATTTGTAAGTGCCTTTACCAAGTTCTTGCTGTCACATTTATACACTTAACGAAAACAGAAATGGGAATCAGCTGCATAATGGTTAATGATTTACACTTAAAAGGTTTCTGCAGACAAATATTGTACATTACAGAATGCATATAACTCAATTTTGTCCAAAAGTGCAGTTTTGGATTTTTGCAGTAAGCTGACAATAATGCATAACTTAATACATTCATGAATGTGTTATACAATTCCAAATGCCTAAACAAAAGCTTTCATACGACTTCTACACTCATATTTGTGCTTTAAAACCTGCCAAAAGAGTGAAATCCTTCTCACCAACATCACACTCCTGTGGACTTTGTCCTTGTGAAACAATTAGTGTGTTCCCAAATTGGAAATTTAAGGCACTCTTCTTATAAGTGTCACATTTATATTACTTTTTAACCTCATTAACCTTTTGCTGCTCCCATTTAAAGCATTAATGCATGGCCAGGAAAACTGTGCTTTTTAATGGGCTTTTAAATGCAATTGCCTATAGAAGAAACTGCATCCTCCCTTGAAAAGAATCTTAACAATAAACTAAAAAAGACACAAAAGAAATTCATTTTGCATTTCATTTCCAGATGTGTAAAGCATGCATTGGTCAACTTACCTAATTTTGCACTTTCAAATTTCACTGCTGATGGTTGATGGTGCTCCAAAACATCCCTACACAACAAAATGGAAGATGACACTTCCCTTATACATGGAGCTGTTCTCTGTTTCTTACTGACAAAGCACATATTCTTGTATAACCCGAGATTTTTCTCTAAGTGATGAAGAAGACTTGGAGATGCAGTTCTAGTAAGCAAACTTCTTTTCCTGCCTGTACACTTGCAAGAGCTGACACAAAGTTTTTCCAGGCACCAAGAGCTACACATAATGGTTGATTTGTGAGGTCGTACAGAATGAATGAGTTCACAATACAAACACTGAGTAAAAATTCTTGTACAATTATTACTGATATGGCCCAATTTTCACTTGTTTCCAAGCTTTCCGACATTGTCTTAATCTTTCTTTACTTCTTTAAATGAAAATGGTGTGAGATTGCTATCATCCAGAATTTGTAAAAACTTCCACATTTGTTAGACCTTTATGGGATGCACGAGATCTAGGAGCCATTGTCTCAAACTAATCTGAGCTATCATGAAACTTCCAATATATGCCTTGTATTAGCATTTGCTGTTTATTTATATTCATACATGTGCATAAATATTTACTAAGTGATTGCATTATGACAGGTTTCAGACAGGACCTGTTCCATTCTCATAATCCAACTGCTAAATACACATTAGAAGCAACAGTATTCTGGAGCACTTAGGGAAGCAAAGAACATTTAAATCTCAAGCATTTTAGAGTGTTAGCGCTTGCAAAGGGTTAATCAATAGGTGTTTTTTCACATTTAAAAAATGATTAAAAGCCTTGTCACAAATATTACACTTGTGTGTCTTTTATGCCCTCATGAAACAATTTGTGTCTTTTTAAACTTGAAAAGTGAGTAAAATACTTGTCACAAATGTTGCAATTGTGCGACTTTCTGTCCTCATGAGTCAATTTGTGTCTTTCCAAATTTGCCAATCGTGTAAAAGTCTTGTCACAAATGTTACACTTGTATGCCTTTTTGTCCTCATGAATCAACCTGTGTCTTTTCAAACTCGATAACTGAGTAAAAGCCTTGTCACAAATGTTACATTTGTATGCCTTTTTGTCCTCATGAATCAACCTGTGTCTTTTCAAACTTGACAACTGAGTAAAAGCTTTGTCACAAATGTCACACATGTGTGGCTTTTTGCCCCCATGAATCACTTCGTGTGTTTTTAAATGTGACAACTGAGTAAAAGCCTTGTCACAAATATTACACTTATGTGGCTTTTTGCCCTCATGAATCAATTTGTGCATTTTCCAGCTTAACAAATGAGTAAAAGCCTTGCCACAAATGTCACATTTATGTGGCTTTTTGCCCTCATGAACCAATTTATGCACTTTCAAATATGGCAACCGACTAAAGATCTTGTCACAAATGTCACATATGTGTGCCGTTTTGCAATCATGAATCATTTTATGTCTTTTCAAATCTGACAAATCAATAAAACATTTCTTACAAATGTCACATTTGTATGCCTTTCTACACTCATGACTCAAGTTATCGCTATGCAAGATTGTCTTGTAAGTGCAGTTCTCCTTATTGACATCTTGTTTTCTTGTGTTGCTCTGTTGAAGCAAATTATTCTGTGTCAAGCACGAAATGCTGCTGTCAATTTTTCCGCTATTAGGTTTTTCTGAAACAACTCTTGTTTTTATTGAAGATATATCTGTTACGTTGCTATCTTGACTTTGGCATTTTCCTACTCTTTCATATTCAGGACCATCCTTTAGCATATTGAGACCTATATCATTTCCTAAGTCTTCATTGGAGAATAAACCTGATGTATAACTGGAAACACACTGTTTGTATAAGCTGAAATTTAAGAAAATGTTATCAGTAATTATTAAAACCCAGGGATGAAAAAATAACTCGAGTGGAAAAGAATAGGAATACTTATTTAACATATGTGTATAATCAGAGACAGAATTACCTCACGAAACAGTTATGAGACTATGGATATGCTATTATTATGTGTTAATTACAAGTACAATGGTTTCACTAATTTGAAACACTGTAGAAACTATAAATGAATAATGATCCTGTCTGTTTCAAAACATTAACTCGCCTAAAAGTGTATAGTTAATCACTCATATTTAAGGCAATATAAGTAATGTGGGATGATTACAAGATATGACATGCAAACTTTTTTGTTGTTTCTTTTAGAAAATCTGCTTTTCTCCTGTCACTCTGTATTATGCAAGTATGGGAATTAATTTTGTAAAACTAATTGTATTCCTGCATTTATAGTCAACAACAGCGAATTCCTCACAGACAAATATATATTATATGTTATCTGAGATACTAACCATGAAAATAGTATTACTTTTTACGTATTACCAAACAGTATTGAGATATTTGTGTGGCACCTTATAGCACAACTGCTTGACGACAAAGACACTATTGTCTCTTGTCTGGGCAACTTCATTGTGTCCCTCAGTTGTGTTATTCTAAGGTATTGTTAAAGCCCCAGGAATGTCCAGGTATAAGAAATTTTGTGGTTGGTATTGTAAATAACATAAAGCAGTGTCTTTTACTACCTCATTCTGCTTTCTTCCAACTGAGCATACCAGGAATTCGGGCCCATAGATGTAGGTGGTGTAGAAGTGGTGTCATCTCATGTATCCAGTAGATTGTTAAGTGGCGGGATTTCAAAATTTGTTATCATTTTCATGCGTTTGATTGTGTGTATGTTTTCCCAAACTTTTAGTTCCGTTGGATTGATGGTGCATTTCAGGAGTCTGATTTTGGGGTTAATGTCATGATTTTTGGTCCAGAAATGGTTTGCTATGGCACATTTATCGATCTATTTGTTGGACAAACAACTGAAATGTTCCTTCCTTCTGGTTTCAATATTTCTTTCTGTTTTGACATCATCATCATCATGGATACACCAGATGACAGCCTTCTAGGCCACCTACATCTATGGACCCGAATTCCCAGCATGCTCAGTAAAAAAAAGGCAGAAGATGAAACCAAGCTTCGCTTTACAAACATGCTTGATTAATTTCAAGTAAGTGAAGTTATTGTATCACTGACTTAAGATTCAATTAAATGATTGTTTCACTTCACTGTCACTAATTTCTGAAAAACACTTCAATTATAATGTAACTATTTAAGAATGGGCACCATGTTTGGCAGTTACATCACACCAAGGAGATGGAGATATGGACAGGAAAGAAATGAAATTAAAACTTAGAACTACCCGAATACTTGCTCTAAAAATTTTAACCCATAACTCAAGACTTAATCTTGACATTGAAAAAGCAGCTATCATACAATATGAAAAATCAATCAGACTACCCTATAGCAATTGGAAAAAAAGGAAAAATACAAGTGAACCTAAAAGATCAACAAAGTCCAAGAAATCCAAACTACTATACTTAAAAGAAAACTTATAAACCAAAATCAAGCCTTTAAACCTATTTGATATTGAATACTATCTACATTTATCAGAAGAATTTAAAAAATCTGAACCTCTCCATGTGCTTTCTAGCAAATGTCACTAGAAATAATAAATTTAAAATATCCTACTAATGAATGGCTACATGTTTACACTTACGTATCCAGCTTACCAAATAATGGTGGTACTGGTGCCGGCACCGTACCCCACTCTTTTCTTTTCATAAAATATTAAGTTCAAATTCTACAGATTTTGATGGTGAAATTTTAGCAATTCGTTTCAGCTTACAAAGCTTGTACATAAATAAACAAATTTAAGAGAATTGTAATACTATCTGACTCTAAAGCAGCTATAATATCCATAGCATCTGATAGAATACCTAAAAGTCTAGATGTCTTAGATTGCCAAAAGTTATAAAACAATGAATTAATTTAAATAAAAGAATAGTAATTCAATGGATATCAGCACACGGTGAAATACAACGTAATGAAACAGCTGATTTTTGGTCAAGAAAGGTAGTAAAATTACATCAAAAACATCTGGTCGTCTTATCACTCTATCAAAAGAATAATTACATTAATTTACAATACAAAAATTAAAGAACATAGTTTACAAATGAAAAGAAAACAATGGGAAAATCTACAAAATAACACGGCTAGAATTACTACACTACCAAGAAAATCCTCCGTAGCAGTTTTAGATTATTAGCAGGCCATGACTGCCTCAACAAACATCTACACAGGATTAGCATAGCAGAATTCCTATACGACCTTTCTGTGAACTTGAAGATATGGAGAGAAACCATCTACTCAATTAGCATACCAGCCTCTCAGCCAAATACTGGAGTGCAGGAGAGTGAATGGCTGTGCTGCCAAGTGTCCAAAATTAGAGTCCGACCAACTAACCATGTTACACTGCCTATGTTCAGATAACACTTCCATATCTAGCACTAACAGGGAATATGACAATGTGTCTAGAGGTAGTCATTGATACAACTTCATCAAAGAACTGTGTTACACTGCCTATGTTCAGATAACACTTCCATATCTAGCACTAACAGGGAATATGAGAATATGTCTAGAGGTAGTCATTGAAACAACTTAATCAAAGAACTGTGTTATACTGCCTATGTTCAGAGAACAGTTCCATATCTAGCACTAACAGGGAATATGAGAATATGTCTAGAGGTAGTCATTGAAACAACTTCATCAAAGAACTGTGTTACACTGCCTATGTTCAGAGAACAGTTCCATATCTAGCACTAACAGGGAATATGACAATGTGTCTAGAGGTAGTCACTGACACAACTTGATTAAAGAACTGTGTTACACTGCCTATGTTCAGAGAACAGTTCCATATCTAGCACTAACAGGGAATATGACAATGTGTCTAGAGGTAGTCATTGACACAACTTGATTAAAGAACTGTGTTACACTGCCTATGTTCAGAGAACAGTTCCATATCTAGCACTAACAGGGAATATGACAATGTGTCTGGAGGTAGTCATTGATACAACTTGATCAAACAACTGTGTTACACTGCCTATGTTCAGAGAACAGTTACATACCTAACACTAACAGTGAATATGACAATGTGTCTGGAGGTAGTCATTGATACAACTTGATCAAACAACTGTGTTACACTGCCTATGTTCAGAGAACAGTTACATACCTAACACTAACAGTGAATATGACAATGTGTCTGGAGGTAGTCATTGATACAACTTGATCAAACAACTGTGTCACTCCTTATGTTTAAAGAGCAGTACCATATCTAACACTAACAGTGAATATGATAATGTGTCTGGAGGTAGTCATTGATACAACTTGATCAAACAACTGTGTTACACTGCCTATGTTCAGAGAACAGTTACATACCTAACACTAACAATGAATATGACAATGTGTCTGGAGGTAGTCATTGATACAACTTGATCAAACAACTGTGTCACTGCCTATGTTCAGAGAGCAGTCCCATATCTAGCACTAACAGGGAATATGACAATGTGTCTGGAGGTAGTCATTGATACAACTTGATCAAACAACTGTGTCACTGCTTATATTTAAAGAACAGCTCCATATCTAATACTAACAGGGAATATGACAATGTGTAGTCATTGATACAACTTGATCAAACAACTGTGTCACTGCTTATATTTAAAGAACAGCTCCATATCTAATACTAACAGGGAATATAACAATGTGTCTGGAGGTAGTCATTGATACAACTTGATCAAACAACTGTGTCACTGCTTATATTTAAAGAACAGCTCCATATCTAATACTAACAGGGAATATGACAATGTGTAGTCATTGATACAACTTGATCAAACAACTGTGTCACTGCTTATATTTAAAGAACAGCTCCATATCTAATACTAACAGGGAATATGACAATGTGTAGTCATTGATACAACTTGATCAAACCACTGTGTCACTGCTTATATTTAAAGAACAGCTCCATATCTAATACTAACAGGGAATATAACAATGTGTCTGGAGGTAGTCATTGATACAACTTGATCAAACAACTGTGTCACTGCTTATATTTAAAGAACAGCTCCATATCTAATACTAACAGGGAATATGACAATGTGTAGTCATTGATACAACTTGATCAAACAACTGTGTCCCTGCTTATATTTAAAGAACAGCTCCATATCTAATACTAACAGGGAATATGACAATGTGTAGTCATTGATACAACTTGATCAAACAACTGTGTCACTGCTTATATTTAAAGAACAGCTCCATATCTAATACTAACAGGGAATATGACAATGTGTCTGGAGGTAGTCATTGATACAACTTGATCAAACAATTGTGTCACTGCTTATGTTTAAAGAACAGCTCTATGTGTAACACTAACAGGGAATATGATAATGTGTCTGGAGGTAGTCATTGATACAACTTGATCAAACAATTGTGTCACTCCTTATGTTTAAAGAACAGCTCCATATCTAACACTAACAGGGAATATGATAATGTGTCTGGAGGTAGTCATTGATACAACTTGATCAAACAACTGTGTCACTGCTTATGTTTAAAGAACAGCTCCATATCTAACACTAACAGGGAATATGATAATGTGTCTGGAGGTAGTCATTGATAGAACTTGATCAAACAATTGTGTCACTGCTTATGTTTAAAGAACAGCTCCATATCTAACACTAACAGGGAATATGATGTGTCTGGAGGTAGTCATTGATAGAACTTGATCAAACAACTGTGTCACTGCTTATGTTTAAAGAACAGCTCCATATCTAACACTAACAGGGAATGTGATAATGTGTCTGGAGGTAGTCATTGATAGAACTTGATCAAACAATTGTGTCACTGCTTATGTTTAAAGAACAGCTCCATATCTAACACTAACAGGGAATATGATAATGTGTCTGGAGGTAGTCATTGATAGAACTTGATCAAACAATTGTGTCACTCCTTATGTTTAAAGAACAGCTCCATATCTAACACTAACAGGGAATATGATAATGTGTCTGGAGGTAGTCATTGATACAACTTGATAAAACAATTGTGTCACTCCTTATGTTTAAAGAACAGCTCCATATCTAACACTAACAGGGAATATGATAATGTGTCTGGAGGTAGTCATTGATACAACTTGATCAAACAACTGTGTCACTGCTTATGTTTAAAGAACAGCTCCATATCTAACACTAACAGGGAATATGATAATGTGTCTGGAGGTAGTCATTGATAGAACTTGATCAAACAATTGTGTCACTGCTTATGTTTAAAGAACAGCTCCATATCTAACACTAACAGGGAATATGATAATGTGTCTGGAGGTAGTCATTGATAGAACTTGATCAAACAATTGTGTCACTGCTTATGTTTAAAGAACAGCTCCATATCTAACACTAACAGGGAATGTGATAATGTGTCTGGAGGTAGTCATTGATAGAACTTGATCAAACAATTGTGTCACTGCTTATGTTTAAAGAACAGCTCCATATCTAACACTAACAGGGAATATGATAATGTGTCTGGAGGTAGTCATTGATAGAACTTGATCAAACAATTGTGTCACTGCTTATGTTTAAAGAACAGCTCCATATCTAACACTAACAGGGAATATGATAATGTGTCTGGAGGTAGTCATTGATAGAACTTGATCAAACAATTGTGTCACTGCTTATGTTTAAAGAACAGCTCCATATCTAACAGTAACAGGGAATATGATAATGTGTCTGGAGGTAGTCATTGATAGAACTTGATCAAACAATTGTGTCACTGCTTATGTTTAAAGAACAGCTCCATATCTAACACTAACAGGGAATATGATAATGTGTCTGGAGGTAGTCATTGATACAACTTGATAAAACAACTTTGTTACACTCCCTATGTTCAGAAAACAGTTCCATGTCTAACACTAATGGGGAATATGACAATGTGTCTGGGGAGAATCACTGATACAATTTGATCAAAGAATGTGTTACACTCCCTATGTTCAGAAAGCAGTTTCATACCTAACACTAACAGGAAATAACAATGTGTCTCGAGCAAGGATGTGGAAGCCAGTTGACAAAGCATAATCTAGGAGACTTACCTTGGAGCTCCCATGGAAGAAATGTTCCCATCTGTTCCATCCTGTAATAGAATAATTCACATTAAGAATGGTACATGGTCTACTTCTAATTTGAGACTATAGTCAGAAACAAATGCAGGTATTATCTATTCATCTTACTTCACCAGCAATGTCAACAACCAGAATGTATTCTTCTCCAAATACACATGCCTGGACCATCACATGGTGCTAAACTAGTGTTCGTCTACTGTACATTTGCAAACTCGTATATCTGTGTTTCACTAAGATGATAGCAAAAGAAACACCTATGTACTTTCACTGTTCCAGATAATATTTAATGTCTATGAAATGTATAACAGATAAAACACAATAAAACAAGTGAGTTGTTATTCAGTACGAAAATGAAGCTTCCATAAAATTACAAAATGCAGACATGCTGTTTTGGAGTTTGATGTATTGCATGTGTGCAACACTCCAACCACCAATAGTGTTTTTGCAAATTTTTAGCATTCACATATGGACAGCCATACGACACAGTTCTTTAATATACAGTCATAATACAATGTCTTAACCAGAAGGGCTAATCTGAAGATGAAAGTGTCATCTTTTGTAGTCTAGAGGTACCATGCTAGCCTCTAGTTCCCTAGGTTGTGGGTTCAAATCCGGTGGAGGGCAATGGATTTTTTTTCAGGTGTAAAAATCTTGTCATGGCTTCCTTTGGAAGAGAAGTAAAGCCATGGTCTTGTGTCGTAGATTCATGGTACATAAAAGAACCTCAAGCCTGATAAAGAGGCCTCTGAGCAAAAGTTCTAGTCTTCTAAGGATACTGGGTAGTTGTAAGGCAATTTCTCTGTTATTTGAATGCCAACTTTGATTATAAGTTTCTCAACAACTGCTTAACATAATGAAATGAAAGTTTGACACTGAATACAGCAATCTTATCCAAACATAATTCATGTAATATGACCCATGTATGGTAAAAAGTAATGCCACACCATAAACTAAATTAAAAATTTTAAAATTATCCCTGTTATGTGAGTATTCAGGTGCACTTTGCTCTAAAACTATGAATTATAGTTTAGTGAATGTTTTGTATGTTTTAACACTTCTACTACTTGGTAATTTCCACCTCAATTTGTTTCTTACATCTGAAGACATCTACTCCAAAAATATTTCTATTATAAACACAGAATTCATGCCAAAGTTTACAAGTGTGTATATATATATTTTTTTTAACAAATTATGATTAGCAATGTGAGGAATATTTTTAGCTGCAAAATGACATATATTTCTGATTTTTTTTAAATTTATTGACACTGCACTATAGTTGTTAGCATCCTATTCTATATTGGGACACTTGATAGTTGTTCGGATAAAAATAAAATTGATTTTTTGTTTTTTATGCTAAAAAAAATAGAAACCCTCAGATTTCAAAATATATGTTATGTTGGGGTTTACTATTCATAAGGGGCTTTAATTTGGACATTTAAATATGGTGAGTCACTCCTGTTATATCCACATTTATCTTTAATTGCAGTTTACTGTAATTTGTATTTTTCATACTTTAAGTGCACTTTCTTCTGCAACTCATTAAGCTACATGGATGAAATATTTATTGGTCAAGAGCTACTTATTGCTCTTATTCCTCATACTGTCAATCACAATTTATTAAAAATATATATACTTGTAAAATTTCTCATGAATTCTGTGTTCATGATATAAAAATGTTTTGATGTAGATGTTTTCAGATGTAAGAAGCAAATTTAGATGGAAATTATCAAGTAGGAATAATAATTAAAATTCAGTAAATTTCTGTTCCTTAATTATTCACTATTTTCTTTAGACATTTGATATTTGAGTACTTCTGTCAGTAATTAAAGAGGAACTATCTTTTATGGAGAAAAGCGGTAAAATGTTCAGCAACCAATCAGAACCTTTGATACCTGTTGCTTTTGTTTACATCACTGATGAAGTAAGCACTATGGAGTATATTGATTTCAACAAATGACAAATAATTCATATAAAAAACATACAAGAATTACATATGACAATCTTCCATGAAAACAGATAAACACTTTGTAGCAGATAAGGGAGTTGTGGATTTCAAATACAGGGTTATTCTAAATTAGTTACCTGATAATAAAGCTAAATTATACATAGTTATCTTACGTAGTTTATTTCCATTTTCATTACATACATTGACATTAACATTAAGTTTTATTTGCAATGTTTACAAATGTTCAATGTGACTCCCTTTTGCCATTTCCATTACATACATTGACATTAACATTAAGTTTTATTTGCAATGTTTACAAATATTCAATGTGACTCCCTTTTGTCACTCGGCAGAGGTTGTGGAATGGTCAGCTCCAAACTTGCTCTAGTTGCAGACTTTTTTGGACTTCGTGCATAAGTTCTTCTCATGGCCTGCTACAGGAGGGCATCCCTGTCCTTTCTCTCGGTCCCACACAACCTGTTTCCACGAATCGATCATACCATGTTTTGAGAGTTTTCACCTGCGGGGGAGTTTTTTGATACTTTGTACAAAAACGTCTTTGTGTGGTAATTTGTGATTTAGTTTCATGAAAAAACCACAGACAACACTGCGTGCGCTCCACACTGCTGTAAGACTCCATGGCAACTGCTTACTAGGCTCAAGGTGTTACGAGTGCTTCACATTTTTCCCACCAGATGAGCAAGCGAGTGCATGTAGCGAAGTCTGCCGACCATGTTTAAAACTTGATGATATGACATAAGGTTTGATGAACATCGGAATAAATTTCCATCAACAGTTTCGAAATAATTCATTCATACTTTCAGGTAACTAATTTAGAATAACCCTGTATTTAAAACGAAATTTTATATTAAACATTAGGTATTTTATATTCAGTTCAGTAATTTAAGGATTCTTAGCTAGAGTTAATTCTTCAGAAAGAAGGCCTATACTTCAGAACTAAAAGTATATATCTGTAGTGTTGGGATGAAATTGTGTCATGTTCTCCAAAAATTGACTTTCAGAATTACTGCATGTGTATGAAACAAACACACATTTGTTTGTTGAAAGAAATTTACAAAAGCCATTAAGACAGATTTGCAGTGCATCTGTTAGAGATGCTAGAAAACTAGGACTTAAAAGTTTGAGTGCTTGACTATATTGTAAAATAAATACAGGTAATTAAAAAAGGATGGTGCAAAACTAATGCATATTTATTTACATGCGGAAACAAAAGGTATAAAGTTTGCAGCTTATGTAAAAGGCACCCGAGGCACTAGGTTTTGGTTTATTTAGTTGATAGAGAAAATGGCGACCACAAAGTCGGAATGTTTGTACTCAGTCATGGAATTTACACAAATGGAGGCTATTGTGAAAGTGGACAGACACACGAGGAAAACATCTGATGTGTTACACTCACATAACTTTCTCTACCTCTATTGTTTATAAGTGCATATACAAATTAATCTAATGAAAGTTAATTTTTTAATCTACTTCATTTTAATTGAGATAAAATTCTGCAGAAAAAGATGCATTATACATTTCATAACAGTATAAAGGGAATAGCGATAGTGACACATTTAAGAACTGGACGCTATATGCTGTCCTTAAAATTCCACACAGTTTCTATGCAATCGCGAGAAACAACTGAAAATCAATGAGCCTTGAAAAGAATGACAAAAGTTTTGAACAAATCAAACCATTAACAACAAACATCTCAGAAATAGCTGATTCCACAAAAAAGTGCACGCATCAACACACACACAAACCTTTTTCAAAAAATGCTTCTTTGGGTTCAGGGATCTCAAAACATACATTTCCAGTGAGATCTTGATATCAATTTTTTTGGGTGGAATGCAATATTTTCTCTACTTACTATGTAGGTGGTAGAGAAAGTAAAAAGAACGAATAGCTATTTGCAGTCAAGAAAAGTATAAACTATTTTAAAATTCAAACTAATAACAAGAATATCTTGAAAATGGTTAACACTATTACAAATTTTATTTTACATAAATTGTGTTTTAAACAGATTCACATTTTCTGCAAACTAAGCTTTTGTGTATCCCTTATGGTTTACCAATTATACAGAAGTCATTCAGAATAAAGACGACTTCACAGGCTATTCTCAGAGAATTCAAAATATACATTTTGTCATGCAAATAGCTTCAACATTCAGCATTTTATTTAAAATCATTAAAACAAATGCTTTGAAAAACTTTCCACATAAAGGGGGAGGAAATATTCTTTAACATCTCTGGAAGATGCTGAACTTAAATAACATGTTTGGAATTTAATCAACGGTTCAGTTTTAAATTATGCTTTTCTCTCACTACCACACATATACATGCAGACACTTGCAAGCGCACAAACATACATGCATGCATCACATGTGTACACACTCATGGAAGCACATACATACATGTACAAAAGCACACACCCATATACATGCACACATGTGCACTTACACACATACCATATATATGCATGCGCACACACTTTATCCAAATAATTATCTAAAAATAATATTTTGGAGTTTAGGGGTCTCAAAACATGTATTTCCATGTATTTCCAGTGAAATCTTGGTGTTGAATTTTGGATGGAATACGATACTTTCCCTATTTACTAAAGTATGTGTCTTGGCTAGGTAAGATAAAGGAAACCTTGATGAAGATAGGTTTTGGGGAAATTTGGAGAGCTTAAGAATTACTACAAATAGGTTTCTGGAATGAAATTAGGACAAGAATAGAGGATATGGAAAAACAAGATTTATTAGCGAGTTTTACTTTTAAGAGCTCACTGAGATTATACAGACAAATGAAAGTAGTATGGAGCAGGGAACAGTATGTTGATATACACTGCGTGATCAAAAGTATCCGGACACCTGGCTGAAAATGACGTACAAGTTCATGGCGCCCTCCATCGGTAATGCTGGAAGTCAATATGGTGTTGGCCCACCCTTAGCCTTGATGACAGCATTCACTCTCGCAGGCATACTTTCAATGAGGTGCTGGAAGGTTTCTTGGGGAATGGCAGCCCATTCTTCATGGAGTGCGGAACTGAGGAGAGGTATCGATGTAGGTCGGTGAGGCCTGGCACAAAGTTGGCATTCCAAAACATCCCAAAGGTGTTCTATAGGATTCAAGTCAGGACTATGTGCAGGCCAGACCATTACGGGGATGTTATTGTCATGTAACCACTCCACCACAGCCCATGCAATATGAACAGGTGCTTGAACGTGTTGAAAGATGCAATTGCCATCCCCAAATTGCTCTTCAACAGAGGGAAGCAAGAAGGTGCTTAAAATATCAATGTAGGTCTGCGCTGTGATCATGCCTCACAAAACAACAAGGGGTGCAGGCCCCCTCCAGGAAAAACACGACCACACCATAACCTCCAAATTTCACCGTTGGCACTACACACGCTGGCAGATAATGTTCACTGGGCATTCGCCATACCCACACCCTGTCATCGGATCGCCACATTGTGTACCGTGATTTGTCACTCCACACGTTTTGCCACTGTTCAATTGTGTAATGTTGACGCTCCTTACACCAAGTGAGGTGTCGTTTGGCATTTTCTTGCGTGATGTGTGGCTTATGAGCAGCCACTCGACCATGGAATTCAAGGTTTCTCACCTCACGCCTGTCATAGTACTTGGAGTGGATCGTGATGCAGTTTGGAATTCTGTGTAATGGTCTGGATAGATGTCTGCCTATTACTCTTTACGATCCTCTTCAAATGTCGGCGGTCTCTGTCAGTCAACAGACGAGGTTGGCCTGTACACTTTTGTGCTGTACATGTCCCTTCATGCTTCCACTTCACTATCACATCAGAAACAGTGGACCTAGAGATGTTTAGGAGTGTGGAAATCTCGTGTACAGACTTCTGACACAAGTGACACCCAATCACCTGACCACGTTCGGAGTCCATGAGTTCCACGGAGTGTCCCATTCTGCTGTTTCACAATGTCTAATGACTACTGAGATTGTGGATGAGTACCAGGCAGCAGGTGGTAGCACAATGCACCTAAGATGAAAAACGTATGTTTGTGGGGGTGTCCGGATACTTTTGATCACATAAAGTATGTGATAAAACAGCAAGAGCAGGATTTGTATGATCTAGGACAGGGGTGGTGAATTTGAAAGGTTTGAGAAAAGAGATTGATTTGGAGAAATGCCCACTATGCCACCGGAAAGTTAAAGAGTGGCATATAGTTTGAGTGTGAAGAAATGAAGTTGCTTAGAAAGAGGATAGAGAAGAGAGAATGGTTAAATTTACCAATAGAAATTCAAGCTAAAAAGTTAGTAAATGAAACATCTAGGAAAAATATAATAGAAGTAGGAAATTTTTTGGGGCAGAGTGAGAGCAAAATGGATGAGGAAAATTAGTAAGGAAGAGGTAAATGGGTATTAAATTACAGTAGGTTTTATTTGATATGTTGCAAGTAGGACCCAACAACTAGACAACCTCAAGTTTTGAGTTTGTTTGGGTCGAAGGAAAGCAACTCAAGGTAGAGTTACTGTTAGTATTGGAGATTAAATAAATTGATGATGATGATGATGATGATATGCGGTTTAAGGGCGCTAAACTGCTGCGGTCATCAGCGCCCTAAATAAATTGATAATTGTACCTTTAGATTAGGAGGAATGCTGGCTACCAGTATTCCATACTGCTGGATACCAATAGTTAAGAGGTTAGCTTTTTATATTTTATTTTATTGTTATTTTTAGTAACTGGGTTAAGAATAAATTTGTAAAACTGCTGTTGTAAATTTGTACAATTAACTGGGTTAATAATAAAATTACTTACTTAATTACTTACTAAAGTATGTAGTGGAGAAAGTAATAAACAATAGTGGGTAGAGAAAATCATGTGACTGTAATACATAAGATCTTTTTCCTTCCCATCACAGGCAAAATAAACTAATATTACTTGCTCAAAAACAAGTGAGTGTAGACAACAATTAAAACAAATAAAAATGCTAAACTTACCTGAATGTCATCATAAATACACAGATTTTCTGTTGTAGTTGTTTCCAGCCACAATTGTTCTTCCTTAATTTCTATTTTGGTTTGAGTTTTACTGTCTGTGGTGCCTTTATTATATCCGCTTACAGACTCTTCTAAAAAAAACTCTTTTTGATTCTGCGAACGAACAACAGTCTTCTTTTCTATTTCACTTTTGGTATGTATCTCACAGTCACTGTTACTTGTAACAGTTTCATTCTTAACTGCGTTTGTAAGGTGATGGGGACAGTAGTCTGGTAAAATAAATTCCTCTTTGGTTTCTACTTTAGTATCCATTTTTTTTACAGTTGTTGCATATGAACACTTCTGTTCTTAAATTTCAGTAGCAAGTCTATGGAGAAAGAAACCCATTATTGGTAACCTAAAATATTTACATGTATCACGCAATAATAAAAATAAACACTGAATAAAGTAAACTTAGAAGTTTGCAATGTTAAGCATATGAGGGTAGGTGCAGCCTCGCCACTGTGTTGGTGTTACATCTTATCTAGCAAGTATAAATAATTGCAGCAGTAACTTCCACTCCACTGTCCTCAGATATATGAGGGTCATTTCAAAAGTGCTGCACATGGTGCATGTGTGTGATCAACTTGAAATTTATGTCAGTTATGAGTCAGACTTTAAGTTTGACTGCTGTATATGTGCTTGCTAGTTTGCATGGCTGTGTTCTGAGTAATTCAGTTTTAAAATGGAAGCTGTAAGTGAGTTAGGTCAGATTACACATAGTGACCAGTATTCCTACATCAAACCCCTACACGGAAAGAAGCCAACTGAAATTTACAAGCTTTGAGAGAGGTGTGTGGGAACAGTGTAGTGAACCGTAGCACAGTGTCTGCTCATTTCTATGAAGGTTGGGTAAGCATTGAGGACAAACCAAGAAGTGAAAGATCATCAACTGCAACAGACTACACCTCTCCAATTGTTGTTCATGACATTTTGAGAGAGAATTGATGAAAAACATATGAGGCCAGAATGTCTGTCACTTCAGCTTACAGAATCATTACTGAAAAGTTAAAGATGAGAAAATTGCTCCCAGATGGGCTCCACAACATCTAAGTTAAGAGCAGAAAGCAGGTCACAAAAGAATTGCTTCAACATTATCGAACAGAAGGAGAACAGTTCCTGAAAAGGATTGTTGCACTTGATCAAATCTGGATATGAGATTTTGAGCCAAAGGTGAAGTCTCAGCCATCACAATGGAAAAGTTCAGACTCTCCACGCCCAAAAAAATTCCACCACCAACAATCAAAGATGAAACTGTTGAAGATCTTTGCATATGACATGAAAGGAGTCACAGCTACAAATAGAATGCCCCAGGGGACGTCTGTAACAGGTGTGTACTACAATCTCTTTCTGCAAAATGTTTTGCGCCCGAAAATTCATCAAAGAAGGCCTGACATGCTTGCAGCTGGTGTCTTTTGCATACTGATAATTCAAGACCGCATATTGCCCTACCAGTGAGAGAAACGCTCGACAAATGTGGATGGAAATACCTCTCCAACCACCATACAGTACTGATATGAGCCCATCAGACTTTGATTTGTTTCCTAAATTGAAGGAACCACTCCATGGAAAATGTTTTGGTAAAATTGATGATGCTTTCAGTGAGGTGACCCAAATAATCAACAGCTCAACAATGAAGGTACACTATCCAGAATTTGCCAAAAAGTTGGGAAGCTGTCGTAAGCAAGAAAAGAGATTATATTGAAGGCCTGTAAAGGTATTTTGTAAAATAAATTATTTTCTTCACTTTATTTCTTACCTATATGTTTGCAGAACTTTGGAAATGATCCTCATAGTTGTGTAAAGAAGGCTACATGTAGAAGATTGTGACATGTCCTAAATTGAGGATTGAGCTTTCATTAAGTTCTTCACAAAAGGATTTACTCCAAATGAAATTATACAGCAATGGACGATATTTGTGGGGAAGCACCCCCTCATAATCTACCATAAAGGAATGGGCCAAACTTTTAGATATGTCGACAAAACATTAAAGATGAAAAGCATGAAGGTTGGCCATTGGAGGTGTTCACTTCTGCAAACATTGTTCTAGTGGAAGGAGAAACTATGGAAGACTGGTGGCTCAAAGCTGCAAGGTTAGACCTTCCTAAAATAACATTCATATACACTTAAGGGCACTTGGTACAGAGTATTTTTATGCTTTTTCACAATTGAAAGAAAGCCAGTTTTCTCCAGAATTACACCATCTAGGACAATTAACTTTTTACTGCTTGTTAAAGAAGGTTTTTCTGAGTATACTGATATCAAGAATTTTTAGCTAACTTTAAATATTTTAATAATAAAAATGTATCAATATCATAAAATAATTTCTAAACATAAATCACATTTATACGTACACTTTTCTGTGGAAATAAAAATCTGAACTCTGCCAATTATTTTACTGCAAGTTTTCATAAAAAGCTGAACTATTTCTCCATTTGAGAGATTAATTTAATTTTTTTAAAAAAAATTCTAATGTGATATCATTCACATGACTTTCTCTACCCTCTATCGTTTATCACTGGGTATACAAACTATTCATACAAAATGTTATTAGCCTATCTACTTCATTTTAATCAAGACAAATTTTCCTGGAAATAGCCCATTGCACATTTTGTTATAGATACAAAGGGAACAGCGACAGTCAAATGTTTAGGAACTGGACGGTGTATGCTGGCCTTAAAAATCCATACTCTTTCCGTCACATTGGGAGAAAACTGAATTTTGACAGGACATATGAGAATGACCAAGAAATGAACAATTTGAACCTTTAATAACAGATATCTCATAAATGGCTTATGCCAAAAAAAAAAAAAGAAAAAAAATGAAATAAATTGTGTGTTTTAAAGAGATCTACATTTTTTTGTGTAGTACATTTTTATTTATTGTTTAATGTTTATCAGTTATACAAGATTATACAAAACTTCTTCCAAATGAAGTGCACTTCACAAGCTATTCCCAGAAAATTCAAGATATACATTTTATTTGTAATGTAAATATCTTTAATATATGGTATTTTAATCAAAATCAATAGAACATTTTTTAGAAAATCAAAACTTTCGAAAAATCTTTCATGCAATGGGTAGTCCGGGATGGTGGATTTTCAAGAAAATGTTTCTGTTGCATCTTTGGAAGATATTAAACCTAAATACCAAGTTAGGTATCTATCTGACTCCGTTTTTGAGTTATGCTGTTTGTTCTCTCTCTCTTACACACACACACACACACACATGCGCGCGTGCACGTTTTTGGGTCCATGCGGCCTAAAACATGTATTTCTGCTAAAATTTTGGTATCAAATTTTTGAGTGGAATGCAATACCTTCTCTACCTACCAGGTATGTGGTACAGAAAGTAAAAATAGTCACAAGAAAATAATTTTTTGGTGTAATTTCTTTTATATTAATAATTTTTTTTAAGGAAACCATGTAATTTAGGATCAAAATCTTTAACCTACTAAATGCACCTAAACATTCTGTACAGCCACAAAAAATGTCTAACTTCTAAGTTAAGGGTTTGAGAAAAGTGCACCTGAAGTTTAAAAAATAAAACTTAAGGGAAATGGAAAAACAAGGTGAGCACATTGTTGCAGACCAATATACTACATCATCTCTGGACCATAAGAGCCCTTTACAGGCCCAAATAAAAGAAAAAAACAATTACATTGGTATGTTCCTTATACCATTTATAATCGATTAATACAAAACAAAAAAATCAATTTTTTGAACCTATATCTCTACCAAGTGTCCTTACACAAATAAGGTTTAGTGCAAGATGGGTGCCTAAACTTCTTTTCTCAGTCCAAAAATAGTAATGAGTCATCCGTTATCAGGTATTTATAGAACTCTGCTGTGGCAACAAGAGAAAGTTCTGCAAACCATTGTTACATGAGATGAAAATATGGTCCTCTAACATGATCCCTTGTCTGTAAGAGTTGGCAAAGCAATGCCTCTAAAGGCCAAAATCACTCAGTCAAGCAAGAAGATCATGGTCACAATCTTTTGGGACTGTGGCTGGGCTACTGCACAAACTGGGTACTTCCATCACAGAGGGAAGGCGTGAGTCTTCTTCACAATATGCCTGTGTAAACAGCTTTGTTGCTGTCGAGGGAGATTGACCATCACATATGGCCCAGATCCTAGCTAGCAGTGACTACGAGGGTCACTACAAATGTTTTAAGATACACATACAAGAACCTTTTTTTTAAATTATTCTGACTGATGCACTTTCTCAAAGTACTTGCCACCACACTGTATACACTTTTGCTGAAACCACTTCTAGAAGCACTCTTGCTACACGTTTTCCTTATGGCTGCAAATTCTCCTTCTTACATGGTAACATTATCTTCAAGGGTTGAAAATTTCTTTTCATGCACATGATTTTTTACCATCGGGAACAGAAAAAACTTGCTCAGAGCCAGGTCGGAACTGTATGGTGGATGAGTCATAAGTTTGACCTCCACAGACTGCAGAAACTGAATGATGATGTTGGCCATGTGTGCAGATGCATTGTGGTGATGGAGAAGGATCCCTTGCAGTCCCATACGTGACCGACATTCTCAAGGTTTGGCAAAAACTTTCAGCAGGCAAACCATGGTGTACCAATTACAGTAACCGTTCTTTGCTCCTCCAGAGGAATAGTTGCCACATGACCACCCTTTAAGAAGAATGAGGCCAACACTTTGGAGATGCTTCACTTATGTTGGTGGCTTGTAATCAGGAAAGATCCACACTGCTGATGGCCGCTTGGTCTCCAGATCATACTGATAAATCCTGTGACAATATCAGAAACCCATCTAGAGCCCCCTCCTTTGAATCTGTCAGCATTTTCTCACACCATTCAACATGGGTGTGTTTTTGTTCTTTTGTCAAATTGTGAGGCACCCATCGGGATGAGACTTCCCTCACATTCAGGATTCATGCAGGGTTTTCAAAACTGTTGGCAAACCAATCTTCAATGCTACCTCAATTTCTTTAAATGTCACACAATTATTTTCGTGAAGCATTTTCTTAACACCTGTGATGTTTTCCTCAGTCACTGCCATTGCCGGAAGCCTGTTTCTCTCCTCATGTTTCAAAGATGTTCAGCCCCTTTGAATTCCTGAATCCACTGGAAAACCATAGCACAGAAAAGATCAATGTCCCCAAAAGCCTGTTGCAAACGTTTAAAACTTTGGAACTGGTTTAAACCACTTTTAAAATCATAGAAAATCACTGAGCGAAAATGCCTCCACTAGTTCCATTGCAAGGGCTGACTACCTGTGCACTGCAGGAATTCCTGGAGTGGAAGAGTCACTACCTCACACCAGTTTACTCACCAAGGATGGAACTAACCCATCCTGTAGTCCATTCAAGTGGGTCAACCTTCACTTTCTCACATCTTGAAACTTTTGTAGTGACCCTCATATTTCCTCTTCTCTAAACTCAAAAAGGACCTTTGAGGAAGAAAATTTAAGTGTGCTGAAGAAGTGTATATGTCCATTTTGCAGACAAGACTATTTTGGGGGGGGGAGGATTGAAATGTTAATTCAAAGATTGAGAAGTGTATTGCAAAGTGTGAGTATATTGAAAAGTGAAATATAGTTTTTGTATTTATCATGCCTAAAAAATGGTTACGCTGGAACTTATGGATGTACCCTCATACACCAAGTATCCATGGGGAACTGAAATTGATTTCCGTGCACATTCTTTAGTGAATACATGGAATCAGATTGAACCGAATATTAGATCCTATGCTTTTAGAAAGTGGGTTGGAGGAACTTTTGTTGCATGCAAACACCAGCCATATTATTGACTAATTTTGAAGATTTAGAAGCTAGTAACAGTGATGTATCATAATTTAAAAATGGAGAGTTGAGGGTTGTTACACTACATCATGTTATAGTGATGTAGTGTAACAACCCTCAACTCTCCATTTTTAAACCAGCCATATTGAAATTGTACTTCAACTGTACTGGTTGTAATATGCTGATTCTTGTCTTTTCTTTTTTCTACAGGCATTGAAATTCATTAAACAAACTATCAAAACTGCACTGAAATTATTTCAGATAAAGATAACACCTATTGTGATGTACAGACTAGAAATAATCTGGCTCACACCTAAAACTGAAACATCTGGAAAAACTAATAGCAAACTTCTTATAGGAAATTCTGCGTCTCTCAAAATATACCCCCTCAAGACTGACATAAAACTGATGAAGTGTTTCTCACGGAAGGGCTTTGTATCAGGCTATTGATGCCCTCCATTCCTGGATATGAACTCGTGGAGAAGCTAAGAATGAAGGAGAGAGAAATATGAAGCAATTTCTACAGTACTGAGGTTATGACTTGTGATGACTGGAAACGTTAAGATTATTCATTACACGTTCTGCTGCACATGACTTCCAAAGTTAAAAAGTTTCATTAGCCAGATGCAAAGTGTATCTATGACCGCTGTGAACAATATCACATGATGCCCGTGCACTCTCTATAGTGATGAGCAATACAGTATATCATGCTCATTCCTCTTTCATTCATTGTTGTAGAACTTGGAATGTTTGCTCATAAAGTACTATGGTTAATAATTATTTTATATAATTGTTGTATGTATGTCAGGGAATATCAGTTAGCTTTGTTTGTTAAATTTGTTTTAGGCTCTTCATTCAAACATGTCAAACAGCTTCGGATATTTTCTAAGTTCAATTTCTGTGCAATGTGCATGCACAACCATTCCCCGCCTTTTCAAAGCTGTCAACACTAGGCGTTAAACCCCAAACACACTTGCACAGTATAATGCGCAACACATGTTTCATCGTTATGAACATCTGTTTACCTGAAAATTACTTTCCTGGCCTATTCACCTCATTCTGTAGAAAGATTTTGAGTAGGAAAGTTAAAAATGAATCACTTCACAAGTAAAATTGACTTTGCCCCGGTGTGCAGTAACAAAGAAACATGTATACAATTTCTGTTCAATGAGAATCTTCTACGAATAAGAATGCATGCCGCTCTTCACCCCTTTTTAGAAGGGACCGCTATTTTCCACAATTCTGCTGTAAATGTGGGCATGAACAATTTACGCAATTTGTGGCAGTGGATACATGGTTTGTTAAATGCAAGACAATGCCTGCTCAAGTGCTTCTAATTACCATTGAATCATCCTAGTGAACTCACAGTGATGGGGCATTCATTTGGACATCAGCAACCAAGTCATAGGACAGTAGCTGATTGGTTCAGGTATTGCCACCAAGTTTGCATGAACTCCAATGACACCAAATTTAGCAACAGGGGCAGAACAGAGGGTCCTGGTCATGTTGTGCAGAAGGATGAATGTAAGATTGGCCAAAGAAAATCAGTCGAAGGAAATTGGATGCTTGGCATGATCAATGTGGCCACGAACAAGGCGCAAATGGAAATTTGCCCAAATAATCGAAGAACTACTGCAACCCTTTACCTCCTGATATCTCAACACGTAGAGTTGACCAGCACAATACCCCAATTGCTGGAGAGGTTACTATGCTTTGCTGAATGGTTGGTTGGCTGCACATTTAACAGTAAACCATTCAGTTAACATCACGGATCCAGTGATCAATGTGCACACCAACAATACAGAACTGTATGCTAATGAAGTCTATGGCACTGGTTGTCTAGGGGTGGCATTCATCATGACCAAGTGAACAAACACCTGTCTGAATACTTGTGGCATCAGAACTGCAAGAATTGTGATACACGCCCCTTTCAAGAAATGATTTGAGGACATTAGGAGCGTGTATCCTGTAGTATAGTGTTTTAAGTGAGGTTTACAGCAGGAAAGTGCAGTGTTATTTAGTTTTAGTACTAGTTTAAAACTTTTTCATTAATTATGCTAGATGTACAACATTTCTATGCTGCTCTAATGTTTTTATAAACACTTGAATCACCACCATCACTTGTTTGCATATAATTTAGGCAAGTTTGCTTCATAGTTACTTTTCATTTTCTTGAAGTTGGTGGCGTCTTCTTGTACAGCTCATATGAGGGCCCTCACATCCCACGCATGTACATGAGCTTTCCTTGAACTTAGAAAATAACTCAGTTGACACATTCAAAAGAATATACTTTATTTTAGTTCATAAAATGTTTTAAATAACCTAAATGGACAAGAAAATTGTCCATCTTGTTTTATAGTTATAATGGCTAATAATCCTGAGTTTCTCTTAATCTCTTGCATGGCAGTGCATGTCTGAATTAGCTTCTACATGGTTTTTATATTTTCTAAGAACAACCATTGTTTTACAAATGTACAAGTTTGTAAGCTTTATCTGTTTCAACTTTTAACTTTCTTGCATACTCGATACCTATACTGGAATTGTCGGGACTGATTCCCCTCCCTACAAGATAGTTCCCCCACCACTAAGGTGGGTCAGGGTGGGGCAGTCCACGTAGTCAGAGTTGATGGGGGAGAGAGCATTGGAATCTAAATTTGTAATAATGTGATGGATTTATACAATGCATTGTATTAAAAGGAATAGTAAGGAAAGAAAAGTTGCACGTGAAACGAACACATAATTTATTGTAAAGCAATGGAGCAAGGGAAGGATAACTTACACGTGGAAGGAATGCAGTTTATTTTATTTTACAGCAATGGACAAGGAAACAAAAGTTTGCACGTGAAAGGAATACATTTTAATTTACTTATTTTAGAGTAGTAGAACACAGAAAGGATAGTTTGCACATGGAAGGAATGTAGTTTATTTTATTTTACAGAAATAGGACATGGGAAAGACAATTTTGCACGTGGAAGAAATGCAGTTTATTTTATTTTACAGAAATGGGACATTGGAAGGATAGTTTGCATGTGAAAGGAATACCGTTTATTTGGTTCATTTCGCTGCTACGAAATATCCCAGAATGATAACGTTTTCAAACACAGAGATGGATAAATTAAATGACAGTGGGGGCAATCATATGGTCGCATGGCTACACTCAGGTAGTAGGAGATGAAACAGTTTTGGGAGCACCTTCTTGTTCGGATGGGAATCGCAAAATGGCTGGATATGGCAAGTAAGCACACGGTCCCGACAATTCCAGTATAACGTACTCAACTAACTTTCAGATACTATAAAAATGTAAATTTAAGCTGACTTTTCGAGTCCCACAATCTAAATGTTGGGATACGCCTTAGACCGTGAATAGCGTCTCCAACCTGAACTCATATATTGACTGATTCGATGTGCGAGCATGAATCATTCGAGTTTTAGACGCGCACATCCTACGGCTATGCCCTGTGTCATACTTCCCCTACTTCAAAAAAACTTCCCTCAGCTACACCATGCGACTTAGGGGCCTCAACTGCAACTGCGACCTGGACTCATATATCGAATCTTGTCATGTTTCTGCAAGTGTTGAAAAATAGGAACGTAATTACAAGAACATTAAATTAGAAGCACTGTTATTTCATACCTGTGAAAACACAAGATGCAATCTCTGTTATTTATAGCACTGCTGCTATTGTAGTTTCATATTTATTTTCTTAGGAATGTTTAATTTTAATTGAAACTGCCATAATACCCAACGATATCGATCGATACACTCAGAGTTAAATGTGAACGAAAGCATCCCCATTTAGGTGTGAACCAGCGTTGCCAACCCCAATAGTCATAATTTAAGTAAAAAGTGTTCCAAACTTTTAGGAGATTCAGTTAAAAATCAAACAAAGATTAAGCACTTGGCTTAGTTTGTTCGTTTGACCTCACTGTGAGTAATGCAGTTATGAAATATGCAGCATAACACTAAACATACCTGCCCAATACTAAGAACCTTTTTTTTTTTCATCATGCATTTTCTAATTTGTGAACTATCGCCATTCCAAGATGCATTATATATAAGAAAGACTTAAAATCTTTCTTGAAGATTTTACGTTTATTAGGATTGCCTAATACTTTTAGGTAGCATGGAAGGCTTATTATACATTGTTTTTGCAGAATAACAACATCCTTTATGGAACAGTTTTAAGATATTTGCTTCTCTATGTAAATTACCTACATGCCGCGTATTGTGGTCAAGCACAGCAAGATTTGTAGTGAACTTAGAATTATTTCTAATGTATGCCGGATCCAGCCTTAGTTTAATCCTGATGTCAACAAACACACTGTACCCATCCCCCAGAAGGCATCCTATCCAGTTCTTTCGCTAATCCACGCCCATTTAAAATGGAGAACTAAATACAAACACGTAATGTTAATATTTTTAAACTCCACGTAATGTGTACATACACATCCTTATCTTCACGCAAAACCCATTTATTATTCTCTTTTAAAGTGAGAGAATATGCCTTCTTGCTAACGGACATCGCCATGATGATAAATTAGACTGTGAACACGTGGAACTGTAGCAGATGCCGTACTACACAAACATGTACCAAAAGACGAACATTAACTCTAGAAATCCAATTATACTAAAGGGCTAATAGTTGCGCTAGTTTTAACAGTGATGATCTATAAGCAGATTAGATTGTAATTATACTGGATTGGTACTGCTTAATTAAGTATCCAACTGGGAACTATATTTCGAGCGGGAAACTTGGCTTCCAATTATAGGCCCATGTCTCTTTTGACAGCCTTTTCTAAAGTAATGGAAAAACCTGTATATAATCGGGTTATAAAATACTTGGGAGTTCAACAACATTCTCTCAGTATCCCAGTTCGGATTTAGGGAAAAATGTCAACAGAAAATGCAACATACATGCTCACTTCTGAAGTATTAACAGCCTTGGATAAAAAGGAACTACAATTAGAAATATTTTGTGACTTAGCTACGGCATTTGACAGCATAGATCACATCTCCCTGCAAAAGTTAAAAGTTTATGGCTTCACTGATATCACTATAAAATGGTTCAGATCTTACTTAACAAATAGGATCCAGAAACCCAGAATCAAGGTTGTGATTCAGAACCAGGTATTAACTAGAGGTGTCCCACAAGGTTCTATACTTGGTCCTTTGTTATTTTTAATATTTATAAATGATCTGCTATACTATCTTAGCAAAGATTCAATAGCTATACTTTTTGCAGATGATACCAGTGTACTTATATCTGAAAAGTCACATCAGCAATTAAGAAATTCTGTCAGTAAAGTGTTCGAACAGTTCAACTTTTGGTTTGAAGCTAATAAGCTTTCATTAAACTATAATAAAACCAATTTTATTCAATTTCAAACGAAGCATAAACAGATGAGTGAATTAACAATCAGGTACAATTACACCATAAATAAGGTATCTGATACAAAATTTCTTGGGCTTCAAATAGATGGAGAGCTCAACTGGAGAAAAAAAATAAAAATCATGCTGCCAAAACTCAGCTCAGCTTGCTTTGCCTTAAGAGACTTAAAAATTTTGCTCCACCAAAATGCCTTAAGAACAGCATATTCTGCCTATTTTCACTCCCTGTTGCTATATGGAATAATGTTCTGGGGTAATTCGGCACATAGCTAGCAAGTATTTATATTACAAAAAAAAGGCCATGCGTATTATCTGTGGTGTTGGGTCCCGTCATTCCTGTAGACCCTTGTTCATACCCAAAAAGTCTTACTCTCACTGGTGAATACGTATATTCTCTCTTGAGCTACCTTACAGATAATTATAACTTCACAATGAACCCTGCTGTGCATGACCACAACACAAGCCTGCAGGCGATTTGCATACACCAGCAAATAGCTTAAAACTGTTCCAAAAAGGATGTTACTATTCTGAAATAACAATTTACAATAACCTTCCATGCTACTTAAAACTATTAGGCAAGCCTAATCAACATAGCATCTTTAAGAAAGAGCTAAAGTCTTTCTTATATACTCACTCCCCATATACCGTGGAGGAATTTTTTAATATGTCGTGCAATATATAACTATTCAATACATAGGGCAGATGGCATATCATAGTGACTTACACTTATTTGTTATTGTCCTACTGTAATGCATGTTGAGAGTTTACTCTTGGGAAAAGGAGGGAAAAAATAGAATGGTGATGGTTTGCAAATTTTCAATTCTTAAATAATGCATAGTGTGGAGAAATGTTCTTCGTGTTGGGTATGTTTATTAGTTAAACAAATTCTGGGTGATGGGTATGTTATTATTTAAGAAGCCCTTGGTGCTGGGTATGCTTATTTGTTATGCTGCATATTTCATAATTGTATGACATGTTCAATGTCCCTGAGCGTTGCTCACAGTGGGACCAAATAAACGAACGAACGAACAAACAAACAAACACCCTAAAGGGTGCACTCAGCTTGCAGCCAATAGCAAAGCATTGCAATCACTTATTTTTTATTACACCAGGATTGAACTAAGGCTAGATACACTACAGCTCAAGAGGGAATCATATATCCTACTCACCAGCAAGGGCAAGAATTTCCTGGCATTTGAATGAATGACGGGGCCCAACACCACAAATAATGCGTATGGCATTTTTTCTTTCTTTCCTTCTTTCTATTTTTTCTTAACTTTATCTTCTAAGTATAGTAAGTAGGGGAAGTATTGCGTTTCATCCAAATTAAATTAAATTTCGTTTTATTTATAGACGCTCATTAACGCCTGTGGTCCTTGGACGTGAAAGACCCGTAATTTTGCTCAGAGGCCTCTTTATCAGGCCTGAGAAAGGTTCTTTTATGTGCCGTAAATCTACGACACGGGACCACCGACTTTACTTCCCTTCCGAAGGAAGCCATGCTAAGGATTTTTACGCCCGAAAGAAAAACCACCGTCCTCCACCAGGTTTGAACCCGTGACCTTGGGAAGTAGAGGCTAGCATGGTAACCAGTACTCCACGGAGGACGACTAATTCGATATCGAGATTTCACCGGATATACATGTTTTGAGACCTAAATCCAAATAAAGCATTTTTGGAAACATGACCCTGTGTGTGTTTGTGAACAGCATAACTCAAAAACGAAAAGTGGACTAAATACCAAATTTGGTGTTTAGGTTCAATACCTTCCAAAGATGCGACATGAAGAGTTTTAGCAAAATCCCCCACCACAATCTAGTTGATTAAAATACCGTATATTAAAGATATTTACATTAACAAATAAAATGTATATCTTGCATTTTCGGGTAACAGCCTTTGAAGTTCTCTTCATTCGGGGGGAATTTTGCATAATCTTGTATAACTGGTAAATATTAAGTGCTATATGTAAAACGTACTATACAAAAAATGTAGAATCTCTTTATAACACAATTTATTTAAAATGAGTTTTTCTTGTCGCATAAGCAGTTTCTGAGACATCCGTTATTAAAACTTCGACTTGTTAATTTCTTGGCCATTTTCTTAAAGTCCTTTTAATATTCAGGTTCCTTTGTATCTAAAACGAAATGTGTAATATAGCTATTTCTGCAACGGTAAATGAAGTAGATAAATAAGCTTGGGTTACAATAATTTGTGTACCCACTAATAAGCGATAGAGGGCAGAGAAAATAATGTAGATGTATCACATCAGATTTTTTAAATATAAATGCTTTCCGTGTGTCGAATTATCCTTGAAGATTATGCCTTATCGTAACAGGAAATGAAAGTAGGCAAAATATGTTTTCTTAAAGTACTTTGATTGAGCGGATTTTTTAATTTCATAAGGCAAAGCAAGTTGAGCTACGGGTAGCGCGATTTTATCTGTTTTCTCCGCTGAGCTCTCATCTACTTGAAGCCCAAGGAATTTTGTATCGGATACTTTATTGTGTAATTGTTGTACCTGATTGTTAATTCATTCACTTGTTTATGCTTCGTTTGAAATTGAATAACGTTTGTTTTATCATAGTTTAATGAAAATTTATCAGCTTCAAACCAAATGTTGAGTTGTTCGAACACTTTGTTGACAGAATTTCTTAATTGCTGATGTGACTTTTCAGATATAAGTACAGTGGTATCTGCAAAAATCTCAGCTACTGAACCTTTGCTAAGATAATATGGCAGATCACTTATAAATATTAAAGATAACAAAGAGCCTAGTATGAAATCTTGTGGGGTACCATTAGTAATAACACCTGCTTCAGAATTACAACCACTGAGTCTGGTTTCCTGGATTTTATTTGTTAAGTAAGATCTAAACAAATTTATAGAGATATCACTTAAGCTGTAAAATTTTAACTTTTGCAGTAAGAGGTTGTGATCTATACTGTCAAATACATTAGCTAACCCACAAAATATTTGTAACGGCCGAGCACTTATCTGCTGTTTCAAGAGTTCCAAATTCTAGCTGGACTCGTGACATTTTTACTGTAGTACATGGCACAAACGCCCTTAATAAATATATACCGCCCACTCTCGCCGTTTGCTTAGGAAGATTACACTAGCGCTCCTAACGAAAAGAAACGGTCAGTTTTGCAACAGCTCTTTGTTTCTTTGCTTGCATACGCAGCCATATTTTGAATTTGAAGAATTACACATAACGTATACTTCCACCTACCACGGGTAATAACAAAATGTGATGCTCATTGAGAGGGCGAGGAGCAACGTAGCCAAATTTTGTGTTTTCTGTATTTCGTTCAGCTTCGTTAGCAGTTAAGTTTAGTTTCGAGTTTGATGTTGTAAGTTAGGAAATCGGTGACTTAGTGCACAATATGTCCACCTTTTCCGGCCCTGGGTGTCACCAGAAGCTGAATCTGATGATGTGAATGAACATA
The DNA here is from genome assembly GCA_030765065.1 of Deroplatys truncata. Lineage (NCBI taxonomy): Eukaryota > Metazoa > Arthropoda > Insecta > Mantodea > Mantidae > Deroplatys > Deroplatys truncata. The sequence continues at coordinate 205,225,793 of CM060988.1, forward strand.
AAAAATCTGACTCCCGTGAAAAATAAAAATAATAATAATAATAATAATAATAATAATAATAATAATAATAATAATAAAAACAAAAGCTCCGTTATTGGAAGAGGGCTGGGTTGCGTAAACAAACATTTTCATATGTGCCACCTGAGAATTGCGCACCACAATTTAAGAACCACTAAAGACTTGGAAACTGTGAAGTTTACTTTAAGCCGGAAACCTTGTAAAGCTAACCCTCAAAGCTCTGCCAACTTGGACAGGGTTTGGAGGCAAGGCCGCCATGTTTTGAAAAATACTGTAAAATAATTTTTAAAAAATCTAATGAGATACATTCATATAACTTTCTCTACCCTCTATCTTTATTAGTGGATATGCAAAATATTCTTACTAAACTTATCTTTCTTTCTAAAACATTTTAATCCAAATAAACGTTTAAAGAAACAGCTACATTGCAAATCTCGTTACAGACACAAAGAAAACAACGATAGTCAAATGTTTAAAAAGTGGATGCTATACACTGACCTTAAAATTCCATACAGTTTCCATGATATCGCGAGAAACAAATGAATGTTGAAAGGATTTTAAGAGAGTGACCAAGAAATGGACAATTCGAACATTTAGAAACGGATATCATAGAATCGGCTTATACCAGAAAAATCTTATTTTAAATAAATTATGTGTTTTAAAGAGATCTACAATTTTTGTGCAGTACGTTTTGGTTTACCACTTAACGTTTAGCGGTTATACAAGATTATACAAAGTTCCTTCCGAATGAAGAGGACTTCACAAAATAATCCCAGAAAATTCAAAATATGCATTTATTTATCATGTAAATGTCCTTAATATGTGATAGTTTAATCAAAACCGTTAGAGACAATTCTTAGAAAATAAATTTCGAAAAATGTTCCATATAAAGAGTAGTTTAGGGTGGGGAGATTTTGTTGAAAACCTTCATGTCCCATCTTTGGAAGATACTGAACCTAATCACCAAGTTTGGTATGTATCCGGCTTATTGTTTTTGAGTTATGCTGTTCACAAACACAATACACACACAGGGACATATTTAAAAAATGTTTTATTTGGATTCAGGCGCCTCAAAACTTGTGTTTCCGATGAAATATCGGTATTTAGTTTTTGGTGAAATGCAATAATTCTACTTATTATACTAGTACAGAAAGTTCCGCTGTAGCACTTGAATGAGGAGGTTTAAAACAGCCCACACAAACTGCGATAGAAGAATGAAGACTGGCTTAGTCTCCTATTTCATGCTCCTAACCGTGCCTTATATTACTTGCGTTATCCACGTATCTACAAGCTCTAAAGGTGTTTTAAAGAAACTAATTCTGGTATAAAACAAACTTTATTGCAGTCATTAACACATGCATTATATAAAAATCCTCATTCTTCTTCATTTATTTATTCTGTAAACAAGGCAACAAGGAAAAAAAAAGAACTATACAAAAACATAACATTATCCCATCTTGATTCGCTGGTAAACAAATCAATACACAAACTTAAATTAATGAAACTTTAACTTAAATAACTACCAAATGAGTTTCAGGCACTTGAATCGACTTACGACTGCCAGTAGTTCTTGATAGTCCTTCCTTCGAGGAATGACTAGGTGCTTCAATTATTTTATCTGCTATCTTACCTTTCTACCCTATCAGAAAAGACTCCTAAAGAATAAATCCTTTGAATACAGAGAGAGAGAGAGAGAGCCAAAAAACTACGAACCGGCTGCGCGGTGTTTTTCCTGTCCGTGTCCTCGACACTCGTTGCCGTCTGTCGCTATCGTAGAAAGTCGTGGATGAAACCATACAACATTTTTAAAACTACTTTTAAAGGCTTTACTTACCAACTTTATGAAAGGACATGTTAAAACTGGCCACCTTCGTTGTCCATGCATTTTTTACACCTCTTTAGGAAACTATCCATCACTCGCCGTAGTTCACGTTGAGAAATGCTGGCAATTTCCTGGCGGATATTTTGTTTTAATTCCTCCAGGGTGTATGGGTTTGTCTTGTACACTTTGTTTTAAGTTACCCCAGAGATAGAAATCGCAGGGGTTTAGGTCGGGGGCCACAAATGTCTACTAATAATTCTGTCATCAAATACACTTTCAATTATTCTCATCGAAATATTGGCCGTATAAGCTGTTGCAGAGTCTTGTTGAAAAAAAAGGCAAAATCACGCTCCCTGGCTTTTAATTCTCTAAAAAAAAGGGAGGGCAAAATTGTATTCACATATTTACGAATGTCAACTGTTGACTCAAAAAAATTGGCCCTATAACTCTTTCTCCACTCATGGCGCACCATTCAACAATTTTTTCGTCATGAAGGGTACTTCATAAACAATATTACCGGCTGCACGGTGTTTATCCACTGGGCGTGTGGTAACATGATGACCCATTGCTACTATAAACAAGGCCACGCTTTTGACGTGGTTTTACTCTGCAGTGTGAAGTGCAGTATTGAGTTTACGGTGATGTGTAGTTCAGTTATTACGAGTTATTTATTATTTTGTCCTGTACTTAGCCAGAAAATATATTATGGCTCAGTGTATGTTTTCTACTCCACAGCGTGTATTTTTTTTACGATTTGTATGTGTTAACTCAGTCAGCTCGCCAAGTGAAGGCAGGATTTGCAGAAAGATTTCCAGGTGTAAAAGTTCCAGGACATTAAACAATTCATGAAACTTACAATAAATTTCAGGCCAAGAAATCTAAACGACGGCGAAAGAGTTATAGGACCATTTTTTCGAGTCAATAGTTGAAGCCCGTGCATATGTGAATACAATTCCCTCCTGTTTTTTTAGAGAATTAACAGACACGGAGCGTGATTTTGCCTTTTTCTTTTAAAAAAAAAAGACTGCAACAGTTCATATGGCCAATATTTAGATGAGAACAATTGAACGTGTTTTTGAGGACATAATTGTTAGTAGAGATTTGTGGCCCCTTCGGTCCCCCAACCTAACCCCCAGCGATTTCTATTTCTCGGGTAACTTAAAACATAAAGTGCACAAGACAAACCCACACACCCTGAAAGAATTAAAACAAAATATCCGCCAGGAAATTGCCAGCATTTCTCAACGTGAACTGCGGCGAGTAATGGATAGTTTCCTAAAGAGGTGACAAAAATGCATGGACAACGACTGTGACCAGTTTCACATCTCCTTGGTACGTAAAGCCTTTAAAAGTAGTTTTAAAAATGTCGTATGGTTTCATTCGCGCCTTTCTATGATAGCAGCAGACGGCAACGAGCGCCGAAGACGCGGACAGGAAAAACACTGCGCAGCCGGCTCGTAGTTTTTTGGCTCTCCCTGTATGTCTAGTAACGCAGATGTTGCTGTCTGCAGCCTCACCAGACGAGTAACATTATATTTACCCCGTAAAATCTGGATAACGTTGCCAAACGACAAGCTATACATTTCACACTATCACTTCCTGTGAGCACTATGACTCCCAATTTTGTTCTGAAATAACTGGTTTTACTTTCTCTACCACGGACCTAGTAGGTAGACAAGGTACTGCATTCCACCTAAAGGTTCGATACCGAGATTTCATCAGAAATACATGTTTTGAGGTTCCCTGAATAAGAAAAGCATTTCTGAAAACATGTCCGCTAACGCGCGCGCGGATGTGTGTGTGTGTGTGTGTGTGTGTGTGTGTGTCGGTGAACAACATAATTCACAAACGAAAAGTCGGGTAAACACCATACTGGGTATTTGAGTATGATAGTTTCCAAGGATCCAAATGAAGATTTTCATAAAAATCCCCAGCCCCAATTGTCCGTTACATGGGGCATTTCTAGAACATTTTTATTTTTTAAAACACAGCTCTAACGATTTCGATTGAACTACCACATGTAATATATTTAGATTACAAATAAAATGTATATATTGAATGTTTTGGGAATTGCCTTTGAAGTCCTCTTCATTCAGAAGGAATGTTGTACAACCTTGTATAACTAGTAAACGTTAAGTGACAGATGAAATCTCTAGCTCCCGAGGTCGCGGGTTCAAACCTAGTGGAGGGCGATGGACTTTTCCGGGCGTAAAAATCCTTAGCGTAGGTTCCTTCGGAAGGGAAGTAAAGTCGGCGGTCCCGTGTCGTAGATATAAGAACCTCAAGCCTGATAAAGAGGCCTCTAAGCACAATTATCGGTCTTTTACCCCAATATAGAATGGAACGCTAAGGACCACAGCAGTTAAGGAGCGTCCATAAAAAAATGTGGTGAAAACGTACTCTACAAAAAATGTAGATCTCCTTAAAGCATAAAATTTAATTAAAATGAGTTTTTTGTGGCATAAGGCGTTTCTGAGATATCCGTTATTAAAGGCTTGAATTGTTCAATACTTGCCATTCTTTAAAGTCCCATGGATTCTCAGTTGTTTCTCGCGATGTCATGGAAACACTATGGAATTTTAAGGCAGCATATAGCGTCCAGTTGTTAAACATTTGACCATAGCTGTTTTCTTTGTATGTATAACGAAATGTGTAATGTAGCTGATTCTGTAAAGGTTTATTTAGATTAAAATGTAATAGATGGAAAAATAAGCATCAGTAAGAATAAATATATCCACCAATAAAGACAAAGGGTAGAGAAAGTAATGTGATTGTATCACATCAGATTTTTTATCTGAATTAACAGGCCTAAATACTCAGATCTAAACCTACTCTGTAAAATTGCCAATATCCCAACCTCTTGTTGACAGAATTTTACTCAATGAATTCATAACCTAGAATTTAGGTTTCAGAGACATACAAACCCAGTCTGTTGGAAGGAGAATTAGTTCACCACCCGTCTCAGAAACATAGGTTAGTGGTCTGGAGTTCACCACAGAAACCGTAATTTGTTCATAAGAAACTGAGGCTTACCTAGAACTCTTCGCAGAATCTGCTTCATGGCTCCATTTTCCTAACGTTACTGTACTGTATAATTAGATCCCTTGAGCTCACTGGAGATTCCAGTAAAATCACTGCCGTTATCGGAGTAAATTATTGTTGGTCTCCTACGACAAGTAAAAAATCGTGTAATTCCCCGCAGAAAAGTTTTCTGAAGACAACAACTCAAGATGAAGGTACTGCTTCATAAACAACACAAGTAAATAAACAAATCCGGGCTTTGGTGCGCATTTGACATAAAGCGGTCCAGCCAAATCTATTCCCACACAGTCTGTGATTCGATCCACTGGCAGAGATGCTGAAGGGACATTTAAATTACTTCCTATTCGCCTCAAACGAATTACGCATTTTGAAAGAACATTTCGAATGGTTTTTCTGACTTTCAGTATCCAGCACTATTCCCTCAAAATATGAAGTAGAGTTGATGCCTACGTGCGAATTCCTTTTGTTGTCGTTCATAATAATCAGTGGAGAAACTACAGGCTGGCAGAAAAGCTGAATTGCAAAATACTCACTATCTTGTCTGCTGACCAGTGTCGTCTTTATAAATTGCTTCTTCATCCGTATATATCTTCAAGTTATTAGAAAGCTCATCGTCCTCTGGAATGAAGGTTGTTCCTTGTGCGATCCGTATAACTAGTTTTTCAGCCGAGCGGATTTCTTCACATGATAACTCTCCATTTCTTCTCGTTCATTTTGCGCTCTGTGAATTATAGACAAATCTTTTCAATCATACAATTATACGAACGATGTTGTCGTAGCTTTAAAAATACGCACATTACCAACTTAGACCATGGTATTTTCACATTTTGATTGTGTTTGTGCTTAAGATTACTGCACCAGTCACAGCTGACGGCATCCTTCTCGAAACAACTCAGTGCATTTGTCGATCGATTTAATTCCTGAAATATTGACAGCATCTCTTCCTAGGCCCAGTTTCGCGAGGGCTCTTCATCTAATTTGGTCCCTCCCACAACTTGAAGATCAACAGCTTATCTGTATGGCACCCCTCCCACAACTTGAAGATCAACAGGTTATCTGTATAGCACCCCTCCCACAACTTGAAGATCAACAGCTTATCTGTATGGCACCCCTCCCACAACTTGAAGATCAACAGCTTATCTGTATGGCACCCCTCCCACAACTTGAAGATCAACAGGTTATCTGTATAGCACCCCTCCCACAACTTGAAGATCAACAGCTTATCTGTATGGCACCCCTCCCACAACTTGAAGATCAACAGCTTATCTGTATGGCACCTTATAGGATTCTGGTGACCAGGAATGTGCGTCCAACATACGGCTGAGTGAAAATGTGGATTTCTTTAGCTTCATTGTTTACAAATACCGTCTAAACATTTTGTTTTTGGACCCAAGTTAAAACAGCAGTAGAATTATTCCAGAAGTGCAAATCAATGTCTTTCCAGCTAACCCGTCAGTACAGACTTACACTGCCACTACTGCAGCAATCAACTCCAATGATGACTGCTGGCGGCCAGAAGATGTACAGACTGGTTATAATTAACCTCTTGCTACTTTAGCCGGTGTAGACAGAAAACTATTTACTGTATGGCTACTTAACTTTATAAGAATGAAGTTCAGACTGCGCGTTGTAGGATTTGTGTTGTTATTAGTGCTAGTGACATGATTTGCTCTTAGGCGGTGGTACTGTTACGGCACAAGCATCAGTGTCCATTACAGTTGCAGACAGTCAACAGGATAAGTACAAGGTCAGCAGGGCTTTATTCGAAAATCTGTTTTATCAAAACAATAAGAATATTGCTGCTGCTCTTCGCGAGTATCGACGCATTAAAGGAATTCGGAAAGGTCCTTTTCTGCACTGGGGTTGACGATCGTGATTCGATGTTCGAATTAACTGGCGATTTGGGAATTGCTCCTGGGAGAGGCCGATGGGCAATTGCACCACAAATTGTTGAAGTTACCATTGCCATGGCTGAGAATGCTGGACGTAATGTACGATCTTCAAGCAGTACACGAGCTGTGTCACAACAGCTGGACATTCCATGGTCCACTGTTCAAAAAGTGCTGCGAACAATTGAGAAATGGTATCCGTGCAAACTTCACACCAACTGTTGCCACGTGACGCAGAGCGGACTGATGACACTTTACGTTTACTGGGACAGTGAACACTCACATTTGGGGATCATCACTGCCAACGAACCTTCTTGAAGTTTCCCTGCATAGTAAAGGCCCCATTGTGTGCTGTGGCATCACGGCACACTTCCTAATTGGTCCATTTTTCTTTGAGGAACTCGGACCCCAACACATGCAGCGTGAATGGCACACGTTGCTGTGATCTGCTTCGCCAACATGTGATGTCTCTCTACGGAAGAGAGGAGTTTTGGACTCAACTGTTTAGATGCATGAGGGGCTTCACCTCGCATTGCTCGTGACTGGGTTACTCTGTAACACATTTGGAGAAAACCGAATCATTGGCCGATCGTTCCAAACTGCGTGGCCACCAAAATCAACGTATTTGAACCCGTGTGATTTCTGGCATTACGGAGGACGACATACCTAAGCAGAGAGTGGACATATACAAAGTAAGCTGCTCTAACTGTCTCCCCTCTTGTGCACGCATCATGTAGCAGGCTGTGCCTAAATGCGTTTCCCACTTCAAAGGCGAAAGTCATGTTTTCCAAAATCAATGCAATTGCAAGCACAGTATTTACTATTATCGTTAATATTAATTAAATAAGTGGATATCATGACTAACTCATCTCGAATTAGGCATTCTAACAAATTATATAAAAAGAACAGCGGCTTCTCAATTGTCTGGTCGAGGAGTTGAATTTGTGGAGCCAGATATTCTTTGCATCCTTTTGTGCGGATGTCCATTGCAACCGTCTTAATAACATTTATTAAGAGTTTGTTGACAATAAACAGTTAGCTATTTGATCTCATAATTGATGAGCTGATTTTAGGTAGCTTACTTTATCGGTTGTCCTCCGAGAACAATTGTATCATCAGCAAAGAGGAGCGACTTACTATGAGGATCATCTAGACTAAAGTCGTTGATTAAAACATGTGACTATTCAGTAGTTTAACGTGATGGCATTCGTGAAGCAACGTGACTCTTTATATATGATATTAGAACCAACTTCAAGGCCTTTACAGTGTTACTTTCACTCCTACCTGCAACTCAGGATAGGAAAGTAGTTCTGTACTGATTATGCGAATTATTAGCAGCAATAAATCAGTTATACTTCAGAACCATAATTGTATTGCCGACAGAACATGTACCACTACACAAACAGTACATTGAAATTCAAAATGACCCACTAAAATTATACTTTAAAACCTTCAACCAAACCATCCAAGAAATTAAAACTACCCAAAATATAGCCTTTAGCGAAGACACGTAAACCCAGAAACAAATGAGCTCAACAGTCAATATTATTGATTCCCCCACCTACAAAATTACAGAAATTGTTTACAAAGATTCACTTTGGTGCCAATATTCAATAGCTTCAATATAAAGAATTCAGAAATCGTAATAAAAAGTTTAAATTCTTGGAACTCAAACCAGAAGACAAGTTAGTGTCTTTAGATGTCACCGCATTGTTTCCAAGCGTTCGAACAGACCAACTCCTACTTCAATAGAAAAGGCTTTACCAGACTACATCCTTCAAAATGAAATAGAGGATCTCTTAGAACGCACACGTATACATCATCCAAAACTGTTTTACTTTCAATAAGAAATTGTAGAAACGACAGGCCTAACCATGGGTAACCTGCACTCATAGCACATTTATCCAGAATTACATGTAACAGCTTCCTTCCCACACATATTCAAAGTTTGGCAGATACGCTGACGACATCTTTGGCATAGTCCCTAACATGTATATACGAGGCTCTTTAAAACTTCTCAACTTACAAAACAGCTCAATACAACTCATAACGAAGTGCAAAAAGAGGGCAGTTTAACATTCTTTGACATAAAAATCTGATGTGATAGATTTACATGACTTTCTCTAACCTCTATCTTTATTAGTGGGTATAAAAACTATTCTTACTAAAGCTTATTTTATACCTACTACGTTTTAATCCAAATAAACCTTTGCAGAAACAGCTACATTATACATTTCGTTACAGATACAAGAACAGCAATAGTCAATTCGTCCTTTGTGGTGTAGTGGTTACCACGCTAGCCTCGGGTTCCCGAGGTCGCGGGTTCAAACCCGGCGGAGGGCGATGGAAATTTTCGAGCGTAAAAATCCTTAGCATGGCTTCCTTCGGAACGGATGTAAAGCAGGTGGTCCCTGTCGTAGACTTACGGCACGTAAAAGAAGCTCAAGCCTGAGCAAAATTACCGGTATTTCACGCCCAATATAGAATGGGACGTTAAGGACCACAGCAGTTAAAGAGAGTCCATAAATTAAAAAAAATCTTCCCAGGATGCAAAACAAAAGCTTTTCAAGAAAATTTCCGTCCTCAAACTGTTTACATACAAATTGTTCATTATATTTGATTTTCTAAAACGCTGGCTGTGACAATTTGTATTAATATGCCATGTGCTTAGAATATTTGCGTGACTAATGGTAAAATGAGGTTTTCTTAATTTAGAACGAACATCCCATAACTAGCAGACCATAAGAAATACACAAAATCCTTACTGGCAAAAATTGAAGATCTGTTGGAAACCAATTTTTGAGGCAAAAGACATCTTTTGGATGTAGAGACATCTCCGAGATATCAGTTGTTTGGCATTGTTGCATGTGTAGTAGTAATAGTTTATTGTTTATTACAGAGAAGAACAATCGATGCAGCACACGTAAAAATGAAACACAAAATATTTACTAGATGGATAAAGGGAAAAGCCTAATAAAATATAAACATTTACAAGAAGAGCATGTACATGTGTAAAGGCAATTATTTACATTAATGTGCTAGGAAATCTTGAATTGAGTAGGGGCAGTGGTTAATTAAATGTGTATTTTCCTTGTTGTATTTCCTTCAGGGCTTCTGGAAGGCAGTTGTATTTGAGATTCTTTATGACGCTCTTTAACTGCTGTGCGTCCCATTCTATATTGGGCGTGAAAGACCGGGAATTTTGCTCAGAGCCTTCTTTATCAGGCTTGAGGTTCTTTTACATGCCGTAGATCTACGACACGGTACTACCGGCTTTACTTCCCTTCCGAAGGAAGCTATGCTAAGGATTTTTACGCCCGAAAAAATCCATAGCCTTCCACCGGGTTTCAACCCGCGACCTCGGGAGCTGGAGACAAGTATGGTACCGCTAGGCCACGGAGGACAACTTTCGGAAGATGCTGAACTTAAATATTAAGTCTGATATTTATCGAAAATTTTACGTTTTAGGTCTTCTGTTCACTTATATGGGCACAAAGAGTTTTGTCTAAAAACGCATCCTTTGGATTCAGGGAGTTCCAAACATGTATTTCTCGCGAGACCTCAATCTCAAAGTTAATATTTGGTTGGAATATAATATTTCTAATTTATATTAAGTGTCAGAGGAAGTAAAACGCATCAGTACTTTGATTAATTATATTTGAATAAACATCAATGCATTTTAAAAAGTATGAAAATATGTGTGTAGAAAGTTAAAATGTTATTGCAGACCTGTTTTGTTGTATTACCAACTGATTTTAAAGTTACTTTACCTCGGGATACCGCCGCGATACAAATACACGGTTAACACAGAAAAGGAAGCCTTGGCAAATGCAAAACGTCTTGTTCTTATATTCATCCGTGGCAAACATTATACATACAAATCTTAAAGTGAAGGACTACACTGTGAACACCTGAATATCCAAACCCTCACACTATTAGCCCTTGTGCCAGAGAAATAAGTACTCAGTTTTTACAAGGAGCCCATGTACGGGCTTGTGAACAGATATTATTTATACTTGATGATTTCTACATGACTTAAATCTCAGGATAATGAGCTCAAGAAAGAAGATGCCGCCTGATGGCCCAAAGAACTGGTATAAAACCACCGCAGTGAGCGATTTCACAATTGTTTCAAATAGTATTCCGGAAGCACCACCCAAAATTGTATCTGGATATAATGAGATAAAAACAAAATAAGAAAGCCTTCCAATTTCTGATTAGGGAAAGCGGAATGTATAGAAAGGTGAAATCAAAGAAAATTTGTGCCTCAAAAAATTCTATTCAATAAAATATTTTACAAACCTGAATGTTCAGCTATGGATTATCTGAGGTTCTTGAGTAGCATTTCATTTTCTAAAAATCCAATGAACATTAAATTACATTGCTTTCAACAAACTTCTCTATGATTTCATTTTTTGAGTATTAAAACTTACTAGAACATTGTTGGATGGTTAAAAATAGGACAATGTTCAACAAAAGTTAGTTTGAAGCAAATTCTACTGAGCAGTTAGGTATGCTTCAGGCCATAGTGCACAGGAGGTAACCTAGGGACTTGGGGGGTAATACTGATCTGCACATGAATACATCCACTACAGCTCAATGTGATTCTTTCTGCCATGTGCATTGTTATACCAGTAGACAATAATGCCAGCGTTATTTATTTCCGTATAACTTCGGTGCAAGCAGATTATTATGCCATTGAAATGATGGCCGAAATGTTCACATTAGAACAGAGGAGTTTCATATAAAGGGTCTTTCAACAAGAGTGTCCTATCTTTGAACTTAACTAAAACACGTTCTATAAATGATAGAGGTTTATATACTTTTTTTTATTTTGGAACATAATTAATGTCATTACGTGTGGAAGAGAACATCAGTTAAGTGACCGCCGCGACGGTTGACCCAATTTTCAATGACAGAAGAACGTAAATTAGGTCCAACTTCACGAATAGCACGCGCGATGTTATTCATAAGATCATTTACTGCTTCTGGCTTGTTGACATAAACTCGAGATTTAACATAACCTCACAAGAAGTAATCCAACGGCGTTAAATCACATGAACTCGGGGGCCAGTTAACATCACCACCACGGGAAATGATTAAACCTCTGAACTTTTCCTTCAAAATATCGATTGTTTCGAGAGCAGTATGACATGTGGCACCATCTTGCTAGAACCAGATGTTTCTGAGATCCATACCATCCAATTGAGGCCAAAAATAGTCCGTTATAACAGCCCGGTATCTTTCTCCATTGACAGTTACAGCTTCTCCATCTTCATCTTGGAAAAAATTATGGACCAATGATTCCACCATACCAAAATCCACACCACACAGTAACCTTTTGGGGATCAAGTGGTTGTTCTTGAATCTACATTGGATTATGATTGCTCCAATAGCGGCAATTTTGTTTGTTAACACAACCATCCATCCAAAAGTGGGCTTCGTCGCTGAAGATGATTTTTCGACACAAATCCGGGTCAGCTTCCAATTGTTCCATAGCCCTATCAGCGAATACACGGCGCAACCTATGGTCGTTGGGCTTTAGTTCTTGAGTTAACACAATTTTGTAAGCGTGAAACTTCAAGTCCAGATGCAGAATTCGCCAAGTTGTGGTCGGCGAAAGCCCCAATTCTTGCGCTCGACGAGCAATTGATTTGTTTCCGTTCTCGCCTACACCCTCACGAACGGCGCCAATGTTTTCGTTGGAGCGCTTACGCCGATTACGTACAGGCATTGTTTGATCGCTGACAGAACCACTTCTTTGAAATTTATCGATCAAACGCGAATCGTTCTCTCGCAGGGACGATTATGCACACCGTAAACTTCACGCAATACACGGAAGGTTTGGCGAAAATGATTCATTTTGATAATAAATTTTCACAATTTCTACGCGTTGCTGAATGCTGTAACGTTCCATGGCTATTTGTCAATAACATCTGTAACTACATGAAAACAAATAAAACGACTGCTGTAACTCAATAACAACGGCTGCTATCACATTTTAAAGATAGGACACACTTATTGAAAGACCCTATACAACACATTTGTAAGAACTATGTCGGAGTTATGTACCGAGTAAACACTGAATTTCCAGAGACAGTTATGGGACTTGTTCTTAGATTTAACGAAATTATTTTGTTAAACATTGGATTCAGTGGCATACGGAGAAATTATTTCAACCCGTTGCAGCGGCGGGGGGTTTGAACCAGGTGCGTAGATATGCTTACAAGAAACGTTTTCCAATAGATATTTAGCAATTTTTAAATTGAAGTTTGGTAGTTGTGCTTAAATTGACCATAATAAATGAAGTGTATTATTAGTATGTATTCATTGTGTTTGCCTAAGGTTCACACCTTCAAGTTCAATCAAGCATCTCTCAACGTAGGAAACGTTCCATATTGAGAATGAATACTCTGGTGTTAATAACTTGCTTTCCGCAATAAGGAAGAAAGGTTACACTTACATGCCATTTTCTCTAATTAAACACCTCTGGTTAATATCGGCTTTCCCATGTCGTGGTTTCTTTATTAGACTTAAAGTTAAGTTTCAAGTACAACCGTCTTTAGTGAAACATAATTATAAAATGCCAGTAGTGCAATTTACCTTGATTTAACTCCTAATTTTTGGAATCAATCTCACAATTACAATATGTCCTAAAAGTAATAGCAAAATTAATATCATTTCCTCATGAATAGCATTTTAAGCTCGTTCATGAAACTACTAAACAATACAACAGAAGGATAGGGGAAGAAACATAAAATACAAACATTTAGCAAAATTCAGAATACAATTGTTGAAGATTGATCTTAATTAATACTAGTAATGATTGACTGATGACCTACAAATAGTTGACATGCATGAAACTAACATGTTGCCTGATACAGGAATCACCCGATATAGGGAACTCAGACAAGCATTTTATGGTAGATACCGTAATGGCATGAAGGATATTTAACATTCTGAAGACTGCATCACATAGGAAAATAAAACTAGAATTCAATTTGAGCACCAGTAGTGTGTCATACCGAAGCTGCTAACAGTGGAGCAGAGCAATGGCATAGGACATTCTGGCCAATGCAAATAGTGACCCCAACGTGCAGTCATCACAGTGGCAACATTCATTATCCCTGGAGCACGGCAGATCCACAGCAAAGTCAAAGTCACATTGACTGTTTTCTTTGACCCCCGTGGTGTGAGTATGCACAAGGCCAAACCATCACAAAGAATTATTATCAGGTCACCTTCATAATGTTGTGCGGCGCATACAACCAGATCTGTGGGCAACAAAAGCCTGGCAGCTCCATCAAGATAACTTATATACTGTAAATCTCCATGATGCCATTATTGCATGCAGCTGTTCATCTTATAGGGTACACTAGTGTTTAAAAAATGACAACTCAAGTGCTCATAAACACCTTTATTTCTACAAGTTTCTCTCCTCGTGATTCAAAATATACATTTTTACAAAAAACTCTGATGTGATACATATCGTTCATTAGTGGATATACAAATTATTCTTACTGGAGCTTATTTTTGTATCTATCTCATTTTAGTCCAAATAAACCTTAACAGAAATAGGTGCATTACACATTTTGTTATAGATACAAAGGTAACAGCGACAGTCAAATGTTTAACAACTGGACGCTATATGCTGCCTATAAAATTCCATACTGTTTCCATGCAATTGCGAGAAACAACTGAATGTTGAAAAGACTTGTTGACCAAAAAATGAACAATTCCAGCCTTTAATAATGGATATCTCAGAAACGGCTTATGCCACAAAAAGTTATTTTAAATACATTAAGTTTTAAAGAGATCTACAATTTGTGTGTAATACGTTTTTGTTTATCACTTAATATTTACCAGTTACACAAGATTATACAAAATTCCTTCCACTGAAGAGGACTTCATAGGATATTTCCAGAAAATTCAAGATATATATTTTGTTGTGGAACTATCTTTCATATCCAGTATTTTAATCAAATTTTTTGGTTTATTTTACTCAGAGGCCTCTTTATCAGGCTTGAGGTTCTTTTCATATCATAAATCTATGACACGGGACCACAGGCTTTACTTCCCTTCCGAAGAAAGCCATTCTAAGGATTTTTATGCCACAAAAAATCCATCACCCTCCGCCAGGTTTGAACCTGCAACCTTCAGGACTAGAAGCTAGCATCAAAATCCTTAAGAGCCATATTTTAGAAAATAAATAATTTGAAAACATGCACCACATAAAGGGTAGTTTGGGGTGGGGGATTTTGCTAAAAACGTTTTGTGTCGCACATTTGGAAGACATTGAACCTAAATACCAGGTTTGGTATTTATCTGACTTCTCTTCTTTGAGTTATGGTGTTCGCAGACACACACAAACACATACATTCCCAAAAAGGCTTTATTTGGATTCAGGGAACTCAAAACACAAATCTCTGTGAAATCTCTATCAAATTTTTGGGTGGAATACAATACTTGCCTTAGTATACATAGTAGAAAAAGTAAAATGGTAACCCCCTGTGGACAAACATCAAGGCTGTATGACTATGGCAGTGATGAATCAAATTATGCCTTTTAATATCTGACAACTGAGTAAAGTTCTTATTACTTCATTACTTTTAAATCAGAAGACATAGTGAAAAGATTAAATATAGTATATAGAAGTGGTTGCACATATACAATTTCAGTAAAAAGGTTCAATACCTCAGCTCTTATTACTCGCTTTACATTGGTGTGGGTTGTAACACTCATAAAGCAATTTATGTCTTTTCAAATGTGACAAATGGGTCTTATCACAAATTTTACACCTGTGTGGTTTCTTACCCTCATGAATCAAATTATTTCTTTTCAAATATGACCATGCAATAAAGCTCTCATCACAATTTTACACTTGCGGTGGCTTCTTATTCACATGAATCAAATTATGCTTTTTCAAATGTGACAACTGGGTAAAGCTCTTATTACAAGTTTTACACTGGTGTGGCTTCTTACCCTCATGAACCAAATTATGGTTTTTCAAATGTGACAAATGTGTAAAGTTCTTATCACAAGTTATACACTGGTGTGGTTTCTTACCCTCGTGAATCAAATTATGCATTTTCAAATTTGACAACTGTGTAAAGCTCTTATCACAAGTTTTACATTTGTGTGGCTTCTTACCCTCATGAATCAAATTGTGGGTTTTCAAATGTGACAACTGAGTAAAGTTCCTATCACATGTTTTACACTTGTGTGGCTTCTTAACCTTATGAGTCCAATTATGCATTTTCAAATGTGACAAATGGATAAAGGTTCTATCACACATTTTACACTGGTGCGACTTCCTGGCCTCATGAGTCAAATTATGTCTTTTCAAACTTGATAGATGAGTGACGCTCTTATCACAAGTTTTGCACTGGTATGTCTTTTTAGCCTCATGAGTTAAATTATGCCTTTTCAAACTTGACAAATGACTAAAGCTCTTATCACAAGTTTTACACTGGTGTGTCTTCTTAGCCTCATGAGTCAAATTATGCCTTTTCAAATGTGACAGACGGGTAAAGCTCTTATTGCAAGTTTTACACTGGTGTGGCTTCTTACCCTCATGAACAAAATTATGCCTTTTCAAATCTGACAACTGAGTAAAGCTCTTATCACATGTTTTACACTGCTGTGGTTTCTTACCTTCATGAGTCAAATTATGCCTTTTCAAATGGAACAGACGGGTAAAGCTCTTATCACAAATTCTACACTGGTGTGGGTTCTTACCTTCATGAATGAAATTATGCATTTTCAAATATGACAACCGAGTAAAGCTCTTCTCACAAATGTTACATTTGTGTGACCTTTGGCCCTTATAAATCAAACTATTTTGTTTATGGTATAAAGACCAGCTGTAAATTTCCCCACCATCATTACATTTACCAGATTGTTTTGAATGAACATGTTCTTTTACAGTTGGTATTTCTGCGACATCATGTTCCTGACTTTTACATCCAGGATGATCCTTCCCACTATGGAAGCTTGTGTCTCTTCCCGAGTCTTCAGCAAAGGTCAATTGTGATTTACTCCTACTATCACCAGAAACTGCTTCCATGCATAAACTGAAATGTTGGAGGATTTAGCTTTAAGCATAAATTACAGAATTAAATCTGAAAACAGAATCTCTGTTTGCTTATAATAAATACATGCTGAGAGGAAAGTGACATCTTGTGAACTGTAATTATAAATTCTTCATGTAAAGCAAACATGTTATTCATCACAATTGAATCAATTTTGTTAATCCACAATGTTATTAGATATTTAACGCTTTCCCTGATGTCCATCTAAACCCTGCATTGGCTGCAAATGGATACCCAACAAACAGTGCAAGACATTTAATTGGTTAAATGGGCCAATGGTGCTTGGTAAATACACATTCATATCTTCTGTATTTATTAAGTAATTTTAATGAAAGAAGAACTGAATCAAAGCTCATTAAAGACAGAGTGTAGCCATGATATCAAGAGTAGACACTCTATTACGAAAATTCACTATTTTGTTTCTCTGTAGCAACCTAAGTCATTCTGAGTGACAAATGCACTTCATATTGTGCATACAAACAATATGGCTGCCTGAGCAAAAGATTTCTTATGATTCAGTTCCTGCTACCACACTGGCGTATTGCGCAGCACACCATGCTGCAAATAAACCTCTCTGTCAGCATTTGTATACACATGTCAGAATAGTTTTCCAAGCGAAGTTTGCATGTTAGCTGTAGCTTATTTTAGCTGCCTTATGAGTTTTCACTCAGAGAAGTTAAGTATTCATTTAGCTGTGTCGGGGTTCACAGAGATTTCTTTTAGCTAACTCATATGTTTATACCTCAGTGCTAACTATGGCTTAATTAGTAATGTAACAAATAAGTTAGCTCATATAGGAAATGTACAGGGTTCTGAAGTTACTTAAAGATGTGGAGGACCTTTTGCTGTATGGCAGTGATTTGAAAATTCATGGTGAGTTTTCAGGTTTGGAGGGATTGTTGATATTGGTAGCAGTGAGGAAAAAATGAACGTATTTCTTCAGGTGTTTATGAAGAATCGATATTATAGAGTGTTCAAAACAACTGCAGCACAAATAAGACATATCTTTATGAGCACAGGCTCTGGTGTACAACCCTAGGCTGAGCTGACTTCTGACAGCCAACCTATTGACATTTTCACAAATTTGTTTAACTGCTTTCTCATTGCTATGAAAATAAATGTACATACAGGTACGGTGAAATAAGACCTGACCTCTAAAGGCAAATTAGGGCCTAAGGGAGGATTCGGAGGTGGTCAGAAGTAACACTCAATGAGATTTTATTTGTATTTGGTCTAAAAACAGGCTACTTGGTCTAATTACACTCATGGGGGTTACTCATTTACATAATACATTACACATGTACTGGTCTATAGATGACATGCTAGCTGCTCCATTTTTTGCAAAATGCATGTCTATTAACAAGTTTGCTTCCATGTTGCACTTCTTTTATTTCACCTGCACACAAAATTTAAATAATAAACTACATAAAGTTACGCCAGTTTTCGATTATATTATAAAAAATTCAAAGAAAATTACATGCCTAGTGAAAAAGTCACTACTGATGAAAATTTGATTCTTTGGAAGGGTCGCTTAGGTTGCAGGCAATACATCAAAACAAAGGAGGTCGGATTTGGCATAGTTTTGATCTATGTGAAAGTAAAATGAAATATCTTTATGATATGAGTAGCTGCATTTACACTGGTCACGGGACTGATAATACCGAAGGCAAAGATTTGGGGTCATCTGGCTCCATAGTAAAGCCCTGTACTTGATCAGGGTAGGACTATGTATTTAGATAATTGGTACAGCTCCCCTAAATTGTACATGACCTTATATGAAAGAAAGACAAATGCAATAGGAACAGTATGTTCAAATCATATTTGTCGCCAAAGGATGTGAAGAAACAGGTTCTAAAGAGCAGGGGAAATGGAGTGCATCAGCTCCCACCTTTGACCTACCTTGCTTGGTAAGACAGGAGGGTAGTTAGGGTATTATTCAATTGCAGCTGAGATGTTGATGATTGCTACTAGAAAAATAGATGCCCACACCAAAATGTCAATTTTCAAGCCTATGTTATCCAAGAATACAATTGCATATGGTCGGTGTTGATCTAGTAAATCAGGTATTGCAAGTATACCCCTCTTTACAAAACATAGTTAAATGGTATAAAAAAGTACTTTTGCACCAGTTGGATATAACAACCTACAATTATTTGCTTATTTGGAGAGCTGTAAACCCATGCAAGATGATGACCTATCTGCACTTCCAGATATCAATAGCTCACAGCTCGCATACTGGGGGTAAGAAATCCTAAGCACCTGCGCCCCTGAGACTTGAAGGAAAACACTCTCCTTAAAGCACACCATCCACAAAAAATATGTTGCACCCATTTTGAAGCTGGAGTTCGCAAGGAAACTAATAAGATTTGCCGTTAATTTGGAGATGTGCCCTTGTGTGATTATCCATATCTTGAGGTGTACCATTTAAGAAGAAACTTTAAAAAGTAAGCCTTGGGGTCGTATTCATAGTGGTCGTTTATTTCAAGGAAATCTTTAAGCGGCGATTTTCACTTCACAGATGTTACTCTTTCTGGCAAGCAAGGGTTTATTCATATAAGGAAGCTCCAACTTTCGCTTATATGCAATAAGGAGAACAGATGCCATCTTGAATCAAGTGCCTAAATGAAGGTTAATAATAGTAGCGATATTGTGGAGTATATGAAGTTCATAATGTGCAGTAATAAGTGGTATTTGCAGAATCTACTTGAACTGAACAGTGATGCTGAGTTTAAGAAGTGATATTGGTTTGCCAAAGGTGCAGTTGTAATAATCTAATGCCTCTGCTAAACAACATAACCTTAACAGAGGTTATGAACTCATGTGAGACAGGATGATAAGCACAGAACCTCAGTGATATAACACTATATTATAATGTTTCCTATTCAAACATTTTCCCAGTTATGATTTATGATGACTAAAATCCTTTGCTCCCTAGAAAACAAGATTCTGCTAAACTTACTTGGAAGCATTTAATAACATTCTAAAAATAAAATGCCGAAATATTTCTACAATAAACAAAGCACATTTCTGCAGTGCCTTTCTCCATCAACTTTGCTATTTTGTCTAATGACTACAGCTGTTCACTTAATAAGTCACACTTCTTTACCATCAATTTGCAAATATACATAGATATATCAGATTATCAGAATCTTAAACATAGGTTTATCAATTTTGCTTGTTAAACTGCTATTCAAGCCAAACATTGTAAGTTATTGGGTACTCTGTTTTTCCGCTGACCGCTAGATGGTGTAGTAATTGTATTTGTAGTTTACTTCCATGAATTCATATGCACAGTGTGCGGATTGTTGTAAATACTTCTAACACTTCACAATAGAAAGTAAGGTTTTAAGTTTTAAAACAGTCCATGAGTGAATACAATTTAAGGTCAGTATATCACACAGCGTCCGATTGCCTGCATTCTATGATGTCTTTGTATCTCAGCACCAACTCTTTTAGTTGGTTTCTTTCCTGAAGTGTTTTCCTTTTGGCATGCTTTCGACCTAACTAATGTAACTATATAAGTAGTACTGTAAACTCAAACTAACTAAATTTACAATCTATTTGATTTTAAATTAAGTAAACTAATTAATAAAGGTACTATTCAAAACTCCCAAACTTTTACCATATGGTCAACAGCTGTTGTGAACAGAACAATATGGAAATGGCAGCTGGCTATGTGGTGACCTGCATTTTTGTTTATACATCCGAGTGGCTGTGAAACAGCTGAACCATGTTGTCAAGTATGTTTCAGAAATAAGTGAGCTTTGGTGCTGAGCATATAATAAATAGTAATAACCATTTCCTTATCAAAAGCCAAAACTTATTGCTTAATCAAGCCTGATAAAGAGGCCTCTGAGCAAAATTACTGGTCTTTCATGCCCAATATAGAATTGGATGCTAAGGGCCATAGTAGTTAAAGAGCGTACATAAATAAAAAAAACAAAAAAACTCCTTTACATATAAGTGACAACTGTGAATTTGATGCTTGATCTCTTACAGAATTTATTTAAAATTGTCTTAAAAGAGAAAAATTAAAATAATTAGGGTTAAATAAGCATTAAATGCATGTATATACAGGAAGCCTATAGACATCAATATTACTTCTGTATTTTAAAATGGATGTCAACTGACGTCCATATCAGCGAAAAGGTTAATAAAATCTTGCAATTGAAAAACAAGTTAATACTAAAACCACTCTGACGTTGTGGCAATAAAAGGAAGGTAAATTACATGCACTGATTTACATTAACCAAATTAGTTCTGCAAGCAATTGCTGTGTTGATTACATATTTGGGCAAGAAAATATATTCATAACAAAGTGGTTATCAACAGTGCAGTACACAGCAGCCAATGCAATAGATGGAATGTTTTTAACAAGAGAATTCTAAAATATTTCTATGACATCACAATGAAACAAGAGAACAGTGCATAACACTTCTACAAATTATGAAGATTTGAAAAAGCAAACAAAATATCATAAATAGTTAATGCTACAAAAGAAAATATTTCACAAAATGTGTGCTTTAAGAAGAACTACATTTTACCTTTAGCAACCCTTTGTCTTTATCTTATGGTTTACCAGTAAAGGCTGATTCACAACCGCCCAAGAACAGTAACCAAAGTGGAAACGAGAACATGAAGCAATGCAGCATACAAGATTTTGGTTCATGACAGTCCGATAATGAAAATGAGAATGCATAATGATGATCATTTGGATCACAAAGTGGAAAGTCGGTTTTGTATACTAGGATGTCATTTGTTTTTAACGGACCTGTCAAGGTTTGATAGAGTAAACATTATCTAAATGCACATCTATTACATTCCTGATTCCTCTAGTTGTACCAAACTTTCACTCCTTTATTTAATGGTGTACAATAAAATTTTTTATTGCTCTTTGTTAATTTCTATCATTTCATGTTTCCTGCTTGCAACAACAGAGAGCAGTAGGGGCTGTTTCATGTCACGACCATCTAGAATAACCTCTACAGTAAAGAATCTACTATGAACAATTTGAATCTAATAGCCTGAGAACAACAAAGTTAAATGTTGGCCAAGTCTTCTTTCCTGTTCCTGGGACCTGGGAAAGCTTCCAGTTGATTGTGAATGTTCTCATAAGAATACATGTATTTCAACTTTCTCGTTCTCATTCTGGTTACCGTTCTCGGTTGCTGCACGCCAGGTTTAATACAAAATTAAATTAATTCAGAATGAAGTGCAGTTCAGAGGCTACTTGCATTAAGTGCATGATATAAATTTTACTATTAGACGTGAAAATATATTACACATAGGATATTTAAATCAAAACTGTTCCGAGACATTTTTGAGAAAATAAAAACTAATTACAAATTTTCAGTACAAAGCTTGTGGTGGATGATTTTCTTCAAACCTTTGCGTCAATCTTTGGAAGATCCTCAACTTATATCAAAGTTTGGAATTTATCTCAATTTTAAAATTTTAATTTTTAAGTTAAGCTGGGCACTGTGACACAAGGTTTCTTTCAAACAATTTCTATTTCTTTATATGGGACCTCAAATTATACATTTCAAGTGAAATTTTACTTCTAAGTTTTAGGTGGAATATTATACTTCATCTTCATGCAAATAGGTATGCATAAAAGAAGTAACAGTGTTCACAAAGTTTTCTGTTTTAATGACTTGTACATTTTACCTAATCACTTTTTGAGAAGGTGATGAATAAAACCAAAAAGCTACATGGTAATTGCAGTTTTATCTGAGGAGAGGAGGGATTTGATGGGAATCTTCACGTTGCATCCTTAACAGATGCTGGACTGTAATAATTACTTGATATTCATTTGATCAGTTTTGAGTTAGTTCCTCAGAAATACAACAGCTGCTTTATAAAACTCCTCTTTTTCTGCATTCAGGAGGCCACAAATCTGTATTTCTGGTGAAATCCAAATAATGAATGTTTGGTTCGAAAACAATACCACTTCAACCTAACATAGGATAAAGGATTCAGAAACGACACCACTAAACATTCATAATTATCCATAAATTTCTATTTGGAGAAAATGTTACAAAATTGTGACATCTTGCAGAATGACTGATAACATTGCAATAATACAAAACACACAGACAAGATGAAAAGAGTTACATACGTACAGGTCAACTAGGATTATCCTTCACTTTGTTTACAAACATCCAGCCCAGCAGTGTTACCTTTGCATTGCTCTGATTAACAGTGCAGAAAGTGAGTAAACACTTTACTCTGGCTAGTGGTGAACAAAGAGGAATAAACAGTTATGGCTGGTGGTGAAGAAAGAGCAAGTAAACTCCTTACTCCAGCTATTGGTGAAAAAAGAGGAAGTAAACACTTTACTCTGGCTAGTGGTGAACAAAGAGGAATAAACACTTATGGCTGGTGGTGAAGGAGTGAGTAAACACTTTACTCAACCCAGTGGTGAAGGAGAGAATAAACACCTCACTCAGACTAGTAGTGAAGAAAGAGTGAGTAAACACTTAACTCAGACTAGTGCTGAAGTAGTGAGTAAACACCTTACTCAGACCAGTATTGAAGAAAGAAAGAGTAAACACTTTACTCTGGCTAGTGGTGAAGGAGTGAGTAAACACTATACTCTGGCTAGTGGTGAAGGAGTGAGTAAATATACTCTGGCTAGTGGTTAAGAAAGAGGAAATAAACACCTTACTCGGACTAGTAGTGAAGAAACAGTGAGTAAACACTTTACTCAGACTAGTAGTGAAGAAAGAGTGAGTAAAAACCTTACTCAGACTAGTAGTGAAGGAGTGAGTAAACACCTTACTCGGACTAGTAGTGAAGAAAGAGTGAGTAAACACTATACTCAGACTAGTAGTGAAGAAAGAGTGAGTAAACACTTTACTCAGACTAGTGGTGAAGAAAGAGTGAGTAAACACCTTACTCAGACTAGTAGTGAAGAAAGGGTGAGTAAACACCTTACTCAGACTAGTAGTGAAGAAAGAGTGAGTAAACACCTTACTCAGACTAATAGTAAAGAAACAGTGAGTAAACACCTTACTCAGACTAGTAGTGAAGGAGTGAGTAAACACCTTACTCAGACTAATAGTAAAGAGAGAGTGAGTAAACCGTTTAATCAGACTAGTAGTGAAGAAAGAGTGAGTAAACACTTTACTCAGACTAGTAGTGAAGAAAGAGTGAGTAAACACCTTACTCAGACTAGTAGTGAAGAAAGAGTGAGTAAATACTTTACTCTGGCTAGTGGTAAAGGAGTGAGTAAACATTTTACTCTGGCTAGTGGTTAAGAAAGAGGAAGTAAACACCTTACTCAGACTAGTAGTGAAGAAAAAGTGAGTAAACACTTTACTCAGACTAGTAGTGAAGAAAGAGTGAGTAAACACCTTACTCAGACTAGTAGTGAAGAAAGAGTGAGTAAACACTTTACTCTGGCTAGTGGTGAAGGAGTGAGTAAACACTTTAGTCTGGCTAGTGGTGAAGGAGTGAGTAAACACTTTACTCTGGCTAGTGGTTAAGAAAGAGGAAGTAAACACCTTACTCAGAGTAGTAGTGAAGAAAAAGTGAGTAAACGCTTTACTCTGGCTAGTGGTGAAAAAGTGAGTAAACACTTTACTCAGACTAGTGGTGAAGGAGTGAGTAAACACCTTACTCAGACTAGTAGTTAAGAAAGAGTGAGTAAACACTTTACTCAGACTAGTGGTGAAGGAGTGAGGAAACACCTTACTCAGACTAGTAGTGAAGAAAGAGTGAGTAAACACTTTACTCTGGCTAGTGGTGAAGGAGTGAGTAAACACTATACTCTGGCTAGTGGTGAAGGAGTGAGTAAACACTTTACTCTGGCTAGTGGTGAAGGAGTGAGTAAACACTTTACTCTGGCTAGTGGTGACGCAGTGAGTGAACACTTTACTCTGGCTAGTAAAGAAGGAGTGAGTAAACACTTTACTCTGGCTAGTGGTTAAGAAAGAGGAAGTAAACACCTTACTCAGACTAATAGTGGAGAAAGAGTGAGTAAACACCTTACTCAGACTATTAGTGAAGAAAGAGTGAGTAAACATTTTACTCCGGCTAGTGGTTAAGAAAGAGGAAGTTAACACCTTACTCAGACTAGTAGTGAAGGAGTGAGTAAACACCTTTCTCAGACTAGTAGTGAAGAAAGAGTGAGTAAACACTTTACTCTGGCTAGTGGTGACGGAGTGAGTAAACACTTTACTCTGGCTAGTGGGGAAGGAGTGAGTAAACACTTTACTCTGGCTAGTGGGGAAGGAGTGAGTAAACACTTTACTCTGCCTAGTGGTGAAGGAGGAAGTAAACACTTTACTCTGGCTAGTGGTGAAGGATTGAGTAAACACTTTACTCTGGCTAGTGGTGAAGGAGTGAGTAAACACTTTACTCTGGCTAGTGGTTAAGAAAGAGGAAGTAAACACCTTTTTCAGACTAGTAGTGGAGAAAGAGTGAGTAAACACCTTACTCAGACTAGTAGTGAAGAAAGAGTGAGTAAACATTTTACCCTGGCTAGTGGTTAAGAAAGAGGAAGTAAACATCTTACTAAGACTAGTAGTGAAGGAGTGAGTAAACACCTTTCTCAGACTAGTAGTGAAGAAAGAGTGAGTAAACACTTTACTCTGGCTAGTGGATAAGAAAGAGGAAGTAAACACCCTACTCAGACTAGTAGTGAAGAAAGAGTGAGTAAACACTTTAATGTGGCTAGTGGTAAGGAGTGAGTAAACACTTTACTTCGGTTAGTGGATAAGAAATAGGAAGTAAACACCTAAATCAGAATAGTAGTGAAGAAAGAGTGAGTAAACACTTTACTCTGGCTAGTGGTGAAGGAGTGAGTAAACACCACAGTCAGACTAGTAGTGAAGAAAGAGTGAGTAAACACATTACTCTGGCTAGTGGTGAAGGAATGAGTAAACACTTTACTCTGGCTAGTGGTGAAGGAGTGAGTAAACACTTTACTCTGGCTAGTGGTGAAGGAAGGAGTAAATACTTTACTCTAGCTAGTGGTGAAGGAATGAGTAAACACTTTACTCTGGCTAGTGGTGAAGGAGTGAGTAAACACTTTACTCTGGCTAGTGGTGAAGGGGTGAGTAAACACAATACTCTGGCTAGTGGTGAAGGAGTGAGTAAACACTTTACTCTGGCTAGTGGTGAAGGAGTCAGTAAACAGTTTACTCTGGCTAGTGGTGAAGGAGTGAGTAAACACTTTACTCAGGGTAGTGGTGAAGGAGTGAGTAAACACTTTACTCTGGGTAGTGGTGAAGGAGTGAGTAAACACTTTACTCTGGCTAGTGGTGAAGGAGTGAGTAAACACTTTACTCTGGCTAGTGGTGAAGTAGTGAGTAAATACTTTACTCTGGCTAGTGGTTAAGAAAGAGGAAGTAAACACCTTACTCAGACTAGTAGTGAAGAAAAAGTGAGTAAACACCTTACTCTGGCTAGTGGTGAAGGAGTGAGTAAACACTTTACTCTGGCTAGTGGTGAAGGAGCGAGTAAACACCTTACTCCGGCTAGTAGTTACGAAAGAGGAAGTAAACACCTTACTCAGACTAGTAGTGAAGAAAAAGTGAGTAAACACTTTACTCTGGCTAGTGTTGAAGGAGTGAGTAAACACTTTACTCTGGCTAGTGGTAAAGGAGTGAGAAAACATTTTGCTCTGGCTAGTGGTTAAGAAAGAGGAAGTAAATACTTACTCAGACTAGTAGTGAAGAAAGAGTGAGTAAACACTTTAATCTGGCTAGTGGTGAAGCAGTGAGTAAACACTTTACTCTGGCTAGTGGTGAAAAAAGAGTGAGTTAACACTTTACTCTGGCTAGTGGTGAAGGAGCGAGTAAACACATTACTCTGGCTAGTGGTGAAGGAGTAAGTAAACACTTTACTCCGGCTAGTGGTGAAGGAAGGAGTAAACACTTTACTCTGGCTAGTGATGAAGGAGTGAGTAAAGACTTTACTTAGACTAGTGGTGAAGGAGTGAGTAAACACTTTACTCAGACTAGTGGTGAAGGAAGGAGGAAACACCTTACTCAGACTAGTAGTGAAGAAAGAGTGTGTAAACACTTTACTCTGGCTAGTGGTGAAGGAGTGAAAAAACACAACACTCTGGCTAGTGGTGAAGGAGTGAGTAAACTTTTTACTCTGGCTAGTGGTGAAGCAGTGAGTAAACACTTTACTCTGGCTAGTGGTGAAGGAGTGAGTAAACAGTTTACTCTGGCTAGTGGTGTAGGAGTGATTAAACTCCTTACTCTGGCTAGTGGTGAAGGAGGAAGTAAACACTTAACTCTGGCTAGTGGTGATGGAGTCAGTAAATACTTTACTCTGGCTAGTGGTGAAGGAGTGAGTAAACACCTTAACTCTGGCTAGTGGTTACGAAAGAGGAAGTAAAAACCTTAACTCTGGCTAGTGGTTATGAAAGAGGAAGTAAACACCTTTACTCCGGCTAGTGGTTAAGAAAGAGGAAGTAAACACTTTCTCAGACTAGTAGTGAAGAAAGAGCGAGTAAACACTTTACTCTGACTAGTGGTTCAGAAAGAGGAAGTAAACACCTTACTCAGACTAGTAGTGAAGAAAGAGTGAGTAAACACTTTACTGTGGCTAGTGGTGAAGGAGTGAGTAAACACTTTACTTCGGCTAGTGGATAAGAAATAGGATGTAAACACTTTACTCAGACTAGTAGTGAAGAAAGAGTGAGTAAACACTTTACTCTGGCTAGTGGTGAAGGAGTGAGTAAACACCTTAGTCAGACTAGTAGTGAAGAAAGAGAGAGTAAACACTTTATTCTGGCTAGTGGTGAAGGAGTGAGTAAACACTTTACTCAGAGTAGTAGTGAAGAAAGAGTGCGTAAACACTTTACTCTGGCTAGTGGTGAAGGAGTGAGTAAACACTTTACTCTGGCTAGTGGTGAAGGAGTGAGTAAACACTTTACTCTGGCTAGTGGTGAAGGAGTGAGTAAACATTTTACTCTGGCTAGTGGTGAAGGAAGGAGTAAATACTTTACACTCGCTAGTGGTGAAGGGGTGCGTAAACACTATACTCTGGCTAGTGGTGAAGGAGTGAGTCAACAGTATACTCTGGCTAGTGGTGAAGGAGTGAGTAAACACTTTACTCTGGCTAGTGGTGAAGGAGTGAGTAAACACTTTACTCTAGCTAGTGGTTAAGAAAGAGGAAGTAAACACCCTACTCAGACTAGTAGTGAAGAAAGAGTGAGTAAACACTTTACTCAGACTAGTAGTGAAGAAAGAGGAAGTAAACACCTTAATCAGACTAGTATGAAGAAAGAGTGAGTAAACACTTTACTCAGACTAGTAGTGAAGAAAGAGTGAGTAAACACTTTACTCAGGGTAGTGGTGAAGGAGTGAGTAAACACTTTACTCTGGGTAGTGGTGAAGGAGTGAGCAAACACTTTACTCTGGCTAGTGGTGAAGGAGTGAGTAAACACTTTACTCTGGCTAGTGGTTAAGAAAGAGGAAGTAAACACCTTACTCAGACTAGTAGTGAAGAAAGAGTGAGTAAACACCTTAATCAGAATAGTAGTGAAGAAAGAGTGAGTAAACACCTTACTTAGAATAGTAGTGAAGAAAGAGTGAGTAAACACTTTACTCCGGCTAGTAGTTACGAAAGAGGAAGTAAACACTTTACTCAGACTAGTAGTGAAGAAAGAGTGAGTAAACACTTTACTCTGGCTTGTGGTGAAGGAGTGAGTAAACACTTTACTCTGGCTAGTGGTGAAGGAGTGAGGAAATATTTTACTCTGGCTAGTGGTTAAGAAAGAGGAAGTAAACACCTTATTCAGACTAGTAGTGAAGAAATAGTGAGTAAACACTTTACTCAGACTAGTAAAGAAGAAAGAGGGAGTAAACATTTTACTCCGGCTAGTGGTGAAGGAGTGAGTAAACACTTTACTCTGGCTAGTGGTGAAGGAGTGAGTAAACACTTTACTCTGGCTAGTGGTTAAGAAACAGGAAGTAAACACTTTACTCAGAATAGTAGTGAAGAAAAGTGAGTAAACGCTTTACTCAGACTAGTAGTGAAGAAAGAGTGAGTAAATACGTTACTCAGACTAGTTGTGAAGAAAGAGTGAGTAAACACTTTACTCTGGCTAGTGGTGAAGGAGTGAGTAAACAACTTACTCAGACTAGTATGAAGAAAGAATGAGTAAACACCTTACTCAGACTAGTAGTGAAGAAAGAGTGAGTAAACACATTACTCTGGCTAGTGGTGAAGGAGTGAGTAAACACCTTACTCAGACTAGTTAAGAAAGAGTGAGTAAACATTTTACTCAGGCTAGTGGTGAAGGAGTGAGTAAACACTTTACTCAGACTAGTAGTGAAGAAAGAGTGCGTAAACACTTTACTCTGGCTAGTGGTGAAGGAGTGAGTAAACACTTTACCCTGGCTAGTGGGGAAGGAGTGAGTAAACACTTTACTCTGCCTAGTGGTGAAGGAGGAAGTAAACACTTTACTCTGGCTAGTGGTGAAGGATTGAGTAAACGCTTTACTCTGGCTAGTGGTGAAGGAGTGAGTAAACACTTTACTCTGGCTAGTGGTTAAGAAAGAGGAAGTAAACACCTTACTCAGACTAGTAGTGGAGAAAGAGTGAGTAAACACCTTACTCAGACTAGTAGTGAAGAAAGAGTGAGTAAACATTTTACCCTGGCTAGTAGTTAAGAAAGAGGAAGTAAACACCTTACTAAGACTAGTAGTGAAGGAGTGAGTAAACACCTTTCTCAGACTAGTAGTGAAGAAAGAGTGAGTAAACACTTTACTCTGGCTAGTGGTTAAGAAAGAGGAAGTAAACACCTTACTCAGACTAGTAGTGAAGAAAGAGTGAGTAAACACCTTACTCAGATTAGTAGTGAAGAAAGAGTGAGTAAACACTTTACTGCGGCTAGAAGTTACGAAAGAGGAAGTAAACACCTTACTCAGACTAGTAGTGAAGAAACAGTGAGTAAATATTTTACTCTGGCTAGTGGTGAAGGAGTGAGTAAACACCACAGTCAGACTAGTAGTGAAGAAAGAGTGCGTAAACACTTTACTCTGGCTAGTGGTGAAGGAGTGAGTAAACACTTTACTCTGGCTAGTGGGGAAGGAGTGAGTAAACACTTTACTCTGGCTAGTGGGGAAGGAGTGAGTAAACACTTTACTCTGCCTAGTGGTGAAGGAGGAAGTAAACACTTTACTCTGGCTAGTGGTGAAGGATTGAGTAAACACTTTACTGTGGCTAGTGGTGAAGGAGTGAGTAAACACTTTACTCTGGCTAGTGGTTAAGAAAGAGGAAGTAAACACCTTACTCAGACTAGTAGTGGAGAAAGAGTGAGTAGACACCTTACTCAGACTAGTAGTGAAGAAAGAGTGAGTAAACATTTTACCCTGGCTAGTGGTTAAGAAAGAGGAAGTAAACACCTTACTAAGACTAGTAGTGAAGGAGTGAGTAAACACCTTTCTCAGACTAGTAGTGAAGAAAGAGTGAGTAAACACTTTACTCTGGCTAGTGGTTAAGAAAGAGGAAGTAAACACCTTACTCAGACTAGTAGTGAAGAAAGAGAGAGTAAACACTTTAATGTGGCTAGTGGTGAAGGAGTGAGTAAACACCACAGTCAGACTAGTAGTGAAGAAAGAGTGAGTAAACACTTTACTCTGTCTAGTGGTGAAGGAATGAGTAAACACTTTACTCTGCCTAGTGGTGAAGGAGTGAGTAAACACTTTACTCTGGCTAGTGGTGAAGAAGGAATGATATTCTTTACTCTGGATAGTGGTGAAGGAATGAGTAAACACTTTACTCTGGCTAGTGGTGAAGGAGTGAGTAAACACTTTACTCTGGCTAGTGGTGAAGGAAGGAGTAAATACTTTACTCTGGCTAGTGGTGAAGGGGTGAGTAAACACTATACTCTGGCTAGTGGTGAAGGAGTGAGTAAACACTTTACTCTGGCTAGTGGTGAAGGAGTCAGTAAACAGTTTACTCTGGCTAGTGGTGACGGAGTGAGTAAATACTTTACTCTGGCTAGTGGTGAAGGAGTGAGTAAACACTTTACTCTAGCTAGTGGTTAAGAAAGAGGAAGTAAACACCCTACTCAGACTAGTAGTGAAGAAAGAGTGAGTAAACACTTTACTCAGACTGGTAGTGAAGAAAGAGGAAGTAAACACCTTACTCAGACTAGTATGAAGAAAGAGTGAGTAAACACTTTACTCTGGCTAGTGGTGAAGGGGTGAGTAAACACTTTACTCTGGCTAGTGGTGAAGTAGTGAGTAAACACTTTACTCTGGCTAGTGGTTAAGAAAGAGGAAGTAAAGACCTTACTCAGAATAGTAAGGAAGAAAGAGTGAGTAAACACCTTACTCAGATTAGTAGTGAAGAAAGAGTGAGTAAACACTTTACTCCGGCTAGTAGTTATGAAAGAGGAAGTAAACACCTTACTCAGAATAGTAGTGAAGAAAGAGTGAGTAAACACTTTACTCTGGCTAGTGGTGATGGAGTGAGTAAACACTTTACTCTGGCTAGTGGTGAAGGAGTGAGGAAACATTTTACTCTGGCTAGTGGTTAAGAAAGAGGAAGTAAACACCTTACTCAGACTAGTAGTGAAGCAAGAGTGAGTAAACAGCTTACTCAGATTAGTAGTGAAGAAAGAGTGAGTAAACACTTTACTCCGGCTAGTAGTTACGAAAGAGGAAGTAAACACCTTACTCAGACTAGTAGTGAAGAAAGAGTGAGGAAACACTTTACTCTGGCTAGTGGTGATGGAGTGAGTAAACACTTTACTCTGGCTAGTGGTGAAGGAGTGAGGAAACATTTTACTCTGGCTAGTGGTTAAGAAAGAGGAAGTAAACACCTTACTCAGACTAGTAGTGAAGAAAGAGTGAGTGAACACTCTACTCAGACTAGTAGTGAAGAAAGAGTGAGTAAACACTTTACTCAGACTAGTAATGAAGAAACAGCAAGTAAATATTTTACTCTGGCTAGTGGTGAAGGAGTGAGTAAACACTTTACTTTGGCTAGTGGTTAAGAAAGAGGAAGTAAACACCTTACTCAGAATAGTAGTGAAGAAAAAGTGAGTAAACACTTTACTCAGACTAGTAGTAAAGAAAGAGTGAGTAAACACTTTACTCAGACTAGTAGTGAAGAAAGAGTGAGTAAACACCTTACTCTGGCTAGTGGTGAAGCAGTGAGTAAACACTTTACTCTGGCTAGTGGTAAAGGAGTGAGTAAACACTTTACTCTGGCTAGTGGTAAAGGAGTGAGTAAACACTTTACTCTGGCTAGTGGTGAAGGAGTGAGTAAACACTTAACTCTGGCTAGTGGCGAAGGAGTGAGTAAACACTTTACTCTGGCTAGTGGTGAAGGAAGGAGTAAACACTTAACTCTGGCTAGTGGCGAAGGAGTGAGTAAACACTTTACTCTGGCTAGTGGTGAAGGAAGGAGTAAACACTTTACTCTGGCTAGTAGTTACGAAAGAGGGAGTAAACACCTTACTCAGACTAGTAGTGAAGAAAGAGTGCGTAAACACTTTACTATGGCTAGGGGTGAAGGACTGAGTAAACAGTTTACTCTGGCTAGTGGTGAAGGAGTGAGTAAACACTTTACTCTGGCTAGTGGTTAAGAAAGGGGAAGTAAACACCCTTCTCAGACTAGTAGTGAAGAAAGAGTGAGTAAACACTTCACTCAGACTAGTAGTGAAGAAAGAGGAAGTAAACCCCTTACTCAGACTAGTAGTGAAGAATGAGTGAGTAAACACTTTACTCAGACTAGTAGTGAAGAAAGAGTGAGTAAACACTTTACTCTGGGTAGTGGTGAAGGAGTGAGTAAGCACTTTACTCTGGCTAGTGGTGAAGGAGTGAGTAAACACTTTATTCTGGCTAGTGGTGAAGGAGTGAGTAAACACTTTGCTCTGGCTAGTGGTTAAGAAAGAAGAAGTAAACACCTTACTGACTAGTAGTGAAGAAAGAGTGAGTAAACACCTTACTCAGACTAGTAGTGAAGAAAGGGTGAGTAAAAACTTTACTCCGGCTAGTGGTTAAGAAAGAGGAAGTAAACACCTTACTCAGACTAGTAGTGAAGAAAGAGTGAGTAAACACTTTACTCTGGCTAGTGGTGAAGGAGTGAGTAAACACTTTATTCAGACTAGTAGTGAAGAAAGAGTGCATAAACACTTTACTCTGGCTAGTGGTGAAGGAGTGAGTAAACACTTGACTCTGGCTAGTGGAGAAGGAGTGAGCAAACACTTTTCTCTGGCTAGTGGTGAAGGAGGAAGTAAACACTTTACTCTGGCTAGTCGTGAAGGATTGTGTAAACACTTTACTCTGGCTAGTGGTGAAGGAGTGAGTTAATCACTTTACTCTGGCTAGTGGTTAAGAAAGAGGAAGTAAACACCTTACTCAGACTAGTAGTGGAGAAAGAGTGAGTAAACACCTTACTCAGACTAGTAGTGAAGAAAGAGTGATTAAACATTTTACCCTGGCTAGTGGTTAAGAAAGAGGAAGTAAACACCTTACTAAGACTAGTAGTGAAGGAGTGAGTAAACACGTTTCTCAGACTAGTAGTGAAGAAAGAGTGTGTAAACACTTTACTCTGGCTAGTGGTGAAGGAGTGAGTAAACACCTTACTCAGACTAGTAGTGAAGAAAGAGTGAGTAAACACTTTACTCTGGCTAGTGGTGAAGGAATAAGCAAAGACTTTACTCAGACTAATAGTGAAGAAAGAGTGAGTAAACACTTTATCCTGGCTAGTAGTGAAGGAGTGAGTAAACACTTTACTGTGGCTAGTGGTGAAGGAGTGAGTAAACACTTTACTCTGACTAGTGGTGAAGGAGGAAGTAAACACTTTACTCTGGCCAGTGGTGAAGGAGTGAGTAAACTCCTTACTCTGGCTAGTGGTGAAGGAGGAATTAAACACTTTACTCTGGCTAGTGGTGAAGGAGTGAGTAAACACCTTAACTCTGGCTAGTGGTTACGAAAGAGGAAGAAAACACCTTTACTCTGGCTTGTGGTTAAGAAAGAGGAAGTAAACACTTTCTCAGACTAGTAGTGAGGAAAGAGTGAGTAAACACTTTACTCTGGCTAGTGGTTAAGAAAGAGGAAGTAAACACCTTACTCAGACTAGTACTGAAGAAAGAGTGAGTAAACACTTTACTGTGGCTAGTGGTGAAGGAGTGAGTAAACACTTTACTCCGGCTAGTGGTTAAGAAATAGGAAGTAAACACCTTATTCAGACTAGTAGTGAAGAAAGAGTGAGTTAACACTTTACTCTGGCTAGTGGTGAAGGAGTGAGTAAACACCTTACTCAGACTAGTAGTGAAGAAAGAGTGAGTAAACACTTTACTCTGGCTAGTGGTGAAGCAGTGAGTAAACACTTTACTCTGGCTAGTGGTGAAGGAGTGAGTAAACACTTTACTCTGGCTAGTGGTGAAGGAAGGAGTAAACACTTTACTCTGGCTAGTAGTTGCGAAAGAGGAAGTAAACACCTTACTCAGACTAGTAGTGAAGAAAGAGTGTGTAAACACTTTACTCTGGCTAGGGGTGAAGGACTGAGTAAACAGTTTACTCTGGCTAGTGGTGAAGGAGTGAGTAAACACTTTACTCTGGCTAGTGGTTAAGAAAGGGGAAGTAAACACCCTTCTCAGACTAGTAGTGAAGAAAGAGTGAGTAAACACTTCACTCAGACTAGTAGTGAAGAAAGAGGAAGTAAACCCCTTACTCAGACTAGTAGTGAAGAAAGAGTGAGTAAACACTTTACTCAGACTAGTAGTGAAGAAAGAGTGAGTAAACACTTTACTCTGGGTAGTGGTGAAGGAGTGAGTAAGCACTTTACTCTGGCTAGTGGTGAAGGAGTGAGTAAACACTTTACTCTGGCTAGTGGTGAAGGAGTGAGTAAACACTTTGCTCTGGCTAGTGGTTAAGAAAGAGGAAGTAAACACCTTACTGACTAGTAGTGAAGAAAGAGTGAGTAAACACCTTACTCAGACTAGTAGTGAAGAAAGGGTGAGTAAAAACTTTACTCCGGCTAGTGGTTAAGAAAGAGGAAGTAAACACCTTACTCAGGCTAGTAGTGAAGAAAGAGTGAGTAAACACTTTACTCTGGCTAGTGGTGATGGAGTGAGTAAACACTTTACTCTGGCTAGTGGTGAAGGAGTGAGGAAACATTTTACTCTGGCTAGTGGTTAAGAAAGAGGAAGTAAACACCTTACTCAGACTAGTAGTGAAGCAAGAGTGAGTAAACAGCTTACTCAGATTAGTAGTGAAGAAAGAGTGAGTAAACACTTTACTCCGGCTAGTAGTTACGAAAGAGGAAGTAAACACCTTACTCAGACTAGTAGTGAAGAAAGAGTGAGGAAACACTTTACTCTGGCTAGTGGTGATGGAGTGAGTAAACACTTTACTCTGGCTAGTGGTGAAGGAGTGAGGAAACATTTTACTCTGGCTAGTGGTTAAGAAAGAGGAAGTAAACACCTTACTCAGACTAGTAGTGAAGAAAGAGTGAGTGAACACTCTACTCAGACTAGTAGTGAAGAAAGAGTGAGTAAACACTTTACTCAGACTAGTAATGAAGAAACAGCAAGTAAACATTTTACTCTGGCTAGTGGTGAAGGAGTGAGTAAACACTTTACTTTGGCTAGTGGTTAAGAAAGAGGAAGTAAACACCTTACTCAGAATAGTAGTGAAGAAAAAGTGAGTAAACACTTTACTCAGACTAGTAGTAAAGAAAGAGTGAGTAAACACTTTACTCAGACTAGTAGTGAAGAAAGAGTGAGTAAACACCTTACTCTGGCTAGTGGTGAAGCAGTGAGTAAACACTTTACTCTGGCTAGTGGTAAAGGAGTGAGTAAACACTTTACTCTGGCTAGTGGTAAAGGAGTGAGTAAACACTTTACTCTGGCTAGTGGTGAAGGAGTGAGTAAACACTTAACTCTGGCTAGTGGCGAAGGAGTGAGTAAACACTTTACTCTGGCTAGTGGTGAAGGAAGGAGTAAACACTTAACTCTGGCTAGTGGCGAAGGAGTGAGTAAACACTTTACTCTGGCTAGTGGTGAAGGAAGGAGTAAACACTTTACTCTGGCTAGTAGTTACGAAAGAGGGAGTAAACACCTTACTCAGACTAGTAGTGAAGAAAGAGTGCGTAAACACTTTACTATGGCTAGGGGTGAAGGACTGAGTAAACAGTTTACTCTGGCTAGTGGTGAAGGAGTGAGTAAACACTTTACTCTGGCTAGTGGTTAAGAAAGGGGAAGTAAACACCCTTCTCAGACTAGTAGTGAAGAAAGAGTGAGTAAACACTTCACTCAGACTAGTAGTGAAGAAAGAGGAAGTAAACCCCTTACTCAGACTAGTAGTGAAGAATGAGTGAGTAAACACTTTACTCAGACTAGTAGTGAAGAAAGAGTGCATAAGCACTTTACTCTGGCTAGTGGTGAAGGAGTGAGTAAACACTTGACTCTGGCTAGTGGGGAAGGAGTGAGCAAACACTTTTCTCTGGCTAGTGGTGAAGGAGGAAGTAAACACTTTACTCTGGCTAGTCGTGAAGGATTGTGTAAACACTTTACTCTGGCTAGTGGTGAAGGAGTGAGTTAATCACTTTACTCTGGCTAGTGGTTAAGAAAGAGGAAGTAAACACCTTACTCAGACTAGTAGTGGAGAAAGAGTGAGTAAACACCTTACTCAGACTAGTAGTGAAGAAAGAGTGATTAAACATTTTACCCTGGCTAGTGGTTAAGAAAGAGGAAGTAAACACCTTACTAAGACTAGTAGTGAAGGAGTGAGTAAACACGTTTCTCAGACTAGTAGTGAAGAAAGAGTGTGTAAACACTTTACTCTGGCTAGTGGTGAAGGAGTGAGTAAACACCTTACTCAGACTAGTAGTGAAGAAAGAGTGAGTAAACACTTTACTCTGGCTAGTGGTGAAGGAATAAGCAAAGACTTTACTCAGACTAATAGTGAAGAAAGAGTGAGTAAACACTTTATTCTGGCTAGTAGTGAAGGAGTGAGTAAACACTTTACTGTGGCTAGTGGTGAAGGAGTGAGTAAACACTTTACTCTGACTAGTGGTGAAGGAGGAAGTAAACACTTTACTCTGGCCAGTGGTGAAGGAGTGAGTAAACTCCTTACTCTGGCTAGTGGTGAAGGAGGAATTAAACACTTTACTCTGGCTAGTGGTGAAGGAGTGAGTAAACACCTTAACTCTGGCTAGTGGTTACGAAAGAGGAAGAAAACACCTTTACTCTGGCTTGTGGTTAAGAAAGAGGAAGTAAACACTTTCTCAGACTAGTAGTGAGGAAAGAGTGAGTAAACACTTTACTCTGGCTAGTGGTTAAGAAAGAGGAAGTAAACACCTTACTCAGACTAGTACTGAAGAAAGAGTGAGTAAACACTTTACTGTGGCTAGTGGTGAAGGAGTGAGTAAACACTTTACTCCGGCTAGTGGTTAAGAAATAGGAAGTAAACACCTTTCTCAGACTAGTAGTGAAGAAAGAGTGAGTTAACACTTTAC
Organism: Deroplatys truncata; assembly: GCA_030765065.1. Classification (NCBI taxonomy): domain Eukaryota; kingdom Metazoa; phylum Arthropoda; class Insecta; order Mantodea; family Mantidae; genus Deroplatys; species Deroplatys truncata. The sequence goes on from CM060988.1 coordinate 205,263,097, forward strand.
TCTGGCTAGTGGTGAAGGAGTGAGTAAACACCTTACTCAGACTAGTAGTGAAGAAAGAGTGAGTAAACACTTTACTCTGGCTAGTGGTGAAGCAGTGAGTAAACACTTTACTCTGGCTAGTGGTGAAGGAGTGAGTAAACACTTTACTCTGGCTAGTGGTGAAGGAAGGAGTAAACACTTTACTCCGGCTAGTAGTTGCGAAAGAGGAAGTAAACACCTTACTCAGACTAGTAGTGAAGAAAGAGTGTGTAAACACTTTACTCTGGCTAGGGGTGAAGGACTGAGTAAACAGTTTACTCTGGCTAGTGGTGAAGGAGTGAGTAAACACTTTACTCTGGCTAGTGGTTAAGAAAGGGGAAGTAAACACCCTTCTCAGACTAGTAGTGAAGAAAGAGTGAGTAAACACTTCACTCAGACTAGTAGTGAAGAAAGAGGAAGTAAACCCCTTACTCAGACTAGTAGTGAAGAAAGAGTGAGTAAACACTTTACTCAGACTAGTAGTGAAGAAAGAGTGAGTAAACACTTTACTCTGGGTAGTGGTGAAGGAGTGAGTAAGCACTTTACTCTGGCTAGTGGTGAAGGAGTGAGTAAACACTTTACTCTGGCTAGTGGTGAAGGAGTGAGTAAACACTTTGCTCTGGCTAGTGGTTAAGAAAGAGGAAGTAAACACCTTACTGACTAGTAGTGAAGAAAGAGTGAGTAAACACCTTACTCAGACTAGTAGTGAAGAAAGGGTTGAGTAAAAACTTTACTCCGGCTAGTGGTTAAGAAAGAGGAAGTAAACACCTTACTCAGGCTAGTAGTGAAGAAAGAGTGAGTAAACACTTTACTCTGGCTAGTGGTGATGGAGTGAGTAAACACTTTACTCTGGCTAGTGGTGAAGGAGTGAGGAAACATTTTACTCTGGCTAGTGGTTAAGAAAGAGGAAGTAAACACCTTACTCAGACTAGTAGTGAAGCAAGAGTGAGTAAACAGCTTACTCAGATTAGTAGTGAAGAAAGAGTGAGTAAACACTTTACTCCGGCTAGTAGTTACGAAAGAGGAAGTAAACACCTTACTCAGACTAGTAGTGAAGAAAGAGTGAGGAAACACTTTACTCTGGCTAGTGGTGATGGAGTGAGTAAACACTTTACTCTGGCTAGTGGTGAAGGAGTGAGGAAACATTTTACTCTGGCTAGTGGTTAAGAAAGAGGAAGTAAACACCTTACTCAGACTAGTAGTGAAGAAAGAGTGAGTGAACACTCTACTCAGACTAGTAGTGAAGAAAGAGTGAGTAAACACTTTACTCAGACTAGTAATGAAGAAACAGCAAGTAAACATTTTACTCTGGCTAGTGGTGAAGGAGTGAGTAAACACTTTACTTTGGCTAGTGGTTAAGAAAGAGGAAGTAAACACCTTACTCAGAATAGTAGTGAAGAAAAAGTGAGTAAACACTTTACTCAGACTAGTAGTAAAGAAAGAGTGAGTAAACACTTTACTCAGACTAGTAGTGAAGAAAGAGTGAGTAAACACCTTACTCTGGCTAGTGGTGAAGCAGTGAGAAAACACTTTACTCTGGCTAGTGGTAAAGGAGTGAGTAAACACTTTACTCTGGCTAGTGGTAAAGGAGTGAGTAAACACTTTACTCTGGCTAGTGGTGAAGGAGTGAGTAAACACTTAACTCTGGCTAGTGGCGAAGGAGTGAGTAAACACTTTACTCTGGCTAGTGGTGAAGGAAGGAGTAAACACTTAACTCTGGCTAGTGGCGAAGGAGTGAGTAAACACTTTACTCTGGCTAGTGGTGAAGGAAGGAGTAAACACTTTACTCTGGCTAGTAGTTACGAAAGAGGGAGTAAACACCTTACTCAGACTAGTAGTGAAGAAAGAGTGCGTAAACACTTTACTATGGCTAGGGGTGAAGGACTGAGTAAACAGTTTACTCTGGCTAGTGGTGAAGGAGTGAGTAAACACTTTACTCTGGCTAGTGGTTAAGAAAGGGGAAGTAAACACCCTTCTCAGACTAGTAGTGAAGAAAGAGTGAGTAAACACTTCACTCAGACTAGTAGTGAAGAAAGAGGAAGTAAACCCCTTACTCAGACTAGTAGTGAAGAATGAGTGAGTAAACACTTTACTCAGACTAGTAGTGAAGAAAGAGTGAGTAAACACTTTACTCTGGGTAGTGGTGAAGGAGTGAGTAAGCACTTTACTCTGGCTAGTGGTGAAGGAGTGAGTAAACACTTTATTCTGGCTAGTGGTGAAGGAGTGAGTAAACACTTTGCTCTGGCTAGTGGTTAAGAAAGAAGAAGTAAACACCTTACTGACTAGTAGTGAAGAAAGAGTGAGTAAACACCTTACTCAGACTAGTAGTGAAGAAAGGGTGAGTAAAAACTTTACTCCGGCTAGTGGTTAAGAAAGAGGAAGTAAACACCTTACTCAGACTAGTAGTGAAGAAAGAGTGAGTAAACACTTTACTATGGCTAGTGGTGAAGGAGTGAGTAAACACTTTATTCAGACTAGTAGTGAAGAAAGAGTGCATAAACACTTTACTCTGGCTAGTGGTGAAGGAGTGAGTAAACACTTGACTCTGGCTAGTGGGGAAGGAGTGAGCAAACACTTTTCTCTGGCTAGTGGTGAAGGAGGAAGTAAACACTTTACTCTGGCTAGTCGTGAAGGATTGTGTAAACACTTTACTCTGGCTAGTGGTGAAGGAGTGAGTTAATCACTTTACTCTGGCTAGTGGTTAAGAAAGAGGAAGTAAACACCTTACTCAGACTAGTAGTGGAGAAAGAGTGAGTAAACACCTTACTCAGACTAGTAGTGAAGAAAGAGTGATTAAACATTTTACCCTGGCTAGTGGTTAAGAAAGAGGAAGTAAACACCTTACTAAGACTAGTAGTGAAGGAGTGAGTAAACACGTTTCTCAGACTAGTAGTGAAGAAAGAGTGTGTAAACACTTTACTCTGGCTAGTGGTGAAGGAGTGAGTAAACACCTTACTCAGACTAGTAGTGAAGAAAGAGTGAGTAAACACTTTACTCTGGCTAGTGGTGAAGGAATAAGCAAAGACTTTACTCAGACTAATAGTGAAGAAAGAGTGAGTAAACACTTTATTCTGGCTAGTAGTGAAGGAGTGAGTAAACACTTTACTGTGGCTAGTGGTGAAGGAGTGAGTAAACACTTTACTCTGACTAGTGGTGAAGGAGGAAGTAAACACTTTACTCTGGCCAGTGGTGAAGGAGTGAGTAAACTCCTTACTCTGGCTAGTGGTGAAGGAGGAATTAAACACTTTACTCTGGCTAGTGGTGAAGGAGTGAGTAAACACCTTAACTCTGGCTAGTGGTTACGAAAGAGGAAGAAAACACCTTTACTCTGGCTTGTGGTTAAGAAAGAGGAAGTAAACACTTTCTCAGACTAGTAGTGAGGAAAGAGTGAGTAAACACTTTACTCTGGCTAGTGGTTAAGAAAGAGGAAGTAAACACCTTACTCAGACTAGTACTGAAGAAAGAGTGAGTAAACACTTTACTGTGGCTAGTGGTGAAGGAGTGAGTAAACACTTTACTCCGGCTAGTGGTTAAGAAATAGGAAGTAAACACCTTTCTCAGACTAGTAGTGAAGAAAGAGTGAGTTAACACTTTACTCTGGCTAGTGGTGAAGGAGTGAGTAAACACCTTACTCAGACTAGTAGTGAAGAAAGAGTGAGTAAACACTTTACTCTGGCTAGTGGTGAAGCAGTGAGTAAACACTTTACTCTGGCTAGTGGTGAAGGAGTGAGTAAACACTTTACTCTGGCTAGTGGTGAAGGAAGGAGTAAACACTTTACTCTGGCTAGTAGTTGCGAAAGAGGAAGTAAACACCTTACTCAGACTAGTAGTGAAGAAAGAGTGTGTAAACACTTTACTCTGGCTAGGGGTGAAGGACTGAGTAAACAGTTTACTCTGGCTAGTGGTGAAGGAGTGAGTAAACACTTTACTCTGGCTAGTGGTTAAGAAAGGGGAAGTAAACACCCTTCTCAGACTAGTAGTGAAGAAAGAGTGAGTAAACACTTCACTCAGACTAGTAGTGAAGAAAGAGGAAGTAAACCCCTTACTCAGACTAGTAGTGAAGAAAGAGTGAGTAAACACTTTACTCAGACTAGTAGTGAAGAAAGAGTGAGTAAACACTTTACTCTGGGTAGTGGTGAAGGATTGAGTAAGCACTTTACTCTGGCTAGTGGTGAAGGAGTGAGTAAACACTTTACTCTGGCTAGTGGTGAAGGAGTGAGTAAACACTTTGCTCTGGCTAGTGGTTAAGAAAGAGGAAGTAAACACCTTACTGACTAGTAGTGAAGAAAGAGTGAGTAAACACCTTACTCAGACTAGTAGTGAAGAAAGGGTGAGTAAAAACTTTACTCCGGCTAGTGGTTAAGAAAGAGGAAGTAAACACCTTACTCAGGCTAGTAGTGAAGAAAGAGTGAGTAAACACTTTACTCTGGCTAGTGGTGAAGGAGTGAGTAAACACTTTACTCAGACCAGTAGTGAAGAAAGAGTGCGTAAACACTTTACTCTGGCTAGTGGTGAAGGAGTGAGAAAACACTTGACTCTGGCTAGTGGGGAAGGAGTGAGTAAACACTTTTCTCTGGCTAGTGGTGAAGGAGGAAGTAAACACTTTACTCTGGCTAGTGGTGAAGGATTGAGTAAACACTTTACTCTGGCTAGTGGTGAAGGAGTGAGTTAATCACTTTACTCTGGCTAGTGGTTAAGAAAGAGGAAGTAAACACCTTACTCAGACTAGTAGTGGAGAAAGAGTGAGTAAACACCTTACTCAGACTAGTAGTGAAGAAAGAGTGATTAAACATTTTACCCTGGCTAGTGGTTAAGAAAGAGGAAGTAAACACCTTACTAAGACTAGTAGTGAAGGAGTGAGTAAACACGTTTCTCAGACTAGTAGTGAAGAAAGAGTGTGTAAACACTTTACTCTGGCTAGTGGTGAAGGAGTGAGTAAACACCTTACTCAGACTAGTAGTGAAGAAAGAGTGAGTAAACACTTTACTCTGGCTAGTGGTGAAGGAATGAGCAAAGACTTTACTCAGACTAGTAGTGAAGAAAGAGTGAGTAAACACTTTATTCTGGCTAGTGGTGAAGGAGTGAGTAAACACTTTACTGTGGCTAGTGGTGAAGGAGTGAGTAAACACTTTACTCTGACTAGTGGTGAAGGAGGAAGTAAACACTTTACTCTGGCTAGTGGTGAAGGAGTGAGTAAACTCCTTACTCTGGCTAGTGGTGAAGGAGGAAGTAAACACTTTACTCTGGCTAGTGGTGAAGGAGTGAGTAAACACCTTAACTCTGGCTAGTGGTTACGAAAGAGGAAGTAAACACCTTTACTCCGGCTTGTGGTTAAGAAAGAGGAAGTAAACACTTTCCCAGACTAGTAGTGAAGAAAGAGTGAGTAAACACTTTACTCTGGCTAGTGGTTAAGAAAGAGGAAGTAAACACCTTACTCAGACTAGTACTGAAGAAAGAGTGAGTAAACACTTTACTGTGGCTAGTGGTGAAGGAGTAAGTAAACACTTTACTCCGGCTAGTGGTTAAGAAATAGGAAGTAAACACCTTTCTCAGACTAGTAGTGAAGAAAGAGTGAGTAAACACTTTACTCTGGCTAGTGGTGAAGGGTGAGTAAACACCTTACTCAGACTAGTAGTGAAGAAAGAGTGAGTAAACACTTTACTCTGGCTAGTGGTGAAGGAGTGAGTAAACACTTTACTCAGACTTGTAGTGAAGAAAGAGTGCGTAAACACTTTACTCTGGCTAGTGGTGAAGGAGTGAGTAAACACTTTACTCTGGCTAGTGGTGAAGGAAGGAGTAAACACTTTGCTCTGGCTAGTGGTGAAGGAGTAAGTAAACACTTTACTCTGGCTAGTGGTGAAGGAGTGAGTAAACACTTTACTCTGGCTAGTGGTGAAGGAGTGAGTAAACACTTTACTCTGGCTAGTGGTGAAGGAGTGAGTAAACACTTTACTCTGGCTAGTGGTGAAGGAGTGAGTAAACACTTTACTCTGGCTAGTGGTGAAGGAGTGAGTAAACACTTTACTCTGGCTAGTGGTGAAGGAGTGAGTTAACACTTTGCTCTGGATAGTGGTGAAGAAAGAGTAAGAAAACGCCTAACTGTATCAGTTAATACCCACAAGACACAGCAAGATGGTGAACTGTGCACATGCAAGTAGTTGGTTATTCTATCTCAGCAATGATACCTCACATGTCATGAACTGTTAATAAAACACTGCATTTCTTTTACTTCCCTGTCACTTATCCCCAGAGAGTGAATGAACTTTTGTATTCAACACACTAGAGCAATTCTAAGTTTTGAGTTCTCCTCAAATCATTTCTCGCACGAGATAGGAGAAAAGCACAAATAACAACTTACGATATTTCTCTCTTCTTTCTTCCAAGAAGATATAAAATATGTCAATTCATTGGGGGAAAGTGCACTTTGAAATAAGAGGACCATAAAAAAGTGATACATTTAGTTCTCTAGCCCCTATTGTTAACACTATCTCTCTTCTAGTATTTATTCCTTCTATTCGATTTATTTTAATCCACACAAACCTTAACAGAAAATGCTCATTGCACATTTTGTTGCAATGATAATATTTATTCAAGTACTAAGTGATTACAAAATTATAATATTGGTGTCAACACTGGCTCGCTCCATTTAAATATTTCTAATTGCAACACAGGTCAGACAATCCACATCCTGAATCTAAACTAGTACAACCAATATTCAATTACTTATTGATCACCCATATCCATTTATCTCTAATGTGATAAAGACAGTCCCCTAAATTATTCATTTGAGATTCATCTAAAAACATTTTCTTTACTGCTATCTCAGATTTAACCGAACCCATTTTTATTTCATCAACCTATACCTAGAATCTGTTCCTGGACATTCACATAGAACATTTTGTTTTAGGTAAAAGGAGGCTGAAACAATAGTGGAATCCTTAAACAGTACTGTTATATGCTGGCTTTGAAACTGAATACTCTTAATACATTACAGGAAATAAAAGGGAACTGAAACCAATAGCAAAAAATATATAAAAAATGTTATGTTAATGTCACAAAGAGAAATGAGATAAGTTGTGTTTTTAATGAGATCTGCATTTTTAGTGGGGTAAGTTTTGTCTATCTCTGATTGTTTACAAGTAACAAACACATAATATTCACTCAGAATGAAAAGGAGTTTACAAGCTATTCACAGAAAATTCAAGACATATATGTCATTAGTCTACACATATCTGAAACCTGAATCACCAGAGCCAATTTTGAGAAAATAAGAGAGAACAAAAATCTGTGCGCACACGCACGCACGCATGCATGCACACACGCACACACACACACCTTTTCTTTAAAAACTATTCGATTGGTCTTGGAGAACTTTAAAACATGTTTCCATTGAAATCTCTATATTGAATTTTTGGGTGGAATATAATTGTTCCTTCAATTACTTTAGGCGTGTAGTAGAGGAAGTAAAAAAAATTCAGTAAGTATTTGATCGACCAAGTATAAGGGTAGAAAACCCTCTGCAGTACTTGTGGACACTAGCATTCACAAAAATGAAGCAAAAAACAAATTTCGATATGTAATTTGATGGATTGATTATACCCAACTTTATCAGTTGAAGAACACGAGGGACCTTACAACATAAATGTGAGAGTTCTATAGGAATTAAAGGAAAACTTAAAGCAGGACTGAACTAAAAATTTACATGTCTTATTTTATTTAATATTCTTGGGTTGTACATAATAATATTGAAAACTGCAACATTCGACTTACCATTCAGGATCTGCAGCATACTTTCCACATGGACAGCACACTGTGATGTCATATGGCTGCCAGCAGTCTTGAAACAAATATCTTGTGTCGGAGCAGTTGATCAGTCATAGCGTTAATTTTAACAGGAATGTCCAACCACTGTAGCACCTTGAACATCCATGCTTTAAAATGTCACTTTTTTGAACTTGTCTCATTATTTACATATTTTATTAGCTTTTTTGCCACTTTCTCACAAACTGAGAGAAGTACCAGCCTTCCAGTTTCCTAATTATTAGGTTTAATTTTTGGAGTGAGCTAATGTTAAAAGAAATTCACTATGATCAGTAGCTGGGACAACATATTTGCATTGAAACTTGTGTTCATGTTACAAGGTTTTGTCTCCACTCGTATGCCTTTTTCTCATACTTTTTTTATGCACCCAGTTCCCAGCCGATTTAAAATATTCCATGGCACTGCCCACTGCTTTTCTCACTTGGTGAAAATTATAATGTAGAGCAACTATCATTGATCTGACATACATGCCTAGAAATGAAAAATGTATTCATTTTGGGAAAAACTTCAAGTGCTAATTGTGATAGGATTCCAAGTTTCCTGTATGATGAAAAATATGCACAGTGTCAATGAAAAATCTTCCATTATTTATGATACTACACAAGTCATTGTATCTATGGAATTTTTATGTAGTCAGCTTGTCTTGTTTTGTTTTTTTTAACTTTTCTTCACTCAACACATCATAGCACATGAATGAAATTTCTCAAAACCTGCTCAATTAAGGACATTAGTAATGTGATTTAAAATTGAGTGAATTTTTCTTTAGGAGTGCAATGTCACTTTCGCAAGTAGCAGATGCCCACCACAGATGATTATAAATAGAGTGCTTACATTCAGGAAGGACCAACGATTTTGGAATCTTATTAAATATTTTCATAAGCGATTTAGCAAAATGCCATACATCAAATTCATGGTGTACATGCGGATATTTTTCTTTTTCAAAAAGCTGTAATACCCATGTGTCTGTTTGTCAGGAACAATTTATTGGTCAGGTTTTCATTCATAGAAGTAAGTATATTTTCACTGGCATTCTTGATCTAACACCTCACAGCACACTAAGAAAGAAAACCTGTCCTAAAATCACAACATAACAGGTATTAAATGCCATAGCAAGGCCAACTAATGCACGTGACATTCAGTAGCATGGTGCAATCAGCCTCATGACATCACAGCAAGGTGTGAATTAAACATAAAAGTGCTTCCAGAATAAGAACGAGATGTCTTAGAATGATGCAGTTTTCAACAATGTGCTCAAAATTGTTTATATTTTATTGTTAGAAATCTTTAAAAATTTAGTTCAGTCCTCCTTAAAAACAAGGAGTAGAAGCCTTCTAATTGAAGCATTAGACAAGTCATGTCTTACCTTGAAGATTTTACTGGAGGGAAGTCCCCACCCTGTAACAGAATAATTCAAATGTACAGGTTCACACATTCATCTATGCAGAATTAGTTAAATGTTCTGCATAATAAGGTTATCTTTTAAAATACCAATTTTGATTTGTTTACAAGTTGGTATACATTGTTAGAAGATATGCAGAAATACACATTTGGAATTTCAACATGTAATCAGATGTAAAAATACTAAGCAATGGATAAGTTATTAAGCCAATTGTTTGATTTAGAGAACACAGAATTGACAAAAGGATTGTTAAGTAATCAAAATATAGCATTCAATTACTCAAATATTTAGGAAAAATTAATACAGAAATGCTTGAGATGCATGGTGATACAGTGGCAGGAAAGAGAGGAACAAACTGGGTTTAACTATGCCACTAACCTGGGTGTTGAAATGTATAAGATACTGGTGGTATAAGATCTTGTAAACAAGAATCTTTAACTTTACATCAATAATCCAAAAGCTGATGGACTCCATTGCAGTATGATACTAATGATAAAATAAAACTAATCAGTAGAACAATGTATTCAAATAGGTTTTCAGAAGCATATGGTGTGTCCATAATTCAGTCAGATCTGAACATATCTTACACAACACTGTATTCCATTTAAAATACTGGGAATTGAAACAGCCCAAAGTGCAAAAATGACATGTTCATTCTTTTCCTAAGTATCCAGATGCTTGGACATAGTGATATGGACATGTATAGATGTCCAAGATAAAATGGGCCCAAGTAATATGAATATGCATAGATGTCCAAGGTAAAATGGGCCCAAGCAATGTGGATGTGTATAAATGCCCAAAGTAAAATGAGCCCAAGTGACATGGACATGTATAGACGTCCAAGGTAAAATGGCCTCAAGCGATGCGGATGTATATAAACGTGCAAGGTAAAATGGGCCCAAGTGATACAGTCATCCATAGACGTCGAAGGAAAAATATGCCTGAGTGATATGGAGGTATAGATACTAAAAATTAAATAGGTTTGAACTTTAAATGAAATTGAGTTTTATTTATGGATACCCTTTAACTGCCATGGCACTGAGCATCCCATTCTATATTGGGCATGAAAGACCGCAAATTTTGCTCAGAGGCCTCTTTATGATTGGAAGTACTTTTACATGTGGTAAATCTATAACACGGGACCACCAGCTATACTTCCCTTCTGAGGGAAGCCATGCTAAAGATTTTTATGCCCTCCGCTGGGTTTGAACCTGCAACCTCGGCAACTAGAGGCTAACATGGTACCCCAGACCACAGAGGACAACACCTGAGCTTTATACATAGACATCAAGGGTAAAATGGGCCTAAGCGATATAGACATGTAATGACATCCAAAGTAAAGTACCTCTGAGCAATAAGGTGTGTATAGGTATCCAAGACAAAATGGGCCCAAGTGATACAGATGTATATGGATATTGAAGGTAAAATGGCATAAGTGATATGGATGTGTACAGACCTCCAAAGTAGCATGGGAACAAGCAATGGATGTTTATGAGCATCCAAGGTTGTATATAAATCTACAAGGAACAATGGACCTGAGCTATATGTCTGTATAGACCTTCAAGATACAATCACTCCAAGTGCTATGGTTGTGTATAAATCTACAAGGAACAATGGACCTGAGCAATATGACTGTATAGACCTTCAAGATAAAATCACTCTAAGTGCTATGGTTCTGTTTAGATCTCCCAGGCACAATGGGCCCGAGCAACATGGTGTGTATAGACCTTAAAGTTAAAAATCACTCCAAGTGCAATGGATGTGTATAGATTTACAAGGAACAATGGGCCTGAGCAATATGGTGTGTATAGACCATCAAGATAAAAATCACTCCAAGTGTTATGGTTATGTATAGATCTCCCAGAAATAACAGGCCTGAGCAATATGGTGTGTATAGACCATCAAGATAAAAAATCACTCCAAGTGCTATGGATGTGTATAGATTTCCTAGAAACAATGGGCCTGAGCAATATGGTGTGTATAGACCATCAGGATAAAAATCACTCCAAGTGTTATGGTTATGTATAGATCTCCCAGAAACAATGGGCCTGAGCAATATGGTGTGTATAGACCATCAAGATAAAAAATCACTCCAAGTGCTATGGATGTATATAGATGTTAAAGGAACTATGGGCCTGAGCAATATGGCATGTGTAGACCATCAAGTTAAAAATCACTCCAAGCGCTATGGATGTGTATAGATTTCCCAGAAACAATGGGCCTGAGCAATATGGTGTGTATAGACCATCAAGATAAAAATCACTCCAAGTGTTATGGTTATGTATAGATCTCCCAGAAACAATGGGCCTGAGCAATATGGTGTGTATAGACCATCAAGATAAAAAATCACTCCAAGTGCTATGGATGTATATAGATGTTAAAGGAACTATGGGCCTGAGCAATATGGCATGTGTAGACCATCAAGTTAAAAATCACTCCAAGTGCTATGGATGTGTATAGATTTCCCAGAAACAATGGGCCTGAGCAATATGGTGTGTATAGACCATCAAGATAAAAATCACTCCAACTGTTATGGTTATGTATAGATCTCCCAGAAACAATGGGCCTGAGCAATATGGTGTGTATAGACACTCAAGATAAAAATCAGTCCAAGTGTTATGGTTATGTATACATCTCCCAGAAACAATGGGCCTGAGCAATATGGTGTGTATAGACCATCAAGATAAAAAATCACTCCAAGTGCTATGGATGTATATAGATGTTAAAGGAACTATGAGCCTGAGCAATATGGCATGTATAGACCATCAAGTTAAAAATCACTCCAAATGCTATGGATGTGTATAGATTTCCCAGAAACAATGGGCCTGAGCAATATGGTGTGTATAGACCATCAAGATAAAAATCAGTCCAAGTGTTATGGTTATGTATAGATCTCCCAGAAACAATGGGCCTGAGCAATATGGTGTGTATAGACCATCAAGATAAAAATCACTCCAAGTGTTATGGTTATGTATAGATCTCCCAGAAACAATGGTCCTGAGCAACATGGTGTGTATAGACCATCAAGATAAAAATCAGTCCAAGTGCTATGGTTAAGTATCGATCGATCTCCCAGAAACAATGGGCCTGAGCAATATGGTGTGTATAGACCATCAAGATAAAAATCACTCCAAGTGTTATGGTTATGTATAGATCTCCCAGAAACAATGGGCCTGAGCAATATGGTGTGTATAGACCATCAAGATAAAAAATCACTCCAAGTGCTATGGATGTATATAGATGTTAAAGGAACTATGGGCCTGAGCAATATGGCATGTGTAGACCATCAAGTTAAAAATCACTCCAAGTGCTATGGATGTGTATAGATTTCCCAGAAACAATGGGCCTGAGCAATATGGTGTGTATAGACCATCAAGATAAAAATCACTCCAAGTGTTATGGTTATGTATAGATCTCCCAGAAACAATGGGCCTGAGCAACATGGTGTGTATAGACCATCAAGATAAAAATCAGTCCAAGTGCTATGGTTAAGTATCGATCGATCTCCCAGAAACAATGGGCCTGAGCAATATGGTGTGTATAGACCATCAAGATAAAAATCACTCCAAGTGTTATGGTTATGTATAGATCTCCCAGAAACAATGGGCCTGAGCAATATGGTGTGTATAGACAATCAAGATAAAAATCAGTCCAAGTGTTATGGTTATGTATACATCTCCCAGAAACAATGGGCCTGAGCAATATGGTGTGTATAGACAATCAAGATAAAAAATCACTCCAAGTGCTATGGATGTATATAGATGTTAAAGGAACTATGAGCCTGAGCAATATGGCATGTATAGACCATCAAGTTAAAAATCACTCCAAATGCTATGGATGTGTATAGATTTCCCAGAAAAATTGGGCCTGAGCAATATGGTGTGTATAGACCATCAAGATAAAAATCACTCCAAGTGTTATGGTTATGTATAGATCTCCCAGAAACAATAGGCCTGAGCAACATGGTGTGTATAGACCATCAAGATAAAAATCAGTCCAAGTGCTATGGTTAAGTATCGATCGATCTCCCAGAAACAATGGACCTGAGCAATATGGTGTGTATAGATCATCAAGATAAAAATCACTCCAAGTGTTATGGTTATGTATAGATCTCCCAGAAACAATGGGCCTGAGCAATATGGTGTGTATAGATCATCAAGATAAAAATCACTCCAAGTGTTATGGTTATGTATAGATCTCCCAGAAACAATGGACCTGAGCAATATGGTGTGTATAGATCATCAAGATAAAAATCACTCCAAGTGTTATGGTTATGTATAGATCTCCCAGAAACAATGGACCTGAGCAATATGGTGTGTATAGATCATCAAGATAAAAATCACTCCAAGTGTTATGGTTATGTATATAGATGTTAAAGGAACTATGAGCCTGAGCAATATGGCATGTATAGACCATCAAGTTAAAAATCACTCCAAATGCTATGGATGTGTATAGATTTCCCAGAAACAATGGGCCTGAGCAATATGGTGTGTATAGACCATCAAGATAAAAATCAGTCCAAGTGTTATGGTTATGTATAGATCTCCCAGAAACAATGGGCCTGAGCAATATGGTGTGTATAGACCATCAAGATAAAAATCGCTCCAAGTGTTATGGTTATGTATAGATCTCCCAGAAACAATGGGCCTGAGCAATATGGTGTGTATAGACCATCAAGATAAAAATCACTCCAAGTGTTATGGTTATGTATAGATCTCCCAGAAACAATGGGCCTGAGCAATATGGTGTGTATAGACCATCAAGATAAAAATCAGTCCAAGTGTTACGGTTATGTATAGATCTCCCAGAAACAATGGGCCTGAGCAATATGGTGTGTATAGACCATCAAGATAAAAATCACTCCAAGTGTTATGGTTATGTATAGATCTCCCAGAAACAATGGGCCTGAGCAATATGGTGTGTATAGACCATCAAGATAAAAATCAGTCCAAGTGTTATGGTTATGTATAGATCTCCCAGGAACAATGCGCCTGAGCAATATGGTGTGTATAGACCATCAAGATAAAAATCAGTCCAAGTGTTATGGTTATGTATAGATCTCCCAGAAACAATTGGCCTGAGCAATATGGTGTGTATAGACCATCAAGATAAAAATCAGTCCAAATGCTATGGTTGTGTATAGATCTACAAGGAACAATGGACCCAAGCAATATGGCTGTATAGACCTTCAAGATAAAATCAGTCCAAGTGTTATGGTTATGTATAGATCTCCCAGAAACAATTGGCCTGAGCAATATGGTGTGTATAGACCATCAAGATAAAAATCAGTCCAAATGCTATGGTTGTGTATAGATCTACAAGGAACAATGGACCCAAGCAATATGGCTGTATAGACCTTCAAGATAAAATCAGTCCAAGTGCTATGGATATGTATAAATCTCCCAGGAACAATGCGCCTGAGCAATATGGTGTGTATAGACCATCAAATTAAAAATCACTCCAAGTGTTATGGTTATGTATAGATCTCCCAGAAACAATGGGCCTGAGCAATATGGTGTGTATAGACCATCAAGATAAAAATCACTCCAAGTGTTATGGTTATGTATAGATCTCCCAGAAACAATGGGCCTGAGCAATATGGTGTGTATAGACCATCAAGATAAAAATCACTCCAACTGTTATGGTTATGTATAGATCTCCCAGAAACAATGGGCCTGAGCAATATGGTGTGTATAGACCATCAAGATAAAAATTACTCCAAGTGTTATGGTTATGTATAGATCTCCCAGAAACAATGGTCCTGAGCAACATGGTGTGTATAGACCATCAAGATAAAAATCAGTCCAAGTGCTATGGTTAAGTATCGATAGATCTCCCAGAAACAATGGGCCTGAGCAATATGGCGTGTATAGACCATCAAGATAAAAATCACTCCAAGTGTTATGGTTATGTATAGATCTCCCAGAAACAATGGTCCTGAGCAATATGTTGTGTATAGACCATCAAGATAAAAAATCACTACAAGTGCTATGGATGTATATAGATGTTAAAGGAACTATGGGCCTGAGCAATATGGCATGTGTAGACCATCAAGTTAAAAATCACTCCAAGTGCTATGGATGTGTATAGATTTCCCAGAAACAATGGGCCTGAGCAATATGGTGTGTATAGACCATCAAGATAAAAATCACTCCGTGTTATGGTTATGTATAGATCTCCCAGAAACAATGGGCCTGAGCAATATGGTGTGTATAGACCATCAAGATAAAAATCAGTCCAAGTGTTATGGTTATGTATAGATCTCCCAGAAACAATTGGCCTGAGCAATATGGTGTGTATAGACCATCAAGATAAAAATCAGTCCAAATGCTATGGTTGTGTATAGATCTACAAGGAACAATGGACCCAAGCAATATGGTTGTATAGACCTTCAAGATAAAAATCAGTCCAAATGCTATGGTTGTGTATAGATCTACAAGGAACAATGGACCCAAGCAATATGGTGTGTATAGACCATCAAGATAAAAATCAGTCCAAATGCTATGGTTGTGTATAGATCTACAAGGAACAATGGACCCAAGCAATATGGCTGTATATACCTTCAAGATAAAATCAGTCCAAGTGCTACGGTTGTGTATAAATCTCCCAGGAACAATGCGCCTGAGCAATATGTGTATAGACCATCAAATTAAAAATCAGTCCAAGTGCTATGGTTGTATATAGATGTTAAAGGAACTATGGGCCTGAGCAATATGATGTGTATAGACCATCAAGATAAAAATCACTCCAAGTGCTATGGATGTGTATAGATCTACAAGGAACAGTGGGCCTGAGCAATATGGTGTGTATAGACCTTCAACATAAAAATCACTCCAAGTGCTATGGATGTGTATAGATCTACAAGGGACAGTGGGCCTGAGCAATATGGTGTGTAGAGACCATCAAGATAAAAATCACTCCAAGTGCTATGTATATGTATAGATCTACAAGGAACAGTGGGCCTGAGCAATATGGTTTGTAGAGACCATCAAGATAAAAATCACTCCAAGTGCTATGTATATGTACAGATCTACAAGGAACAGTGGGCCTGAGCAATATGGTGTGTAGAGACCATCAAGATAAAAATCACTCCAAGTGCTATGTATATGTATAGATCTACAAGGAACAGTGGGCCTGAGCAATATGGTGTGTAGAGACCATCAAGAGAAAAATCACTCCAAGTGCTATGTATATGTATAGATCTACAAGGAACAGTGGGCCTGAGCAATATGGTGTGTAGAGACCATCAAGATAAAAATCACTCCAAGTGCTATGTATATGTATAGATCTACAAGGAACAGTGGGCCTGAGCAATATGGTGTGTAGAGACCATCAAGATAAAAATCACTCCAAGTGCTATGGATATGTATAGATCTACAAGGAACAATGGCCCGAGCAATATGGTGTGTATAGACCTTTAACATAAAAATCACTCCAAGTGCTATGGACAGGTATGTATGTTCAAGGAACAATGGCCCAAGCAATATGGTCATGTATAAACCAAGAGAAAATCAAGCTGAGTGCTATGGATGTGTATAGACATGTTTTACACCCTGTTCAGAAGGTACTTATCCTTTCTTTCCAGAGACAATAAATATTACGCTAAGCAGCAACAATAATATATTATATTATCGTATCAAACAAAACAATTATCATCATCCTTTCAATAAGTAAACCTGTAAAACCTGCATACATGTAAAACAATACAATTATGACCATACACATGTGAATGTCGTCCTCTGTAGTGTAGTGGTTACCATGCACCTCTAGTTCCCAAGGTTGCGGGTTCAAACCCAGCGGAGGGTGATGGATGTTTTTGGGGGTGTAAAAATCCTTAGCACGGCTTCCTTATAACGGAAGTAAAGCCAGTGATCCTGTGTTGTAGATTTACAGCACGCAAATCAAGCATGATAAAGAGGTCTCTCAGCAAACTTTATGGTCTTTTATGCCCAATATAAAATGTGATGCTAAGGACCACAGCAGTTCAAAAGTATTCATAAATAAAACTCAATTTATTTTTACACATGTGAAACTGCACTTGTTGATAATACTTTTGAACTGCTTGCATCACAGGCAAGAAGCTCCCTAGTCCACTGCATGCTTGCAGTTCAAGAACAAAGCCATTCTCCTGAGTCAAGCAAGTATTAATTTGTTCCAGCTTGCGATTATAGTGAGCACCAGCAGCTGTTTACCCTCTACAGTGAAGAGTCCCATATCACAATGTGGATCTAATATGCCATGCCTGGGAACGAGAATAAGAAGGTTAAAACTTTGCCAAGTCTTCTTTCCCATACCTGGGGCCTAGGAAGGCTTCCCATCAATTGCAAAGCTCTCATTTGAATACATATATTTCAATCTTGTTGCTCTTGTTCTGGTTACCGTTCTTGTTGGTTGTGAACCAGGCTTAATGGTTATGAAGACTGAGCAAATCATGGAAAAGAACTTTAGTCAGGGAGGACTGTTCTGGTAGGATTCGAACTGCAGACCTCCCAAATTTGAGCCTCACACATTACCAAGACCCATCTCAATCTTTAAAGCTGACATACAGATGCAATCATATTTAGTTTCAACCCCGTAAACAACAAGTTACTGTCTTAGCATAGAAACAACGCTAAGCATGCATGTACACACTTCTCTCCCCATACAACATTTGTTACATGCTACGTTCAGCAACTAATAAAGAGCTTAAAGAGGAGAACTCACTTGATACTAAGAGATGAAAGCTACCGATGATATTAGTACTCTTAATATGAGTTGAGATTTTCAGACATTTAAATCTACAGCAGAAAACACAATGAACCAAGCTGATAAGTAGTACAGAACAAACAGATTGCTACTTAATGAGAGCAAAACACAACACACAATTTTTAATTGCAGGGATATCCTTTAGATAATAATTCGGAAAATGTAAAATTCCTGGGTGAGGCAATAGACAATAGGTTTCTCAAATAATGTTAGGCAATTCAAAGCTAGCTCATTGTAAACCACTATTTGTTAAACTAAGAATAATGACAATAATGAATCTATATGTTTACAAAGTATTATAAAAGTCTTTCAAAAGAATTACAAAATAGACAAGATATACATTCCTATAATACACAGCATACCAACATATTGACGACTAACTACAACTCAGAGGAGTTTTAAAGTACTTGGTTCTAAAATGTATAACAAGCTCTCTATAGACTTAACACGATGTTCTGCATCAACTTTTAAGCACAAACTGTATGGCTGAATTATTGCTACACCTTTTCATTCTTTACAACATTTTGAAATATAATAAATAGATCTCAGTACTATTGTTTCTTCTTGGTTACTATATATTACGACCTTGGGGTATACAACACAGGGTGTAACTTTTAACCTGTATTATATTGGACTTTCAACTTTGTTCATACTCTGTACTATCTAAAGAGTAGTTATGTAAGATAGTTTGTAACTATTCATTTTAAGTACTCTGACATTGTCTATTGTTTTCAAACTCAATGATAAAATAATAATAATAATTATTATTGTTGATTATCAGTAGCATTTGAAAAGTATGAACTCATTTATGTCTATAAATTGGAATCAAAGAGATGCTTTTGTTTTGGTGTTTTACAACTGTGGGCAGATTTAAAAATGTAGATCTTCTCACTGCATATCCGGGAACAGCCAGTGTGGGGTTTAAACGTCACGGATAAGGGCTTAAAGCTTTAGAACTGGATTGTTTCTTGTGTTCATTTCCCTTCTCACTTCAAGTGCAGCTCATCATCAGATGCTTTCAACAAACTTCCCATAATTTACCGAGCGAAATGGCTCAGGCGGTTATGTCTGTGGCTTGCATTTAAGAGGTCATGGGTTTGAGTCCCTTCCTGACCAATGGGTTTTTTTGGGGGTTACCCCAGATTGCCAGTGAATGCTAGGAAGGATCATTACACCCTCAAATTTCCTGTCCCTTCATTTCACCTCCATTCTCATTTCACTTCACCTTTCATCTGCTTGGTCTCTTTCAGGGTTGTAAGTCAGCTGGCATGGCAGAAGGACATTTTAAGAAAACCTTCATCCTTCCCAAGAGATGTGTAAATGTTAGGGATCCCACCCTGTGCCTCTCTCCAGGGGATCTAGTGCCATTCCCCCCTCCACTTCTATCACTATCCTATGTTATAATTTCCAAGAATTATCACCACCCACAAGCTATGTCTTATCCTTACTAATGTTGTATAACAAAATTCAAATATTTTATCAATTTTACAATAAACAAAAACTTACCTTAATGTCACCACAAACAGATGAAGTTTCTCTTTCCAGCCACCAAGATTCTTCTTTAATTTCTATTTTATTATTCATTTGATCATCACTATTGCATTTCATTACAGGATCCTCTGGAAGAAATTCTCTCTTGTTCTGTGAACCAAAGTCTGAAACCAGAGTCTGTATCTCACAGTTGTTGCTGCATGTAACAGTTTCAGACATTGTGAGATGTTTGGTAAAACATTCTCTCTCTTTCTGTGAACAAAAGTCTGGAAAAGGAGTTTCTGATTTAACTTTTGTTTTGATAGCTAAGTGACAATCATCATTCAGAAGCACAGCATCACTGTTTGTCTTCATCGTAAGATACTTGTGAAACAACTCTCTCTCATTCTGTGAGGCTATGTCGTCCGAGAGAGGATCCTCTTCTTTGATTTCTATTTTGGTATCCATGGTGCTGTTCTTAATTTCAATAACAAGTCTGTGGAGAAACAAACATATATTTTATAAAATAACCATCAATTATTTTGAATCCATCAGCCATTGTTCAAACACTGCCACACTTGTCCACTATACTCACAAATAAACCTTCTTCTTGGAAAGTTGAATCAGACCTAATGCCATGTCCAGGACTGAAATCCTGGATCTTCACGCAAATGCTATTAACATGCTGATATATTGTACGAGTATTAAATCTTCCCATCTGATGGTTAACCTTCAAGGCATTCTCAAATATTAGATACACCTCAAAGGTAAATTGCAATAGGGTTAATTTGTATTTTGATAATTATTGTTCTTAATTAAATTGTTTTATTTATGGACACCCTTCAACTACTATGATTCTTAGCATCTCATTCTATATTGGGTGTGAAATATGGAAATTTTGCTCAGAGACTCCTTTATCAGGCTTGAAGTTCTTGTATGTACCATAAATCTACAACATGGGACCCCAGCTTTACTTCCTTTCCGAAGGAAGCCTTGCTAAGGATTTTTATGCCCAAAATAATGCATTGCCCTCAGCCAGGTTTGAACCTGCAACCATGGGAACTGGAGGCTAGCATGGTACCCCTAGACCACGGAGGACATGATGTTTGTGTAATCTCATCTATGAAGTTAATTCATTAGCTTTATATGTCAAGTGATTGTATTGTTTCTTCCTTAAATTTTTGCATGATTTCCACCAGTTACTTCCTGTTTCTCTCCACCTCCAGTAAATAACCACTGCCCTTTCACTCAATACCCCTGATAATGTTTTCATTCAGCACGTTTTCTTTCATCAATTTCTATGGTTCTTTCTGGCCCTCCAAATGGTTGTATCTGTTTTTCTATATGTTGTATTAATATATTTCTGTAAAAGTTTATCTAATCTGCAAGAGTCTGTTTTGAAGATCCATACTTTGTAATGTTATGTGTGGGTGTGTGATATTCTAATTGATAAGTTAGAGCCATTATTTTAGATAAACATCCCCAACTATCCTTTACATGTTGCATTTTTTGAAAATTTTAATTTTTTAAAAAATGGCTCCTAACGATTCTGATTAAAATATCATAAATTAAAGATATTTAATGGCAAATAAAATTCATATCTTGAATATTCTGGGAATAGCTGTGAAGTCCTCTTCATTTGCAAGGAATTTTGTATAATCTTATATAACTGGTAAATATTAAGTGATAGACGAAAACATACTACACAAAAAATTGTTATCTTTTTAAAACATACAATTTATTTTGAATAAGCTTTTGGGGTATAAGCCATTTCTGACATATCCACTCTTAAAGGTTGTAATTGTTCATTGGTCATTCCTTAAAGTCTTTTCAACAGTCATTTGTTTCTTACAGTTGCATTGAAACAGTATAGGATTTTAAGACTAGCGTATAGCATCCAGTTCTTAAACCTTCGACTGTCACTGTTCTCTTTGAATCATTACACAAAATGTGTCTATTTTTGCAAAGGTTTATTTCGATTAAAATGCAGTAGATATAATTTTTAGTAGGAATAGTTTTCATGCTCACTAATAAACAATACAGGGTTGAGAATGTCATGTGAATGTATCGCTTCACATTTTTATTTTACTTACAATTTGTACTTTCATGCTACCTACTTAATTGGTGTTTTAATATCAATGATTTTATAGCACAAATGGTTTTACATTAAACTGTAGGGCGCAAGGAGCACATCAAAAACAGATTAATTAGCAATAAAAAAATGTGTTACATTCACATGACTTTCTCTACCCTCTGCTGTTTATTTGAGTATACAAATTATTCCTACTAAAGCTTATTTTGTCTATCTGCTTTGCTTTAAATGAGACGAATCTTTGCAAAAATAGCTACATTAAAAACTTCATTAGAGTACACAGATAATTTGATAATTTATTTATTTGAGCCTTTAAGTATGAAACACAATTGGCTAAGTCATAAAACTTTAATAAAACATAATATTCATAAATTGGAAACATACCATTAGACTCAGAAATAGTATTAAGAGATTCTTGAATATTGTAAAATGGATTAACTTTTAGTCTTGAACTTACATAATTCTTGAAATGTTTTAATTTTAAAATTCTTACCATCTCAGGAAGCATATTATATATATTGATTGCATTAAATACATGAGAGTTATGTATTTTACTTAATCTAGAGAATGGCATATGTATATTGGAATTGTACCTTGTATTATGGTTATGGAAACTGCTTCTGAAATCATAGCTTGCAATATTTTTCTTTAAAACTATTAATATACCAAGAACATATAAATTATACACAGTTAGAATTCCTTCCCTTATAACCAAAGGCCTACAGGAGGCATCAGGAAAACTTCTAGTAATTATTCTTAGTGCTCTTTTTTGATAATAGTAGTACATCCTTTAAGCCAGCACTGTTATCATACAATATAAGACCATACCTAATAATACTTTCAAAATAGGCGAAATATGCCTGTTGTATATAATGTTTGGGTATCTTATTTATAAGATTCCTTAATAAATATATAACTTTTGACAAGCGTTTACAAATATAATTTGTGTGAGCTTTTGGTCAAGATAAATACCCTTAAGTTTCACTGGTTCTTCAGATGATACATTGTTTACTGCTTAATCGTGAATATTAACTTTTTAGTCTTATCATGATTTACTACAAGACCATTATTTGAATACCATTTATAACACTAATAGAAATGTTGTTCAACTCATCAAATTGTTTATGAGTAATCGAAAAAGTAGAAACATCAGCATAAGAGAACAGCGATAGTAAAATGTTTAGGAACTAAAGCTATATGCTAGCCTTAAAATTCATACTGTTTCAAGGTAACTGCAAGTAACAACTGAACGTTGACTGGAGTTTTTATTTCTCATATAAATATCTTTAATGTATGCTATTTAAATCAAAATTGTTAGAGCCTTTTTGAGAAAATATAAAATTCCAAAAAATGTTTCATGTAAAGGAAATTTGGGGGTGGGGGATTTTCTTGAATATCCTGTAGCATCTTTGGAAGATACTGAACTTAAATACCGAATTTGGTATTTCTCTGCCTTTTCCTTTTGAGTTACGCTGTTCACAGACACACACACACACACACATGCATACACATGCACCTTTTTCTAAAAATAGTTTTAATTTTTTTTGGATTTAGGGAGCCTGAAAACATATATTTCTGGTGAAATGCAATGCCATCGCTACCTATTATGCATGTGGTAGAGAAAGTAAAAAAAGGAATTTCAATATTTCTTGCCAAATATAAGATACACTTAATGCTTTCCAAATCATTTTACACATACACGTTCATGCATGTATGTAGCACTAGCATGGTATGTAAACACTTACGAAAGCTGATATCAGAGAATGGCGATTTCTTGTATGCAAGAGTTGTGGAACAAAGTCATCTGTTCCTATATAGTGGCTACTGATGACATTTTGGATCATGTAAATCAAGTTTTTTATTTATGGACGCTCTTTAACTGTTGTCGTCCTTAGCGTTCCATTCTGTATTGGGTGTGAAAGACTGGTAATTTTGCTCAGAGGCCTCTTTATCAGGCTTGAGGTTCTTTTACATGCCATAAATCTACAACATGGGACCACCGGCTTTATTTCCCTTCTGAAGGAAGCCATGCTATGGATTTTTATGCCTGAAAAAAATCCATGCCCTCTGCCGAGTTTGAACACACGACCTCAGGAACTAGAGGCTAGCATGGTAACCACTACACCATACAAGATGACCACATTTTAGATAGAGAGTTGCCAACCAAAGAAGACAAAAGGATTGTTGCCACATATGCTATCATGGATCACTGGGGCTTACCCTCACAGATCCGGTTGCTCATTGTTCCACTCCTCTATTTGGTTCATAACCTCCGAGAATGGTAACCAGAAAGAGAACATGTTCACAATTGATGGGGAGCTTTCCTGGGTCCTGGGAATGGGAAACAAGTTTCAACTTCCTCATTTTTGTTCCCCAGGCAAGGCATATCAGACTCTTTACTGTAGAGGTTATTCTAGGCGGCCGTGACATGAACCAGCTGCTAGTGCTCTCTATAGTCGCAAGCTGCAAACATGAAACTGGAAGATATGTGCTTCCTAACCTGACACTTGCAGACCCATCGAGTGCTGGTTCTTCTAGTGAAAAGGTCATCTGTAGTTTGCTTATATGCAACTCAAAACTGGATATTGCCTCAAAAACAATAGAAATTAACAAAGAACAATAAACAACTATGTGCACCATTAAATAAAGTAACGAAAGCTGGGTACAACTAGAGGAATCGGAAATAATGAATATGCATTTAGATAATGTTTACTCTATCAAATTTTGATGCTGGTTAACCTGCATTATGTTTGCTGAATTGGAAGTAGGTGAAAAAATATCATTAGTCACTTAATAACAAATGTATCCCCAATGCGCAAAATCAAATTTGCACTGTATGATTGATAGGATCATTGATATGCATTCCCATTCCCGTTGCCGAGCTGTTGTGAACCAAAATCTTGTATCTTGCATTGCTTTCCTTTCTTGTTACCATTTTGGTTCCGTTCTCGGATTGTTGTGAACAAGCCTTAAAACAACACCCCTTGACTATGCATTGGGGCTTAGAGGCCTCAATGTTGGCAGCAGCACAACACAAGCAAAGCTCCCATAATACCTTGGGTTAAATGCATGTGATGGGAGTTGTGTAACATATTAATATGGAACAAAAGTGACAAAATATAATTAAATATACTAAGCATCCCATCCTGTAGTGTTCCTTATGTTATGAAAGATAATCCTGCTCATACACTGAACATTATGTTACATCCAAGTTTATGTACATTTATTTCCCTTTATAGAGAAGATGCATGTGGCATTTTACTTTCTCTACCATTGCATAGTACATAGAGGGGGTATAGCATTCCACCCAAAAATTGCATACCAAGATTTCACCAGAAATACATGTTTTGATGCCTCCTGAGTGCAAAAAAGCATTTTTAGAAAAAGGTCTGTGTGTATCTGTGAACACCATATCTCAAAAACAAAAAAAGTTGGATAAATACCAAACTTGGATTTAGGTTCATTACCTTCCATAGATGCAACTTGAGGATTTTAAAGCAAATC
This sequence comes from Deroplatys truncata, assembly GCA_030765065.1. Taxonomy (NCBI): domain Eukaryota; kingdom Metazoa; phylum Arthropoda; class Insecta; order Mantodea; family Mantidae; genus Deroplatys; species Deroplatys truncata. The sequence continues at coordinate 205,288,146 of CM060988.1, forward strand.
CTCCCAAAACCCAGCAACCCTTTCCATGGAACATTTCTCAAAAACTTTGATTTTTTAAAACACGGCCCTAATGATTTTGATTAAAATCTCATCTATTATACATCACAAATAAAATGTACATCTTTTCTGAGAATAGCCTGCAAAGTCGCCTTCATTCGGAATGAATTTTGCATACTCTTGCATAACTGGTAAGTGTTCAGTGATGAATGAAAACACGCCATACAAAAGATGTAGATCTCTTTAAAATGCATAACTTATTTCAAATAAGTTTTTCTGTGGTATAAGCCATTTCTGAGATATCGGCTATTAATGATTCGAATTGTTCAGTACTTGTCATTCTTTTACAGTCTCATCAATTTTCAGTTGTTTCTGCATGGAGACAGTATGGGATTTAAGGCCAGCATATAATGTCCAGTTCTTAAAACATTTAACAACCACTGTTCTGTTTGTATCCATAATGAAATGTATAAAGTAGCTATTTTTGCAAAGCTTTATTTGGATTAAAATGAAAAAAAAAATTAAATTGAGTTGCATTTATGAATGCTCTTGAACTGCTGTGGTCCTTAGGCTTAATTGTATAATGCAGTTGATCCTAGATCAGAGAGAAAACTAACCTGAGATCAAGCTGAACCTGCGAATTTTCATTGTATAAACGTTGATCTACAATCACGTTCTCTGATCTGAGATCAACTTTTGACTGGAGAAATTTCTAAGTTGAAGGTTTATTGATCCAAGATCAAATAGTGTTCCAGCAAGTTTTCTATCAAAGCATAGCAAAAGAAGTGGATATTGTGCACTTTATATCAGATGAAAAGGTAAGTTAATTTTTTAATAAATAATGTAAAATATGACTTCTATCTCCTCCTTCACTTAAAACTAGAGCGAGACATTCCAGTACGGAATCTGTTGCAAGTACTCCAAATTAGCAAATTAATCTGTGGTAAATCTTTATTCTGCAGCTCAGAATGGCTTTTAATGTCAATCACATATACCTCCATAAATAAAGTTAATTAGGATTTATTACATCTTTATCTTTAACCTACGACAACATAAGCTGTAATTGCTTACAAATATAATTCTTTATGTACATAACCACTAATTTCTCTTATCTTGTAATTTTTCAGATGTCGGATTGTTCGGATATTTCCTCAGACAATGAGAATAATGAACTTCATCATGCTCCTCACACCTTCCATGAAAGATGCAATCCTCTGATGGATTTGAATGATAAAAAATTTAAAATAAGATACAGTTTAGATAATAACACAGTGGAAAATTTGGAGCTGAGATTGTGTGAATCCCTTCTTCGGCCAACAAGGAGAAATACACCATTATCGCCGATGTTAATGATTTTATTAACTTTAAGATTCTTTGCCACAGGAACCTTCCAGATGGTTGTTGGCAATTTGTTACAGGTGGACACAGCAACAGCTTGCCGAGCAATTCATTGTCTGTCCAACCTCATTGCTGGGCTCAAACCCCAGTTAAATGCCTGCTGCAGGGAATGAAGCAAGATGCAACAAACGCAGATTTTTCGACGCAAGTCACTTTCCTGGTGTCTTGGATGCAATAGATTGCTCTCATATACCAATAAGATGAAATAATAATGCTGAGATTTACAGAAACCGACATGGGTGGTTTTCGTTAAATGTTCAAGTCACATGCGATTCAAAGCTCAGATGCTTAAATATTGTAGCAAGGTGGCCAGGATCTGCCCATGACAGCAACATGTTTATGAACTCAAAGGTTCATGCAGAATTTGAAACCGGGCAAATTGAAGGTGTGCTCCTAGGAGACAGTGGTTATCAGTGTTAACCCCAGTGCTACATTAAGAGACTGATGCAGAGCATGCTTATAATCGTTCCCACAGGAGAGCTCGATCTGCGATTGAAAGAACTTTTGGAGTTGTCAAGAGAAGATTTCCTTGCCTTATCATGGGGCTGAGAGTAAAATTACTTCGTGTACCTGTGATCATTGTAGCAGCATTTTTGTTGCACAACATCGCTGTAGAGGCAATGGATGAGGTCCCTGAGCTAGACGAGGATGCACGTGTATGAGGAAATTCCACTGCCAGATGTACATGAGGGGAACACTGCTGTGAGAACAGCAATTACCAACAATATACTTAGCTAATAATACTTGAAATTACTTTTGATTGTCATTAAACTTAAAAAGTTATTCAATTTAGAAACAACATGCTGAAAATGCTTAATATTATGAAATCAAAGTAATCTTCTAAAGAGTGACCGTGCACAAACACAGGAATTATTAACGGCGTATTTAGATAATACTTGCAATCATTGTAATGAATACTGTATTGGAAATACTTAATATTATAAAATCACAGTAATCTTAAAAACAGCATGTGTGCGCACACAAACACATTCATAGCATTTCCAGTAAGTACTTAATATTTTATCAAAATACAAAAGAAACCCACACATTTTTAAATGTATCTCCTTTAGATCTTTTTCATACTTGGTAACTTGTGCTTCTAATTAAAGTTAGTGTATTTGATTTAACAGCATGTTATCAAGGACATGGAGAAAGTGATCTGTAGCCTGTCCTGGAGATTGCCAAGAGCTGTCTGATTGTGATTCTATTTTAATAAATATGAAATGTTTTATCACTTATTCTGTATTAATGCTGCCCACCTCCTTCCTCTTAAGACTCTACCATTGGAGATGTTGCTGTGAGCATCTGTTGTCGTGTATCTTAGCTACAAATTCTGTTTATAAATATGAGTAATCAAAAGAAATTAAACTTAATCTCAAGTGTGTATTAATTGCTCTTTATATGAGCCATGTGAAGGCTAAGTTGGAAGGATAGAATCAAACTTGAAAAATCAATGCTATGGCCTCAAATTTATAACATAGCATGCATTAATTTTTGGCATTGCAGAGGATATCTTAAGCTCTTATGAGCAACAGCTTTCAGTTGGGACTTGCTGATTGTACACATTCTACTGTAGCATACAAATAGATGATAAAGGTAACCTCAATTCAAGTTCATCTAGAGACGGTATAACAAAGCCAGCTGTTTAAGTTTGCAGACCTCTGACACAGTGACAAACTCATGTGTTTTTGCCCTTATGACAGTTATAGTTGAAAATAGCCAGTTTATCCAAAATCTGTTTACAGATTTGAGAAAAATAAACATGTAGTGTAAATGCAACACCTAAAACGAGTATAATTTATGAATATTTTATACTCAATTATTATCATGTTATATAATGTATTAATTGGAGAATTATACAACTTGTTTGATTGAGACTGTATTATGTGCAATAAAGTTCAATTTTATGAAAAATTCACTGAAAAGCTTAAAACTCAGAGGCAACATATCTCCCTAGTTTTCAGTGCCATGTCGATTCGATTATAATTATATTATCCCACAGGACTATTAACTTAGCATGGATGAAAACTGCTCATGTATAATTTACTTATAAAAGAATAATGCTTTTTTAATAAAATGTCCATGCCGAATATACAGAACAAGAGAGGGAAAAAATTTCAAAATAGTTTTAAGAATATAAATGACATAATCAGCAGATGTAGATTGTGAAGGTTGTAACTAACACTAACCGCTCTCTGTAATTGTCAGACCTTCTGCACAGCAGAACCCCTTAAAAATGTGAATAAATAGAAGTGATATATAGCAGTAGCGTGCTCTAGATAATGTGCTAGCATTAGAGACTTTATTCAAGGAGCATGAATCAGTTCACATGCTCAGTGAAATTAACTAGCCTTGAGTATAAACCTGCAAACATTAGCATTCACCATTTGCTTGAGGAGCGATGGCTTTTAGAAAGGCTAAAGTAAAGCAACTCCACCAGTGCTGAGTGTCACAAAGTCCAGAAACTAAACAGTCACACTTCAAGTTTGGAATAAAATGTAGTACAGTGTTCAAGTATGCTTCTATTTAACCATATGCTTAATAATTAATCATTACAAGCAATTCTTTTAATTGAGTGATAGTAATGACAGACAAACTATTAGTTTCTATTACCATAAGTTAGTGAATGAATTGTACAAGTAATTCTTTTAATTGAGTGATAGTAATGACAGACAAAGTATTAGTTTCTATTACCATAAGTTAGTGAATGAATTGTACAAGTAATTCTTTTAATTGAGTGATAGTAATGACAGACAAAGTATTAGTTTCTATTACCATAAGTTAGTGAATGAATTGTACAAGTAATTCTTTTAATTGAGTGATAGTAATGACAGACAAAGTATTAGTTTCTATTACCATAAGTTAGTGAATGAATTGTACAAGTAATTCTTTTAATTGAGTGATAGTAATGACAGACAAAGTATTAGTTTCTATTACCATAAGTTAGTGAATGAATTGTACAAGTAATTCTTTTAATTGAGTGATAGTAATGACAGACAAAGTATTAGTTTCTATTACCATAAGTTAGTGAATGAATTGTACAAGTAATTCTTTTAATTGAGTGATAGTAATGACAGACAAACTATTAGTTTCTATTACCATAAGTTAGTGAATGAATTGTACAAGTAATTCTTTTAATTGAGTGATAGTAATGACAGACAAAGTATTAGTTTCTATTACCATAAGTTAGTGAATGAATTGTACAAGTAATTCTTTTAATTGAGTGATAGTAATGACAGACAAAGTATTAGTTTCTATTACCATAAGTTAGTGAATGAATTGTACAAGTAATTCTTTTAATTGAGTGATAGTAATGACAGACAAAGTATTAGTTTCTATTACCATAAGTTAGTGAATGAATTGTACAAGTAATTCTTTTAATTGAGTGATAGTAATGACAGACAAAGTATTAGTTTCTATTACCATAAGTTAGTGAATGAATTGTACAAGTAATTCTTTTAATTGAGTGATAGTAATGACAGACAAAGTATTAGTTTCTATTACCATAAGTTAGTGAATGAATTGTACAAGTAATTCTTTTAATTGAGTGATAGTAATGACAGACAAACTATTAGTTTCTATTACCATAAGTTAGTGAATGAATTGTACAAGTAATTCTTTTAATTGAGTGATAGTAATGACAGACAAAGTATTAGTTTCTATTACCATAAGTTAGTGAATGAATTGTACAAGTAATTCTTTTAATTGAGTGATAGTAATGACAGACAAACTATTAGTTTCTATTACCATAAGTTAGTGAATGAATTGTACAAGTAATTCTTTTAATTGAGTGATAGTAATGACAGACAAAGTATTAGTTTCTATTACCATAAGTTAGTGAATGAATTGTACAAGTAATTCTTTTAATTGAGTGATAGTAATGACAGACAAAGTATTAGTTTCTATTACCATAAGTTAGTGAATGAATTGTACAAGTAATTCTTTTAATTGAGTGATAGTAATGACAGACAAAGTATTAGTTTCTATTACCATAAGTTAGTGAATGAATTGTACAAGTAATTCTTTTAATTGAGTGATAGTAATGACAGACAAAGTATTAGTTTCTATTACCATAAGTTAGTGAATGAATTGTACAAGTAATTCTTTTAATTGAGTGATAGTAATGACAGACAAAGTATTAGTTTCTATTACCATAAGTTAGTGAATGAATTGTACAAGTAATTCTTTTAATTGAGTGATAGTAATGACAGACAAAGTATTAGTTTCTATTACCATAAGTTAGTGAATGAATTGTACAAGTAATTCTTTTAATTGAGTGATAGTAATGACAGACAAAGTATTAGTTTCTATTACCATAAGTTAGTGAATGAATTGTACAAGTAATTCTTTTAATTGAGTGATAGTAATGACAGACAAAGTATTAGTTTCTATTACCATAAGTTAGTGAATGAATTGTACAAGTAATTCTTTTAATTGAGTGATAGTAATGACAGACAAAGTATTAGTTTCTATTACCATAAGTTAGTGAATGAATTGTACAAGTAATTCTTTTAATTGAGTGATAGTAATGACAGACAAAGTATTAGTTTCTATTACCATAAGTTAGTGAATGAATTGTACAAGTAATTCTTTTAATTGAGTGATAGTAATGACAGACAAAGTATTAGTTTCTATTACCATAAGTTAGTGAATGAATTGTACAAGTAATTCTTTTAATTGAGTGATAGTAATGACAGACAAAGTATTAGTTTCTATTACCATAAGTTAGTGAATGAATTGTACAAGTAATTCTTTTAATTGAGTGATAGTAATGACAGACAAACTATTAGTTTCTATTACCATAAGTTAGTGAATGAATTGTACAAGTAATTCTTTTAATTGAGTGATAGTAATGACAGACAAAGTATTAGTTTCTATTACCATAAGTTAGTGAATGAATTGTACAAGTAATTCTTAATTGAATGATAATAATGACAAAGTATTGCTTTCTATTACTCATTTTATGAATCTTTACAAGTAATTCTTAATTTAATGATAGTAATGACGAAAGAAAGTATTTTCTGCACTGGACATTAAAGACACTTTGCAACAATCATTACTAATGTAGTTGCTTCAGGAGGTAGTATGTTAGAAGCAAAGAATATGTGACATAATTTAATAAACTGAACATTTTATATGCTAGTTCAGCAAAATTTTAACATACTATCCAAGGAAATATAATTCCTTGTTTATTCCGATATTTCAATGTGTAAGAGTAACGAATTTCATCGGGCTTATACATTTCACACGAGCAAATTCTTTGTTATGTAGTGATTAAATAAAAACCTAGAAAACGTATAACTTGAAGGTTCAGTATTACCAGAGGAAGTTTTCACATGAACATTAGCTTAAGGCAACCCATTGTGAAATTATACCCAAAAATGGTGAAAAATACAAATTTTATTTTTATACTTAATAGTTTTGTATTTTCAGCATTCCAATTGCTCTGATATTTATGAAGTAATTCATGAATTTAAGTGTTTTGTCATGTTCTTTACTTAATTTCCAACTGATGCAAATTTAAATTTTGCTGACATTTTCAGCATTAGTGGAGAAATGTTTAACAAAGAAACCGATTTGAGCATTCAGTAAAGTATGACGCCAATATTTGAGCATTTTCTGCAAACCACAAATCACAGCTTTACTTTCCCCACTACTTACCTGTAATAAATAGACGAAGTATTGTATTCCATCCAAGAGTTCGATACAAGAGTTCACCAGAAACACAATGTTAAGGCTCCTTGAATAATTATAATAATAAAATTTTGGGGAAAAGATGTGTATCTGTTTGTGTCAATTGATACAAGAATATGCTTTTGTAAGAACAGGTTGTAGACGAGTGAGATTAGGTGATGCGACTTTTAATACTGTAGATATTCAATTTGAACCAGAAAGTTGTATTTTTTCATCACAAGCAGTATTTTCAAAAAGTCAAAATTAGAACCTAAAATTGTTATAAGGTTCACCTTGGTCATGCTTCTGTTTTTAGCACTATCCATTAATCTGGTACTCCTTCCTACTGACAATTTGACACTGTACGAATATCATACATTCTGCCTCAAATTCATTTCAGCATTTTCAAAAGCTTTATAAGCTCATTTGTAAAGTCTCATTCACATTTGGGCACTTTCTTACACAATTTAAATACTTTTACTCTAAAAATATTTACAAAAGCCTACTAACATACTTGAGCTTTTAACTTCCTTACAAATTTCAGTTTGACTGTGTCACTTTCTTTGTGATCAATGGTTACAAATGTTTATGTTATTGAGATTGGCACTTTCAACTTCCACTTTTTCTCAAAATGATAGACAACTGGAGTATGGCAGTGCGTGAAAAAATCTGCCCAAGCTCATATTTTACTCTTAAAAAGAGGACATGTATAACTCTGCTAAAGATGCAATGAAAGAGGCCCCTGAGATGGATGAGACTTTACCTGCTGTAAAAATAGTATGTAAGGAAATTCCGGTGTCAAATATACATGAGGGAAAGGGAAGGGGGAAGAATAGAGAATAGCAATTATCAGCAATAGATTTAGGTAATAATTTTAATGCTTAAAACAATATAATGTAATCAATGAATCAATCCCTCTCTCTCTCTCACACACACACACACATCAATCACCTAAACCTAATTCCCCCCCTTTTTTTTTTGTAAAACCTCAAGTTGCTCGAGTTCTTTTTCTAAGAGCAATGTGTCCATTTTTACTTTGTGCTCTATTTCAAGACACTCCCGTTGTCTTTTGTAAAACTGTAATTTCTCTTCTAGGACACTTTCACTTTTTTTCTTTGCGCTAGAAGTCCTTCACCTGCTTTTGATGATGTTGCTGGAGTTGCAACTTCACTTGAGGTGGTTGAAAGAACATGAAAAATTATTTTCTTACCTTTAGGCTAATACAACTCAGTTTTGTTAGAAATGAAATATTTTCTTACTTGTTCCATATTAGCAGTGTTCACTGTTTCTTCTTGACACAGAATTTCTATGTATTCTTCCTCCTGAACAGTATCATTGTTAGCACTGCTTGCTTGGAGTGCATCTGTTTCTTTATCTGCAAAAAAAGAAAACATTAAATCAGATTATAATAAAACCAGTACTACATATAGTGTACACATAGCCATCCTTAAAACGTAACAGATTAATATTCTGATGCTGCAGAGTCAATCTTAGCCCGTTTTGTATGGACTTGCCTCCAGCAGGTTGTGCGGGACAAAGGAAGCAAGATGTGAGAACACAAAGGGCTTCCACCTACTTAATAACTCAAATGTTGATTGAAATATACTCTGATAGTTGGAGGTAGTATGACAAGCTTGCATAACAGCGTTTGTTCACATTCAGGTTACTTGTGTGTAGCAATCGCAATGTAATCCAAAAGGTTTCTTCAAATTTTGAAAAATCAAATTAGTAGTAAACGTGAATACAGTGCCTAAAGTACGACAACTTTCTGGCATATTTTATTGAATTTTACAATTATCATTGTGTAATATGCTATCTAAGCTTACTTCTGACAGAACCAAGATACCCCCTAAAAATATTTGTGCAGTTTTCAGTTTTGGTGTTAATTCACGTAACCTTTAATTGGATAAACCCAAATTATTTATTACATGAAGTGATATTGGTGCTTATTCTAGAAAAAACTTTAGTATATAATGCATATGTTTTTAAGATTTGCATTTTCCACATAGTAAGTTTATTCCTATTTTTTATGATTTCCAAATTATATGAAATACACAGAGTGAAGAGAATTTTGCAGACAATCGTCAGAAAATCCAATATATTGAAATGCTTAGACCCATTTTTTAAAACAAAAATAACAAAAGCTCTTCCAGATAAAGAGTAGTTTGTGTGACATTATTCCATCAAAACCTTAAATAATGCTGAAGTTAAATATTCAATTTGGTATTTGTTGTGGTTTTTGAGCTATCCACATATTCCCAGAGCAGAGTTTCAAGGGCATCTCTATCAAATTTTGGGTGGAACACAATACTTCCTCTAACAAAGGTAGAACGTGGAGAAAATAAAAAAAATCTGATGTGTTACACTCACATGACTTTCTCTACTCTTGTACAAACTATTTTTACAAATGCTTATTCTCCATCTACTTCATGTTAATCGAAATAAACATTTGCAGACTCTATCTTATTGCTAATTTTCTTGTAGATGTAAGGGGAATATATATTTACAAGGGCAATATAGAAATACAGTAGCCTTTAAGCACATACATATCTCTTAATAGCTGGTTGCTAGGTGCAGCACCATTCCCTTTCCCACAGATTAATACTCTTTGCATATCCAAGACAAAAAAATGAATAACGAATTCCCATTTGAGAAAATAAGTATTGAAAAATTTAAGGGAATAACAAGTAAAATCTCGAAAATGGTTCACTCAACAAAAAAAAATATATGACATAAATTGTGTATTTTAACGCGATCTACATTTTGTGTGTAGTAAACTTTTGTCTATCTCTTATGGCTTACGAGTTATGCAAAAGTCGTTCACAATAAAGAATACTTTTGGAGACATTCCCAGAAAATTCAAGATATACATTTTATTTGTCATAAAAATATCTTAAATATGTGATTTTTAATCAAAATTGTTAGAGCCATTTTTGAGAAAATTGAAATTTTCGAAAAATGTTCCATGTAAAGGGTACTCTGTGGTGGGGGGATTTTCTTGAAAACCTTCGTGTCGTATCTCTGGAAGATACTGAACCTAAATACCAAGTTTGGTGTTTATCCGACTGTTCATTTCTGAGTTATGCTGTTCACAGACAGACAGACACACACACGGACATGTTTCCAAAAATGCTTTTTTTGGATTCAGGGGGTCTGAAAACATGAATTTCCAGTGAAATCTCAGTATCAAATTTTTGGGTGGAATACAATACTTACTATACATAGTAGAGAAAGTAATTATTTATGGATGTCTGTAAAATACACTGTTACTTAGCTTAGTACAAGTGCAGCTTTAATCACTGATAAGAATTTTTGGTACTGCAACAGGGGAAATGGCTTAGTTAAACCTTAATGGAATGACATTTTTGTTATTTGTGGTGCATAATTTTTGTTCAATTAAAAATTGAAAACCATGTAATTGGAGCACACACAATTCACTGAAATTACGTATGAGTCTACACATTACTTTGACCTTCATTTACGTTAAAATTATGTATAACTAGTTTCCTGGGCGATTTCCCTCATTGTCAACTGCTTCTTTACTAGGCACGAAAACTTTTATTGCTTCCGCAGCCATCACACTGGGCCTACATTTCCCAGCAGCTATAGTACTGTTGACAATATCCTAAAACTTACTCCAAAACATAAGTTTTTGCAGAACAAAATGGATTAGAATTTGGTCTCGAATGAAACCAGTTCTTGGCTTTTTTGCATCATAGCCAGCAAAATGATTGCTTACTTTGTTAATGAATTAAAATGAAAAAAACTTAGGATAGGCAAGATACATCTACGTCAGTTATCATACTAGTACAAATGCAGGATTATTCTCTTACACAATGGGTGTATTTTTGTTTCCATTAAATTCTTGGTTAGATTACAGCTTTGAAAGAGAGAATGTTGCTATATTCTGGTTTTCTACATTCCTGGAATTAACATTTTTGAGGTTTTGATTAGTGTCTTCATATAATTTTCCCCATGAAAATTATGCGCGCGTGCACGTGCACACACATACACACACAGGTTTTCATGCGTAAAAGCTACGACTTAGCTACAATCCTGGCATGGAAGTTCAAATTGTCGTCATAGGAATTTGCCAATGGAATAAACTGTGGCCTCAATGCAGCCATTAGTTTCTGGCCAGTTTCATCAATAGAGGAATTAAAAGTGCCCCCTCATGTTTTGTGCAGCTCAACCTGTAAAAAAAATATATGTATATTTATTCATTTGAAATACAAATGCCAACATTACTGCACAACGGTAAAAGTGTATCATAACCTTATCTTAAAAATACTCCATCCTTTTTAATCACAGAATAATTTGTGCATTTCAATATTTAACTTACCTTGTCTTGGGCAATTGCTTTTTTAGTTCTTTTCTTTATGTTTTCATAGCACAGTTTTAAGGACTTCCAGGTGCAGCTTGGTCGATTTGTAATCCTACACTTAAAATCCACAGCGATTTCCTTCCATGCAGTCTCCTTTTTAGATACTGAAACTGCATCTGTTTTTTTTTTATTCCACCACATGCTTAAATTTACTTATCACTGTATCGACGAGCATATATTTTTCTTCACGTGTGAAATTTAACACATGCTCTTGTTTCTTACTTTCTGCCATTTTCTTAATATCCTGCGCCCTGTCGAATGTATCTAAAGCTGAAACACAAGTGAGTGCTGCTGCCCGGGAACAGCGATTTTCAGCTGTTTTGCAACGTTGCCAAACGTTATCTTATGAACTGAGACATGTTCATGTTAGATTAGTTTTATACAATGCAACTCTGCTCTGATCTCAGTTCATGTTCTAACCTTAGATCAAAATTGATCTCTAGTCAGCGATATTTATACAATCCGGCCTTAGTGTCCCATTCCATATTGGGTGTGAAAGACCTGTAATTTTGATCAGAGGCCTCTTTATCAGGCTTGAGGTTCTTTTGCATGCCGTAAATCTACAACATGGGACCATCGGCTTTACTTTCTTTCCGATGGAAGCCATGCTAAGGATTTTTATACCCAAAAAAAATCCATCAACCTCCAGTGGGTTTGAACCTGCAATCTTGGGAACTAAAGGTACCACTAGACCACGGTAACCAGACAATGGTTAAATTGAAGTAGATAGAAAAATAAACTTTAGTAATAATTGTTTGTACACCTACTGATAAAGATAGAGGGTAGAGAAAGTCATGTGATTTTTCAGCTTGTTCTCTTATTTGAAATGTGCATGTGTCCTAGAGTTGCTTGTCTAGCAATGTTAAATATATCATTGATAGCGGTTGACATCCAGCTAATATAGTTCTGGTGTTGGTACTGCGCGCTGTCCTTACACACAATCTATTGTACTACTACTTCAGTATTGGATTATGAATAAAATTTAAATGCTTCACTTGCGACATCAGGATTTTTTAGTAATCTTTGTGGCCTGAGGAATATTTTGATGCTTTAGCCCCCCCCCCTTTTATGCAACCATCATTATACAATCATTTCTGGCAACATTTTGAAGGAAGTGCTGCCAACATGAATCACTTGAGTTTTATACGTGCAGATCCTATGGCTACGCCCATCATCACTTGCTCCACTCCTCTACTTCTAACAGGATTCCTTGGGCTATGCTTTGGAGCTTAGGGCCCTAAATTGTTTTATCAGCTATAATGGGATTTGTAATGTTGGTAACGAAAGACAATGCCCATGATGCTCCAGGTGAAATACATGAAACGCAACTTCTGATAGTGATTAATATGGAATAAAAGTGACAAAATATGGCACAAATTCATGAAGTATCATGTGCATTGTTCTTGTATTAATGGTATTAAAGAAATAAAATTAATCATGTGTATGATCAATACTATTAGGACACATTACAGTAGGTAATGGAATTAAAAAACAGTGCTGACATTTATAAATTGTCATGGTATATTTACCAATTGATAACAAGACAAAAATACAAAATTTGATATAAAGCCGACATTTTCTCTTAATGAAAGACAATAAATCAACATTTAAAGGTTAGAAAGTGTTTCCATATTATTCAATTGATGGAATACAAGCACAGCACTACATATTGGTGACCCTGGCATGTGTGATAAATAACAAGATGCACAGGATTAACTGCAAACTAACAAGGTTAGCGCTAAAATTCCACCGTTTTGGTTCTACCAAGTAGAAGCGCAATTAAATATTATGCAAATTAAAACAGAAGACACAAACTTCAACCATTTAGCACTTCAGGTAGAAGCTAAATATGTAGAAAACATCTGAGATATTATTAAGAGCAACAACTTTAGCTAAATTAAATTGAGTTTTATTTATGGACACACTTTAACTATGGTTCTTAGCGTCCCATTCTATACTGGGCATGAGAGACTGGAAATTTTGCTCAGAGACCTTTTATCAGGTTTGAGGAACTTTCATATGGTATAAATCTATGACACGGAACCACCAGCTTTACTTCCCTTCAAAAGAAAGCCCTACTAAGTATCTTTATGCCCAAAAAAAATCCATTGTCCTTTGCTGGGTTTGAACCTGTGACCTTGGGAACTAGAGACTAGCATGTTACCCCTAGACCATGGAGGACAACTCTTTAACTAAAGATCGGCTCTTGAATATCTTCAAAAGAAGTGAAGATAAGAGAAGTAAGAGGTAGTTACTGTCACAGACATGGGAGACCTTAAACCAAGTCAGTTGCTAAAGAAGATAAAAGCTTTAGCTGGTGTAGACATCTCAGAGAGGCACTGGAAATCTTATGGTTGGAAAAATTGCCCTTTCTATCAAAAGCATCCTGATAGTGAGCGGTGAGGAATTCCCCATTATGAGTTATACTTCGTAAAACACGATACAGGAAAACTTGAATCTATAACTGTAGCTACTGTAAGAGCAGGAATGCAGCAACAAATTGCTCTGTTTCCTAGTGGCAAAGATACATCTCACAATAGAAGCCAAAGCCACCACCGCAACAAGAGCCGTAGCAAATCCAGGACCAGGTACGACACTCAAGGAAAATACTGCTACTGTCATTTTTGATTTGGGCAACACTGCAAACCGCCAAAATGCACATCTCATACAGTTGGTCAGAGCAGGAAAACAACTTAGCAGATGAATTAGCGGCAAGTTCTCCTGCTGAAATATGTTGCTGCAACATTCACCTATTTGTGACAGACAAAAAAAGACTACAGTGGCACTAATGTATCTATAGTTCCAGCGAAGTTTGGTGACAAGATTGAAAGTTGCTATAAATTGTATGCAGCCACTTCCTACCTATGGTGTTAAAGTGGTCACTCTAAGATTTGGGGCAAGAATCAACAAGGCAACATTAGGAGCTGATAATTTTAATAAATTTCTACTATTGGTTGATATACATAACAAAAGGGTGACAGACATTGTAACTAAGTTCATATTCTGAGGTTAAATTAAAATTAAATTGAGTTTTAATTATGGACATTCTTTAACTGCTATAGTTCTTAGCATCCCATTCTATATTGGGCATGAAAGACTGAGAGGCTTCTTTATCAGGCTGGAGGCTCTTTTATGTGCCATAAATCTATGGCATGGGACCACTAGCTTCACCTCCCTTCTGAGGGAAACCATGTTAAGGATTTTTACACCCGAAAAAATCTATTGGCATCTGCCGGGTTTGAACCCATGACCTTGGTAACTCCTGCAGTAAGTTATGCTGATTTCACAAGAAAATGTAGTGAGCCTTAGGAGTCATAACCTTAAATTTACGGACCTACTGTCTCAATATCCAGAAATAATTAAACCTAATGTGGTACCTAGTGCCATAATATTACGCAGTACATTCACAGAGAAGGGACAGCTGAGTACATTAGAGCAAAACACATGGAAGTGGCAAAACAAGAATTTCAATTCATGGACAATGATATTGTTAAGCCCTTTAAATCCCCATGGGCCAGCCCTCTTCATCTTGCAAACAAAAAATCTGATGTGATAGATTCACATGACTTTCTTACTTTCTATCGTTTATTAGTGAATATACAAACTATTTTTATTTTTATAAGTAGCCACACTTTCGTTATAGATACACAGAGAACAGTGATACTCAAATGTTTAACAACTGGACGCTATATGCTGGCCTTAAAATTCCTTACTGTTTCTATGCAATTGCAAGAAACAACTGAATGCTGAAAGGATTTTATTTACCAGTTATATAAGATTACACAAAATTCCTTCTGAATGAAGAGGACTTCAAGAGCTATTTCCAGAAAGTTCCAGATATACATTTTATTTACCATGTAAATATCTTTAATATATATATTTTAATCAAAATTGTAAAGGGTAATTGGGGTGAGGGGATTTTCTTGAAAATCTTTGTGTCATATCCTTAGAAGATACTGAACTTCAATACCAAGTTCAGTACTTATCAGATTTTTCACTTTTGAGTTATGCTGTTTGCAACCATGCGCATACATATTGACTTTTTTCCAAAAATGCTTCATTTTTGGGGGGGAGGAGGATTCAGGGGGCCTCAAAACATATACTTCCAGTGAAATACCAGTATCGAATTTTTGGGTGCAATATAAATACTTCCCGAAATTGCTATACTTAGTAGAGAAAGTAAAAAGATAGCTCTTTAGCAACTACATGAGAAGATAGTTAATGATCATTATTCAATAATAGAAGATCTTCAGTGCATCCTGAAAGCCAAGAATGTCTGTCTTTGAAGCCTACTACCAGATATGTATTGCTGAATAAGATAAACAAAAAACTGCTATCCTTACACCTTTTGGTCTTTTTGAACCTCCTGGACTCAGGAATGTGCCTTCAGTGTTTCAACGCTTTATTAATGAAGTACTTTATGGACTAAATTTTGTTTTTCTTTACTTAGATGACATTTTAATAGCTTCATCCAACGCAGAGCATACATGAAACAGGTGATTTGAAAGATTGTCAAGGTATGCAATTCTGGATTACAAGTGTCTAATGAACTCGACGAACTGCATACCTTCCTAGGTGTTCTTAATTATTATAGATGTTAACTGAAAATTTTTACGAAAACTCAAGCTTTCTTCATATTACTTAAAAGGGGCAAAGAAAAAGGACAATAGATAAATCATACGGACAGCAGAAGAGATGCTCGAAAAGTGCAAACAAGAGATTGCAAATGCTTACATTTCCAGATCCTACATTCTAATGGCACTAAGCACTGATGCCTCAGAATCTGCAGTGCTACAGCAATTTGAGAATGGAACTTGGAAAACTGTTGCTTTCTTCTCAAAGAAGACTCCATTAGTGATGACGTCAGCTGTTGCTAGGAGACTATCTTTCTTTCCAAACAACTGGTTGCTATGCAGTTTGTGCTGCATATTTGTCTACTGCTTTGGGAGAATGTTATTTTGAAAAGTTCACATTAATTATTTATCACTCCTAGTTAAATACCATTGCTAGGAATACAGTTATACTTCCACCATGTAGAGGTTATTATTAGTGTTAATAGTTATTAAATAATTATAGTGGTAAATATAGCCGCCTTAAGTGAGCATTACTCTATAACATGGTTGTGAAACTGAGTGAAATAATAGCATATTGAGACTTGTAAAGAAAGGTGAAGATGCTGTTGAGTCTAATCACGTCTTAGCCATGACATATGATGGAGAAATGTCCTATTTACGAGGCCATGTTCAAGCCAGCATGAAAAATAAATCTTACAATGTAGCATAACTAGGGAATACTTTTATATATTTGTCCTTCAAATGAAATTGAGTAATATTATATAAATGTTTTAGTACCCATAGACAACATAAAAGCGTAGAGCCCACAGGGAACTAACCTCATGCTGCATATGTTTGAGATAAATGTCTATAGGCTAAAACTTTATTTTGTGGCCTGTTGAGGAATTTCACTTAACGTATTTAAATATATTAAAAACATAACAATTACTGCTGTTTTTTTCTAGAGCAAATGCCAAATTTTGACGAAAATAATAAAAATAGTTTTCTTGTGTGCATGTGTATTGTTTGTCCACGCTGTAATGAACACAACCAAGGGTGTTAGATGACATAATAAAGTAATACAATCAAGGGTGGTACATAATGTAACAAACACAACTAATGCGAGAGAAACGCTCTTGGTCCTGCTTCAGCTATTCAAAACACCTTGCCTCTGCCCAAAGTAATTGAAAGTAATATATTAAAATGCAATTACATTAAACATCATTAGTTATATGAAAGACTTCCAAAACCTCGCTGTAGGAATCAATGCTGTTTAGAAAGCAAGATGGCGATCTCCATGGCAACGGCTAGCTCTGACGTCAGAGTCTATACTCAAGAGCTTTACAGCACATAAAACCAAGAATTGCTGGCAATTATAAAATTTGAATATCTCCTGGAAGGAAGACAGTTTGTAATCTTCACTAACCAATCACTTATTAAAACCGAACAGGCATCTTTTAGACAGATGAGGCAGCTACAGTTTTCCAAAGACATCTAACACATCAGTGTTGCCTATGCCTTCTCCAGATTGGAAGAAATTTCAACAACTGACTATGAGAAATAGCCAAAAGTCAAACTCAAAATAATGGACTTCAACAGCTATGGAGAGAAAGTAATTCTTTGCAATTTAAACAGTACTCTCTTCCATCAGGCCAAATGCTCTGGTGTGATACATGTACTACAAATGTCAAGATCATATTCCTTAGCAATTTTGTCGACAGATATTATGAAATTTCATGGATTAGCTCATATCAGTATCAAAGAAACAGTAAAGCTGTTAATCAGTAAATTCATTTGATCAAACATGAAGCATGATATTCGACAGTAGACAAATTCCTGTATCAACTGCCAGAGCAACAAGGTTACTCGCCACTCAAGATCGCAACTTGGAGAGTAAACGGTCTTCCATTGAACATTCCAAAAGTGCATACAATAATGCTTGCAGACGATACAAACCTAGTCTTCAGCAGTGAAAACTCAGAATGTAGTAAATGAAGCAAATAATAGCTTACAATGTTGGCTAACAGAGAACAAACTTTTATTGAATATAGAAAAAAACAATATAACTGTATTTCCATAACCAAACAAAAAACAATAATTTAGACATATATATAAATCAAACTCCCATAGTTAAAAATGTGTAACAAAATTCCTGGGAATCTGGATTGATAACGAATTGGAAACCCATATACTACAACTGTCAAACTGAACAAATTATGTTATACTGTTCGTAAATGGGCTAATGTGTGCTCCAAAGTAATACTAAAGATAGTGTATCACAGCTGCGTTGAGTCCCAAAGTAGCTATGGCATCCCCTTTTGAGGTTCCTCTCCAAAAGCAACACATATTCTCACAATCCAAAAAAGAATTTTAAAGGCAATTCTAAAGGTACCCAGAAGAACGCCAAGTAGATACATATTCAATAAACTTAAAAGTTTTGCCTATCCCATGCCTATATATTCTTGAAATCTTAAACTTCATTCATAATAAAATAACTATATTTCATTATAACTACAACACAAGAAATCTCAACAAATTACATTTGGATAGCCACAGACTTACAAAAAGCCTAGCAAGCATTTCCCATCTGGGTATCTTAATGCATAACAAACTAGATACTTCAATAAAAAACTTAAATAAAGAATCTTTTAAAGGTAAACTAAGAAACTAATTCTAAAAGGGCAATATTTACATATAAATGACTGTTTAAATGAACCATGTTATCCATAATCACATAATTAAAGTACATAGATTATTTAATTTTATTATTCTGTGACGTAGTATTTTTGTAAAGAAACCAACCTGTACTTATTTTAGTATTACTTGCTGTAATGTAAAACCAATCGCAATGTGTCCGAAAAACAATGTAAGTTGTTTCCCAAAGGATGAAATAAATAAATAAAAAAGTATGAGGAGCTTGACGAATGACTCTGTATGATACATATTGATCTTATTGCACCTCTACCTCCTTCAAATGGCATCACATGTTGTTTAACTTGCACCGACAAAATTTATGTTTTAGATGGAAGCTACACCAATTCCTGATATAAGCACTAAAACAGTCTCAAGAACTTTCTACCACCATTGGCATTCCATCACGTCTAATCACAGACCATAGCACACAATTTGATTCGCACATATTTAAACATTTCAATACAGTGTGTGGAATGAAAATACAACACACGATAGCATATCCCTCATTGCAATGGTAACATTCAGTGACTTCATAGGACCTTAAAGTCATCAATGAGAGCTCACAATTCCCTTAAATGTACAGAAACGCTACCTACTGTTCTCTTGCAACCCATGAAAGTCTGGTGTATCATACTTGTTACAAAGGTATTTCTCTTGGTATGTTTTAGGTTTCTTTAATGCGTATTTTTTCCTAATTTCATATTACACTAACCTTGAACAATAGAATTATACTATTTATAGTTGTTTTATAATCTAAAATTATTAATACCTTTGCAATAAAACTATAGTGTTTCTTATTTTAAAATGATAGCAAAATCCATACAACTGCAGACAAACGTAACACTGTCATTGCATCAGTTACTTTACTTTGACCCTTCCCATCCTTTACCACAGGCACATACAACTGCAGTCAAACGTAACACTGCCATTGCATCAGTTATTTCACTTTGACCATCCCCATCCTTTACCACAGGCACATACAACTGCAGTCAAACGTAACACTGCCATTGCATCAGTTATTTCACTTTGACCATCCCCATCCTTTACCACAGGCACATACAACTGCAGTCAAACGTAACACTGCCATTGCATCAGTTATTTCACTTTGACCATCCCCATCCTTTACCACAGGCACATACAACTGCAGTCAAACGTAACACTGTCATTGCATCGGTTATTTCACTTTGACCATCCCCATCCTTTACCACAGGCACATACAACTGCAGTCAAACGTAACACTGCCATTGCATCAGTTATTTTACTTTGACCCTTCCCATCCTTTACCACAGGCACATACAACTGCAGTCAAACGTAACACTGTCATTGCATCAGTTATTTTACTTTGACCCTTCCCATCCTTTACCACAGGCACATACAACTGCAGTCAAACGTAACACTGCCATTGAATCAGTTATTTCACTTTGACCATCCCCATCCTTTACCACAAGCACATACAACTGCAGTCAAACGTAACACTGCCATTGCATCGGTTATTTCACTTGGACCATCCCCATCCTTTACCACAGGCACATACAACTGCAGTTAAATGTAATACTGCCATTGCATCGGTTATTTCACTTGGACCATCCCCATCCTTTACCACAGGCACATACAACTGCAGTTAAATGTAATACTGCCATTGCATCGGTTATTTCACTTGGACCATTCCCATCCTTTACCACAGGCACATACAACTGCAGTCAAATGTAACACTGCCATTGCATCAGTTATTTTATTTGGGTCTTCCCCATCCTTTGCCACAGGCAGATTAAAGAGCAGTCAAATGTAACACTGACAATACACGGGTTATTTTACTTGGGCCCTCCCCATCCTTTGCTACAGCAACTCTGTGACTTGAACTCGTGACGTTTGGCTTTGAATGGATAACCAATCCATTTCACATTACGCTAACAATCATGGCTATTCGAGTCGCTAAGTTGTGATGCCAGTGAAAGGGATGTAATAGCAGGTTTGGGAATTAGAAGAAGAGCAGCATATGTAGCAAAAATAATTCCGCCAATAAAGGGTTAACAGATACAGCAAAATTCTCAGCAGCACAAGTGGTCTATGCAAAAACCACTACTACTTTGTGAATTTTTCAAAGAACCAGAGAAGATACCTTTACATCTCAATTGCAGAGGTATATGCTCTCCTGAAACCCACTACAATCAAACACACATTAAGATCAGTGTTTGTCTCAAAGGACCTTAAATCTTGTAGCAACATCACATATGATGGACCATTCCCTGTAATAACAAAGTTACAGTACATCCACCAACATATCAATGGACAGACTTCAACCTGCTTACCTGTTGCTAGAACAACAACATGCAATGTCTCCACTTGACAGTAAACATAAGGACTGCACAGATTATTATTGCTAATATTAAAATGTCAAAAAAGGGAAAGACAATTACATTTCCTTATCAGTTGTTTAGGGAATAAGTTTTTCTTTTATAATAATGTTTTCTAATATTGCTGCTTCTCTACTTTGTATAACATTATTAATCTATTGTATTTAATCATTAAAATGTTATCGTAATGAAGTTACTGTAGGGAGAGTAATGTAAGCACACATTGCAGTGGGCAATGGAAAAAGAGAATTAAAACAGTGCTGAGGTTTATCAGTTGATTATGTTTTGTTAACAAGGCAAAAATAACAAATTTTATTTAAAGCCAACATTTTCATTATGAAAGACAATAAATCAACATTTGCAGGTTAGAAAGTGTTAAATATGAGGGTTATTCCTAAATTCACTCTTTGTATTCTTTTAAAAGTTCTGTTGTGAAGGAATCCATTAAATAAACGAAATCATAGACTAAAGACCAAATTGATTCTACTGCAGTATTGGATTATGGGCTAAACTGGATGTTTTACTAATGAAATTTGTCTGTTTTATATATTTATAACTCATGCAAACTTTTGATGGGTTTATGTTTCTAAAAGGATTGAAAAATAGTACACTACAGTTACATTAAAACAACTAGTCCATTCTGACAGCTAGGTGCAGACGGGGGCCCATGGCAACGAATGCTTCTGCCAATCAGCAGTCTCTGTTGCACTGCACCCCTCACTCTAAAGCTGTTTTGAAGCACTCCTGCATTGCATTCTGTGAGTTCATAGCAGCCATAAAGTCTTGTGAACGTAGAACATGTCAAGGAAATGTACAAAATAGTTACATATATACATAATATTACATAGAATACAGAACATTTAAAATAAAATAAAGACATATTATATACAAAATGAAACAAAGCAGGTATAATTTTGTGCAAAATCCAATACCTCCCTACCGTTATAAGGCTTACTTTATATTTATAGACAAGAACAGTTATTCTAACTTTCACTAGGCTTGTACCTTTTGTTCTATTTGATTTGTAATGCATAGCATTTACTGTCAGTTCTTAATATACATACATTTAAATAGCTTCATTAATTCTAGAGCAGGCATCAAATGTAATTGGCAATTGTCATTAATATTTACTAATACTACTTACAGAGATATGTATGTATTATCATCGGGATAATTTGTCATTCAGATAATCTTGTACAGAATAATATGATTTGAGCATTAACAGCAGTTTTAAAGACATTGAAGTTGTCAACTTTTCCCTTAAGATCATTAGGTAGAGCATTAAATGTTTATATTGGTCTCATAATATACACCTTAGAAAACCACATGATTTAACGTTTTGTGGTATTTAGAATATACGTTTTGTAGAGCGTTTGTAGCTGTCTTCTATTTGCGCGGCTGATGAAGAAGCTGGCAACCCAGCCCACGTATGTTGCACCAGGCGGTAGCTGTCAGAATGGTTTCGTTGTTTTAATGGAACTGTAATTTAAAGCAACACTAAATTAAAAGTACTGTTATATCATACCTGTGTACATACAAGAGGCATTCCCCGTTATTTCACGTTGTTGGTTTTGTAATTTAAAATTTATTTTCTGAGCACTGTTTAATCTTGTTTTAATTCCAAATACCACAGTGTCCAATACTAATGTTAGTTGCAGTTTGCACTCAAGAGTGAAGTGTGAACAAAAGGACATCCACTTGGGTGTGAACTTGCAGCAGAAAGCAATATGGCGACCCTGCGATTCTTCTGATAAACAGTATAATGGCACTCTCTAAACTCTCTCATTGAATAATTCAATCGAATAATGGAGTAAAGAAATGCTGTTTCGACCATATATAGTTTAAGTACATACTATAAGTTGGGTTCTGATATAAGCTCTGCATTCAGAAAAACAAGTGATCGGGGCAGACCCGTTACTATGGCAACAGCCGCTTAGTTGCCAGCTACACACTATTATCACCTGATCATTCCTTGCTTGTATTCACTCTTTGCTTCAGCTTGCCGTTTAAAGACGGATCCAGACGGGGGTGCGGGGCGCACGCGGCCCCCTCCTCATCAAGCATAACATTAATAAAAAGCACAGGCTGCAACATAGTGTCATAAATGGATTTAGTGGACAAAAAAACAGGATGGATTTAATCCTTTAAGTAAAAATGTATGCGGAAAGGAAATCGGTTTTGTTACTCTTTGCATGGGTCCTCCTTTTTCGCATGTCATTTTTTTTAATTCAAGTAAAAATACTAAGCAAAATGTTTACTTGTACATTAATTCACAAATATTTTAATATACTTTCCCAGCTATAAGATCTTTTGTTTAGCCGTTTAAAATGTAATGAATATTGTGAGTACCAGATATGGTAATTTCAGTTTACTCCATTTAGGATATAAAGCTCCATATTTATTCTGTCTCCTAAATTTTTAAAGAAAATTTTCTAAGGTTTTCTTGGGAAGACCCCCAAACCAGCTGGTGCACCCCCTAACAGAAAACTTGGATTCGCCCTTGTTGCAGTTACCTTGTCTTGTTTTTTTGTTTTCAGTTCTTTGTAACTTCTTATTAGTAATCGTTATCGTTTAACTGCTATTAGTTTTGCTGTCTCTGTGTGGGTTATTTGATTATCACAACCTGATATATTCACACGTCAGAAAATTAATTTAAACTAAGTTTTATTTATCGACGCTCGTTAACTATTATGGTTCCTAGCGTCCCATTCTATGTTGAGCGTGAAAGACCGGGAATTTTGCTCAGAGCCTCTTTATCAGACTTGAGATTCTTTTACGTGCTGTAAATTTACGACACGGGACCACCGGGTTTACTTCCCCTCCGAAAGAAGCCATGCTAAGGAATTTTACGTCCGAAAAAAATCCATCGCAGTAGGATATATAGAGGAATTCGAGCACAGTTTTTGCGTTTATATGGGAAAGGATAGGGAAAACGAGGCTAGATGCGACGGTTCAAGGAGGAAAATGCGTTTATATGGGAGAGATAGGGAATACGAGGACTGACGCTAGGCTAGACAGTGGTAGGAGGGGGAGTGCGCTTTATATGAGACAGATAGGGAATACGTGGAGAGGTGGTAGGCTAGACAGAGGCTGAGTAATGTATGGTTTATATGAGCGGTATAGGAAAACGATGAGAGGTGTTAGACTAGACAGGGCTTGAAACGTAGTGCATGGTTTATATGAGAGATATAGGAAAACGAGGAAAGGTGTTAGGCTAGACAGAAGTCGAGGAGTAGAGTATGGTTTATATGAGAAGTATAGGAAAACGAGGAGAGGTATTAGGTTAGGAGAATTGAGTTTGTGTTTATAACGAGAGACGAGAAAACGGAGAGAGATCCTATGCTAGGATAGACAGGTGTTAAAGTTAGGTTAGATAGGAAACCAAGGAGTGATACTCAGCTAGAGGGGGGCAGGAGGGAATGAGCTTTTGAGAGGTAGGGGATACGGGGAGTGGTGTTAGACTAGACAGGGCTTGAAACGTAGGGCATGGTTTATATGTATGAGAAGTATAGGAACAGGAAGAGGGGTGCTAGGCTAGACAGAGGTTGAGGAGTAGAGTATAGTTTATATGAGAGGTATAGGAAAACGAGGAGAGGAGTTAGACTAGACAGAGGTCGAGGAGCAGAGTATGGTTTATGTGAGCGTCATAGGTAAACGAGAGAGGCGTTAGGCTAGACAGAGCTAGAGGAGTAGAGTATGTTTATATGAGAGGTATAGGAACAGGAGGAGAGGTGTTAGGCTAGACAGGTAGTGTAGCAGTAGGAATATGGACTTATATACAGGAGAGATAGGGAATAGGAGGTGCTAGACTTGAAAGCGACTTTAGACGTGAACTTAGTGGAAAACTGTTTCATGTCAATGTTCTAGACACGCCCATCACGTAACCTATTCAGGGAAAAGGTGACTCGTTCAGGGGAAAAAGGTGACTGCTCAGGGTAAAAGGAGGCCCACAAAGGGAAAAAGTTGACTAGCAAAGGGAAAAACGTGACCAGCAAAGGGAAAAAGGCGACCAGCAAAGGAAAAATGTGACCAGCAAAGGGAAAAAGGCGACATGCAACGGGAAAAAGGTGACCAGTAAAGGGGAAAATGTAACCAGCAAAGGGAAAAATGTGACCAGCAAAGGGAAAAGGGTGAGCCATAAAGGGAAAAAGGTGACCTGCAACGGGAAAAGCTAACCCACTAACACTAACAGGTAAGTAATTCAGGTAGTATTGCAAGAGGCTGACTGGATCATAGCAGTGTATGATTTCACAGGTAATTCAGCTAGTATCGTATTTATTTAGGCTAATTCGTCTAATAACACAGGATAGATTCCAGATGCTAACTGCATCATGGCTCTGTATGATTTCACAGATAATTCAGCTAGTATCGTAGGTATTAAGGCTAATTCAGCTAGTATCACAAGAGGATAGATTCTAGGGTCGGGTATAGCATAGTTTCATATTTCACAGGTAATTCAGAGGGTATCGTAGGTATTTAGGATAATTCAAGTAACATAGGTGTTTAGAGTAATTAAGCAAGCATTACAGGAGGGTAGGTTCCAGGGGTTGGTTATAACCTAGCTTCGTATTTCACAGATAGTTCAGGTAATATCGTAAGTATTTGAGGTAATCGACAGAGCTTCACAGATATTATTGATAATTTCGATCAGAGATTTGTATCACAGCTATTTAAGGTAAATGCAGGTGATTCAGGTTGTATCAATGGTATTTGTGTCATTTTAACAGGTAATTCAGATAGTGTCTAGGTATTTGGGCGATTCAAGCATCATAGGTGTTTAGAGTAACTCAGCTAGTATCACAGGAGGCTAGATTCAATGATCAGGGTTTCGTATCAGAGCTATTTAATGTAATTTCACTTGATTCGAGTAGTATAACAGGTATTTAAGTCATTTTAACGGGCAATTCAACTAGTATCACAGGTACTCATGGTAATATAGGGAGTAATTAAATTATAAAACATTTCTCATCCAACGTTACAACAATTTATATACTTTTTTCTAAATCTTACAAACTTATTATATGTTAAACAGTTATTGTACGATGCGGAGAGGGATAAACTGCATATTGGTTCACAAATTGAAAAGCTTTACGTCAACATACCTTTATTTTAGTTCGTTATAGATGTCTCTCCCCTTTTATCTAGGCTTGAGACTAGCACTAGGATTGCTCCTAATGGCAGGGTTACCACCTTCCCTTCCATCTTCTTCTTTCTTCATCAGGCGTCAGCTATCTGCATATACAGCACACAGATACCTTCTTTTTTAAGATTGTAGACTCACTAGAAAATCTTTATCTTTAACTTACATTCTTTTAAGCACTGTTTGTAATGGCGTAATGTCCATACGCATATGTTGTTATCCCGTCCTCAGCAATAATTCTTTTATCATCAAACGGAGTCAATGCAATTTTATTCACTTGTACTGTAGCAAGGGCATGCTTTCGTGATAGGATCAGATTCATAGGTGTTCTGATGATTTCACTGGTTTTAAGACAGTCTGTATAGCTGTCAAACGAAATGTACTGCTTAATAGCGCTACGTTTTATACCTTTAATCTTTTTTATCATTGACCCTTGAATATCTAAGGCATACATCTTAGGACGTAGTCCAACAAAGCGTAGGATGATTTTGCTATTAGCCTCATCTTTAAATTTTCCCAATACCTTCTTGTTCTGAGTAGAGTAACATATATGGTTGGCAGGGTAATCAGCTGTATCGAGATGCTCAAGAAAACGTAGCTTGTCCTGGTACACATCTTCAGTTGTTACACGATGAATGAACGAATCAGTGTCCATATACATAAGCTTCAGGTTTTCAGCTCCATAATAACGCAACAAAACGTCGTAATGATAGTTATACATTAATGTCTTGGAGATGTCCAACACACTCATACCAATGTATATAGGCTTGTTGAATACAATCTGACGAGAGCCCATATGTACAGCAGCTAGATTATCAGCATATATCGTCCTGTCGATAAACGTAGGCTTGGTGATCAGCTTCTCTAGAGTTTTTTCATTGGTCACCAGTCGTATATCCATACGGTTACGCAGGTTCTCCATAGTTTTTCCAAACATAGCGTTGTTAAAGAGCTTGTAGAGATCCTTCTCGAAATCATTTGCAGCTTGTTGTCGTAGCCTGTTGTTAAATTCCACATAAGGTTTCAACCACTGAGACTGTCGGAATTGTAGCACACGATGGATTTTTGTTAGTCGTAGTCCATGACTAAGAGCTTGCTTCAAAGCCATGTAATGCACTACATACTTCTTTCGAGGTCCAAGATGAGGTATCAGTTTCTTTGTAGATGATTCCAATGGTTTCATACACTCTGGCAGGAAAGGTAGATCGTTGTGTAGATCGTGAAGTTCAGCAGGATACTCGATGTCGACTTCTAATATGTACCCATGAGGATCATCTTCTCGAGTGTTTCTAAGTTGATTTCTTCAGGTGACACCCACTGAAATCCACCAAAAGGAAGGGCGTGACACATTGCCCACCCATATTGGTTATTTGCGTCCTCGTATGTGATAAATTGGATTGGTCTCGACGGATCAAACTTATCCATATAAGTGTTATTAGCCTCAGCATACCGATGGGAAACTTGGCATAAACCTCCTCTTATACCCGATTCCACCATGAGTAGTTGATCATAATGTTGTAACAGCTCAAGCTTAATTCCAGTATACAGTAACATGGCATCCCATGTAAGACCTGGAGAGGTAAAATAATGGGCAGGATCAACTTTGTGTGTTTTAAGGGTTTGCTCTCTGAACGTCTCAAAGACATCAGCTAGGAGAAGTACATCCGAAGTTAAGTAGAGATCGCTGTACTCTCCCAGGTTTCTCACATTAAACAGCTCCCATACATTTCTAGCATGATCGTAGTCAGTATCAGTAATTTCTTCTTCATTTAATCTATTGTAGATGGAGTCCTTAGGAGGCAAGCAGGTCTCGTTCAGAACATCCCATGACGTAACAAAATCATATGGAAATACACCCTTACGGGTCATCAACTTCAATTTGTCTTCTCCAAAGTACTTTAGCGTTTCAGGATACGAGGTTAGATTTTTTACCAACTTATCCAAGCTTGTACTGAGGAATCGGAAGCTATCCACAAATCGAAGCTTTATATCTCCTACATACTTGGTGAATGAGATATAGCTTTCTTCAGAGTTAGGAATTACCTCCACACGTTCACTTGTACAACCCAGCTCCTTAACAATGAAATGAGAGTCATATCCGCTAAGGTTATGCATGAGGACTGGTATATATTTAGGTGTTTTACAGGCTAAATTACATTCATTATGAAGACTTCCACGATATTCACCGCTGATGTGATCATGGTCGCGTACTTTGTAGTTCTCTTCTGTAAAGGGTTTTCCACACAAGTAGCATGCTGAAGAAGACTCAAAATCCTTTTGCTGTTGATCCGTAAGTTTCAGAGGCTTAGCAGATTTGTATATATTACCAATCATTTTTGCAAGAGATGTAAGGTACAGCATAAACTTCTGAGCAGCATCAGCACCACGATACACATAGGGTTGCTTAGGAAGACCAGTTTCGAGATGTTCAAAACTGGATGTAGGCTTCACGTAAACACAGAAGCTCATTGGTGCGTGCTCTTGATAAGGGCTTGTATAGGAAGTTTCAGGATCGGGTATACACGTATGGCATGGAGTGAGAATACTCTCAAAATCCGCATAGATGACATAAGGTACTTTCAGCATCCTCTCAACATTTTTAAACTGAACAATTGATTTCTCCTTGCTAGGCATAACTACCCTCGCAACACCATGTTGGTTACAGATTGATGTATGTTCTTGTAGTTTTTCCAGTCCACTTCGCCCGCTCTGATCATCAAAATGTGTAAAGCAGCGCTTACAGGTATAAACACGCCCATTACGTTTAGTCTTCTGACATCGAACGAGTTTCTCAAAATTCTTTATATATACGTAGTGATGTTTTCCACTACTGTCATTCAATAGTAACAGGTCACAGTGTTCAGCTAGTTCAATGTCAACAACCTTTATCGGATACACTTCATGCTTCTCATCCAGCCCGAAAACGTTAATAGACATCTTGTTAAGCTTCTCAAATTTAGATATTTGAGAAAGTGGAGTAGGGTAAGAAACACAGCTGAAGTCATACTTATCTTGAAGCTGCTTGTATTTGCTCACACGCTGCGCATTCTTCTCGATGAATTTGACCAGTATAGAGTACATGAAACATTTCTCATCACTAAAGTTCTGGATATTTATACACGCTTTTCTTGCTTCAACAGATGACGGTAGTGGAATGTAGCTACTTCCTCGTAACGGGTTGTACTTGTTGATACGAAGTCGAACTCCTTCCACAGCAAGCAAAGCCCAGCTGCTACCCTTAAGCTGAGACTCCTCCATTTCAGTCACCAATTTCTTGAATTTCGCTTCCAGTGTTGAGTCCACATCTGTTTCTAGGAAAACAGGATGATTCCTTGTTTTAAATGTTTTGTCACAGGTTTCTCCAATACTGTTAACAAATCGACACTCAGCCAGCAGATTAATTTTAACACTCTTATGAATGCTAAGCTCTTTATGCACAGCCTGGATTATACGTTGTTTTGCCTCTTGCAGATACATATTCAGGTCCTTAGGTGACTCGCATCGTATAAAATACGATTTTAATCGTCCTTCGAATGAAGTTTCGTATTCTTTCATATCACAGTCCTCCATTGTTGACAGCAACTGATGTTTAGTTGGCTCCAATCTTCTTTTCTTCTGAGGGCTGCTTATTTCACATATATCTTCGTGTCGCTGCCCCTTATAACCATCTTTGAAGGTTACATTACAATGTTTACATTTGAAGAGCTTCTTACAGCTCATCTCGTGTCTTCTCTTGTCATAACCTCGGAGGAACTTCTTCCCACATTTTCCGCATGCATATCCAGTAGCGCTTGGAATAATATCCTTATACGCTGAGTTATTCATCTTTATTCTTGATGTAATAACGTATTAATCACTGATCAATGAAATGTAGACCTCTTCACCTTGATACCACTTTAGAAAGCTGATTATTCTTGGAGAGAACACGATGTTAACACCTCAAGACTAATTAGCACAATGAAGTCCAATGCCCTAGATCACCATATTTATAGAGGGAGCACGAACCTTTTAGATCAATCATAAACTCGTTCTATAACCAGCTGTATATGATCGCTCAACGTGTATTAACCCCCCAGCCATATAACCTCAAGTCCAGAGACAGGATGTTTATGACGTCACACCCAGAGACAGGATGTCTGGCAGCATCAAACACGTTTAAACTCGTCTCATAACTACCTGCTTATGCTGTCACACCAGCAAGAGAAGTATTCCCACACGTTCATTCAGACATATATTTCAAATTCAAGCCTATCACCACCATCACAAGCTATTGTACCAAGGTTAATTCAAGCTGTATTATCACAATACTTAAAAGTAAAAGCTTAAAAGGAAACCTAGAAGATTTTCCCCCTTATTTACTTAATTATTTCTTGTTTTCATTCCCTTTTCAATTCTTCCTTTCCATCTTCTCACAGAAATACCATTACATTTCACTACAATCATGAGAAAAGCAATTTTTCCAGAGTTACACAGATTCTAAGCTTCTAAATCGAACCCGGTAATACTTTAATAAATGTATTTTAGCTCCCCAATATCAGCATCTACCATTTAATCTTTACTCGAACCTGATATGATCCATAAGCTTGAAGATATATGAAATCACCCCTTCGGGATTCTATCTAAGTACTTTAAAGTAATTTTTATAACGATAACGATATTTAAGAACTAGATACTCTGTTTACGTTTACCTTGACATGTCTATCTAAATTAAATTACGAGTTATTAAATGTTTGCAAGTAAATTTCATTGAATCGGTATTCGAACCCAGAACACCAGGAACAAAATAATTTATAATATTAGTCTGACATGTTAAACAAAGCTGTATGCAGTTACATCATCGATCTAGGTGATATATTCTAGTGTACAGAGGAAAATTAAGGAAGTCATTAAAAAATCGGGAATCGAACCAAGCACAACTGATTGACAATTATATACAGCATTAATCACCCAGTACAGAGCCTATCAATCATGCTTTGCTGCACTCCTCTACCTCACTTAGTTCCCGAGATAATGAAAATTTAAAAATTAAGGATTAATTTAAAGATTAATTTTTAAATTTTCATTATCTCGGGAACTAAGTGAGGTAGAGGAGTGCAGCAAAGCATGATTGATAGGATCTGTACTGGGTGATTAATGCTGTATATAATTGTCAATCAGTTGTGCTTGGTTCGATTCCCGATTTTTAATGACTTCCTTAATTTTCCTCTGTACACTAGAATATATCACCTAGATCGATGATGTAACTGCATACAGCTTTGTTTAACATGTCAGACTAATATTATAAATTATTTTGTTCCTGGTGTTCTGGGTTCGAATACCGATTCAATGAAATTTACTTGCAAACATTTAATAACTCGTAATTTAATTTAGATAGACATGTCAAGGTAAACGTAAACAGAGTATCTAGTTCTTAAATATCGTTATCGTTATAAAAATTACTTTAAAGTACTTAGATAGAATCCCGAAGGGGTGATTTCATATATCTTCAAGCTTATGGATCATATCAGGTTCGAGTAAAGATTAAATGGTAGATGCTGATATTGGGGAGCTAAAATACATTTATTAAAGTATTACCGGGTTCGATTTAGAAGCTTAGAGTCTGTGTAACTCTGGAAAAATTGCTTTTCTCATGATTGTAGTGAAATGTAATGGTCTTTCTGTGAGAAGATGGAAAGGAAGAATTGAAAAGGGAATGAAAACATGAAATAATTAAGTAAATAAGGGGGAAAATCTTCTAGGTTTCCTTTTAAGCTTTTACTTTTAAGTATTGTGATAATACAGCTTGAATTAACCTTGGTACAATAGGTGGTGATGGTGGTGATAGGCTTGAATTTGAAATATATGTCTGAATGAGCGTGTGGGAATACTTCTCTTGCTGGTGTGACAGCATAAGCAGGTAGTTATGAGACGAGTTTAAACGTGTTTGATGCTGCCAGACATCCTGTCTCTGGGTGTGACGTCATAAACATCCTGTCTCTGGACTTGAGGTTATATGGCTGGGGGGTTAATACACGTTGAGCGATCATATACAGCTGGTTATGGAACGAGTTTATGATTGATCTAAAAGGTTCGTGCTCCCTCTATAAATATGGTGATCTAGGGCATTGGACTTCATTGTGCTAATTAGTCTTGAGGTGTTAACATCGTGTTCTCTCCAAGAATAATCAGCTTTCTAAAGTGGTATCAAGGTGAAGAGGTCTACATTTCATTGATCAGTGATTAATACGTTATTACATCAAGAATAAAGATGAATAACTCAGCGTATAAGGATATTATTCCAAGCGCTACTGGATATGCATGCGGAAAATGTGGGAAGAAGTTCCTCCGAGGTTATGACAAGAGAAGACACGAGATGAGCTGTAAGAAGCTCTTCAAATGTAAACATTGTAATGTAACCTTCAAAGATGGTTATAAGGGGCAGCGACACGAAGATATATGTGAAATAAGCAGCCCTCAGAAGAAAAGAAGATTGGAGCCAACTAAACATCAGTTGCTGTCAACAATGGAGGACTGTGATATGAAAGAATACGAAACTTCATTCGAAGGACGATTAAAATCGTATTTTATACGATGCGAGTCACCTAAGGACCTGAATATGTATCTGCAAGAGGCAAAACAACGTATAATCCAGGCTGTGCATAAAGAGCTTAGCATTCATAAGAGTGTTAAAATTAATCTGCTGGCTGAGTGTCGATTTGTTAACAGTATTGGAGAAACCTGTGACAAAACATTTAAAACAAGGAATCATCCTGTTTTCCTAGAAACAGATGTGGACTCAACACTGGAAGCGAAATTCAAGAAATTGGTGACTGAAATGGAGGAGTCTCAGCTTAAGGGTAGCAGCTGGGCTTTGCTTGCTGTGGAAGGAGTTCGACTTCGTATCAACAAGTACAACCCGTTACGAGGAAGTAGCTACATTCCACTACCGTCATCTGTTGAAGCAAGAAAAGCGTGTATAAATATCCAGAACTTTAGTGATGAGAAATGTTTCATGTACTCTATACTGGTCAAATTCATCGAGAAGAATGCGCAGCGTGTGAGCAAATACAAGCAGCTTCAAGATAAGTATGACTTCAGCTGTGTTTCTTACCCTACTCCACTTTCTCAAATATCTAAATTTGAGAAGCTTAACAAGATGTCTATTAACGTTTTCGGGCTGGATGAGAAGCATGAAGTGTATCCGATAAAGGTTGTTGACATTGAACTAGCTGAACACTGTGACCTGTTACTATTGAATGACAGTAGTGGAAAACATCACTACGTATATATAAAGAATTTTGAGAAACTCGTTCGATGTCAGAAGACTAAACGTAATGGGCGTGTTTATACCTGTAAGCGCTGCTTTACACATTTTGATGATCAGAGCGGGCGAAGTGGACTGGAAAAACTACAAGAACATACATCAATCTGTAACCAACATGGTGTTGCGAGGGTAGTTATGCCTAGCAAGGAGAAATCAATTGTTCAGTTTAAAAATGTTGAGAGGATGCTGAAAGTACCTTATGTCATCTATGCGGATTTTGAGAGTATTCTCACTCCATGCCATACGTGTATACCCGATCCTGAAACTTCCTATACAAGCCCTTATCAAGAGCACGCACCAATGAGCTTCTGTGTTTACGTGAAGCCTACATCCAGTTTTGAACATCTCGAAACTGGTCTTCCTAAGCAACCCTATGTGTATCGTGGTGCTGATGCTGCTCAGAAGTTTATGCTGTACCTTACATCTCTTGCAAAAATGATTGGTAATATATACAAATCTGCTAAGCCTCTGAAACTTACGGATCAACAGCAAAAGGATTTTGAGTCTTCTTCAGCATGCTACTTGTGTGGAAAACCCTTTACAGAAGAGAACTACAAAGTACGCGACCATGATCACATCAGCGGTGAATATCGTGGAAGTCTTCATAATGAATGTAATTTAGCCTGTAAAACACCTAAATATATACCAGTCCTCATGCATAACCTTAGCGGATATGACTCTCATTTCATTGTTAAGGAGCTGGGTTGTACAAGTGAACGTGTGGAGGTAATTCCTAACTCTGAAGAAAGCTATATCTCATTCACCAAGTATGTAGGAGATATAAAGCTTCGATTTGTGGATAGCTTCCGATTCCTCAGTACAAGCTTGGATAAGTTGGTAAAAAATCTAACCTCGTATCCTGAAACGCTAAAGTACTTTGGAGAAGAAAAATTGAAGTTGATGACCCGTAAGGGTGTATTTCCATATGATTTTGTTACGTCATGGGATGTTCTGAACGAGACCTGCTTGCCTCCTAAGGACTCCTTCTACAATAGATTAAATGAAGAAGGAATTACTGATACTGACTACGATCATGCTAGAAATGTATGGGAGCTGTTTAATGTGAGAAACCTGGGAGAGTACAGCGATCTCTACTTAACTTCGGATGTACTTCTCCTAGCTGATGTCTTTGAGACGTTCAGAGAGCAAACCCTTAAAACACACAAAGTTGATCCTGCCCATTATTTTACCTCTCCAGGTCTTACATGGGATGCCATGTTACTGTATACTGGAATTAAGCTTGAGCTGTTACAACATTATGATCAACTACTCATGGTGGAATCGGGTATAAGAGGAGGTTTATGCCAAGTTTCCCATCGGTATGCTGAGGCTAATAACACTTATATGGATAAGTTTGATCCGTCGAGACCAATCCAATTTATCACATACGAGGACGCAAATAACCAATATGGGTGGGCAATGTGTCACGCCCTTCCTTTTGGTGGATTTCAGTGGGTGTCACCTGAAGAAATCAACTTAGAAACACTACGAGAAGATGATCCTCATGGGTACATATTAGAAGTCGACATCGAGTATCCTGCTGAACTTCACGATCTACACAACGATCTACCTTTCCTGCCAGAGTGTATGAAACCATTGGAATCATCTACAAAGAAACTGATACCTCATCTTGGACCTCGAAAGAAGTATGTAGTGCATTACATGGCTTTGAAGCAAGCTCTTAGTCATGGACTACGACTAACAAAAATCCATCGTGTGCTACAATTCCGACAGTCTCAGTGGTTGAAACCTTATGTGGAATTTAACAACAGGCTACGACAACAAGCTGCAAATGATTTCGAGAAGGATCTCTACAAGCTCTTTAACAACGCTATGTTTGGAAAAACTATGGAGAACCTGCGTAACCGTATGGATATACGACTGGTGACCAATGAAAAAACTCTAGAGAAGCTGATCACCAAGCCTACGTTTATCGACAGGACGATATATGCTGATAATCTAGCTGCTGTACATATGGGCTCTCGTCAGATTGTATTCAACAAGCCTATATACATTGGTATGAGTGTGTTGGACATCTCCAAGACATTAATGTATAACTATCATTACGACGTTTTGTTGCGTTATTATGGAGCTGAAAACCTGAAGCTTATGTATATGGACACTGATTCGTTCATTCATCGTGTAACAACTGAAGATGTGTACCAGGACAAGCTACGTTTTCTTGAGCATCTCGATACAGCTGATTACCCTGCCAACCATATATGTTACTCTACTCAGAACAAGAAGGTATTGGGAAAATTTAAAGATGAGGCTAATAGCAAAATCATCCTACGCTTTGTTGGACTACGTCCTAAGATGTATGCCTTAGATATTCAAGGGTCAATGATAAAAAAGATTAAAGGTATAAAACGTAGCGCTATTAAGCAGTACATTTCGTTTGACAGCTATACAGACTGTCTTAAAACCAGTGAAATCATCAGAACACCTATGAATCTGATCCTATCACGAAAGCATGCCCTTGCTACAGTACAAGTGAATAAAATTGCATTGACTCCGTTTGATGATAAAAGAATTATTGCTGAGGACGGGATAACAACATATGCGTATGGACATTACGCCATTACAAACAGTGCTTAAAAGAATGTAAGTTAAAGATAAAGATTTTCTAGTGAGTCTACAATCTTAAAAAAGAAGGTATCTGTGTGCTGTATATGCAGATAGCTGACGCCTGATGAAGAAAGAAGAAGATGGAAGGGAAGGTGGTAACCCTGCCATTAGGAGCAATCCTAGTGCTAGTCTCAAGCCTAGATAAAAGGGGAGAGACATCTATAACGAACTAAAATAAAGGTATGTTGACGTAAAGCTTTTCAATTTGTGAACCAATATGCAGTTTATCCCTCTCCGCATCGTACAATAACTGTTTAACATATAATAAGTTTGTAAGATTTAGAAAAAAGTATATAAATTGTTGTAACGTTGGATGAGAAATGTTTTATAATTTAATTACTCCCTATATTACCATGAGTACCCGTGATACTAGTTGAATTGCCCGTTAAAATGACTTAAATACCTGTGATACTACTCGAATCAAGTGAAATTACATTAAATAGCTCTGATACGAAACCCTGATCATTGAATCTAGCCTCCTGTGATACTAGCTGAGTTACTCTAAACACCTATGATGCTTGAATCGCCCAAATACCTAGACACTATCTGAATTACCTGTTAAAATGACACAAATACCATTGATACAACCTGAATCACCTGCATTTACCTTAAATAGCTGTGATACAAATCTCTGATCGAAATTATCACGAGCATCTGTGAAACTATGCTGATTACCCAAATACTTACGATATTACCTGAACTATCTGTAAAATACGAAACTAGGCTATAACCAACCCCTGGAAGCTACCCTCCTGTAATGCTTGCTTAATTACTCTAAACACCTATGTTACTTGAATTATCCTAAATACCTACGATACCCTCTGAATTACCTGTGAAATATGAAACTATGCTATACCCAACCCTGGAATCTAACCTCCTGTGATACTAGCTGAATTAGCCTAAATACCTACGATACTAGCTGAATTAGCTGTGAAATCATGCATAGCTATGATGCAGTTAGCCTCTGGAATCTAGCCTCCTGTGATACTGGCTGAATTAGCTTAAATGCTCACGATACTAGCTGAATTGGCTGTGAAAATGACTTAAATACCTGTGATACTACCCGAATCATGTGAAATTACCTTAAATAGCTGTGATACAAATCTCTGATCGAAATTATCAATAATATCTGTGAAGCTCTGTCGATTACCTCAAATACTTACGATATTACCTGAACTATCTGTGAAATACGAAGCTAGGTTATAACCAACCCCTGGAACCTACCCTCCTGTAATGCTTGCTTAATTACTCTAAACACCTATGTTACTTGAATTATCCTAAATACCTACGATACCCTCTGAATTACCTGTGAAATATGAAACTATGCTATACCCGACCCTAGAATCTATCCTCTTGTGATACTAGCTGAATTAGCCTTAATACCTACGATACTAGCTGAATTATCTGTGAAATCATACAGAGCCATGATGCAGTTAGCATCTGGAATCTATCCTGTGTTATTAGACGAATTAGCCTAAATAAATACGATACTAGCTGAATTACCTGTGAAATCATACACTGCTATGATCCAGTCAGCCTCTTGCAATACTACCTGAATTACTTACCTGTTAGTGTTAGTGGGTTAGCTTTTCCCGTTGCAGGTCACCTTTTTCCCTTTATGGCTCACCTTTTTCCCTTTGCTGGTAACATTTTTCCCTTTGCTGGTTACATTTTCCCCTTTACTGGTCACCTTTTTCCCGTTGCATGTCGCCTTTTTCCCTTTGCTGGTCACATTTTTCCTTTGCTGGTCGCCTTTTTCCCTTTGCTGGTCACGTTTTTCCCTTTGCTAGTCAACTTTTTCCCTTTGTGGGCCTCCTTTTTCCCTGAGCAGTCACCTTTTTCCCCTGAACGAGTCACCTTTTCCCTGAATAGGTTACGTGATGGGCGTGTCTAGAACATTGACATGAAACAGTTTTCCACTAAGTTCACGTCTAAAGTCGCTTTCAAGTCTAGCACCTCCTATTCCCTATCTCTCCTGTATATAAGTCCATATTCCTACTGCTACACTACCTGTCTAGCCTAACACCTCTCCTCCTGTTCCTATACCTCTCATATAAACCATACTCTACTCCTCTAGCTCTGTCTAGCCTAACGCCTCTCTCGTTTACCTATGACGCTCACATAAACCATACTCTGCTCCTCGACCTCTGTCTAGTCTAACTCCTCTCCTCGTTTTCCTATACCTCTCATATAAACTATACTCTACTCCTCAACCTCTGTCTAGCCTAGCACCCCTCTTCCTTTTCCTATACTTCTCATACATATAAACCATGCCCTACGTTTCAAGCCCTGTCTAGTCTAACACCACTCCCCGTATCCCCTACCTCTCAAAAGCTCATTCCCTCCTGCCCCCTCTAGCTGAGTATCACTCCTTGGTTTCCTATCTAACCTAACTTTAACACCTGTCTAACCTAGCATAGGATCTCTCTCCGTTTTCTCGTCTCTCGTTATAAACACAAACTCAATTCTCCTAACCTAATACCTCTCCTCGTTTTCCTATACTTCTCATATAAACCATACTCTACTCCTCGACTTCTGTCTAGCCTAACACCTTTCCTCGTTTTCCTATATCTCTCATATAAACCATGCACTACGTTTCAAGCCCTGTCTAGTCTAACACCTCTCATCGTTTTCCTATACCGCTCATATAAACCATACATTACTCAGCCTCTGTCTAGCCTACCACCTCTCCACGTATTCCCTATCTGTCTCATATAAAGCGCACTCCCCCTCCTACCACTGTCTAGCCTAGCGTCAGTCCTCGTATTCCCTATCTCTCCCATATAAACGCATTTTCCTCCTTGAACCGTCGCATCTAGCCTCGTTTTCCCTATCCTTTCCCATATAAACGCAAAAAACTGTGCCAGCTCTCTCTATATTTACCTACTCATCGCCCTCCGCCGGGATTGAACCCGTGAACCAGAGACTAACATAGTACCCCTAGACCACAGAGGACGACTGAGCAATTGTTGCTTATATTAGCAACTTCGCGTTGTAATTTGGACTATGGTCAGAACCCAACTTACGAGGTATTATTCTTACTCTATTTATTTTACGTTGCCTTATCTCCCTGGTCATATCGGACGGATCTGTTAGTGGATAACTCTAAGAACGATATGAAAGGTCTCATCCCTGTAAGAACCCGCTCCGTGTCACGTGTCACAGAGACCCTAGCGACAGCTACTGAATCTTCTGTTTCGTGCCGTGCAAATGGGGCAAATGGGATTAGGGTGCCGTCCAGTCCAACTGCCGCTCTCATATAGAAATCGGACAGTTAACCTTCTAGGTCTCATCCCGTAACTACCTGCTTCATGCGGTGCAGACGGCATTAAGGCTACATTCACAATGAAATGTAAGCGCTAACGTAATGCAGCATAAGCGCAGGCATGAGGAAACAACATTCATAATGCAGCCGTAGGCGTAGCGCAAGAAGTTTGCACGGGCTTCTAGATCCTTAAACTAATTGAGGAAATGTCCCGAGTGAACCGTAAAGGCTGGTTCACAACCGCCCGAGAACGGTAACCAGAACGGAAACGCGAACGAGAAGCAATGCACCATGCAAGATATTGGTTCACAACCGCCCGGTAATGAGAACGCATATCAATCACAAAGTGAAAGTCGATTTTGCGCATTGAGATTTCATTTGTTTTTAACTGACCAATAGTATTCCTTCACCTACTTCCAATTTATCCAAGCCAACGTCAAAATTCGATAGAGTAAACATTATCTAAATGTATATTCATCACATTTCCGATCCCTCTACTTATGCCAAGTTTTCATTCCTTTATTTAATGGCATACATTAAAATTGTTTATTGTTCTTTTTTCATTTCCACCGGTTTTAGCTGTTCTTTGTAGCTTTTGCCATTTTTTTTAGGTAATAGCCAGTTTTGAGTTGCATATAAACAAATTACAAATGGCCCCTTCACCAGAGGAACCAACGCTGATTAGATTTGCGGGTGTTGGAATGAGGTTAGCTAGCACATTTACTACTAAAGGCTGGTTGACAACCGCCCGGTAGCGGTAACCAGAACGGAAACGAAAACGGGAAGCAAGAAATTTTGATTCACAACAGTCCGGTAACGAGAACGGGAATGCATATCGATCACAAAGCGAAAGTCGATTTTGCGCATTGGGATTTCATTTGTTTTTAACTGACCAATGACATTTTTTCACCTACTTCCAATTTAGCCAAGCCAACGTCAAAATTCGATAGAGTAAACATCTAAATGCATATTCATTACATTTCCGATCCCTCTACTTATGCCAAAATTTCATTCCTTTATTTAATGGCATACATTAAGGAAGGCTTCCCGTCGGTTGTGGACACTCCCATTTGAATACATGTATTTCAACTTTCCCGTTCTCGTTCTGGTTACCGTTCTCGTTGGTTGTGAACCAGCCTTAATTCCTTCCTGTTTCATCTTTCCAGCTTGCGACTACAGAGAACACTAGTGGCTGTTTCATGCCACGGCCGGTTAGAATAACTTCTGGAGTGAAGAGTGCTGAAATGCACAATATGCCATGCCCGGGAACGAGAACGAGAAAGTTAAAAGTTGGGCAACTCTTCTTTCCCGTCGATTGTGAACACTCCCATTTGAATACACTTATTTCAACTTTCTCGTTCTGGTTACCGTTCTCGTTGGTTGTGGACCAGCCTTAAGCTTCAAATAATAATAATAATAATAATAATAATAATAATAATAATAATAATAATAATAATAATAATAATAGAACCACAATACCAAATTAGAAAGTTCACTCAATATTGTATAAATAAGTAGGTCACAAAAAACAAAACAAAAAAACATACGCCCGTAGAGTTAGTGATATCACGACTATTTGACCAAAACATTGAAAGTAATTGTGCAAGTATTATGGAAACAGGGCCATTATTCCGTATATGGGTAGTGAGCACTTTCATTATCGACATGTAATACATGCACTGCATCACGTTAGCGTTGCTGTCGTTGGCATTCTGCCGCCAACATTGTAAAGTCGAGGGCCCTAAGCCGCAAGGCGTAGCCGTGGGATGTTTTTATAGAAGTTTGACCGCAGCTGCGGAGCGACGACAGGGCATAGCCATAGGATCCACGTGTCTAAACTCAAATGGTCGATTTTAACTACATTTTCCTTGCTTCGCGACATTCCGTTAGCTATATTTTTTTTTCATCGCGTTTTTTTGGCGAGTGATGGATAGTTTCCTAAAGAGGTGCCAAAAATGTACGGACGACGGTGGCCAGTTTCAGTATTTCCTTTCATAAAGTTGATAAGTAAAGCCTTTAAAAGTAGTTTTTTTTAAGATATATGGTTTCATTCACTTTTTTCTACGATAGCGGCAGACGGCAGTGAGCGCCAAGGATGCGGACAGAAAAAAGTCCGCGCAGCCGGTTTGTAGTTTTTTGGCTCACTCTGTATATGGAAATAAAATGTACTGAATTCTGAAGTAGCTGCTGTGGGAATCTAAAAAAGGAAAATATATTGTAATTCTCGGTGTATATTGGTTACGTACAGTGGATAATAAAGTTCTGAATCTGTACTGAACATGATGCCAAAGAATAAGAAAAGGGTAATTGCAGGAGATTTTAATATAAACGTCCTGGAATGTGGAAATGATAAATGTATACTGGATCAAAAAGATATAAAACAGGTGTACCTTCACATTTATTAGCTCACACTTAAATAATGGTATAATTCTATGGGGAAATAGTTATAAGAAGGGAATATAATAACTTTTTAAGGACATTTGGTAGAGATTTAGGTTCAAAAACTTATTTTTTTGTTTTTTGTTGTAGTGGATTATAAATGGCATAAGGAACATATGTATATAATTTATATTTTTAATCGTTATAGGGTTCTTATGGTCCAGAGATGTTACAGTATATTTGTCTGTATCAATATCATCACCTTATTTTTTGCCATTTCCCGTAAATTGTATTTTTTAAACTTAAAGTGCACTTTTTTCACGATCTATATAACTTAGAAATTTGAAATTTTTTATGGCTGTACAGAATGTTTAGTTGCATTTAGTAGGTTAAAGATTTTGATCCTAAACTACATGGTTTCATAAAACAAATCATAAATATAAAAAAATTACACCAAAAATTATTTTCTTATTCACTATTCTTTTTTTTTTTAATTAAATTAGTTCCTCAAATGAAGAAATACAGGGTAGTTAAATTATATTCGAACCCACTCGCAACCTCTACCTACTGAGCGATACTCTCACTCTCCGAAGCTCAGCAGCAGGTATTCTTGTGATTTCTTGCACATTGTTTTCTCTAAGTTCCGAGGATTCTAACGATGCATTTTGTCTTTTGAAGAACCCCATAAATAAAAATCACAGCTCG
Organism: Deroplatys truncata; assembly: GCA_030765065.1. Lineage (NCBI taxonomy): Eukaryota > Metazoa > Arthropoda > Insecta > Mantodea > Mantidae > Deroplatys > Deroplatys truncata. The sequence goes on from CM060988.1 coordinate 205,330,619, forward strand.
TTAGGTCAGGAGAACGAGGGGGCCACAAATCAACACTAATTATTGTCATCACACACCTCTCTTATTGCATGTAATGATTCGGCAGTCGTATGTGCTGTTGCAGAATCTTGCTGGAACCAACCATACGATTTCTCTTCTTCTGTCAAGCGATTGCAAAATGGCCTCAGAATTAACCTCTGATGTCGCTCTGTATTTGTTTCTTCAAAGAATATGGGCCCTATTATTTTTCTAGCACTTATCACACACTGCACTCCAATTTTCTGATAATAACGAGGCGTTTCATTACAAGAATTCCTGCTGCTGAGCTTCGGAGAATGGGCGAGAATATTTACACGAGATGTGTTGCCAGTTTGAGAGCAGAAGGTCAACATTTCCAGCATCTATTATAAGGTAAGGATTTTAGTCCACCTCTGCCGCGTAATTTCCCCGGCGACTGCTGGCTGTCTCGCACAGTAGAGAGAGGCGGCGAGTGGGTTCGAATATAATTTAACTACCGTATAGTTACATGCCTATCTTAAACTAACTATAAAAACTCATAAGAAAAAGAAATTGAAGGAGTTCTTATCTTTATTTTAGAAAAAGTGTACCTATAAATGAAAGTAATTTTTTTCGATATTTAAATATTTTTATAATTCAAAGATTTAAAGCACCTAAAATAATCTTAGTAGGTATCAGTATGCTCAGAAAACCTTATTTTATAAGCAATACAAAGTTCATTGTCCTAGATGGAGTAATTCTCGAGCTAACTGGCTTTCTTTCCATTGTGAAAGAATGTAAAAATACCTTGTGATCTCTACCAAGCTACAGAAAAGAGTGATAAGAATACTAGCTAAACTAAATATCAAAGATTCATGTAAAAGTTCTTTTATAGATTTCAAAATTTTAACACTTCCAGTTATGTATATATACAATAGCATGAAGTATGTATTCTCTGCAAGCCAATACATAAAAAATACTGATGTTCACAAGCATAATACAAGTGTAAAAAATAATTATTTTAAAACTACATTGAGCGGTTTGCTCACCAAAAAAATACAATAAATAAATAATGGGGCAATATTATATAACCATCTACCAAAAGACAAAAAATATATTAAACATAACACTATTAAACTAAAAAAGGTTAAAGGTTACTTACTTTATATTGCTCCATACTCAATTGAAAAGTACAAAGCATATATTAAAGAAATGTAAAACAACAGAAATATATTCCATATTGTACAGAATGTAAATAAAGTATTACAACTTGATCTTAGTAATAGCTATAAAAAAGCATGTAAAGATGTATATATTAGGCACTTGTACCGTAATAATAATAATAATCACAGTAATAGCAATGCTCAAAGACCAAGTTATTTGAAATTTTATATAATCTGTAAGACTATGCCACCTATATATAAGAAACTGACTTGAAGTGAATCTGACAGGAATGAGCAGGAGGTACTTGAATGTCATTTTGAAAGAGCATAGAAGAAACATCAAATTTAAACAAACTGACAAATGAGCAGTACATAGTATACCATTTTTTTATAAACAATTGCAATATTGAAAAAGAAGTATTATTAAAACTATATTCGAATATATTGTTAACTTTGGATATCCTGCGAGATAGCAAAGTTATTAAGTTTACCAGCAGATGGCAGTAGTTGGATGCTAACAGGAGAAAAAGGTAATAACCTACAGTCATCTATACTGAGGATGGAGACAAATAACTCTGAAAAGGTTCCAAGATTTTACAATTTGGCGTACATGAAATTTTAACCATTCATATTTAAGAATTAAAATGAAATTAAAACATTGTTTAGTTTTTATTTGTTCAAAGTTTTTCTAACATCAGTAAATATTAAAACAAATCTGATGTAATACATTCACATGATTTTCTCTACCCTCTGTCGTTTATTACTGAGTATACACACTATTCTTAGTAAACCTTTATTTACCTATCTATTACGTTTTAATCTAAAGAAATCTTCGCAGAAATAGCTGCATTACACATTTCATTACAGATACAAAGAGAATAATGCTAGTCAAATGTTTTAGAACTAGACACTATATGCCTGCTTTCAATTCCATATTGTTTTCATGATATCATGAGAAACAATTGAAAGTTGATGATACTTTAAAAGAATGAGAGGTATTGAAGAATTCAAGTCTTTAATAACGCATATCTCAGAAACACCTTATGCTACCGAAAATCTTATATTAAGTAAATTGTGTGTTTTAAACAGCTCTACATTTTTTTCTATTGCATGTTTACCAGCATTATACAGAATTCATTTTGGATGAAGAGGCCCTTGCAGGCTTTTCCCAGAAAATTCAAGTTATACATTTTACTTGTCTTGTAAATATCTTTAATATATGATATTTTAATCAAAATCTTTAGGAATTTTTTAAAATATACAAATTTTCAAAAATATATTCCATGTAAAGAGTAGTTGAGAGTGGGGGATTTTCTTGAAAACTTTTGACACACCCTTGCAAGGTACTGAACCTCAACACCTAGTGTCATATTTATCCGACTTTTTGTTTCTGGTATATGCTGTTCACAGACAGACATACTCTTGGACGTTTTTCTATAAATTATTTTCTTGGATTCAGGGGCACCTCAAAACAAACTGCAATGAAATCTTGGTATCAAATTTTTGGGTAGAATGCAATACCTTCTCTACCGAAAGTGTATGTGATAAATAGACTTTGGATATTTAGGTTTTTACCTATTGTTTTCCTTTACAGCCTATTGAGCCTAACATAGATAATTATACATATAATTGACCTAAAAAGGAATTAACCAACTTTTATAGTATTATAGACACCTTATTCAACATAAATGCCTATTTCTGTCTTTTGGTTCCTATAAATAGCTTTTTTTTTAAAATTCCAATGAATTTATTCACTGCATTTGTATTCAATGCATAATTATTTAATCAACAACACAGCTTACAATGAGTGGATACTTATCTGTTTTCTGTTTGATGAAATGCAGCATGGTGTCATTTTTAAAAGGCTTAGCACAACAATTAGTGAAATCTTAAGGTCAAATGTGAAATCAGAACTTCAGCAATGAATACAATGACAACAATTGGTCCACGTCTGGCTCTCAGAAACAGATATTTGAAAATAAGGCAAAGTGTCGGTTCATGTTCATAATATAACTATATTAAACTCTTTGGTTCCTGTGATAATTTTTCCACTAGTGCTGCAAAATGGCTAAGGACAAATCTACCAAAAGTGCATTAATAAGTACATGGATTTCAGATTTCCAGTCTTATACAGTAGATGGGAAAATAATCCTCTGTAAGGTCTGCAATAAAGAGGTAAGCTTTCTACTGTATTTTCTGTCACTTTTTTATTATTCACATGAGACCATGTATGTTAACTACCATGATTAATTGTACTATATGACTTCTTCTATCTGAAAATAATCTCAAATTTGTTTGATGCATTTTATTAAGTCCAATTATTTGGTCTAACAGTACAAGAGATCAAGACAATACTAATTTTGTAACAGACAATTTTTTTTAAGTTATACTAATTTTTATGTAAATTTTATTGGATATTCATTTAAAATTTTAATTATTTTAACAAAATACGATTTACCAACATTAAAATATATTTATAAATATATTCTTCTACTAAGGTTTCTACTGAAAAAAGGAGCTACTTGGTATAACACGAGAAAACATGAATGCATCAAGCAAATTCTAAAAAGAAAGATTCTCAGAAGCAAACTTTACTTACACAGCCTATGCCCTAAAAATAAAATCCCAGTTCTATTTTGATATGTGTAAAGCATTTGCTGCACCTAACATTCCTTTGGAATGTAGTTGAAAATACAACAATGAAGTCATTTTTAGAAAAAGTATTGCAAAGAAAGATTACCCTCCGAATTCACACTTACAAAAAATTATCTTGAGATGGTGTATGAATCACAGTGGAATGAAATAAGGTCAGAAATAGGAGATTCCTACATCTGGATTTCTGTAGATGAAACCACAGATGCGCTGGGGCAAAGTATATAAAATTTAGTTGTAGGGAAATTAGATGAAGAAAATTGTGGAAATTCGCAATTGATTGGTTTGAAGGCGTTGGAGAAATTTAATGTTCAATCAGTTGCCTACTTAAAAATTGTATGAAGGAATTACATTTTGCGTAAAACATGGAAAAAATAGTACTACTGATTATATACAGCAAAATTTAGGTCTGAGGCAAGGTTGTAAACTCAGTCCAATATTATTTAAGTTATTTATAGATGATATTTTACATAGAATAATGAAAAGTAATAAACACTGTCCAGTTATAGGGAAAAAGGAAATACCAGGGTTATTATTTGCAGATGATCTAGTAGCCGGGGCAGTAACAGTGATAAGGTTGCAATATGCTATCAATGAAATTTTGTATGGAATGGGGGCTAAAGGTGAATACAAAAAAGTCCAAGATAATAGTGTTCAAGAAAGGATCAAAATTAAAAAGAGAGGAAAGATGGTATATAAATGGAGAGCAAATAGAGGTGGTAAAAGAATTTGATTACTTGGGGATTAGATTCTCAAGCAAAGGGAAACGGGAAGTACAATCTAAATATGCACAACTGAAAGGAAAGCTAGCCATGAAAGCTGTTAGTTTGCTTGTGCAAAACACCCACGCTAACAATGAATTGTGGAAAGGCTATATGAAGATGTAGTGGAGTCAAAAATGTTATATGGATTAGAAATATGGGGGGTGGCAAAGGGATGGATTAACATTGATATAGTCCACAGAATGTTTTGTAGAGAAGTTCTGGGTTTACCCAAGAGTTCACCAAGGGGCATGGCACTGGCAGAGCTAGGAAGGGTAGGAAGAAAAGGTATAATAGTGGAAGGAATTTTGAAGTATTGGTATAGATGTTCAAATTTAGAAGATAGTAATACATTAAAAGAATGTATACAGTTCCAAAAAGCTGTCTTAGGGGAAGAGTGTTGGATTGGGGAAATGGGAAATGTGCTAAAAGAAATTGGCATGAGGAATATTTTCATACTAGACAAATATAATAACAGTGGGTTTTGGAAAGAAGTGAGATTGAGGGTGGAAGATATCGAGAAACAAGAGATATGGGCTAGTTTTGAGGAAAAAAGATCATTTATCTTGTATAAATGAGTTAAAAGAAATTGGGGAAGGGAGAAGTATGTAGATATATACAATCAATTTGATAGAATAGGTCTTGCGTGGATGCGCACAGGAGTAATATTTTTAAAAAGGAATGGATATAATAGTTCGGGGAGATGTATTATGTGTGATGATCGGGTAGTACTTTTCATTGTTTAATAGAATGTGATAAGGTTAAAAGGTGGAGAAAGGTTATATGGAATAAAAAATGGGACAAGCTAAACAAAGAAGCAGTAGCATTAAGAATGTTGGGGAGCACAAAAGTAGAAACAATTAAAATGATGGGGACATTTTTAGGCAACACAAGGGATAAGTGGATAAGGAGCTTAAGAAAGGTACAGCAGAACGGGCATAGTTTGGAAAGTGGAGAGATGGTGTAGTAGCTTTATCCCATATATACAGCCTAGGGCTAAATATGGGGGAGCTAGAAAACTGGAGCACGAGACATAAGTTTTAGATGTAAGCTTTATTTGTATTATTGTAATAATGATGATGAAATAAAATTACAATTACAATAAGGCAAAACATCAAAAGTCACAAGTGTAATACATGAAATTGTGACAATTTTAAGACATTTGCCTTAAAAATGAAATTATATACTGTAGTTCTCAATGAAGTCCTTATTGCATGCCATATGAATGTAGTGTTGGATCCCAAAAGGTACATTATGTCTTTAAAATTTTACAAATCACCAAAGTCTCCACAAAGGTTCTTGTTTGTATGAGTTTCTCGACTGATGATTCAAATTATGCATTTTCATACTATACAAAAAAGGTAACCCTCTGATAACAAAATGTCATACTTGTATGACTTTATGCCACCGATGAACTACATTATTCCTTTTCAATTTCATTATTCCATATCACAAGCTTTACACTGGTGTGGCTTCTTGTTCTCATGAATCAAATTATGATTTCGCAAATTTGACAAACAAGTAATGCTCCCATCAAAATTATATACTGGTGTAGCCTCTTACCCTCATGAATCAAATTATGTATTTTCAAATCTGACAAACGTGTAAAGCTTTTATGATAAATTTTACATTGATGTGATTTCTTACCTGCATGAATAAAATTATACCCTTTGAAATTTGACAACTGAGTAAAGCTCTTTTCACAAGTTTTACACTGGTGTGGCTTCTTACTCTTATGAATCAATTTATTTATTTTGAAATGTTAAACCGAATAAAGCTCTTATCACAAGTCTTACAATGGTGTGTCTTCTTACCCTCATGAATAAAATTATGCCTTTTATATGCTTGATAACTGACTGAAGCTCTTATCACAAGTTTTTCGTTGATGTGACTTCTTTTCCTCCTGAATAAAATGATATGTTTCCAAAAGTGACAACAGAGTAAAGCTTTTATCACAAGTTTTATTCTGGTAGTCTCTTACCTTCATGGATTAAGTATGCGTTTTAAAATGTGACAAATAAGTAAAACTCCTATCACAAGCCTTACACGGATGTGGCTTCCTACCCTCATGAATGTGACAAGCAAGCAAAGCTCTTATCATAAGCTTTACACTAGTATGGCTTCCTACCCTCATGAGTAAAATGATGCGTTTTCAAATGTGACAAATAAGTAAAGCTCTTATTACAAGCTTTACACTGATATGCATTCTTAAGCTCATGAATAGAATTATGCCTTTGCAAATGCACCAATTGAGTAAAGCTCTAATCACACGTTTTACACTGGTGTGGCTTCTTACCCTCATGAATAAAATTGTGTGCTTTCAAATATGACAACTGAGTAAAGCTCATATCACAAGTATTACACTGGTGTTGCTTCATTCCCTCATGAATAACATTATGTATTTTCAAATGTGACAAGCAAGCGAAGCTCTTATCACAAGTTTTACACTGATATGGTTTCTTACCCTTATGAATGAACTGATGTGTTTTTAAATGTGACAACTGAGTAAAGCTCCTATCACAAGTTTTACACTGGTGTGGCCTCTTACCCTCATGAATAAGATTATGTGCTTTCAAATGTGACAAATAAGTAAAGCTCTTATTACAAGTTTTACACTGATGTGGCTTCTTACCCTCATGAATAAAATTATGCAGTTTCAAATGTGACAAGTTAGTAAAGCTCTTATTACAAGTTTTACACTGGTGTGGCTTCTTACCCCCATGAATAAAATGATGTGCTTTCAAATGTGACAACTGAGAAAAGCTCTTATCACAAGTTTCACACTGGTATGGCTTCTTACCCTCATGAATAAAATTGTGTGCTTTCAAATGTGACAACTGAGTAAAGCTCTTATCACAAGTTTCACACTGGTATGGCTTCTTACCCTCATGAATAAAATTGTGTACTTTCAAATATGACAACCGAGTAAAGCTCTTATTACAAGTTTTACACTGGCGTTGCTTCTTACTCTCATGAATAAAATTATGTATTTTCAAATGTGACAAGCAACCAAAGCCTTTATCACAAGTTTTACACTGGTATGGCTTGTTACTCTCATGAGTAAAATTGTGTATTTTTAAATGTGACAAGCAAGCAAAGCTCTTATCACATGTTTTACACTGATATGGCTTCTTCTCTTCATGCATAAAATTATGTCTTTTCAAAGTTGACAGATCAGTAAAGCTCTTAACGCAACTTTTACACTGGTATGGCTTCTTACCCTCATGAATAAAATTATGTCTTTTCAATCTTGATAACTGAGCAAAACTCTTATCACAAGTTTTACACTGATATGGCCTCTTATCCTCATGAATAAAATTGTGTATTTTCAAACTTGACAACTGAGCAAAGCTCTTATCACAAGTTTTACACTGGTACGGCTTCTTACCCTCATGAATAACATTATGTCGTTTCAAACTTGACAGATGAGTAAAGCTCTTATCACAAGTTTTACACTGGTATCGCTTCTTACCCTTGTGAATAAAATTGTGCATTTTCAAATGTGACAAGCGAGTAAAGCTCTTATCACAAAATTTACACTGGTGTGGCCTTTCATCCTTATGAATAGCATTCTTATGTTTCAAGTATAAAACTCTGCTGTACATTTTGCCCCCATCACTACATTTACCAGAAAGTTCTGAGTGAACATGTTCTTCAAAAGTTGGTACTTCTGTGACATAATTTTCCTGAGTTTCACATCCATGATGATTCTTTCCATTATAGCAACTCGTGTCTCTTCCTGAGACTTCAGCAGAGGGTAATAGTGATTTACCACTGCTATCATCAGAAAATGCTTCCATGCATAATCTGAAATGTTGGAACATTTATCATTATTAAGTACAATGTTCAGGAATGAAAACAAAATACCTGTTTGCTAATAAGAGTGACATGTTCAGAAATAAGTGACAACTGCTGTTATAAATTCTTTATATAAAACAACCATGTTGTTCATTACCACTGAATTAACTTTGTTAATCCACTATACCATTAACTAATTCCTATGTTGATTACATTTGGCATGAGAATATATTTATAACAAAGTGGTTATCAACAAGTCAGCAGTCAATACAATGAATGGAAGTTACTCAGAAGAAAATTCTATACTGTTTGTGTGACATCACAAGAAACAAATGAACAGCAAATTAATTTTTCTAAAAATTATATAGTATTTGAAACTTTAAATAAAAAATATCTGAGTAGTAGTAGTTGTAGCAAAAACAGCATTTCATGGCTAGTGTGCTTTATCAAGATTTTTATTTTATGTTTAGTAAACTTTGTCACCATGTAATGGCTTATAATACAAAATTACATTTATTTGGAATGCAGAGGACTTCAGAGGCTACTCACAGAAAATGCAGCACCAAATATTATTATTAAACATGAAAATATATTAAAACGTATGATACCTAATGAAACAAAAATATTCAAGAGACTTTTTGGGAAAACATTTTCCATGCAAGAATGGGATGGATAATTTTTTTTCAAAACGTTTATGTCCATCTTTGCAATATTCTCAATATAGGTACTAGTAGAAAATGTATCTGAATTTTAATTTTTAAGGTATGCTGTCCAAAGACACACACAAGAAGAGTTGTTTCAAAATTATTTTTTTGTTCATTCTCTTCAGGGATCTCAAAACAAGTTATTTCCAGTGAATTCTTGATTTCAGATTTTTAGATGGAATAAAATACCTCCTCTGTTTGGCATAGGTATATGTACAGGCAGTAGAGATGTACACAAATTTTGTGTTTTAAGGAGCTCTACATTTTAGCTATAGTAAATTTGTATCAGTCATCTTTGAGAAGGGGAGGAAGAAAAACAAAAATGCACGTGTAAAGAGAAGTTTTATGTTTGGGGTGGGGTCATTTCATGTTGCATCCTTAGAAGATGCTGGACTATAAGAATAAGCTGATATTCTTTTGCTGTTCAGTTCTGAGTTTATTTCTCAGCATTAATTGTTCAGAAGACCTCAAATGTATATTTGTATTGATATGTAAATACTGAACTTTTGCTGGACTACAATAACACCTCTCGCCAATATAGGTAAAGGTTTCAGAAGTTACACCACCACAATATTTCTATGCAGATAAATGTTTCAAAAGATATCACATTTTGCAGAATTATTGATACATTGCATTAAAATAGAACACAGAGACAAGATAAAAAGAGCAACAAATGATGAGTCAACTTTGGCCTATGCATTGTTTACAGAAACCTGCAAGGATCCAACCCAGCAGAAAAAACCTTAACTCTCAGATTAGGCTGATTTATGCTTTACTTGTAAGATTTCTTAGGGTGAATTGCATGTAATTACTTCTGAACTTTAAGGCTTGAAGTCATAGTCGTTGCTTCTGTGAAAAGGAGATGCTTAAGCAATAAGTATTTCCTTCTGATAAGAAAACACACATTACCATTAGGTATACATAGATGGTCTTTATATTCTCAATGTTAATTGCTTTCTTATTTCCAAAGCACATGTGGTAACATGGCTCAGCTCTCAGATGCATTAACAAATTTGTAACTACACTTGCATGTAACCACATAGCCAGCTGCCATTTCCACTTTCATTTGACCACATGGTGATACTTTGTGAGATTTGATTGAGAAATGATATTAAATTGAGTTTTATTTATGGACGCTCTTTAACTACTATAGTCCTTAGCGTCCGATTCTATTTTGGGCGTGAAAGATCGGTAATTTTGCTCAGAGGCCTCTTTATCAGGCTTGAGGTTTTTTTACGTGCCATACATCTGCGACACGGGAAGGGAAGCCATGCTAAGGATTTGTATGCCGTAAAAAATCCATCGCCCTCTGCCGGGTTTGAACCCGCGACCTTGGGAACTAGAGGCTAGCACGGTACCACTAGTCCACGGAGAACGACTTGTGAGATTTGAACAGTACATTTATTTATTAGCTAGTTATATAGTCCTAATAAGCCAGAAAAATGCCTAAAGATAAAGATTTCAGCTAGAAAGAAAGAACTGAATAAAACTGCTTGTGCTGAGATAAAAAGATATAGTGGAATGCAGGCAATCAGACGCTTTGTCTTCACAAAAAAAAGGGGGAAACATGGCAGAAGACTGCTGTGAAGTTTAATGCTACTTCCAAGAATATTCCCGTAAGTACTGAAATAAATTTTACGATGCTGGAGAATGTTAAGCTTATGTTATATCATTGTCTTCTAGCAATTGTTTCCATGTATCACAAATTTGTGTGCTTAATGCTTATTATTTATTAGCTTACAAGCAGTACAATTATTCTTGCTCTTAGGTTCTCGTGCAACTTATGTGCTTATTTATTTTTTACCCCAGCTTATTTTGCAGCTAGAAAAATCCCTCTTGCCCCTGCCATCCTAGAATATATTTCAGATGTTTTCCTGCAGATAGATTTTAAATGGATATCTTTTGTTTCAGAGAAACAGTGAACAACAGAAGAAGTTGTGGAGCAACATAACACTTAAAGGGAAGGAAGAATATGCTGCAGAGAAAAGGAGTGCAATGAAAACTGGTGGAGGATCAGCAGACAACACAAAAGTTGAATTCCTGTGGCATCACAATTGAAATTCTGAATGCATTAGATATGGCTGCAGTTCAGTGGTGAAGAGCGCTGCTGAAGGACAGGAATACATCATAATCGATGATATCTTTGTGAGTCCTGAAGAAAATGAAGGTAGGTTTACAAAACAAATGGAGACTAATTTTACATTCAAAACCATCTCCAACTTGAACATGTAAAGAGGATCATTTGTAGATTACTTAGATGTTTGTTTTTCCTCTTGTAATAATGCACATATTATCTATAACTCTGATATCATTGTATTTGTTAACTAAAACTTATCATACACCTCTGTATCGTTGAGAATGGTAACAATAGAACTTTGAATCTTGCCATACAATTAATTTGATAAGTGGAGCAATATGAGTACTAAACGTTGATTATTTGCTTCACTGTGCGCTGGTTCCAGTGATTTTAAATGAAATGGATCCATTTGTAGGACTGAGCTTTGGATGTATAATTATTATATGCTTTGTAAGTGTTTTACTTGCATACAGCACCACAGGCAATGAACACAATTAAATGATGGGGCATTTGTGAAACAACTAGGCTTGACGGATCATCTACCTTTTGTCACAAATGCATTATTATAATTCCCCCCCGTGTCTTTTAAGGACCTTCAATTGTTCTATATTTGAAATTTTAATTCTATTCCTTTATCTTTAAGCTCAGCACAAACAGTTCCTTTGCTGCAAAAGACAAGCTCTCCTGCAGTGTCAGGTAATAACATTACAAACTCCTATTCTATTCCTAGTCACATACAGCAAGTCGCTTCTCTCGTCAGTAGCAGAAGTTACACACACCCACTGAGCAATACAATATGAAAAAGTTTCTCATCAAGGCAGATATAATGAGATTATTCCAGACACTGTTAGAAAGAAACTCCTTCAAAGACACTAATGTATGAGTGCAACAAAACATTTTCAGTGGGACGCAAACTGTGGTACAGACACTGTTAGAAAGAAACTCCTTCAAAGACACTAATGTATGAGTGCAACAAAACATTTTCAGTGGGACGCAAACTGTGGTACAGACACTGTTAGAAAGAAACTCCTTCAAAGACACTAATGTATGAGTGCAACAAAACATTTTCAGTGGGACGCAAACTGTGGTACAGACACTGTTAGAAAGAAACTCCTTCAAAGACACTAATGTATGAGTGCAACAAAACATCTTCAGTGGGATGCAAGTTGTGGTCCAGACACTGTTAGAAAGAAACTCCTTCAAAGACACTAATGTGTGAGTGCAACAAAACATTTTCAGTGGGACGCAAACTGTGGTACAGACACTGTTAGAAAGAAACTCCTTCAAAGACACTAATGTATGAGTGCAACAAAACATTTTCAGTGGGACGCAAACTGTGGTACAGACACTGTTAGAAAGAAACTCCTTCAAAGACACTAATGTATGAGTGCAACAAAACATTTTCAGTGGGACGCAAACTGTGGTACAGACACTGTTAGAAAGAAACTCCTTCAAAGACACTAATGTATGAGTGCAACAAAACATTTTCAGTGGGACGCAAACTGTGGTACAGACACTGTTAGAAAGAAACTCCTTCAAAGACACTAATGTATGAGTGCAACAAAACATTTTCAGTGGGACGCAAACTGTGGTACAGACACTGTTAGAAAGAAACTCCTTCAAAGACACTAATGTATGAGTGCAACAAAACATTTTCAGTGGGACGCAAACTGTGGTACAGACACTGTTAGAAAGAAACTCCTTCAAAGACACTAATGTATGAGTGCAACAAAACATTTTCAGTGGGACGCAAACTGTGGTACAGACACTGTTAGAAAGAAACTCCTTCAAAGACACTAATGTATGAGTGCAACAAAACATTTTCAGTGGGACGCAAACTGTGGTACAGACACTGTTAGAAAGAAACTCCTTCAAAGACACTAATGTGTGAGTGCAACAAAACATTTTCAGTGGGATGCAAACTGTGAGGAATGAGCCACACCCTCGACAACATCTATCATGTTGATGTGGACGTACACATGAAGAGTAGTGGCTATCCAGCTGATGTGAGTGAAGTGCCACTTCACTTGTTTTCCAATATCAGACACATTATCTTTTTTTTTCTTTGTGATAATTTAATGACCATCTTGGTGTTGTCCTTCTCTCTCTGCGGTTGACAGCGTGCATTCACGCTTGTAATTGTTGACCTTCTGTTCACTAGAAGTTATGTCTGCAATGAATGAAATTGCAATTTTAAATAAATCTTTTACATCAAACTCCTTTGGTAAATTATTTCCAACTCTTCATGGTTGTTATGACAACTGTGACGTAGTAGAAACTCTGGCATATACAAAAAGCAACTGGGATGAAGACTTGCTGAAGGTTTCTCGTTAACATGTAAACTGCCTTAGCACAGAGAGTTGGCAGAACATAGTAGTTTAGCATATTTTGTAGCCTTGGTTTCTTTACATGTTATAATAAAACAACACGTGTTGGTAATTTTAAATTTGGTGTTCATTTGATTTGAGTTATTTTGAAGTAAAGCCTTTGTTGTGCTGTGAAAGAAAATATGTATCTGTTTAGGGACATAGTATTAATATTACAAGAGACACCATTTAGTAGGTGGAAGAAAACAAAGGCAAAGATATCCAAAAGGTGGTGGACATTATTTTAATTTTATTCTTTTAAAGACAAAGATCTTTTAAACTGCAAAAGGCTGGTGAATTTAATAGAACTAAATGTTAGAAAAGTGAAAAAACTCAGGAAATCTTTCATTTTAAGGATTCAGAGTTACAATATACCCCTGAATATGCAGTAGTGTGACATTATAAAAAGCTCGTATGTTGGTCAGTAACTAGTTTGGTGTCTGGAAATCAAGGATTTTGTGACTTTCAAAATATGAGGCATTATTTTAATAAGCATAAATATTCTGAGGAGACTTTAAAGTTTGAATTGCAATTAAAACTTTCAAAAACAATTCTGATATAATCACAGATGTGACTATTTGAGTGTATTGTGACTAGTGATTATTTGAGATTCCATTTCAAATTTCCCTAAATAGAAGGAAAAAGGACCTTGTATTTTTGTAAATGATACGAAACTTTTTGTATTTGAAGACAAGCCTGACACAATGCTTTATGCTGATGAAGAGGCCAGCATCACAAAACCTTTATGCAAAATTTGTGGTGTTTCATGTCCAATATAGAATGGGATGCTGAGAACCATAGTAGTTAAAGGGCGTTCATAAATAAAAGCAAACACTATGCTTTATGCAAACTCTTAAAATTTAGTACACCAAAGTTTTGCAATTAAAATTGTTAAAATTCATCATACAAGGGTCATTCAGAAAGTTTTGAGCATAGGCAACAATGAGTAGGGGTAAGCCAAATCAGCTTAACCTCACTTTGGATAGCAACATGTGCGAGTGTGGGCATGCTCCAACAATGTGCATCATCAGCGCTGCGTGTGGGTGTATAGCAGGTGTTGCTATGCCATATCTAGGATGAGAGCATTTCTGTGCTATGATTTGCTATGACCTTAAAGTTGGTTAAGGGAGAGAGAATGCCTTCACAGACTGAATCATGCATTTGGGTATCTTTGGCCTTTGCAATCCACCATTTATTAGTGGTTTGCAAAGTTTAGAAGAGGAAGATCGAGCAGGACAGCCGGCTACAACAACAATGGATGAAAATGTGGTGAAAACAGAGTGCATGTATCAGGAAGATCATTATTGCACATTTGGTCAGATTCAAGAAGCTGTAAGTATTGGATCGGCAGCAGTGAAAACAATCCTGAAAGAAAACTTGATGCCAGCATTCCCTGCAGTCACTGGATTCCCCAACATCTCACAAATGAGCATTGTGTGCAATGGTGCCAAGAAATGATTGTAATATTCAGTGGAGGAAGATCCAAAAACATATTTAACAAGCTGGATTTACCATTATGATCCAAAAACTACACAACAGTCATTGGTCTTCCTAAGAGAAGATGATCTGTTCCTTCTTCTCACATTGTGACAATTCCAGTTGAGAGACAAAAGACTGTCACTGCCAGATGATACACCACAAATGCTCAATGAACTGAGAAAAAAATGGCCTCAGACTGGTCTGTGTGGAATTTTGTTGCACCATGACACTGCACAAGAAACCATCTGCAGATATTCCCATCCTCCCTACATCCATATCTGGCCCCATACAAATTTTTTATATTTCCCAAAATGAAAGAAAAAATTCCAGGTCAACAATTTGAGTCACCTGAAGTCGCAGTAGCTGCTTATGAAGAATGTATTTGCACTCTCTCCAAAGAATGGAGTTCACCACTTGAAAGGATGAGGCAGTGCATAGAATGCAATGGAGAATATTTTAAATGGATACAAAGATCAGATATAAATTTTGAATATTTCATTGCATCCATTCTCAAAATTTTTGTATCTTCCTAATATTTCCAACTTCAAGCTGTTATAACTCTAAAACCTTTAAATCTAATTATTTAAATCCAGCTTTATTTTGTTCACTAAACTTTAATTTCGACCTGATTAGTAAACATTGTCTTCTTATTTTTATTTATGTGAGTAATTGCTATTTTTTTCAAATGTAGGCGGTTATGGATTAAGAATAATAATTTTATTATATATTTCAAGGTTCCATACTTTAAACACAATCAAAGATACATTTTACTGATAAGGTTTTGTCTAAAATAAGTAAATTACTTTACATGCTCATGGTCACACTTGCACTTTGTTTTGAACTGAAGGTCAAGCATGGTTAAACAATGAGAACGCTTACTAAGGAGTATGCGGTTTGAGCATTTCTTCGTGATCATTGTGCATCAACTATGTAAATTGCTGTGTTTATTAACTTCTTCTGCTATAACTACAAACATAACCACTTTACCAGCATTGCTGACACTATGGATTATTCTCAGTCTATTATTTTAGTTTTATACAAATCCAGACATGCTCAAAATAAGTTAAAATTGTACATAGATTTTTGTAAATATTATAAAATAATTAGTATATGTTGTTACAAAATGTGAACTTTCCTCTACAAAATGATGTTTGGTATAATATTCTGAAATAAAGGGTTCCGGAGCCATGCACATTTAAAATGCAACAAGATAAATTAATACGTTTATCATTCAATAACATGACAACGGTTGGATTTTACATGCAAATATTCGATAAATATGTTTTTTTTAGCATCCCTTATTAATAGGAAAACTTTCAATGCAAATAAAAATTGCAAGGTTGTTTGCCATTCAATTTCGCATGGAATGTCCCAGATGCTAAGACTGTGCATCCTTCAATATATTGAACGTGTTGCTTCAAATCCACTAATCTTCAGACTAGTTGTTAGGGCTGTGCTATACTTAAGCATTCAAGAACTTTCCTTAGGGGCCATGACAAGAGAGTTTCATCTGGAAACTGTGGGAATTTTATGGAAGTGTTCAAAGTATTCATTCCTGAAAAGCCCTCGGAAATTCAAACAGTATAACAGAAAATTAAAGCTAAATTTAGTGGTGATTCAAAAACTGTTCAAAATGAAGTGATAGATTCCATATCAAATATATGTAAGAAGACATTAAAGGAAAACTTAATGCTGCAACACTCTTTTTTTTTAATTCATGTTGATGATTCCACGGAGATTTTTTTTGAAATCTCAGTGTTCTGTTATTGTTACAGATATAAGTAACAGTGAAAGTTTTCTGTGGTTTTATGACGTAAGTAATGACAGGTTGGCAGAAAACCTATTTAAGCAGTTACATAGCATATTGGAAGTCTTAAAAAATCCACATAAATTAGTGACACAATACTATGATGGTGCTGCTGTGCTGTCGGGATTTAAATAGCTTGCAAAAAAGAATTCAAGATAAGGCTCTGTGTGCTCACTTCGTTCATTGTATGGCTCACTGCCCAAATTTAGTTGCAAGAAAATACCACTGTGCTGAATGTTTTTCATGAATGTCAATGGTATTCCATAATATTTTCACCGTTCCACAAAAAAGAGTGCATACACTTTTTCTGAGTTTTTTTTATGGGTGCTGTTTAACTGCTATGCTTCTTAGCATCCAATTCTACATTGGGCATGAAACAGCGGAAATTTTGCTTAGAGGCCTCTTTATCAGGCTTGAGGTTCTTTTATGTGCTGTAAATCTACGACAAGAATACCAGCTTTGCTTCCCTTCTGAAGGAAGTCGTAAGGATTTTTATGCCTGAAAAGATCCATCAACCCCTACTGGGTTTGAACTCGCAACCTAAGGAACCAGCGGCTAGCATGGTACACCTAGACCTCGGAGGACACGTACACACTTGAAACTGTTTCACACAGAGTACCTACTGTTGCTGCAACTCATCGGTCCTTGAGCTCTAGGCTTCTTCAACTTATAATTGACGAATGGACCAATTTAAAAACTGTATTTGAACTGATGAAACATGTGGTGAAAATGCCATTAGGTCATGTAAAAAATTTCCGAAAAGTTCAGTGACTTTGAATTTATCCTTTTAGTGGTTGTATTCAATAACCTTTGTTTCACTGACCTGCTCTTTGAAGTATTGCAGAAAACATCTGTGGAACTAACTAATGTGCCACAAAGATGGCAAGCACAGTTACTCTCTTAAACAATAAAACAAATGAACATTTTGATGAACACTTTGAGGAAAGTAAATGACTCACAACAATAACTTGCCGAGAGAAGACAGTTCCTTGACAGATGATCATATTGCCCGGACCTATCGTCTGCTTTATTATGAAATAATATACAATTTAATGGAAATGGACTTGAGATTCAAAGATTGCGAGAAATTACAACTTTTAAGTCTTACAGACTCAACAAAATTAAAAAGCTTCAATAAAGAGTTCCTTTGAGACCTTCTGATAAATTTAAAACAATGCTATTCACAGATTCTAACAATATACCTCGACTGCAACATGGGTTTATACTTTTTTACGTCAATGATGGTTTTATTAGCAAGAATTCAGAACATATTTTAAGAGACCTTTACATGAACAGCAATATTTTTGCAGAAAGTTACAAACTATTTAGTTTCATGTTGACTATACGTTCAATAAGTGCATCTATGGAACACAGTTTCCCTTGTCTCAAAGGCTAAAAACATTTTAGTAGAGTACAATATCACAGTGTTGGCTTCCTTCATTGGCTAGCATTTCAATACACCAAGAGGTGTCCAAACTCACTGAGAGCGAACCTTTTTACCAGAATATTAGTAAATATGTCAGCTTAAGGACAAGAAGATAGATTTAATTTACAAGAAATAGGGTGAGTTTAGATAACTGTATTAACTATTTTAAATTGACACAAGCGAGTCTACATAAACAAGCAAGGGAGAAGGACCTGCAAGTGTGACAATGCCTCCTTACTGACTACCAGAAGCAGGGAGAGTCCAGCACTACACACTCGAGTGTAAATAAGCAAAGGAAGTCTGTCAGCACCTCCTTCCCAACTATCAGGAGAACAGAGGAACTTTTGTGGTGAAAATTGGGTACAGCACACACATCCGAGCATAAATACGCAAGCAAGGGAGGATCTGGAAGTGTGACAACAGCTCTTTACTGGCTACCAGGAAGAGGGGGAGGATCTGGAAGTGTGACAACAGCTCTTTACTGGCTACCAGGAGGAGGGGGAGGATCTGGAAGTGTGACAACAGCTCCTTACTGGCTACCAGGAGGAGGGGGAGGATCTGGAAGTGTGACAACAGCTCTTTACTGGCTACCAGGAGGAGGGGGAGGATCTGGAAGTGTGACAACAGCTCCTTACTGGCTGCCAGGAAGAGGGGGAGGATCTGGAAGTGTGACAACAGCTCTTTACTGGCTGCCAGGAAGAGGGGGAGGATCTGGAAGTGTGACAACAGCTCCTTACTGGCTGCCAGGAAGAGGGGGAGGATCTGGAAGTGTGACAACAGTTCCTTACTGACTACCAGAAGCAGGGAGAGTCCAGCACTACACACTCGAGTGTAAATAAGCAAAGGGAGTAGAACCTGGAAGTCTGTCAGCACCTCCTTCCCAACTATCAGGAGAACAGAGGAACTTTTGTGGTGAAAATTGGGTACAGCACACACATCTGAGCATAAATACGCAAGCAAGGGAGGATCTGGAAGTGTGACAACAGCTCTTTACTGGCTACCAGGAGGAGGGGGAGGATCTGGAAGTGTGACAACAGCTCCTTACTGGCTACCAGGAAGAGGGGGAGGATCTGGAAGTGTGACAACAGCTCGTTACTGGCTGCCAGGAAGAGGGGGAGGATCTGGAAGTGTGACAACAGCTCTTTACTGGCTACCAGGAGGAGGGGGAGGATCTGGAAGTGTGACAACAGCTCTTTACTGGCTACCAGGAGGAGGGGGAGGATCTGGAAGTGTGACAACAGCTCTTTACTGGCTACCAGGAAGAGGGGGAGGATCTGGAAGTGTGACAACAGCTCTTTACTGGCTACCAGGAAGAGGGGGAGGATCTGGAAGTGTGACAACAGCTCTTTACTGGCTACCAGGAAGAGGGGGAGGATCTGGAAGTGTGACAACAGCTCCTTACTGGCTACCAGGAAGAGGGGGAGGATCTGGAAGTGTGACAACAGCTCTTTACTGGCTGCCAGGAAGAGGGGGAGGATCTGGAAGTGTGACAACAGCTCCTTACTGGCTGCCAGGAAGAGGGGGAGGATCTGGAAGTGTGACAACAGTTCCTTACTGACTACCAGGAAGAGGGGGAGGATCTGGAAGTGTGACAACAGCTCCTTACTGGCTGCCAGGAAGAGGGGGAGGATCTGGAAGTGTGACAACAGTTCCTTACTGGCTGCCAGGAAGAGGGGGAGGATCTGGAAGTGTGACAACAGCTCTTTACTGGCTGCCAGGAGGAGGGGGAGGAAACTTTGTGTTCAGTACTACACACCTGAGTGTAAATAAGCAAAGGAAGTCTGTCAGCACCTCCTTCCCAACTATCAGGAGAACAGAGGAACTTTTGTGGTGAAAATTGGGTACAGCACACACATCCGAGCATAAATAAGCAAGCAAGGGAGGATCTGGAAGTGTGACAACAGCTCCTTACTGGCTACCAGGAGGAGGGGGAGGAAACTTTGTGTTCAGTACTACACACCTGAGTGTAAATAAACAAATAGGGGCAAAGGAAAGGTGAAGCTGCAACAAACAAGGACAAACAAAACTTGTGGCTTAGAAAGGTGCTTGGGACTCCAAGGGCATTTTGATGATGCACTCTTTTCATAAAAGAAGAACAGTAAATGCTGCCAACTACTGCAGGGTTATATTTGAGGCAAAAACTGCTTATCGGAGGAATGTCTGTGATCCATCTAAAACATCATTCTTCCCCATGACAACACGAGATCAAATATGGCTAAGTATATAATGCGTGAAAACCTTTGAAATTTCTATTTAGCATTTGTTTATTTTTATCTCCCTTCTAGTATCCATTCCTACAAAAGCTTATTTTTCTATTGATGTTATGTTAACCTATACATATTTTGTTGTAGATATAAGGAGCCTACAGGACACTGAACTATCAATCATTAAAAAGTGGGTTACTTCAATACTCTTCACAGGTTACAAGAAAGCAACAGCAACAAATATATTGGAAATGGTTAATGCCACAAAGAGAATTCACTAAAATTATATTTTTAATGAAATCTTCATTTTGGAGTCATAAGTTTATCTCTATCTCAATAATTTACAAGGAACATAAATTTATATATGTTCATTCAGAATTGAAAAGAAGTTCGCAAGCTGTTCACAGAAAATTCAACACACATTTTTATAGTCTGTGACTTTCTCAAATCTCACATTTTAATCAATATGGTTTCTAGCCAATTTTGGGAAAATGATAAAAACTCATCATAAAAGGCACTTTGGAGTGGGAGTTTGTTTTTGAAAACGTGTATGTTTATACATTTGCAAGATATAAATCATTCATACCTTAAGATATTTTTGAGTAATGTTTGCTTTCTCTCACTCTCTCTCTCTCTCTCACGCACACACACACACACACACACATACACACACACACTCTCTCTATCTCTCTCTCTTTCTGTTTCTATAAATGCTTATTTTGATTTCAGGAGACTTAAGAACATATATTTCCATATCCTGATATTGAATTTCTGGGTGGAATATAATACCTCATGCATTTACTCTGGGTATGCAGTACAGAAAGTAAAAATCCAGGTTTGTATTCGATTCAACCTCTTATAAGGGTATGAAACCATCCACAGTATTTGTCCACTCATCATACAACATAAATAAGGCATAGAATAAATTTCAATATGTGGTTTGATAGATTATTATATTCCCATTAGTATAAATTCAAGAACATCTGCTTCACATAAATGTGAGAGTTACATAAGAAATAAAGGAAAATTTAACACAAGAAACAGAGAGCTTCTAATTGGAACATTAGCCGAATATTAAGTCTTACCTTGAAGATTTTACTGGAGGGAAGTCCCCATCCTGTAATAGAATAATTCAAATGTACAGTTTCACACAATCATCTATACAGAGTTATACAATGTCCTGCATAACATGGTTATCTGTTAAAGTAGGTGTGATTTGTTTAAAATGTGGCATATGGTATTTAAGATATGTGCAAACAAACATTTACAATTTCATTATGTAATGGGATGTAAGAAAAGTAAGCAATGGATAAACTATGTTGATATTGTAATGAAAAGAAGCTAGAAACAGTGATGTGTATTGAATTTATTTAAAGGTGAGTCGGAATTGTTACACTAACATCACTTAAGTTTACTCACTTAACATGTTTCGGGAAACGGTTGTTCCCATCCTCAGAAGTTAATTCGACTGGCCCGTGTTGTTGGTGTTTCCGTTTTTTGGACTGGATCCTGTGGTGGCATCTTGTGGTGGAGAAATATACTTCCAGAGAGGATTTGGTGGCGGCAAATCAAAATTCATTAGATGTGTGTTGTGTTTTAGAATGGTGATTGATGCATGGGAGAAGATCACCATTCTAAAACACAACACACATCTAATGAATTTTGATTTGCTGCCACCAAATCCTCTCTGGAAGTACATTTCTCCACCACAGGATCCAGTCCAAAAAACGGAAACACCAACACGGGCCAGTCGAATTAACTTCTGAGGATGGGAACAACCGTTTCCCAAAACATGTTAAGTGAGTAAACTTAAGTGATGTTAGTGTAACAATTCCGACTCACCTTTAAATAAATGGATAAACTGTTTAGATCTAAATAAATTGTTTGATTTAAAAGGACACAGAATTGAGAAATGGAAAGTTTAACTATCAGGGTATATGATTTACAGTATTTAGGAAAGTTAAGACAAAGACGAGTGAGATGCATGGGGATACACTGGCAGGGAAGAGAAGAGGAATAAACTGAATAATTCTATGTCCATAAGCTGGATGTTAAGATACTGGCTTTGTAAACATGAATGTTAGGATTTTAATTTTACATCAATAATTTAAGAACTGATGGACTCCATCCTACAAATTACCACCACCTCCTCCTCTGCCATTGCTGTCATCACCACAACCACCACCACCACCACCTTCAGCAAAAACAGATATTCATGCAGGTTTTCAGAAATACAGCAATTGTACACAATTCAGTCGACTCTGAATATATTTTATACAACATTGTATTCCATTTAAAATAATGGGAATCAGAAAAACCCAAAGTGTAAAATAAATACAGTCCATTCCTTTCATAAGTAGTCATGCTACACATAATTATATATTGAATATTATAAAGAGTATAACTCTGCGCATTCAAGGAAATCTCAGAGAACATTCAACTTATTTTGATAATTCCTTCATCACTGAATTATGCTTTTTCCAGTAGGATAAACACTATAGGAAGATCACAAAGGTTTTAAAAAGGTGCATTTATGATATTTGCATAGTGACATTTAATTTACTGTAATTTTCTCAAATATTAATATCAGAGTAGTTTTTGATGCTCTATTGCAAATAAGCCTGATTATCTTTTTATTGTTTTCTTTTAGCTCTAAAATCCTAAGGTATAAATGGAGAAACATTAACCTCTTTTCTGATATGGACATGTATAGTTGTCCAAAATAAATGTGCCAAAGTGATATTAATGTGTATAGTTGTCCAATATAAAATGTGCCCAAGTGATATTAATGTGTATAGTTGTCTGAAATAAAATGTGCCAGAGTGGACATTAATGTGTATAGTTGTCCAATATAACATGTGATGTGAAATGAAGATTATAAACATTGTTTCCAGAACTTTAAGCTGCTCTTCAGTATGTTTCCTGTCACCCAAAGCATTAAACTCGAGTCTGTCATGAGTTTCTAGCATTTCTCTTCAAGCATCTTTTTATCACATTTTTTAATCATATTGTTTAAATGGATTTTCTATAGCTCTATCAACAAACATTTATCTCCTTCACTTACGTTTCCCATTTTCCTATTGCACAAAACCTTATTCATGATCACTTTACAAAATCACACAAACAAAACAATACCTCTCGCAGTAATGAGCTCTTACTTCCATAGTTGTAACTAAAAGAGTAAATTGTAATCAAGCTGTCCAACATTACTTCCATAGTAAATTATTGTCATAGTAACCTACTTCTGTAGAATGGACTTCTCTAATAAACGTTACTTCTGAAGCAGTTCACTCTAACATGGTGCACACTGCCCTAAGTGTAGCTGTTTGTCAGACACTATAATATCACAGAATAATTTTGTAAGATTTCAACAAAATTTCCCTTGAGTATGTTATAATTTCCAAGAATTGTCACCACCATTACTTTCAACCCTTTAAATACACCATCTATAAACATAGCACACATTCAAGGAATATTTATTATCCTTATTATTCTGTATTACATAATTCAAGTATAAAATAAACAAAAGTTGTAACTGTCAACAAAACTTACCTTTAAGTCATCACAAACAGATGAAGTTTCTGTTTCTAGCCACCAAGGTTCTTCTTTAATTTTTATTTTGTTATCCATTTCATGACCACTGCTGCAGTTCTTAACCTTCATTACAGGATCCACTGGAAGAAATTCTGTCTCATTCTGTGAATCAAAGTCTGAAATAAGAGTCTGTTCGTCAATTTCTGTTTTTGTGTCTATCACATCGTTGCTGCTGAATGTAACATTTTCCAAATTAATCA
Organism: Deroplatys truncata; assembly: GCA_030765065.1. Classification (NCBI taxonomy): domain Eukaryota; kingdom Metazoa; phylum Arthropoda; class Insecta; order Mantodea; family Mantidae; genus Deroplatys; species Deroplatys truncata. The sequence goes on from CM060988.1 coordinate 205,354,826, forward strand.
GCTTTATGGGATGTTTGCTAAAACATTCTCTCTCTTTCTGCGAACACAAAACTGGAGAGGGAGTCTCTGATTTAACTTCTGTTTTGATTCCCACGTCACAAGCATCGTCCAGAAATACAGTATCACTGTTTGTCTTGATTGTAAGATCCTTGAGAAACAAACCTCTCTCATTCTGCGAGACTACATTGTCTGAGAGAGGATCTTCTTCTTTGATTTCTATTTTCACATCCATTTCACAACTATTATTGTTCTTAATTTCATTAACAAGTCTGTGGAGAAAGAAACATATCATAAAATATCCGTAATTTTAATCATCAGCTAGTGTTCAAACTACCCAACACATCTCCACTGTTCTCTCACAAATAAACCTACTTCCTGGAATGCTAAATCAGGCTCGAGAAATTCAATGCTATGTCTGGGACTCGAATCGTGGGTCTATTACCACTCCATATAGAATATTGGCATCCCTGTACGAGTATTAAATCCTCTCATCTGATGCTTAACCTTCAAGGCAATCTCAAATATTAGATGTACTTTAAAGGCAATTGTAATGTTAATGTTCTGATCACTGTTCTTAGCCGTTGGCAGAAAAAATTAATCCTAATAATGGTTAACTATAAAGTCACTACAACATTACAAGTCACTTTCACTCAGTGAAGCAAATAATTAAATGATGTTAAGACACTCTCATTGCTCCACTTAACAAATTACTGTCAACACACAATGGACAAACATAGAAACTGTAATAGAAGGACACACTAATGAAGAGTACCATGCTAGCCTCCAGTTCCCAAGGTCAAGGGTTCAAACCTGGTGGAGGGTGATTGATTTTTTTGAGTGTAAAAATCCTTAGCATGGCTTCCTTTGGAAGAGAAGTAAAACTGATGGTACTGGTCATAGATTTTACAGCATTTAAAAGAACCTCAAGCCTGATAAACATGCATCTGAACAAACTTTCTGATCTTTCATGCCCAATAGAGAATGGGATGCTTAGAACCGCACTAGTTAAATAGTGTCCATATATTAAACTGAATTTCAAGAGCAAAATAAGAAAAGTGCATAAATGTGAAAAAATGTGAAGCCTGATAGGAGGGAAGGATCAGAAAGACCCCTAGAAGAAAATAATTAATACAATGAATGAAAATGATATAATTTATATAAAACCAGAATAGGGGAATATACCAGCTATTTGGAAAGAATACAAAATATGTCAAGAAGTGACAATTTCATCAAAACTCCATAAGATCATCTAAATAACTGTATTCAATCAGTAAATGAAACAATAAATAACAACGAATACATTCCATCTAATGAGCAATTTCAACTCGGAGCTCCAAACCTCACAATAGCTAACAAAATTACTGGTTCGCAGGTTACTTGATCAGCAGCTGAAAATGAGGACAATAGCTCTTCCAAATATGGCCTACCAATTATTTGGCATGTGGAGGAATATGCATGTTTAACGTTGATTAACTTCCCAACATGTAACTACAAGTCACCTTGGAGGTATGATATCTCAACTTGAAGGTTTAGTGTGATTCTTAAACTAAATGAGACAGTTTATTATCTGTATGAGCATTTTGCCACTGCTGACAACATTAACTCACAGTCCCAAAGCTTCATGGTTCGAGTCCCAGCTGTGGAATTGAATTTTTCAAACCTGATTCAACTTTCCAACTTAGTCCCTATACAAGGCTAGCCACAAGGAACAATTATCACAAGCACACAAACCTACTTCTAGGGAGGTCTACTCATGACCTGAAAATGATAAGGTCATCCAACGTGAAACATTTTGAATAAGTATGTTGGCTAATGCGAAGAGGGAAATCAGTCAGGACAGCAAAAGAAGGTACCAAGTTGTCGACTGGAAGGGAAGAACTTCTGAAACCATTGCCCAAGCACTCTAGAGAGAAATTCGAAGATGAAGACAAGGTGGAAACACTGTCATCTGGGGAACTACTTAGGGAGTAAAAAACTGGAAGGAGAAATACAAGAAGATGAACTGATTAATGTTATTGTGAAAATGAAAATGGGAAAAGCAACAGGATGGACGGTATATAGCTCCAGAATTTATCAAATATGGTGCACAAGTGATGACCAAATGTTTTATGGAATGAAAATAGGATTCCTAAAGAAAGGAGACAAAACCTGATCCTCCCAATTCACAAGAAGGGAAATGCCTGTGACTCTAATGATTATAGGGCTATTTGCCCCTCTCAGTTGTATACAAAGAGTAAACAAGGGTGTTGGGAAGAAGGTTACAGAGAGTTGTGGAAGAGGAGGAAGTGACAAAAACAGGACCATCTTTAAAATTCTGAAAATTTGAAGCACTATTAAAAGTGAAGAGACATACATACGGATAGTCACAAGTTAAAACTTACTTCACTTAAATTCAGGTGGTTAAAAACAAGGAAACCTTGTTCACAAGTATTTCCACAGATAAAATCTCAATGCTTTTAAAAACAATTGTTAATTCCTATTGATTTAAACCCTTTGGAAATTGAAGATATCATAAAAATGACTGAAATATCCTTAAATCAAAGTTTCACATAAAAAATGTTACAAGCAAGCACATGGCTTTGCTATGGGAAACACTTTGTCACCACTATGGGCACATCTGTATAAGAGCCATCTAGAAACATCAGTGATAAAAGACTCCCTGATATTTACAAAATATGGGTTAGATAAATGATGATATTTTTGCTGTAATTTCACTCAAATTTGAAGATAATGAAATAAAATTACTTAATGTACCAGATACAGATGCCAAATTCACTTGTATAATAGAAAACGAGGGTGTATTACCGTTTTTAAAGATAAAAATCCTGAAAGACAAAAATGGTTTAAAATTTGGTATTTAAGATATCTACATATACATGGACAATTATAATAAGAAGAATAAATTCAATCCAATTTCCCATCAATTAGCAGTCTTCAAAAGTTTAATACACAGATTCCACAGTATACCACAGAATCAAGAAGAGTATTTAAAGAACATCACCATATTTTAAAAATAGCAAGCTTCAATAGTTTTAAAACAACTTCGATAAACCATTTAGTCAAATATGATCTGAAAAACAAGCAACTGACTGCGTTAAATGAAACAGATAATAAAGATTTAAAATATAACAAATTTACATATCATCCATGGTCTTTGAATAAACTTAAGAACATTCCCAAAAAATTCAACATCAGACTGCTCCTCAAAATAAACGCAGTTTGAATAATTGACTCAACAAAACTCTCAAAAATACTATTCCATCCAAAATGAAATCAGGAATTTATGAAACTAATTGTGAGAAATTTTACATAGAGAAAACTATGAGAAATTTAAACACAGATTGAAGGAGCATCACAGAAATATTAAAAACAAACAAATAGATAAGTAGGCCGCAGCTCACCACTTTTGTTTGGATAATCACAGAATAGGACAAGATATCAAACTGTTAAAACCTGGATATTTGGGAAATTATTTATATTTAAACAGAATAAGTTCACTTATTGAATTCTGAGATCCACCGCCAAACAAGCTAACAAAGTTATTTAGAACTACTGCTAGAGATCATGGTGTATCAGAAAAGGGACGACAGCATGTCATCAGTCACCAAACAGCTGAAGATGGAGACGAATGTTTCTGAAAAACATTTCCTTGTTTATAACCATCTGAACTTTAAGTGAAGTAAGTTTGACTCTTCATATGTTTCAATATAACAGGACCACCTCTTTACTACTCCTTGGATCTAAAAGCAGCTTTTGATTCTGTGCCATATCAACACATATGGACAGCTCTTGAAGTAAAGCAAGTGCCAAAGAGACCCATCAAAGCATGTATTATGAACCCATTGGAAGGGTGCGCTAGGATAGAAAGTTCTTACAGGAATTAAAAATGAAAAAGGGAATTAAGCAAGGAGACAGTCTTAGCCCTTCTCTCTAACATCTTCCTGACATAACCGTAAAAGATGCCCATACGGAACTCAGACTGAGAGTTGGAGACCTCGGCCAGTATACCTCCAGGTGTTTTTATATGTGGATGACATCGTCCTTAAAGCAGACAGGCAAGAAAGGCTTCAACAGCTGCGGAGGAATGAAATGAAGATCTAAAGATCAAAGGCATGACTATCAATAAATGATGAGAGAGAGGAAGCTCTGGTGATAGCCCTTGGCACAATCCACATCCTAGATTAGACTAGCTCTCTCTTAAGCTGGCCTAACTTACTATAGGATCTACAGATTGATATGTTATGATATGAGGGAAAGATGTTGGAGACAGTGGAGGCTTGAATACTCGCAAAGTATGAGGGTTGAACGATGCGTCAAGCTTTATAACTCCTCAGCAGATGGCAGCATTGGTACGTGGCAGGTGCTGGACTGTTCAGTAGATTATCCTCTACTATTCCACTTGGCAGGAAGCCTCAGCAATGAATGGTATTCAGCAATGACGGTTAGTCAATGCAAGTTAGGCAACGTGCTGCCATGGGATTCTCAGCAGAAGGTGTCACCCAAAGGAAATTCATCAGAAAATTCAAGCTGTTTATGGTAATTCTGTTGATGTGAGCACTGTGTGTCATTGGGCCAGTAGCTTTAAAGATATTGCGGTGGAAACAACTTGACTTGCTTGACAAAGAAATAGTTGGAATCCTGTGATAGGAATCAGTAACTTTCACAGTCAAAAAGCTGACAGACTGATTTAGTATAATCGTGTATGACAGCGTTACATTAGAACATGTAGGTCAATTATTGCTTTACTTGGTTATTGAAAGATCTGTACATAATGGGTATCCCAGAAGCTGACGTGTGAAATAAAAGCGCATAGACCTGAAATTTGCCAGGAACTCCTCTCACATTATGAGAATGGAGGTGATGCTTTTCTGCATGCAATTGTTACAGGAGACAAAACAAGGGTACACTATTACATCCCGGAGACAGAACGTCAGACTATGGAATATTGACACAAAGGCTTGGCCGAGGAAACAAAATTCAAGACACAGCACTCAGCTGGAAGAATCATGCCAACATTGTTTTGTGACACAGATGCTGTTATCTATGTTGATTTCCTTGAGTGTAGAACAACAATCAGTTCAGAGCATTACATCACAATTCTGCAAACTTTGAAACGAAGACTGACAGTGTCCCAAAGGAAAAGGGAAATGTTTTCCTGCAGCACAACAATGCCAGACCACACACTTCACATGGCCACCACAGCAGAACTTAGTGGACTGAAGCTCACCACCATACGGCATCCACCATAGAGTCCAGATTTGGTGTCGTCAATGAAAGAGGATCTGCAGGGACATCCTATGCTTCTGATGAAGAAATTGAGAGGCTGGATGTGGAAACAGATTGTTGAATTCTTCCACGAGAGTTTCAGTAAACTTGTTCATCGTTGACAGAAATGTAACCAACTGTCTGGCAATTGTGTGCAAATGTGAATACACATTATTAAAGAGCATATTCCAAGGATTATTTCTACATTTGATCTATTAAAATATTCCCATTGAAACCCAAGTTATGAAGGTGGAGGCATTGAACCGTCATATTCTAACCAATGAGGGAAGGATAGACAAGAGAATGTCTGTATAATATCAAAGATACAATACTATTGTTATAGTGCATTTGGCATTAACATTATTTTATATCAATGTATAATTTTTTGCCATATATTTCTAAATCATTAAACCTTAAAGCTACCATGCGGTAGCAAGTGGTGAGACCAGGAAGATGCTGCATCAGATGGCATTCAACTGCATAAGATGTGCTTGGAACGAACAGCTAAGCACCAGGCACTGCAGGTAAGGTAATCTTTGTAACCCTCTCTGCCAGCCTCGCACCATGCTTGTAATAAATGATATTTTTACTAGGAGTGATAGTTTAGCACCCTAAGTCATACCTGTGTCCTTCTCCACTTAAACACCTCCCCCATCCCGAGTTTCCTTCCATGGTCAGCAAGTGCTCTGGGTTCGTAGGTTTGAGTACGAACCCCTAAGTTAGAAGTAACATGTGTCAGAGACACATGAGTCTCCTGATACACATGTCGGGGCTGTCACACCCCTAACCTACCCCTCCAGTTACCTATGACACTCTACCTCTAACTGTCTCCTTCCTAACATAATTGCTGGAGGCTGCTGAGCTCCCCATGTTTTAATGCAGAAGCTGGTGTTTGATCCCAGTAACTTGTCCCCATCCGCACAGATTCTAATAATACATTTTCCCTGCTCGCCCTCGCATTCAAGCTTGTAAGATGTTTACTGTGTCCCCAACAGGGCAAGATTTACAAATTCATTATTTCTCTTCCCAAATCCTCCCCGCCCCCTTGTAACGAGGTTAGAAAAATAGGGCCCCCATTGTGTTAATGTTTCTAGCTTTAAGGCAGGCAACTAAAAGAACCCTGCCCACCAAATTTGAGAAATTCTTAAACTGCATTTCTATTATGTGATTTTTAGTAATTGTTGTTTCTTTCGGCGGGGACAGTCCATTCATGTTAACCAGAGGCAAGGGCTATAGAAAAAAGTTTTTTTAAGGTAATGTATTAAAAAGGCTGGCATTATTGATATTCATGTAAGAAAGAGAAATAAAAGGAACTGAACTGAAACCTCGGCCAGTGCTAAGTGTCAAGTTTTTTGCAGAAGTGACGGCACATGCTTCTGGCCACTGAAATCGTTCAGCAAAACTACAAAGAAAATTTTGCACGCTAGTCTGTGTAATGAATTTATTCCATTTATGAATGTTATGCCTGAACTGCACTAAAAATGTTATTCTTTAAAAAACAATTCTATTCTCCAAAAAGTAATGTGGGGGATACCTTTAAAATTAAAAATGGGCAGGCAGGTCTAGCAGTGCATGGCTGTGCCTGAAACAGTAAGCAAAAACAGTCAGTTTTCCCTTTCAAGTCTACAAGGGATAGAAGATGTTAGATGTGTTTGACACCCCACTAACTTTACTTGGCTTAATTCTTGAGTCCAAGGCTTATACACTTTAGGTGAGAGCAGTGACAATTTGAGTATCCTTTTCTTTTCTTGCTGCTTATTAATGTGCAATTGAGTGCCTATATTACATCAATGGCATGTCAAGAAGTGAGTCGTTTAGTTACTCTACAACTGGATGAACATGGTTTAATCTCACTAAAGACAAGGTTGAGGTAGTAGTGATATGTGTTGGTGTTATCATCCAGAATCTGAGTGATGAAGGAAGTAGTCACTAAAGACAAGGTTGAGATAGTTGTGATACGTGTTGCATTCATGTTATCATCATCCAGAATCTAAGTGATGAAGGAAGTAGTCACTAAAGGCAAGGTAGAGATAGTTGTGATATGTGTTGGTGTTATTATCATCCAGAATCTAAGTGATGAAGGAAGTAGTCACTAAAGACAAGGTAGAGAGACTTGTGATATGTGTTGGTGTTATTATCATCCAGAATCTAAGCGATGAAGGAAGTAGTCACTAAAGACAAGGTAGAGATAGTTGTGATATGTGTTGGAGTTATCATTATCCAGAATCTAAGTGATGAAGGAAGTAGTCACTAAAGACAAGGTAGAGATAGTTGTGATATGTGTTGGAGTTATCATCATCCAGAATCTAAGTGATGAAGGAAGTAGTCACTAAAGACAAGGTAGAGATAGTTGTGATATGTGTTGGTGTTATTATCATCCAGAATCTAAGTGATGAAGGAAGTAGTCACTAAAGACAAGGTTGAGATAGTTGTGATATGTGTTGCATTGATATCATCAACATCCAGAATCTAAGTGATGAAGGAAGTAGTCACTAAAGACAAGGTAGAGATAGTTGTGATACGTGTTGCATTGATATCATCAACATCCAGAATCTAAGTGATGAAGGAAGTAGTCACTAAAGACAAGGTTGCGGTAGTAGTGATATGTGTTGGTGTTATCATCATCCAGAATCTAAGTGATGGAGGAAGTAGTCACTAAAGACAAGGTTAAGATAGTTGTTATACGTGTTGCATTGATGTTATCATGATCCAGAATCTAAGTGATGGAGGAAGTAGTCACTAAAGAGAAGGTTAAGATAGTTGTTATACGTGTTGCATTGATGTTATCATGATCCAGAATCTAAGTGATGGAGGAAGTAGTCACTAAAGACAAGGTTCAGATAGTTGTGATACGTGTTGCATTGATGTTATCATGATCCAGAATCTAAGTGATGGAGGAAGTAGTCACTAAAGACAAGGTTCAGATAGTTGTGATATGTGTTGCATTGATGTTAACATGATCAAGAATCTAAGTGATGGAGGAAGTAGTCACTAAAGAGAAGGTTAAGATAGTTGTTATACGTGTTGCATTGATGTTATCATGATCCAGAATCTAAGTGATGAAGGAAGTAGTCACTAAAGACAAGGTTCAGATAGTTGTGATACGTGTTGCATTGATGTTATCATGATCCAGAATCTAAGTGATGAAGGAAGTAGTCACTAAAGACAAGGTTCAGATAGTTGTGATATGTGTTGCATTGATGTTAACATGATCAAGAATCTAAGTGATGAAGGAAGTAGTCACTGAAGACAAGGTTCAGATAGTTGTGATACGTGTTGCATTGATGTTAACATGATCAAGAATCTAAGTGATGGAGGAAGTAGTCACTGAAGACAAGGTTCAGATAGTTGTCATATGTGTTGCATTAATGTTATCATGATCCAGAATCTGAGTGATGAAGGAAGTAGTCACTAAAGACAAGGTTAAGATAGTTGTGATACGTGTTGCATTGATGTTATCATGATCAAGAATCTAAGTGATGGAGGAAGTAGTCACTAAAGACAAGGTTCAGATAGTTGTGATATGTGTTGCATTGATGTTATCATGATCAAGAATCTAAGTGATGAAGGTAGTAGTCACTAAAGACAAGGTTCAGATAGTTGTGATACGTGTTGCATTGATGTTATCATGATCAAGAATCTAAGTGATGGAGGAAGTAGTCACTAAAGACAAGGTTTAGATAGTTGTGATACGTGTTGCATTGATGTTATCATGATCCAGAATCTAAGTGATGAAGGAAGTAGTCACTAAAGACAAGGTTCAGATAGTTGTGATATGTGTTGCATTGATGTTAACATGATCAAGAATCTAAGTGATGGAGGAAGTAGTCACTGAAGACAAGGTTCAGATAGTTGTGATACGTGTTGCATTAATGTTATCATGATCCAGAATCTAAGTGATGGAGGAAGTAGTCACTAAAGACAAGGTTAAGATAGTTGTTATAAGTGTTGCATTGATGTTATCATCATCCAGAATCTAAGTGATGGAGGAAGTAGTCACTAAAGACAAGGTTAAGATAGTTGTTATACGTGTTGCATTGATGTTATCATCATCCAGAATCTAAGTGATGGAGGAAGTAGTTACTAAAGACAAGGGTAAGATAGTTGTTATACGTGTTGCATTGATGTTATCATCATCCAGAATCTAAGTGATGAAGGAAGTAGTGACTAAAGACAAGGTTAAGATAGTTGTGATACGTGTTGCATTGATGTTAACAAGATCCAGAATCTAAGTGATGGAGGAAGTAGTCACTAAAGACAAGGTTCAGATAGTTGTGATACGTGTTGCATTCATGTTAACATGATCCAGAATCTAAGTGATGGAGGAAGTAGTCACTAAAGACAAGGTTCAGATAGTTGTGATACGTGTTGCATTCATGTTAACAAGATCCAGAATCTAAGTGATGGAGGAAGTAGTCACTAAAGACAAGGTTCAGATAGTTGTGATACGTGTTGCATTGATGTTATCATGATCCAGATTCTGAGTGATGAGGGAAGTAGTCACTAAAGACAAGGTAGAGATAGTTGTGATATGTGTTGGTATCATCATCATCCAGAATCTGAGTGATGAGGGAAGTAATCATTAAACACAAGTAGAAACAGTGGTGATATATGTTGTATTAGTGTTATCATCATTCAGAGTCAGAGTGATGAGGGAAGTAGTCACTAAAGACAAGGTTGAGATACTTGTGATATGTGTTGCTTTTATCATCGTCCAGAACCTGAGTGATGAGGGAAGTAGTCACTAAAGATAAGCTAGAGATACTTGTGATAAGTGTTGGTGTTATCATCATCCAGAATCTGAGCGATAAGGGAAGCAGTCACTAAAGACAAGGTAGAGATACTTGTGATATGTGTTGATGTTATCATCATCCAGAAACAGAGTGATGAGGGAAGTAGTCACTAAAGACAAGGTAGAGATACTTGTGATAAGTGTTGGTGTTATCATCATCCAGAATCTGAGCGATAAGGGAAGCAGTCACTAAAGACAAGGTAGAGATACTTGTGATATGTGTTGATGTTATCATCATCCAGTATCTGAATGATGAGGAAAGCAGTCACTAAAGACAAGGTAGAGATACTTGTGATGTGTTGGTGTTATCATCATCCAGAATCAGAGTGATGAAGGTAGTAGTCACTAAAGACAAGGTAGAGATACTTGTGATATGTGTTGATGTTATCATCATCCAGAGAAGCAGTCACTAAAGACAAGGTAGAGATACTTGTGATATGTGTTGATGTTATCATCATCCAGAATCTGAATGATGAGGGAAGCAGTCACTAAAGACAAGGTAGAGATACTTGTGATGTGTTGGTGTTATCATCATCGAGAATCTGAGCAATAAGAGAAATAGTCACAAAAGACAAGGTAGAGGTACTTGTGATATGTGTTGGTGATATTATCATCCAGAACACCAGTGATGAGGGAAGTAGTCGCTAAAGACAAGGTAGAGATACTTGTGATATGTGTTGCATTGATGTTATCATCATCCAGAATCTGAGTGATGAGGGAAGTAGTCGCTAAAGACAAGGTAGAGGTACTTGTGATATGTGTTGGTGTTATCATCATCCAGAATACCAGTGATGAGGGAAGCAGTCACTAAAGACAAGGTAGAGGTACTTGTGATATGTGTTGGTGTTATCATCATCCAGAATACCAGTGATGAGGGAAGTAGTCGCTAAAGACAAGGTAGAGGTACTTGTGATATGTGTTGATGATATTATCATCCAGAATACCAGTGATGAGGGAAGCAGTCACTAAAGACAAGGTAGAGATACTTGTGATATGTGTTGGTGTTATCATCCAGAATCTGAGTGACGAGGGACGTAGTTACTAAAGACAAGGTAGAGATACTTGTGATATGTTTTGGTGTTATCATCCAGATTCGGAGTGATGAGGGAAATAGTCACTAAAGACAAGGTAGAGATAGTTGTGATATGTGCTGGTGTTATCATCATCCAGAATCGGAGTGATGAGGGAAATAGTCACTAAAGACAAGGTGGAGATAGTGGTGATATGTGTTGGTGTTATCATCATCCAGAATCTGAATGATGAGGGAAGTATACGCTAAAGACAAGGTAGAGATAGTTGTGATATGTGTTGGTGTTATCATCATCCAGAATCTGAATGATGAGGGAAGTATACATTAAAGACAAGGTAGAGATAGTTGTGATATGTGTTGGTGTTATCATCATCCAGAATCAGAGTGATGAGGGAAGTAGTCACTAAAGACAAGGATGAGATACTTGTGATATGTGTTGGTGTTATGATCATCCAGATTCTGAGTGATGAGGGAAATAGTCCCTAAAGACAAGGATGAGATAGTTGTGATATGTGTTTCATTGATGTTATCATCATCCAGAGTCTGAGTGATGAGGGAAATAGTCCCTAAAGACAAGGTAGAGATAGTTGTGATATGTGCTGGTGTTATCATCATCCAGAATCGCAGTGATGAGGGAAGTAGTCACTAAAGATAAGGTAGAGATAGTTGTGATATGTGCTTGTGTTATCATCATCCAGATTCTGAGTGATGAGGGAAGTAGTCACTAAAGACAAGGTAGAGATAGTTGTGATATGTGTTGGTATCATCATCATCATCCAGAATCTGAGTGATGAGGGAAGTAATCATTAAAGACAAATAGAAACAGTGGTGATATATGTTGTATTAGTGTTATCATCATCCAGAATCAGAGTGATGAGGGAAGTAGTCACTAAAGACAAGGTTGAGATACTTGTGATATGTGTTGCTGTTATCATCGTCCAGAATCTGAGTGATGAGGGAAGTAGTCACTAAAGATAAGCTAGAGATACTTGTGGTAAGTGTTGGTGTTATCATCGTCCAGAATCTGAGCGATAAGGGAAGCAGTCACTAAAGACAAGGTAGAGATACTTGTGATATGTGTTGATGTTATCATCATCCAGAAACAGAGTGATGATGGAAGCAGTCACTAAAGACAAGGTAGAGATACTTGTGATATGTGTTGGTGTTATCATCATCCAGAAACAGAGTGATGATGGAAGTAGTCACTAAAGACAAGGTAGAGATACTTGTGATATGTGTTGATGTTATCATTATCCAGAAACAGAGTGATGATGGAAGTAGTCACTAAAGACAAGGTAGAGATACTTGTGATATGTGTTGGTGTTATCATCATCCAGAAACAGAGTGATGATGGAAGCAGTCACTAAAGACAAGGTAAAGATACTTGTGATATGTGTTGATGTTATCATCATCCAGAAACAGAGTGATGAGGGAAGTAGTCACTAAAGACAAGGTAGAGATACTTGTGATATGTGTTGGTGTTATCATCATCCAGAAACAGAGTGATGATGGAAGCAGTCACTAAAGACAAGGTAGAGATACTTGTTATATGTGTTGGTGTTATCATCATCCAGAAACAGAGTGATGAAGGAAGCAGTCACTAAAGACAAGGTACAGATACTTGTGATATGTGTTGATGTTATCATCATCCAGAAACAGAGTGATAAGGGAAGCAGTCACTAAAGACAAGGTAGAGATACTTGTGATATGTGTTGGTGTTATCATCATCCAGAAACAGAGTGATGAAGGAAGTAGTCACTAAAGACAAGGTAGAGATACTTGTGATATGTGCTGGTGTTATCATCCAGATTCGGAGTGATGAAGGAAATAGTCACTAAAGACAAGGTAGAGATAGTTGTGATATGTGCTGGTGTTATCATCCAGATCCTGAGTGATGAGGGAAGTAGTAACTAAAGACAAGGTTGAGATAGTTGTGATATGTGCTGGTGTTATCATCATCCAGAATCTGAATGATGTGGAAGTATACACTAAAGACAAGGTAGAGATAGTTGTGATATGTGTTGGTGTTATCATCATCCAGAATCTTAATGATGAGGGAAGTATACACTAAAGACAAGGTAGAGATACTTGTGATATGTGTTGATGTTATCATCATCCAGAAACAGAGTGATAAGGGAAGCAGTCACTAAAGACAAGGTAGAGATAGTTGTGATATGTGTTGGTGTTATCATCATCCAGAATCTGAATGATGTGGAAGTATACACTAAAGACAAGGTAGAGATAGTTGTGATATGTGTTGGTGTTATCATCATCCAGAATCTGAATGATGAGGGAAGTATACACTAAAGACAAGGTAGAGATAGTTGTGACATGTGTTGGTGTTATCATCATCCAGAATCTGAATGATGAGGGAAGTATACACTAAAGACAAGGTAGAGATAGTGGTGATATGTGTTGGTGTTATCATCATCCAGATTCTGAGTGGTGAGGGAAGTAGTCACTAAAGACAAGGTAGAGATAGTTGTGATATGTGTTGGTGTTATCATCATCCAGAATCTGAATGATGAGGGAAGTATACACTAAAGACAAGGTAGAGATAGTTGTGATATGTGTTGGTGTTATCATCATCCAGAATCTGAATGATGAGGGAAGTATACACTAAAGACAAGGTAGAGATAGTTGTGATATGTGTTGGTGTTATGATCATCCAGAATCTGAGTGATGAGGGAAATAGTCCCTAAAGACAAGGTAGAGATAGTTGTGATATGTGCTGGTGTTATCATCATCCAGATTGTGAGTGATGAGGGAAGTAGTCACTAAAGATAAGGTAGAGATAGTTGTGATATGTGCTTGTGTTATCATCATCCAGATTCTGAGTGATGAGGGAAGTAGTCAATAAAGACAAGGATGAGATAGTTGTGATATGTTTCATTGATGTTATCATCCAGAATCGGAGTGATGAGGGAAGTAGTCACTAAAGATAAGGTAGAGATAGTTGTGATATGTGCTTGTGTTATCATCATCCAGATTCTGAGTGATGAGGGAAGTAGTCAATAAAGACAAGGATGAGATAGTTGTGATATGTGTTTCATTGATGTTATCATTGTCCAGAATCTGAGTGATGAGGGAAATAGTCACTAAAGACAAGGTAGAGATAGTTGTGATATGTGCTGGTGTTATCATCATCCAGAATCGGAGTGATGAGGGAAGTAGTCACTAAAGACAAGGTAGAGATACTTGTGATATGTGTTGGTGTTATCATCATCCAGAATCGGAGTGATGAGGGAAATAGTCACTAAAGACAAGGTAGAGATAGTGGTGATATGCGTTGCATTGGTGTTATCATTATCCAGAATCGGAGTGATGAGGGAAATAGTCACTAAAGACAAGGTAGAGATAGTTGTGATATGCGTTGCATTGGTGTTATTGTCGAGAATGTGAGTGATGAGTTATGTTAGTCACTAAATCCCTGGTGGCAGTTAAGTGGCAAGGCTCTGCCAGGTAGGACTCTCTGTGTTACTACAGGTTGCTCTACACTGTGCGGGGCAAGCCTACAGGAGTAAGGTTAGTTTGTTCGATGGATGTTGGAATAGTGAAATGGTTGGGACCCTGCGCTTCCCTGCCATAATCAGGCTTTTTATGATTCCCCTACATCAAGATGGTTTCCCCAACACTGAAGACAGACCACCCTCTTAAGTGGTCCGGGGTGGGGTAGGTCATGTGCTCAAGAGGTGCTAAAGGAGTGCGCCTTAACCATAGTGGAGGCAGAAAAGGTTGCAATCTAAATTTGCAACAATGTGATGCATTTATCATTGTTCACATTTATAGACACCTTTGTTTTGTTGAACAATACATTGTTTTAAAGGAAAGGGGTCAAGGAAAGAGAAGTTTTACAAATGAAAGGAAAATACATTGTAATTTATTTATTTTAAACAACAGGGCAAAGGAAGGATAATTTGCACGTGCAGTGAGAGTACAGTTTATTTTATTTTAAAGGAATGGGACAAGGGAAAAATAGTTTGCTTGGAGTGGGAATATAGTTTATTTTAAAGGAATGGGCATGGAAAGCATAATTTGTATGCGGAAGGAATACAGTTTATTCATTTTAAAGGAATAGGGAAAAGGAAAGTATAGTTTGCATGTGAAAGAAAGGAACAGATTATTTTATTTTAAAGGGGAGAGACAAGGGAAACATAGTTTGCTAGGGGTGGGAATATAGTTTATTTCATTTTAAAGCAATAGGCGCAGGAAGCTTAATTTGAATATGGAAGGAATACAGCTTATTATATTTTAAAGGAAAAGGGCAAGGAAAGGATAGTTTGCATGTGAAAGGATTATAATTTATTTTATTTTAAAGCAACGGGGCAAGAAAGAAAAGTTTGCATGTGCAAACAACAGCTTATTTTATTTTAAAGCAACAAAGCAAGAAAAAGATAATGTGCACCTCGAGGGAATACAGTTCATTTTATTTTAAAGAAATGGAGCAAGGAAAGGGTAGTTTGTACATGGAAGGAAGGAATACAGTTTATTATGCTTTAAATGAATGCAGCTAGAAAAGGATAGTTTGCGTGTGAAAGGAAGGAACACAGTTTATTTTATTTTAAGGTAGTGTGGCAAGGGCAGGATTGTTTGCACATACAGGGAATATGGTTTATTTTATTTTATAGGAATGCAAAATGGGAGGGATAGTTTGCATGTGGAGGGAATACAGTTTATTATATTTTAAAGGAATGGAGCAAGGAAAGGATAGTTTGCATGTGGAGGGAATACAGTTTATTATATTTTAAAGGAATGGAGCAAGGGAAGGATAGTTTGCATGTGGAGGGAATACAGTTTATTATATTTTAAAGGAATGGGGCAAGGAAAGGATAGTTTGCTGTGGAGGGAATACAGTTTATTATATTTTAAAGGAATGGAGCAAGGAAAGGATAGTTTGCATGTGGAGGGAATACAGTTTATTATATTTTAAAGGAATGGAGCAAGGGAAGGATAGTTTGCTGTGGAGGGAATACAGTTTATAATAATTTAAAGGAATGGGGCAAGGAAAGGATAGTTTGCTGTGGAGGGAATACAGTTTATTATATTTTAAAGGAATGGAGCAAGGAAAGGATAGTTTGCTGTGGAGGGAATACAGTTTATTATATTTTAAAGGAATGGGGCAAGGGGAGGATAGTTTGCATGTGGAAGGAATACAGTTTATTATATTTTAAAGGAATGGAGCAAGGGGAGGATAGTTTGCATGTGGAAGGAATACAGTTTATTATATTTTAAAGGAATGGGGCAAGGGGAGGATAGTTTGCATGTGGAGGGAATACAGTTTATTATATTTTAAAGGAATGGGGCAAGGGGAGGATAGTTTGCATGTGGAGGGAATACAGTTTATTATATTTTAAAGGAATGGGGCAAGGAAAGGATAGTTTGCATGTGGAAGGAATGTGGCAAGGGGAGGATAGTTTGCATGTGGAGGGAATGTGGCAAGGGGAGGATAGTTTGCATGTGGAAGGAATGTGGCAAGGGAAGGATAGTTTGCATGTAGAAGGAATATAGTTTATTATATTTTAAAGGAATGGCGCAAGGAAAGGATAGTTTGCATGTGGAAGGAATATAGTTTATTATATTTTAAAGGAATGGCACAAGGGAAGGATAGTTTGCATGTGGAGGGAATACAGTTTATTATATTTTAAAGGAATGGGGCAGGGGAGGATAGTTTGCATGTGGAAGGAATACAGTTTATTATATTTTAAAGGAATGGGGCAAGGGAAGGATAGTTTGCCTGTGGAGGGAATGGGGCAAGGAAAGGATAGTTTGCATGTGGAAGGAATATAGTTTATTATATTTTAAAGGAATGGCGCAAGGAAAGGATAGTTTGCCTGTGGAGGGAATACAGTTTATTATATTTTAAAGGAATGGGGCAAGGGAAGGATAGTTTGCCTGTGGAGGGAATGGGGCAAGGAAAGGATAGTTTGCATGTGGAAGGAATATAGTTTATTATATTTTAAAGGAATGGCGCAAGGAAAGGATAGTTTGCCTGTGGAGGGAATACAGTTTATTATATTTTAAAGGAATGGGGCAAGGGAAGGATAGTTTGCCTGTGGAAGGAATATAGTTTATTATATTTTAAAGGAATGGGGCAAGGGAAGGATAGTTTGCATGTGGAAGGAATATAGTTTATTATATTTTAAAGGAATGGGGCAAGGAAAGGATAGTTTGCATGTGGAAGGAATACAGTTTATTATATTTTAAAGGAATGGGGCAAGGGAAGGATAGTTTGCATGTGGAAGGAATACAGTTTATTATATTTTAAAGGAATGGGGCAAGGAAAGGATAGTTTGCATGTGGAAGGAATATAGTTTATTATATTTTAAAGGAATGGGGTAAGGGAAGGATAGTTTGCCTGTGGAGGGAATACAGTTTATTATATTTTAAAGGAATGGCGCAAGGAAAGGATAGTTTGCCTGTGGAGGGAATGGGGCAAGGAAAGGATAGTTTGCATGTGGAAGGAATATAGTTTATTATATTTTAAAGGAATGGCGCAAGGAAAGGATAGTTTGCCTGTGGAGGGAATGGGGCAAGGAAAGGATAGTTTGCATGTGGAAGGAATATAGTTTATTATATTTTAAAGGAATGGGGCAAGGGAAGGATAGTTTGCATGTGGAGGGAATACAGTTTATTATATTTTAAAGGAATGGGGCAAGGGGAGGATAGTTTGCCTGTGGAGGGAATACAGTTTATTATATTTTAAAGGAATGGGGCAAGGGGAGGATAGTTTGCATGTGGAGAGAATACAGTTTATTATATTTTAAAGGAATGGGGCAAGGGGAGGATAGTTTGCATGTGGAGGGAATACAGTTTATTATATTTTAAAGGAATGGGGCAAG
Organism: Deroplatys truncata; assembly: GCA_030765065.1. NCBI lineage: Eukaryota > Metazoa > Arthropoda > Insecta > Mantodea > Mantidae > Deroplatys > Deroplatys truncata. The sequence continues at coordinate 205,372,752 of CM060988.1, forward strand.
GGGAGGATAGTTTGCATGTGGAAGGAATACAGTTTATTATATTTTAAAGGAATGGGGCAAGGGAAGGATAGTTTGCATGTGGAGGGAATACAGTTTATTATATTTTAAAGGAATGGGGCAAGGGAAGGATAGTTTGCATGTGGAGGGAATACAGTTTATTATATTTTAAAGGAATGGGGCAAGGGAAGGATAGTTTGCATGTGGAGGGAATACAGTTTATTATATTTTAAAGGAATGGCACAAGGAAAGGATAGTTTGCAAGTGGAGGGAATGGGGCAAGGGAAGCATAGTTTGCATGTGGAGGGAATACAGTTTATTATATTTTAAAGGAATGGCACAAGGAAAGGATAGTTTGCATGTGGAGGGAATGGGGCAAGGGAAGGATAGTTTGCATGTGGAGGGAATACAGTTTATTATATTTTAAAGGAATGGCACAAGGAAAGGATAGTTTGCATGTGGAGGGAATGGGGCAAGGGAAGGATAGTTTGCATGTGGAGGGAATACAGTTTATTAATTTTAAAGGAATGGGGCAAGGGAAGGATAGTTTGCATGTGGAGGGAATACAGTTTATTATATTTTAAAGGAATGGGGCAAGGGAAGGATAGTTTGCATGTGGAGGGAATACAGTTTATTATATTTTAAAGGAATGGGGCAAGGGAAGGATAGTTTCCATGTGGAGGGAATACAGTTTATTATATTTTAAAGGAATGGGGCAAGGGAAGGATAGTTTGCATGTGGAGGGAATACAGTTTATTATATTTTAAAGGAATGGCACAAGGAAAGGATAGTTTGCATGTGGAGGGAATGGGGCAAGGGAAGGATAGTTTGCATGTGGAGGGAATACAGTTTATTATATTTTAAAGGAATGGCACAAGGAAAGGATAGTTTACATGTGGAGGGAATACAGTTTATTATATTTTAAAGGAATGGCACAAGGAAAGGATAGTTTGCATGTGGAGGGAATACAGTTTATTATATTTTAAAGGAATGGCACAAGGAAAGGATATTTGCATGTGGAGGGAATGGGGCAAGGGAAGGATAGTTTGCATGTGGAGGGAATACAGTTTATTATATTTTAAAGGAATGGGGCAAGGGAAGGATAGTTTGCATGTGGAGGGAATGGGGCAAGGGAAGGATAGTTTGCATGTGGAGGGTATACAGTTTATTATATTTTAAAGGAATGGGGCAAGGGAAGGATAGTTTGCATGTGAAGGGAATGGGGCAAGGAAAGGATAGTTTGCATGTGGAGGGAATACAGTTTATTATATTTTAAAGGAATGGCACAAGGAAAGGATAGTTTGCATGTGGAGGGAATGGGGCAAGGGAAGGATAGTTTGCATGTGGAGGGAATACAGTTTATTATATTTTAAAGGAATGGGGCAAGGGAAGGATAGTTTGCATGTGGAGGGAATGGGGCAAGGGAAGGATAGTTTGCATGTGGAGGGTATACAGTTTATTATATTTTAAAGGAATGGGGCAAGGGAAGGATAGTTTGCATGTGGAGAGAATACAGTTTATTATATTTTAAAGGAATGGGGCAAGGGAAGGATAGTTTGCATGTGGAGAGAATACAGTTTATTATATTTTAAAGGAATGGGGCAAAGGAAGGATAGTTTGCATGTGGAGAGAATACAGTTCATTATATTTTAAAGGAATGGGGCAAGGGAAGGATAGTTTGCATGTGGAGGGAATACAGTTTATTATATTTTAAAGGAATGGGGCAAGGGGAGGATAGTTTGCATGTGGAGGGAATACAGTTTATTATATTTTAAAGGAATGGGGCAAGGGGAGGATAGTTTGCATGTGGAGAGAATACAGTTTATTATATTTTAAAGGAATGGGGCAAGGGGAGGATAGTTTGCATGTGGAGAGAATACAGTTTATTATATTTTAAAGGAATGGGGCAAGGGGAGGATAGTTTGCATGTGGAGGGAATACAGTTTATTATATTTTAAAGGAATGGGGCAAGGGGAGGATAGTTTGCATGTGGAGAGAATACAGTTTATTATATTTTAAAGGAATGGTGCAAGGGGAGCATAGTTTACATGTGGAGAGAATACAGTTTATTATATTTTAAAGGAATGGGGCAAGGGGAGGATAGTTTGCATGTGGAGGGAATACAGTTTATTATATTTTAAAGGAATGGGGCAAGGGAAGGATAGTTTGCATGTGGAGAGAATACAGTTTATTATATTTTAAAGGAATGGGGCAAGGGAAGGATAGTTTGCATGTGGAGGGAATACAGTTTATTATATTTTAAAGGAATGGGGCAGGGGAGGATAGTTTGCATGTGGAGGGAATACAGTTTATTATATTTTAAAGGAATGGGGCAAGGGAAGGATAGTTTGCATGTGGAGAGAATACAGTTTATTATATTTTAAAGGAATGGGGCAAGGGGAGGATAGTTTGCATGTGGAGGGAATACAGTTTATTATATTTTAAAGGAATGGGGCAAGGGGAGGATAGTTTGCATGTGGAGGGAATACAGTTTATTATATTTTAAAGGAATGGGGCAAGGGAAGGATAGTTTGCATGTGGAGGGAATACAGTTTATTATATTTTAAAGGAATGGGGCAAGGAAAGGATAGTTTGCATGTAGAGGGAATGGGGCAAGGAAAGGATAGTTTGCATGTGGAAGGAATACAGTTTATTATATTTTAAAGGAATGGGGCAAGGAAAGGATAGTTTGCATGTGGAGGGAATGGGGCAAGGAAAGGATAGTTTGCATGTGGAAGGAATACAGTTTATTATATTTTAAAGGAATGGGGCAAGGGAAGGATAGTTTGCATGTGGAGAGAATACAGTTTATTATATTTTAAAGGAATGGGGCAAGGGAAGGATAGTTTGCATGTGGAGAGAATACAGTTTATTATATTTTAAAGGAATGGGGCAGGGGAGGATAGTTTGCATGTGGAGGGAATACAGTTTATTATATTTTAAAGGAATGGGGCAAGGGAAGGATAGTTTGCATGTGGAGAGAATACAGTTTATTATATTTTAAAGGAATGGGGCAAGGGGAGGATAGTTTGCATGTGGAGGGAATACAGTTTATTATATTTTAAAGGAATGGGGCAAGGGAAGGATAGTTTGCATGTGGAGGGAATACAGTTTATTATATTTTAAAGGAATGGGGCAAGGAAAGGATAGTTTGCATGTAGAGGGAATGGGGCAAGGAAAGGATAGTTTGCATGTGGAAGGAATACAGTTTATTATATTTTAAAGGAATGGGGCAAGGAAAGGATAGTTTGCATGTGGAGGGAATGGGGCAAGGAAAGGATAGTTTGCATGTGGAGGGAATACAGTTTATTATATTTTAAAGGAATGGGGCAAGGAAAGGATAGTTTGCATGTGGAGGGAATGGGGCAAGGAAAGGATAGTTTGCATGTGGAGGGAATACAGTTTATTATATTTTAAAGGAATGGGGCAAGGAAAGGATAGTTTGCATGTGGAGGGAATACAGTTTATTATAGTTTAAAGGAATGGAGCAAGGAAAGGATAGTTTGCATGTGGAGGGAATACAGTTTATTATATTTTAAAGGAATGGTACAAGGGAAGGATAGTTTGCATGTGGAAGGAATACAGTTTATTATATTTTAAAGGAATGGCACAAGGAAAGGATAGTTTGTATGTGGAGGGAATACAGTTTATTATATTTTAAAGGAATGGGGCAAGGAAAGGATAGTTTGCATGTGGAAGGAATACAGTTTATTATATTTTAAAGGAATGGGGCAAGGAAAGGATAGTTTGCATGTGGAGGGAATACAGTTTATTATATTTTAAAGGAATGGGGCAAGGAAAGGATAGTTTGCATGTGGAGGGAATACAGTTTATTATATTTTAAAGGAATGGGGCAAGGGGAGGATAGTTTGCATGTGGAGGGAATACAGTTTATTATATTTTAAAGGAATGGCACAAGGAAAGGATAGTTTGTATGTGGAGGGAATACAGTTTATTATACTTTAAAGGAATGGGGCAAGGAAAGGATAGTTTGCATGTGGAGGGAATACAGTTTATTATATTTTAAAGGAATGGGGCAAGGAAAGGATAGTTTGCATGTGGAGGGAATACAGTTTATTATATTTTAAAGGAATGGGGCAAGGAAAGGATAGTTTGCATGTGGAGGGAATACAGTTTATTATATTTTAAAGGAATGGAGCAAGGAAAGGATAGTTTGCATGTGGAAGGAATACAGTTTATTATATTTTAAAGGAATGGGGTAAGGGAAGGATAGTTTGCATGTGGAAGGAATACAGTTTATTATATTTTAAAGGAATGGAGCAAGGAAGGGATAGTTTGCATGTGAAAGGAATACAGTTTATTATATTTTAAAGGAATGGAGCAAGGGGAGGATAGTTTGCATGTGGAGGGAATACAGTTTATTATATTTTAAAGGAATGGGGTAAGGGAAGGATAGTTTGCATGTGGAAGGAATACAGTTTATTATATTTTAAAGGAATGGGGTAAGGGAAGGATAGTTTGCATGTGGAAGGAATACAGTTTATTATATTTTAAAGGAATGGGGTAAGGGAAGGATAGTTTGCATGTGAAAGGAATACAGTTTATTATATTTTAAAGGAATGGGGTAAGGGAAGGATAGTTTGCATGTGGAAGGAATACAGTTTATTATATTTTAAAGGAATGGCACAAGGGAAGGATAGTTTGCATGTGGAAGGAATACAGTTTATTATATTTTAAAGCAATGGGGTAAGGGAAGGATAGTTTGCATGTGGAAGGAATACAGTTTATTATATTTTAAAGGAATGGCACAAGGGAAGGATAGTTTGCATGTGGAAGGAATACAGTTTATTATATTTTAAAGGAATGGAGCAAGGAAAGGATAGTTTGCATGTGGAAGGAATACAGTTTATTATATTTTAAAGGAATGGCACAAGGGAAGGATAGTTTGCATGTGAAAGGAATACAGTTTATTATATTTTAAAGGAATGGGGTAAGGGGAGGATAGTTTGCATGTGGAGAGAATACAGTTTATTATATTTTAAAGGAATGGGGCAAGGGAAGGATAGTTTGCATGTGGAGGGAATACAGTTTATTATATTTTAAAGCAATGGGGTAAGGGAAGGATAGTTTGCATGTGAAAGGAATACAGTTTATTATATTTTAAAGGAATGGGGTAAGGGAAGGATAGTTTGCATGTGGAAGGAATACAGTTTATTATATTTTAAAGGAATGGCACAAGGGAAGGATAGTTTGCATGTGGAAGGAATACAGTTTATTATATTTTAAAGCAATGGGGTAAGGGAAGGATAGTTTGCATGTGGAGGGAATACAGTTTATTATATTTTAAAGGAATGGGGTAAGGGAAGGATAGTTTGCATGTGGAAGGAATACAGTTTATTATATTTTAAAGGAATGGGGTAAGGGAAGGATAGTTTGCATGTGGAGGGAATACAGTTTATTATATTTTAAAGGAATGGCACAAGGAAAGGATAGTTTACATGTGGAGGGAATACAGTTTATTATACTTTAAAGGAATGGCACAAGGAAAGGATAGTTTGCATGTGGAGGGAATGGGGCAAGGGAAGGATAGTTTGCATGTGGAGGGAATACAGTTTATTATATTTTAAAGGAATGGCACAAGGAAAGGATAGTTTGCATGTGGAGGGAATACAGTTTATTATATTTTAAAGGAATGGGGCAAGGGAAGGATAGTTTGCATGTGGAGGGAATGGGGCAAGGGAAGGATAGTTTGCATGTGGAGGGTATACAGTTTATTATATTTTAAAGGAATGGGGCAAGGGAAGGATAGTTTGCATGTGGAGGGAATGGGGCAAGGAAAGGATAGTTTGCATGTGGAGGCAATACAGTTTAGTATATTTTAAAGGAATGGGGCAAGGGAAGGATAGTTTGCATGTGGAGGGAATGGGGCAAGGGAAGGATAGTTTGCATGTGGAGGGAATACAGTTTATTATATTTTAAAGGAATGGGGCAAGGGAAGGATAGTTTGCATGTGGAGGGAATGGGGCAAGGGAAGGATAGTTTGCATGTGGAGGGTATACAGTTTATTATATTTTAAAGGAATGGGGCAAGGGAAGGATAGTTTGCATGTGGAGAGAATACAGTTTATTATATTTTAAAGGAATGGGGCAAGGGAAGGATAGTTTGCATGTGGAGAGAATACAGTTTATTATATTTTAAAGGAATGGGGCAAGGGAAGGATAGTTTGCATGTGGAGAGAATACAGTTTATTATATTTTAAAGGAATGGGGCAAGGGAAGGATAGTTTGCATGTGGAGGGAATACAGTTTATTATATTTTAAAGGAATGGGGCAAGGGGAGGATAGTTTGCATGTGGAGGGAATACAGTTTATTATATTTTAAAGGAATGGGGCAAGGGGAGGATAGTTTGCATGTGGAGAGAATACAGTTTATTATATTTTAAAGGAATGGGGCAAGGGGAGGATAGTTTGCATGTGGAGAGAATACAGTTTATTATATTTTAAAGGAATGGGGCAAGGGGAGGATAGTTTGCATGTGGAGGGAATACAGTTTATTATATTTTAAAGGAATGGGGCAAGGGGAGGATAGTTTGCATGTGGAGAGAATACAGTTTATTATATTTTAAAGGAATGGGGCAAGGGGAGGATAGTTTGCATGTGGAGGGAATACAGTTTATTATATTTTAAAGGAATGGGGCAAGGGAAGGATAGTTTGCATGTGGAGAGAATACAGTTTATTATATTTTAAAGGAATGGGGCAAGGGAAGGATAGTTTGCATGTGGAGGGAATACAGTTTATTATATTTTAAAGGAATGGGGCAAGGGAAGGATAGTTTCCATGTGGAGGGAATACAGTTTATTATATTTTAAAGGAATGGGGCAAGGGAAGGATAGTTTGCATGTGGAGGGAATACAGTTTATTATATTTTAAAGGAATGGCACAAGGAAAGGATAGTTTGCATGTGGAGGGAATACAGTTTATTATATTTTAAAGGAATGGCACAAGGAAAGGATAGTTTGCATGTGGAGAGAATACAGTTTATTATATTTTAAAGGAATGGGGCAAGAAAAGGATAGTTTGCATGTGGAGGGAATACAGTTTATTATATTTTAAAGGAATGGGGCAAGGGAAGGATAGTTTGCATGTGGAGGGAATACAGTTTATTATATTTTAAAGGAATGGCACAAGGGTAGGATAGTTTGCATGTGGAGAGAATACAGTTTATTATATTTTAAAGGAATGGCACAAGGGAAGGATAGTTTGCATGTGGAGGGAATACAGTTTATTATATTTTAAAGGAATGGCACAAGGGAAGGATAGTTTGCATGTGGAGAGAATACAGTTTATTATATTTTAAAGGAATGGCACAAGGGAAGGATAGTTTGCATGTGGAGGGAATACAGTTTATTATATTTTAAAGGAATGGCACAAGGGAAGGATAGTTTGCATGTGGAGAGAATACAGTTTATTATATTTTAAAGGAATGGGGCAAGGGAAGGATAGTTTGCATGTGGAGGGAATACAGTTTATTATATTTTAAAGGAATGGGGCAAGGGAAGGATAGTTTGCATGTGGAGAGAATACAGTTTATTATATTTTAAAGGAATGGCACAAGGGAAGGATAGTTTGCATGTGGAGGGAATACAGTTTATTATATTTTAAAGGAATGGGGCAAGGAAAGGATAGTTTGCATGTGGAGGGAATACAGTTTATTATATTTTAAAGGAATGGGGCAAGGGAAGGATAGTTTGCATGTGGAGGGAATGGGGCAAGGAAAGGATAGTTTGCATGTGGAGGGAATACAGTTTAGTATATTTTAAAGGAATGGGGCAAGGGAAGGATAGTTTGCATGTGGAGGGAATGGGGCAAGGGAAGGATAGTTTGCATGTGGAGGGAATACAGTTTATTATATTTTAAAGGAATGGGGCAAGGGAAGGATAGTTTGCATGTGGAGGGAATGGGGCAAGGGAAGGATAGTTTGCATGTGGAGGGTATACAGTTTATTATATTTTAAAGGAATGGGGCAAGGGAAGGATAGTTTGCATGTGGAGAGAATACAGTTTATTATATTTTAAAGGAATGGGGCAAGGGAAGGATAGTTTGCATGTGGAGAGAATACAGTTTATTATATTTTAAAGGAATGGCACAAGGGAAGGATAGTTTGCATGTGGAGAGAATACAGTTTATTATATTTTAAAGGAATGGGGCAAGGGAAGGATAGTTTGCATGTGGAGGGAATACAGTTTATTATATTTTAAAGGAATGGGGCAAGGGGAGGATAGTTTGCATGTGGAGGGAATACAGTTTATTATATTTTAAAGGAATGGGGCAAGGGGAGGATAGTTTGCATGTGGAGAGAATACAGTTTATTATATTTTAAAGGAATGGGGCAAGGGGAGGATAGTTTGCATGTGGAGAGAATACAGTTTATTATATTTTAAAGGAATGGGGCAAGGGGAGGATAGTTTGCATGTGGAGGGAATACAGTTTATTATATTTTAAAGGAATGGGGCAAGGGGAGGATAGTTTGCATGTGGAGAGAATACAGTTTATTATATTTTAAAGGAATGGTGCAAGGGGAGCATAGTTTGCATGTGGAGAGAATACAGTTTATTATATTTTAAAGGAATGGGGTAAGGGGAGGATAGTTTGCATGTGGAGGGAATACAGTTTATTATATTTTAAAGGAATGGGGCAAGGGAAGGATAGTTTGCATGTGGAGAGAATACAGTTTATTATATTTTAAAGGAATGGGGCAAGGGAAGGATAGTTTGCATGTGGAGGGAATACAGTTTATTATATTTACAAGGAATGGGGCAAGGGGAGGATAGTTTGCATGTGGAGGGAATACAGTTTATTATATTTTAAAGGAATGGGGCAAGGGGAGGATAGTTTGCATGTGGAGGGAATACAGTTTATTATATTTTAAAGGAATGGGGCAAGGGGAGGATAGTTTGCATGTGGAGGGAATACAGTTTATTATATTTTAAAGGAATGGGGCAAGGGAAGGATAGTTTGCATGTGGAGGGAATACAGTTTATTATATTTTAAAGGAATGGGGCAAGGAAAGGATAGTTTGCATGTAGAGGGAATGGGGCAAGGAAAGGATAGTTTGCATGTGGAAGGAATACAGTTTATTATATTTTAAAGGAATGGGGCAAGGAAAGGATAGTTTGCATGTGGAGGGAATGGGGCAAGGAAAGGATAGTTTGCATGTGGAAGGAATACAGTTTATTATATTTTAAAGGAATGGGGCAAGGAAAGGATAGTTTGCATGTGGAGGGAATGGGGCAAGGAAAGGATAGTTTGCATGTGGAGGGAATACAGTTTATTATATTTTAAAGGAATGGGGCAAGGAAAGGATAGTTTGCATGTGGAGGGAATGGGGCAAGGAAAGGATAGTTTGCATGTGGAGGGAATACAGTTTATTATATTTTAAAGGAATGGGGCAAGGAAAGGATAGTTTGCATGTGGAGGGAATACAGTTTGTTATATTTTAAAGGAATGGAGCAAGGAAAGGATAGTTTGCATGTGGAGGGAATACAGTTTATTATATTTTAAAGGAATGGTACAAGGGAAGGATAGTTTGCATGTGGAAGGAATACAGTTTATTATATTTTAAAGGAATGGCACAAGGAAAGGATAGTTTGTATGTGGAGGGAATACAGTTTATTATATTTTAAAGGAATGGGGCAAGGAAAGGATAGTTTGCATGTGGAGGGAATACAGTTTATTATATTTTAAAGGAATGGGGCAAGGAAAGGATAGTTTGCATGTGGAGGGAATACAGTTTATTATATTTTAAAGGAATGGGGCAAGGAAAGGATAGTTTGTATGTGGAGGGAATACAGTTTATTATATTTTAAAGGAATGGGGCAAGGGGAGGATAGTTTGCATGTGGAGGGAATACAGTTTATTATATTTTAAAGGAATGGGGCAAGGGGAGGATAGTTTGCATGTGGAGGGAATACAGTTTATTATATTTTAAAGGAATGGGGCAAGGGGAGGATAGTTTGCATGTGGAGGGAATACAGTTTATTATATTTTAAAGGAATGGGGCAAGGGGAGGATAGTTTGCATGTGGAGGGAATACAGTTTATTATATTTTAAAGGAATGGGGTAAGGGAAGGATAGTTTGCATGTGGAAGGAATACAGTTTATTATATTTTAAAGGAATGGGGCAAGGGGAGGATAGTTTGCATGTGGAGGGAATACAGTTTATTATATTTTAAAGGAATGGCACAAGGAAAGGATAGTTTGTATGTGGAGGGAATACAGTTTATTATATTTTAAAGGAATGGGGCAAGGAAAGGATAGTTTGCATGTGGAGGGAATACAGTTTATTATATTTTAAAGGAATGGGGCAAGGAAAGGATAGTTTGCATGTGGAGGGAATACAGTTTATTATATTTTAAAGGAATGGGGCAAGGAAAGGATAGTTTGCATGTGGAGGGAATACAGTTTATTATATTTTAAAGGAATGGGGCAAGGGGAGAATAGTTTGCATGTGGAGGGAATACAGTTTATTATATTTTAAAGGAATGGTACAAGGGAAGGATAGTTTGCATGTGGAAGGAATACAGTTTATTATATTTTAAAGGAATGGAGCAAGGAAAGGATAGTTTGCATGTGGAGGGAATACAGTTTATTATATTTTAAAGGAATGGTACAAGGGAAGGATAGTTTGCATGTGGAAGGAATACAGTTTATTATATTTTAAAGGAATGGAGCAGGGAAAGGATACTTTGCATGTGGAAGGAATACAGTTTATTATATTTTAAAGGAATGGGGTAAGGGAAGGATAGTTTGCATGTGGAAGGAATACAGTTTATTATATTTTAAAGGAATGGAGCAAGGGAAGGATAGTTTGCATGTGAAAGGAATACAGTTTATTATATTTTAAAGGAATGGAGCAAGGGGAGGATAGTTATCATGTGGAGGGAATACAGTTTATTATATTTTAAAGGAATGGGGTAAGGGAAGGATAGTTTGCATGTGGAAGGAATACAGTTTATTATATTTTAAAGGAATGGGGTAAGGGAAGGATAGTTTGCATGTGGAAGGAATACAGTTTATTATATTTTAAAGGAATGGCACAAGGGAAGGATAGTTTGCATGTGGAAGGAATACAGTTTATTATATTTTAAAGGAATGGGGTAAGGGAAGGATAGTTTGCATGTGGAAGGAATACAGTTTATTATATTTTAAAGGAATGGCACAAGGGAAGGATAGTTTGCATGTGGAAGGAATACAGTTTATTATATTTTAAAGCAATGGGGTAAGGGAAGGATAGTTTGCATGTTGAAGGAATACAGTTTATTATATTTTAAAGGAATGGCACAAGGGAAGGATAGTTTGCATGTGGAAGGAATACAGTTTATTATATTTTAAAGGAATGGGGTAAGGGAAGGATAGTTTGCATGTGGAAGGAATACAGTTTATTATATTTTAAAGGAATGGCACAAGGGAAGGATAGTTTGCATGTGGAAGGAATACAGTTTATTATATTTTAAAGGAATGGGGTAAGGGAAGGATAGTTTGCATGTGGAAGGAATACAGTTTATTATATTTTAAAGGAATGGCACAAGGGAAGGATAGTTTGCATGTGGAAGGAATACAGTTTATTATATTTTAAAGGAATGGGGTAAGGGAAGGATAGTTTGCATGTGGAGGGAATACAGTTTATTATATTTTAAAGGAATGGAGCAAGGAAAGGATAGTTTGCATGTGGAAGGAATACAGTTTATTATATTTTAAAGGAATGGGGTAAGGGAAGGATAGTTTGCATGTGAAAGGAATACAGTTTATTATATTTTAAAGGAATGGGGTAAGGGAAGGATAGTTTGCATGTGGAAGGAATACAGTTTATTATATTTTAAAGGAATGGCACAAGGGAAGGATAGTTTGCATGTGGAAGGAATACAGTTTATTATATTTTAAAGCAATGGGGTAAGGGAAGGCTAGTTTGCATGTGGAGGGAATACAGTTTATTATATTTTAAAGGAATGGGGTAAGGGAAGGATAGTTTGCATGTGGAAGGAATACAGTTTATTATATTTTAAAGGAATGGGGTAAGGGAAGGATAGTTTGCATGTGGAGGGAATACAGTTTATTATATTTTAAAGGAATGGCACAAGGAAAGGATAGTTTACATGTGGAGGGAATACAGTTTATTATATTTTAAAGGAATTGCACAAGGAAAGGATAGTTTGCATGTGGAGGGAATGGGGCAAGGGAAGGATAGTTTGCATGTGGAGGGAATACAGTTTATTATATTTTAAAGGAATGGCACAAGGAAAGGATAGTTTGCATGTGGAGGGAATACAGTTTATTATATTTTAAAGGAATGGGGCAAGGGAAGGATAGTTTGCATGTGGAAGGAATACAGTTTATTATATTTTAAAGGAATGGGGCAAGGGAAGGATAGTTTGCATGTGGAGGGAATGGGGCAAGGGAAGGATAGTTTGCATGTGGAGGGTATACAGTTTATTATATTTTAAAGGAATGGGGCAAGGGAAGGATAGTTTGCATGTGGAGGGAATGGGGCAAGGAAAGGATAGTTTGCATGTGGAGGGAATACAGTTTAGTATATTTTAAAGGAATGGGGCAAGGGAAGGATAGTTTGCATGTGGAGGGAATGGGGCAAGGGAAGGATAGTTTGCATGTGGAGGGAATACAGTTTATTATATTTTAAAGGAATGGGGCAAGGGAAGGATAGTTCGCATGTGGACGGAATGGGGCAAGGGAAGGATAGTTTGCATGTGGAGGGTATACAGTTTATTATATTTTAAAGGAATGGGGCAAGGGAAGGATAGTTTGCATGTGGAGAGAATACAGTTTATTATATTTTAAAGGAATGGGGCAAGGGAAGGATAGTTTGCATGTGGAGAGAATACAGTTTATTATATTTTAAAGGAATGGGGCAAGGGAAGGATAGTTTGCATGTGGAGAGAATACAGTTTATTATATTTTAAAGGAATGGGGCAAGGGAAGGATAGTTTGCATGTGGAGGGAATACAGTTTATTATATTTTAAAGGAATGGGGCAAGGGGAGGATAGTTTTCATGTGGAGGGAATACAGTTTATTATATTTTAAAGGAATGGGGCAAGGGGAGGATAGTTTGCATGTGGAGAGAATACAGTTTATTATATTTTAAAGGAATGGGGCAAGGGGAGGATAGTTTGCATGTGGAGAGAATACAGTTTATTATATTTTAAAGGAATGGTGCAAGGGGAGCATAGTTTGCATGTGGAGAGAATACAGTTTATTATATTTTAAAGGAATGGTGCAAGGGGAGCATAGTTTGCATGTGGAGAGAATACAGTTTATTATATTTTAAAGGAATGGGGCAAGGTGAGGATAGTTTGCATGTGGAGAGAATACAGTTTATTATATTTTAAAGGAATGGGGCAAGGGGAGCATAGTTTGCATGTGGAGAGAATACAGTTTATTATATTTTAAAGGAATGGGGCAAGGGGAGCATAGTTTGCATGTGGAGAGAATACAGTTTATTATATTTTAAAGGAATGGGGCAAGGTGAGGATAGTTTGCATGTGGAGAGAATACAGTTTATTATATTTTAAAGGAATGGGGCAAGGGGAGCATAGTTTGCATGTGGAGAGAATACAGTTTATTATATTTTAAAGGAATGGGGCAAGGGGAGCATAGTTTGCATGTGGAGAGAATACAGTTTATTATATTTTAAAGGAATGGGGCAAGGTGAGGATAGTTTGCATGTGGAGAGAATACAGTTTATTATATTTTAAAGGAATGGTGCAAGGGGAGCATAGTTTGCATGTGGAGAGAATACAGTTTATTATATTTTAAAGGAATGGGGCAAGGGGAGCATAGTTTGCATGTGGAGAGAATACAGTTTATTATATTTTAAAGGAATGGGGCAAGGGAAGGATAGTTTGCATGTGGAGAGAATACAGTTTATTATATTTTAAAGGAATGGCACAAGGGAAGGATAGTTTGCATGTGGAGGGAATACAGTTTATTATATTTTAAAGGAATGGGGCAAGGGGAGGATAGTTTGCATGTGGAGGGAATACAGTTTATTATATTTTAAAGGAATGGGGCAAGGGAAGGATAGTTTGCATGTGGAGGGAATACAGTTTATTATACTTTAAAGGAATGGGGCAAGGAAAGGATAGTTTGCATGTAGAGGGAATGGGGCAAGGAAAGGATAGTTTGCATGTGGAAGGAATACAGTTTATTATATTTTAAAGGAATGGGGCAAGGAAAGGATAGTTTGCATGTGGAGGGAATGGGGCAAGGAAAGGATAGTTTGCATGTGGAAGGAATACAGTTTATTATATTTTAAAGGAATGGGGCAAGGAAAGGATAGTTTGCATGTGGAGGGAATACAGTTTATTATATTTTAAAGGAATGGGGCAAGGAAATGATAGTTTGCATGTGGAGGGAATGGGGCAAGGAAAGGATAGTTTGCATGTGGAGGGAATACAGCTTATTATATTTTAAAGGAATGGGGCAAGGAAAGGATAGTTTGCATGTGGAGGGAATACAGTTTATTATATTTTAAAGGAATGGAGCAAGGAAAGGATAGTTTGCATGTGGAGGGAATACAGTTTATTATATTTTAAAGGAATGGAGCAAGGAAAGGATAGTTTGCATGTGGAAGGAATACAGTTTATTATATTTTAAAGGAATGGGGTAAGAGAAGGATAGTTTGCATGTGGAAGGAATACAGTTTATTATATTTTAAAGGAATGGAGCAAGGAAGGGATAGTTTGCATGTGAAAGGAATACAGTTTATTATATTTTAAAGGAATGGAGCAAGGGGAGGATAGTTTGCATGTGGAGGGAATACAGTTTATTATATTTTAAAGGAATGGGGTAAGGGAAGGATAGTTTGCATGTGGAAGGAATACAGTTTATTATATTTTAAAGGAATGGGGTAAGGGAAGGATAGTTTGCATGTGGAAGGAATACAGTTTATTATATTTTAAAGGAATGGGGTAAGGGAAGGATAGTTTGCATGTGAAAGGAATACAGTTTATTATATTTTAAAGGAATGGGGTAAGGGAAGGATAGTTTGCATGTGGAAGGAATACAGTTTATTATATTTTAAAGGAATGGCACAAGGGAAGGATAGTTTGCATGTGGAAGGAATACAGTTTATTATATTTTAAAGCAATGGGGTAAGGGAAGGATAGTTTGCATGTGGAAGGAATACAGTTTATTATATTTTAAAGGAATGGCACAAGGGAAGGATAGTTTGCATGTGGAAGGAATACAGTTTATTATATTTTAAAGGAATGGGGTAAGGGAAGGATACTTTGCATGTGGAAGGAATACAGTTTATTATATTTTAAAGGAATGGCACAAGGGAAGGATAGTTTGCATGTGGAAGGAATACAGTTTATTATATTTTAAAGGAATGGGGTAAGGGAAGGATAGTTTGCATGTGGAGGGAATACAGTTTATTATATTTTAAAGGAATGGAGCAAGGAAAGGATAGTTTGCATGTGGAAGGAATACAGTTTATTATATTTTAAAGGAATGGCACAAGGGAAGGATAGTTTGCATGTGAAAGGAATACAGTTTATTATATTTTAAAGGAATGGTGTAAGGGGAGGATAGTTTGCATGTGGAGAGAATACAGTTTATTATATTTTAAAGGAATGGGGCAAGGGAAGGATAGTTTGCATGTGGAGGGAATACAGTTTATTATATTTTAAAGCAATGGGGTAAGGGAAGGATAGTTTGCATGTGAAAGGAATACAGTTTATTATATTTTAAAGGAATGGGGTAAGGGAAGGATAGTTTGCATGTGGAAGGAATACAGTTTATTATATTTTAAAGGAATGGCACAAGGGAAGGATAGTTTGCATGTGGAAGGAATACAGTTTATTATATTTTAAAGCAATGGGGTAAGGGAAGGATAGTTTGCATGTGGAGGGAATACAGTTTATTATATTTTAAAGGAATGGGGTAAGGGAAGGATAGTTTGCATGTGGAAGGAATACAGTTTATTATATTTTAAAGGAATGGGGTAAGGGAAGGATAGTTTGCATGTGGAGGGAATACAGTTTATTATATTTTAAAGGAATGGCACAAGGAAAGGATAGTTTACATGTGGAGGGAATACAGTTTATTATACTTTAAAGGAATGGCACAAGGAAAGGATAGTTTGCATGTGGAGGGAATGGGGCAAGGGAAGGATAGTTTGCATGTGGAGGGAATACAGTTTATTATATTTTAAAGGAATGGCACAAGGAAAGGATAGTTTGCATGTGGAGGGAATACAGTTTATTATATTTTAAAGGAATGGGGCAAGGGAAGGATAGTTTGCATGTGGAGGGAATGGGGCAAGGGAAGGATAGTTTGCATGTGGAGGGTATACAGTTTATTATATTTTAAAGGAATGGGGCAAGGGAAGGATAGTTTGCATGTGGAGGGAATGGGGCAAGGAAAGGATAGTTTGCATGTGGAGGCAATACAGTTTAGTATATTTTAAAGGAATGGGGCAAGGGAAGGATAGTTTGCATGTGGAGGGAATGGGGCAAGGGAAGGATAGTTTGCATGTGGAGGGAATACAGTTTATTATATTTTAAAGGAATGGGGCAAGGGAAGGATAGTTTGCATGTGGAGGGAATGGGGCAAGGGAAGGATAGTTTGCATGTGGAGGGTATACAGTTTATTATATTTTAAAGGAATGGGGCAAGGGAAGGATAGTTTGCATGTGGAGAGAATACAGTTTATTATATTTTAAAGGAATGGGGCAAGGGAAGGATAGTTTGCATGTGGAGAGAATACAGTTTATTATATTTTAAAGGAATGGGGCAAGGGAAGGATAGTTTGCATGTGGAGAGAATACAGTTTATTATATTTTAAAGGAATGGGGCAAGGGAAGGATAGTTTGCATGTGGAGGGAATACAGTTTATTATATTTTAAAGGAATGGGGCAAGGGGAGGATAGTTTGCATGTGGAGGGAATACAGTTTATTATATTTTAAAGGAATGGGGCAAGGGGAGGATAGTTTGCATGTGGAGAGAATACAGTTTATTATATTTTAAAGGAATGGGGCAAGGGGAGGATAGTTTGCATGTGGAGAGAATACAGTTTATTATATTTTAAAGGAATGGGGCAAGGGGAGGATAGTTTGCATGTGGAGGGAATACAGTTTATTATATTTTAAAGGAATGGGGCAAGGGGAGGATAGTTTGCATGTGGAGAGAATACAGTTTATTATATTTTAAAGGAATGGGGCAAGGGGAGGATAGTTTGCATGTGGAGGGAATACAGTTTATTATATTTTAAAGGAATGGGGCAAGGGAAGGATAGTTTGCATGTGGAGAGAATACAGTTTATTATATTTTAAAGGAATGGGGCAAGGGAAGGATAGTTTGCATGTGGAGGGAATACAGTTTATTATATTTTAAAGGAATGGGGCAAGGGAAGGATAGTTTCCATGTGGAGGGAATACAGTTTATTATATTTTAAAGGAATGGGGCAAGGGAAGGATAGTTTGCATGTGGAGGGAATACAGTTTATTATATTTTAAAGGAATGGCACAAGGAAAGGATAGTTTGCATGTGGAGGGAATACAGTTTATTATATTTTAAAGGAATGGCACAAGGAAAGGATAGTTTGCATGTGGAGAGAATACAGTTTATTATATTTTAAAGGAATGGGGCAAGAAAAGGATAGTTTGCATGTGGAGGGAATACAGTTTATTATATTTTAAAGGAATGGGGCAAGGGAAGGATAGTTTGCATGTGGAGGGAATACAGTTTATTATATTTTAAAGGAATGGCACAAGGGTAGGATAGTTTGCATGTGGAGAGAATACAGTTTATTATATTTTAAAGGAATGGCACAAGGGAAGGATAGTTTGCATGTGGAGGGAATACAGTTTATTATATTTTAAAGGAATGGCACAAGGGAAGGATAGTTTGCATGTGGAGAGAATACAGTTTATTATATTTTAAAGGAATGGCACAAGGGAAGGATAGTTTGCATGTGGAGGGAATACAGCTTATTATATTTTAAAGGAATGGCACAAGGGAAGGATAGTTTGCATGTGGAGAGAATACAGTTTATTATATTTTAAAGGAATGGGGCAAGGGAAGGATAGTTTGCATGTGGAGGGAATACAGTTTATTATATTTTAAAGGAATGGGGCAAGGGAAGGATAGTTTGCATGTGGAGA
Source organism: Deroplatys truncata (assembly GCA_030765065.1). Taxonomy (NCBI): domain Eukaryota; kingdom Metazoa; phylum Arthropoda; class Insecta; order Mantodea; family Mantidae; genus Deroplatys; species Deroplatys truncata. The sequence goes on from CM060988.1 coordinate 205,390,890, forward strand.
GAATACAGTTTATTATATTTTAAAGGAATGGCACAAGGGAAGGATAGTTTGCATGTGGAGGGAATACAGTTTATTATATTTTAAAGGAATGGGGCAAGGAAAGGATAGTTTGCATGTGGAGGGAATACAGTTTATTATATTTTAAAGGAATGGGGCAAGGGAAGGATAGTTTGCATGTGGAGGGAATGGGGCAAGGAAAGGATAGTTTGCATGTGGAGGGAATACAGTTTAGTATATTTTAAAGGAATGGGGCAAGGGAAGGATAGTTTGCATGTGGAGGGAATGGGGCAAGGGAAGGATAGTTTGCATGTGGAGGGAATACAGTTTATTATATTTTAAAGGAATGGGGCAAGGGAAGGATAGTTTGCATGTGGAGGGAATGGGGCAAGGGAAGGATAGTTTGCATGTGGAGGGTATACAGTTTATTATATTTTAAAGGAATGGGGCAAGGGAAGGATAGTTTGCATGTGGAGAGAATACAGTTTATTATATTTTAAAGGAATGGGGCAAGGGAAGGATAGTTTGCATGTGGAGAGAATACAGTTTATTATATTTTAAAGGAATGGCACAAGGGAAGGATAGTTTGCATGTGGAGAGAATACAGTTTATTATATTTTAAAGGAATGGGGCAAGGGAAGGATAGTTTGCATGTGGAGGGAATACAGTTTATTATATTTTAAAGGAATGGGGCAAGGGGAGGATAGTTTGCATGTGGAGGGAATACAGTTTATTATATTTTAAAGGAATGGGGCAAGGGGAGGATAGTTTGCATGTGGAGAGAATACAGTTTATTATATTTTAAAGGAATGGGGTAAGGGAAGGATAGTTTGCATGTGGAAGGAATACAGTTTATTATATTTTAAAGGAATGGGGTAAGGGAAGGATAGTTTGCATGTGAAAGGAATACAGTTTATTATATTTTAAAGGAATGGGGTAAGGGAAGGATAGTTTGCATGTGGAAGGAATACAGTTTATTATATTTTAAAGGAATGGCACAAGGGAAGGATAGTTTGCATGTGGAAGGAATACAGTTTATTATATTTTAAAGCAATGGGGTAAGGGAAGGATAGTTTGCATGTGGAAGGAATACAGTTTATTATATTTTAAAGGAATGGCACAAGGGAAGGATAGTTTGCATGTGGAAGGAATACAGTTTATTATATTTTAAAGGAATGGGGTAAGGGAAGGATACTTTGCATGTGGAAGGAATACAGTTTATTATATTTTAAAGGAATGGCACAAGGGAAGGATAGTTTGCATGTGGAAGGAATACAGTTTATTATATTTTAAAGGAATGGGGTAAGGGAAGGATAGTTTGCATGTGGAGGGAATACAGTTTATTATATTTTAAAGGAATGGAGCAAGGAAAGGATAGTTTGCATGTGGAAGGAATACAGTTTATTATATTTTAAAGGAATGGCACAAGGGAAGGATAGTTTGCATGTGAAAGGAATACAGTTTATTATATTTTAAAGGAATGGTGTAAGGGGAGGATAGTTTGCATGTGGAGAGAATACAGTTTATTATATTTTAAAGGAATGGGGCAAGGGAAGGATAGTTTGCATGTGGAGGGAATACAGTTTATTATATTTTAAAGCAATGGGGTAAGGGAAGGATAGTTTGCATGTGAAAGGAATACAGTTTATTATATTTTAAAGGAATGGGGTAAGGGAAGGATAGTTTGCATGTGGAAGGAATACAGTTTATTATATTTTAAAGGAATGGCACAAGGGAAGGATAGTTTGCATGTGGAAGGAATACAGTTTATTATATTTTAAAGCAATGGGGTAAGGGAAGGATAGTTTGCATGTGGAGGGAATACAGTTTATTATATTTTAAAGGAATGGGGTAAGGGAAGGATAGTTTGCATGTGGAAGGAATACAGTTTATTATATTTTAAAGGAATGGGGTAAGGGAAGGATAGTTTGCATGTGGAGGGAATACAGTTTATTATATTTTAAAGGAATGGCACAAGGAAAGGATAGTTTACATGTGGAGGGAATACAGTTTATTATACTTTAAAGGAATGGCACAAGGAAAGGATAGTTTGCATGTGGAGGGAATGGGGCAAGGGAAGGATAGTTTGCATGTGGAGGGAATACAGTTTATTATATTTTAAAGGAATGGCACAAGGAAAGGATAGTTTGCATGTGGAGGGAATACAGTTTATTATATTTTAAAGGAATGGGGCAAGGGAAGGATAGTTTGCATGTGGAGGGAATGGGGCAAGGGAAGGATAGTTTGCATGTGGAGGGTATACAGTTTATTATATTTTAAAGGAATGGGGCAAGGGAAGGATAGTTTGCATGTGGAGGGAATGGGGCAAGGAAAGGATAGTTTGCATGTGGAGGCAATACAGTTTAGTATATTTTAAAGGAATGGGGCAAGGGAAGGATAGTTTGCATGTGGAGGGAATGGGGCAAGGGAAGGATAGTTTGCATGTGGAGGGAATACAGTTTATTATATTTTAAAGGAATGGGGCAAGGGAAGGATAGTTTGCATGTGGAGGGAATGGGGCAAGGGAAGGATAGTTTGCATGTGGAGGGTATACAGTTTATTATATTTTAAAGGAATGGGGCAAGGGAAGGATAGTTTGCATGTGGAGAGAATACAGTTTATTATATTTTAAAGGAATGGGGCAAGGGAAGGATAGTTTGCATGTGGAGAGAATACAGTTTATTATATTTTAAAGGAATGGGGCAAGGGAAGGATAGTTTGCATGTGGAGAGAATACAGTTTATTATATTTTAAAGGAATGGGGCAAGGGAAGGATAGTTTGCATGTGGAGGGAATACAGTTTATTATATTTTAAAGGAATGGGGCAAGGGGAGGATAGTTTGCATGTGGAGGGAATACAGTTTATTATATTTTAAAGGAATGGGGCAAGGGGAGGATAGTTTGCATGTGGAGAGAATACAGTTTATTATATTTTAAAGGAATGGGGCAAGGGGAGGATAGTTTGCATGTGGAGAGAATACAGTTTATTATATTTTAAAGGAATGGGGCAAGGGGAGGATAGTTTGCATGTGGAGGGAATACAGTTTATTATATTTTAAAGGAATGGGGCAAGGGGAGGATAGTTTGCATGTGGAGAGAATACAGTTTATTATATTTTAAAGGAATGGGGCAAGGGGAGGATAGTTTGCATGTGGAGGGAATACAGTTTATTATATTTTAAAGGAATGGGGCAAGGGAAGGATAGTTTGCATGTGGAGAGAATACAGTTTATTATATTTTAAAGGAATGGGGCAAGGGAAGGATAGTTTGCATGTGGAGGGAATACAGTTTATTATATTTTAAAGGAATGGGGCAAGGGAAGGATAGTTTCCATGTGGAGGGAATACAGTTTATTATATTTTAAAGGAATGGGGCAAGGGAAGGATAGTTTGCATGTGGAGGGAATACAGTTTATTATATTTTAAAGGAATGGCACAAGGAAAGGATAGTTTGCATGTGGAGGGAATACAGTTTATTATATTTTAAAGGAATGGCACAAGGAAAGGATAGTTTGCATGTGGAGAGAATACAGTTTATTATATTTTAAAGGAATGGGGCAAGAAAAGGATAGTTTGCATGTGGAGGGAATACAGTTTATTATATTTTAAAGGAATGGGGCAAGGGAAGGATAGTTTGCATGTGGAGGGAATACAGTTTATTATATTTTAAAGGAATGGCACAAGGGTAGGATAGTTTGCATGTGGAGAGAATACAGTTTATTATATTTTAAAGGAATGGCACAAGGGAAGGATAGTTTGCATGTGGAGGGAATACAGTTTATTATATTTTAAAGGAATGGCACAAGGGAAGGATAGTTTGCATGTGGAGAGAATACAGTTTATTATATTTTAAAGGAATGGCACAAGGGAAGGATAGTTTGCATGTGGAGGGAATACAGCTTATTATATTTTAAAGGAATGGCACAAGGGAAGGATAGTTTGCATGTGGAGAGAATACAGTTTATTATATTTTAAAGGAATGGGGCAAGGGAAGGATAGTTTGCATGTGGAGGGAATACAGTTTATTATATTTTAAAGGAATGGGGCAAGGGAAGGATAGTTTGCATGTGGAGAGAATACAGTTTATTATATTTTAAAGGAATGGCACAAGGGAAGGATAGTTTGCATGTGGAGGGAATACAGTTTATTATATTTTAAAGGAATGGGGCAAGGAAAGGATAGTTTGCATGTGGAGGGAATACAGTTTATTATATTTTAAAGGAATGGGGCAAGGGAAGGATAGTTTGCATGTGGAGGGAATGGGGCAAGGAAAGGATAGTTTGCATGTGGAGGGAATACAGTTTAGTATATTTTAAAGGAATGGGGCAAGGGAAGGATAGTTTGCATGTGGAGGGAATGGGGCAAGGGAAGGATAGTTTGCATGTGGAGGGAATACAGTTTATTATATTTTAAAGGAATGGGGCAAGGGAAGGATAGTTTGCATGTGGAGGGAATGGGGCAAGGGAAGGATAGTTTGCATGTGGAGGGTATACAGTTTATTATATTTTAAAGGAATGGGGCAAGGGAAGGATAGTTTGCATGTGGAGAGAATACAGTTTATTATATTTTAAAGGAATGGGGCAAGGGAAGGATAGTTTGCATGTGGAGAGAATACAGTTTATTATATTTTAAAGGAATGGCACAAGGGAAGGATAGTTTGCATGTGGAGAGAATACAGTTTATTATATTTTAAAGGAATGGGGCAAGGGAAGGATAGTTTGCATGTGGAGGGAATACAGTTTATTATATTTTAAAGGAATGGGGCAAGGGGAGGATAGTTTGCATGTGGAGGGAATACAGTTTATTATATTTTAAAGGAATGGGGCAAGGGGAGGATAGTTTGCATGTGGAGAGAATACAGTTTATTATATTTTAAAGGAATGGGGCAAGGGGAGGATAGTTTGCATGTGGAGAGAATACAGTTTATTATATTTTAAAGGAATGGGGCAAGGGGAGGATAGTTTGCATGTGGAGGGAATACAGTTTATTATATTTTAAAGGAATGGGGCAAGGGGAGGATAGTTTGCATGTGGAGAGAATACAGTTTATTATATTTTAAAGGAATGGTGCAAGGGGAGCATAGTTTGCATGTGGAGAGAATACAGTTTATTATATTTTAAAGGAATGGGGTAAGGGGAGGATAGTTTGCATGTGGAGGGAATACAGTTTATTATATTTTAAAGGAATGGGGCAAGGGAAGGATAGTTTGCATGTGGAGAGAATACAGTTTATTATATTTTAAAGGAATGGGGCAAGGGAAGGATAGTTTGCATGTGGAGGGAATACAGTTTATTATATTTACAAGGAATGGGGCAAGGGGAGGATAGTTTGCATGTGGAGGGAATACAGTTTATTATATTTTAAAGGAATGGGGCAAGGGGAGGATAGTTTGCATGTGGAGGGAATACAGTTTATTATATTTTAAAGGAATGGGGCAAGGGGAGGATAGTTTGCATGTGGAGGGAATACAGTTTATTATATTTTAAAGGAATGGGGCAAGGGAAGGATAGTTTGCATGTGGAGGGAATACAGTTTATTATATTTTAAAGGAATGGGGCAAGGAAAGGATAGTTTGCATGTAGAGGGAATGGGGCAAGGAAAGGATAGTTTGCATGTGGAAGGAATACAGTTTATTATATTTTAAAGGAATGGGGCAAGTAAAGGATAGTTTGCATGTGGAGGGAATGGGGCAAGGAAAGGATAGTTTGCATGTGGAAGGAATACAGTTTATTATATTTTAAAGGAATGGGGCAAGGAAAGGATAGTTTGCATGTGGAGGGAATGGGGCAAGGAAAGGATAGTTTGCATGTGGAGGGAATACAGTTTATTATATTTTAAAGGAATGGGGCAAGGAAAGGATAGTTTGCATGTGGAGGGAATGGGGCAAGGAAAGGATAGTTTGCATGTGGAGGGAATACAGTTTATTATATTTTAAAGGAATGGGGCAAGGAAAGGATAGTTTGCATGTGGAGGGAATACAGTTTGTTATATTTTAAAGGAATGGAGCAAGGAAAGGATAGTTTGCATGTGGAGGGAATACAGTTTATTATATTTTAAAGGAATGGTACAAGGGAAGGATAGTTTGCATGTGGAAGGAATACAGTTTATTATATTTTAAAGGAATGGCACAAGGAAAGGATAGTTTGTATGTGGAGGGAATACAGTTTATTATATTTTAAAGGAATGGGGCAAGGAAAGGATAGTTTGCATGTGGAGGGAATACAGTTTATTATATTTTAAAGGAATGGGGCAAGGAAAGGATAGTTTGCATGTGGAGGGAATACAGTTTATTATATTTTAAAGGAATGGGGCAAGGAAAGGATAGTTTGTATGTGGAGGGAATACAGTTTATTATATTTTAAAGGAATGGGGCAAGGGGAGGATAGTTTGCATGTGGAGGGAATACAGTTTATTATATTTTAAAGGAATGGGGCAAGGGGAGGATAGTTTGCATGTGGAGGGAATACAGTTTATTATATTTTAAAGGAATGGGGCAAGGGGAGGATAGTTTGCATGTGGAGGGAATACAGTTTATTATATTTTAAAGGAATGGGGCAAGGGGAGGATAGTTTGCATGTGGAGGGAATACAGTTTATTATATTTTAAAGGAATGGGGTAAGGGAAGGATAGTTTGCATGTGGAAGGAATACAGTTTATTATATTTTAAAGGAATGGGGCAAGGGGAGGATAGTTTGCATGTGGAGGGAATACAGTTTATTATATTTTAAAGGAATGGCACAAGGAAAGGATAGTTTGTATGTGGAGGGAATACAGTTTATTATATTTTAAAGGAATGGGGCAAGGAAAGGATAGTTTGCATGTGGAGGGAATACAGTTTATTATATTTTAAAGGAATGGGGCAAGGAAAGGATAGTTTGCATGTGGAGGGAATACAGTTTATTATATTTTAAAGGAATGGGGCAAGGAAAGGATAGTTTGCATGTGGAGGGAATACAGTTTATTATATTTTAAAGGAATGGGGCAAGGGGAGAATAGTTTGCATGTGGAGGGAATACAGTTTATTATATTTTAAAGGAATGGTACAAGGGAAGGATAGTTTGCATGTGGAAGGAATACAGTTTATTATATTTTAAAGGAATGGAGCAAGGAAAGGATAGTTTGCATGTGGAGGGAATACAGTTTATTATATTTTAAAGGAATGGTACAAGGGAAGGATAGTTTGCATGTGGAAGGAATACAGTTTATTATATTTTAAAGGAATGGAGCAGGGAAAGGATACTTTGCATGTGGAAGGAATACAGTTTATTATATTTTAAAGGAATGGGGTAAGGGAAGGATAGTTTGCATGTGGAAGGAATACAGTTTATTATATTTTAAAGGAATGGAGCAAGGGAAGGATAGTTTGCATGTGAAAGGAATACAGTTTATTATATTTTAAAGGAATGGAGCAAGGGGAGGATAGTTATCATGTGGAGGGAATACAGTTTATTATATTTTAAAGGAATGGGGTAAGGGAAGGATAGTTTGCATGTGGAAGGAATACAGTTTATTATATTTTAAAGGAATGGGGTAAGGGAAGGATAGTTTGCATGTGGAAGGAATACAGTTTATTATATTTTAAAGGAATGGCACAAGGGAAGGATAGTTTGCATGTGGAAGGAATACAGTTTATTATATTTTAAAGGAATGGGGTAAGGGAAGGATAGTTTGCATGTGGAAGGAATACAGTTTATTATATTTTAAAGGAATGGCACAAGGGAAGGATAGTTTGCATGTGGAAGGAATACAGTTTATTATATTTTAAAGCAATGGGGTAAGGGAAGGATAGTTTGCATGTTGAAAGAATACAGTTTATTATATTTTAAAGGAATGGCACAAGGGAAGGATAGTTTGCATGTGGAAGGAATACAGTTTATTATATTTTAAAGGAATGGGGTAAGGGAAGGATAGTTTGCATGTGGAAGGAATACAGTTTATTATATTTTAAAGGAATGGCACAAGGGAAGGATAGTTTGCATGTGGAAGGAATACAGTTTATTATATTTTAAAGGAATGGGGTAAGGGAAGGATAGTTTGCATGTGGAAGGAATACAGTTTATTATATTTTAAAGGAATGGCACAAGGGAAGGATAGTTTGCATGTGGAAGGAATACAGTTTATTATATTTTAAAGGAATGGGGTAAGGGAAGGATAGTTTGCATGTGGAGGGAATACAGTTTATTATATTTTAAAGGAATGGAGCAAGGAAAGGATAGTTTGCATGTGGAAGGAATACAGTTTATTATATTTTAAAGGAATGGGGTAAGGGAAGGATAGTTTGCATGTGAAAGGAATACAGTTTATTATATTTTAAAGGAATGGGGTAAGGGAAGGATAGTTTGCATGTGGAAGGAATACAGTTTATTATATTTTAAAGGAATGGCACAAGGGAAGGATAGTTTGCATGTGGAAGGAATACAGTTTATTATATTTTAAAGCAATGGGGTAAGGGAAGGCTAGTTTGCATGTGGAGGGAATACAGTTTATTATATTTTAAAGGAATGGGGTAAGGGAAGGATAGTTTGCATGTGGAAGGAATACAGTTTATTATATTTTAAAGGAATGGGGTAAGGGAAGGATAGTTTGCATGTGGAGGGAATACAGTTTATTATATTTTAAAGGAATGTCACAAGGAAAGGATAGTTTACATGTGGAGGGAATACAGTTTATTATATTTTAAAGGAATTGCACAAGGAAAGGATAGTTTGCATGTGGAGGGAATGGGGCAAGGGAAGGATAGTTTGCATGTGGAGGGAATACAGTTTATTATATTTTAAAGGAATGGCACAAGGAAAGGATAGTTTGCATGTGGAGGGAATACAGTTTATTATATTTTAAAGGAATGGGGCAAGGGAAGGATAGTTTGCATGTGGAAGGAATACAGTTTATTATATTTTAAAGGAATGGGGCAAGGGAAGGATAGTTTGCATGTGGAGGGAATGGGGCAAGGGAAGGATAGTTTGCATGTGGAGGGTATACAGTTTATTATATTTTAAAGGAATGGGGCAAGGGAAGGATAGTTTGCATGTGGAGGGAATGGGGCAAGGAAAGGATAGTTTGCATGTGGAGGGAATACAGTTTAGTATATTTTAAAGGAATGGGGCAAGGGAAGGATAGTTTGCATGTGGAGGGAATGGGGCAAGGGAAGGATAGTTTGCATGTGGAGGGAATACAGTTTATTATATTTTAAAGGAATGGGGCAAGGGAAGGATAGTTTGCATGTGGACGGAATGGGGCAAGGGAAGGATAGTTTGCATGTGGAGGGTATACAGTTTATTATATTTTAAAGGAATGGGGCAAGGGAAGGATAGTTTGCATGTGGAGAGAATACAGTTTATTATATTTTAAAGGAATGGGGCAAGGGAAGGATAGTTTGCATGTGGAGAGAATACAGTTTATTATATTTTAAAGGAATGGGGCAAGGGAAGGATAGTTTGCATGTGGAGAGAATACAGTTTATTATATTTTAAAGGAATGGGGCAAGGGAAGGATAGTTTGCATGTGGAGGGAATACAGTTTATTATATTTTAAAGGAATGGGGCAAGGGGAGGATAGTTTTCATGTGGAGGGAATACAGTTTATTATATTTTAAAGGAATGGGGCAAGGGGAGGATAGTTTGCATGTGGAGAGAATACAGTTTATTATATTTTAAAGGAATGGGGCAAGGGGAGGATAGTTTGCATGTGGAGAGAATACAGTTTATTATATTTTAAAGGAATGGTGCAAGGGGAGCATAGTTTGCATGTGGAGAGAATACAGTTTATTATATTTTAAAGGAATGGTGCAAGGGGAGCATAGTTTGCATGTGGAGAGAATACAGTTTATTATATTTTAAAGGAATGGGGCAAGGTGAGGATAGTTTGCATGTGGAGAGAATACAGTTTATTATATTTTAAAGGAATGGGGCAAGGGGAGCATAGTTTGCATGTGGAGAGAATACAGTTTATTATATTTTAAAGGAATGGGGCAAGGGGAGCATAGTTTGCATGTGGAGAGAATACAGTTTATTATATTTTAAAGGAATGGGGCAAGGTGAGGATAGTTTGCATGTGGAGAGAATACAGTTTATTATATTTTAAAGGAATGGGGCAAGGGGAGCATAGTTTGCATGTGGAGAGAATACAGTTTATTATATTTTAAAGGAATGGGGCAAGGGGAGCATAGTTTGCATGTGGAGAGAATACAGTTTATTATATTTTAAAGGAATGGGGCAAGGTGAGGATAGTTTGCATGTGGAGAGAATACAGTTTATTATATTTTAAAGGAATGGTGCAAGGGGAGCATAGTTTGCATGTGGAGAGAATACAGTTTATTATATTTTAAAGGAATGGGGCAAGGGGAGCATAGTTTGCATGTGGAGAGAATACAGTTTATTATATTTTAAAGGAATGGGGCAAGGGAAGGATAGTTTGCATGTGGAGAGAATACAGTTTATTATATTTTAAAGGAATGGCACAAGGGAAGGATAGTTTGCATGTGGAGGGAATACAGTTTATTATATTTTAAAGGAATGGGGCAAGGGGAGGATAGTTTGCATGTGGAGGGAATACAGTTTATTATATTTTAAAGGAATGGGGCAAGGGAAGGATAGTTTGCATGTGGAGGGAATACAGTTTATTATACTTTAAAGGAATGGGGCAAGGAAAGGATAGTTTGCATGTAGAGGGAATGGGGCAAGGAAAGGATAGTTTGCATGTGGAAGGAATACAGTTTATTATATTTTAAAGGAATGGGGCAAGGAAAGGATAGTTTGCATGTGGAGGGAATGGGGCAAGGAAAGGATAGTTTGCATGTGGAAGGAATACAGTTTATTATATTTTAAAGGAATGGGGCAAGGAAAGGATAGTTTGCATGTGGAGGGAATACAGTTTATTATATTTTAAAGGAATGGGGCAAGGAAATGATAGTTTGCATGTGGAGGGAATGGGGCAAGGAAAGGATAGTTTGCATGTGGAGGGAATACAGCTTATTATATTTTAAAGGAATGGGGCAAGGAAAGGATAGTTTGCATGTGGAGGGAATACAGTTTATTATATTTTAAAGGAATGGAGCAAGGAAAGGATAGTTTGCATGTGGAGGGAATACAGTTTATTATATTTTAAAGGAATGGGGCAAGGAAAGGATAGTTTACATGTGGAAGGAATACAGTTTATTATATTTTAAAGGAATGGGGCAAGGAAAGGATAGTTTGTATGTGGAAGGAATACAGTATATTATATTTTAAAGGAATGGGGCAAGGAAAGGATAGTTTACATGTGGAAGGAATACAGTTTATTATATTTTAAAGGAATGGGGCAAGGAAAGGATAGTTTGCATGTGGAAGGAATACAGTTTATTATATTTTAAAGGAATGGCACAAGGAAAGGATAGTTTGTATGTGGAGGGAATACAGTTTATTATATTTTAAAGGAATGGGGCAAGGAAAGGATAGTTTACATGTGGAAGGAATACAGTTTATTATATTTTAAAGGAATGGGGCAAGGAAAGGATAGTTTGCATGTGGAGGGAATACAGTTTATTATATTTTAAAGGAATGGGGCAAGGAAAGGATAGTTTGCATGTGGAGGGAATACAGTTTATTATATTTTAAAGGAATGGGGCAAGGGGAGGATAGTCTGCATGTGGAGGGAATACAGTTTATTATATTTTAAAGGAATGGCACAAGGAAAGGATAGTTTGTATGTGGAGGGAATACAGTTTATAATATTTTAAAGGAATAGGGCAAGGAAAGGATAGTTTGCATGTGGAGGGAATACAGTTTATTATATTTTAAAGGAATGGGGCAAGGAAAGGATAGTTTGCATGTGGAGGGAATACAGTTTATTATATTTTAAAGGAATGGGGCAAGGAAAGGATAGTTTGCATGTGGAGGGAATACAGTTTATTATATTTTAAAGGAATGGGGCAAGGGGAGGATAGTTTGCATGTGGAGGGAATACAGTTTATTATATTTTAAAGGAATGGGGCAAGGAAAGGATAGTTTGCATGTGGAGGGAATACAGTTTATTATATTTTAAAGGAATGGGGCAAGGAAAGGATAGTTTGCATGTGGAGGGAATACAGTTTATTATATTTTAAAGGAATGGAGCAAGGAAAGGATAGTTTGCATGTGGAGGGAATACAGTTTATTATATTTTAAAGGAATGGTACAAGGGAAGGATAGTTTGCATGTGGAAGGAATACAGTTTATTATATTTTAAAGGAATGGAGCAAGGAAAGGATAGTTTGCATGTGGAAGGAATACAGTTTATTATATTTTAAAGGAATGGAGCAGGGAAAGGATAGTTTGCATGTGGAAGGAATACAGTTTATTATATTTTAAAGGAATGGGGTAAGGGAAGGATAGTTTGCATGTGGAAGGAATACAGTTTATTATATTTTAAAGGAATGGAGCAAGGGGAGGATAGTTTGCATGTGGAGGGAATACAGTTTATTATATTTTAAAGGAATGGGGTAAGGGAAGGATAGTTTGCATGTGGAGGGAATACAGTTTATTATATTTTAAAGGAATGGGGCAAGGGGAGGATAGTTTGCATGTGGAGAGAATACAGTTTATTATATTTTAAAGGAATGGGGCAAGGGGAGGATAGTTTGCATGTGGAGAGAATACAGTTTATTATATTTTAAAGGAATGGGGCAAGGGGAGGATAGTTTGCATGTGGAGGGAATACAGTTTATTATATTTTAAAGGAATGGGGCAAGGGGAGGATAGTTTGCATGTGGAGAGAATACAGTTTATTATATTTTAAAGGAATGGTGCAAGGGGAGCATAGTTTGCATGTGGAGAGAATACAGTTTATTATATTTTAAAGGAATGGGGCAAGGTGAGGATAGTTTGCATGTGGAGGGAATACAGTTTATTATATTTTAAAGGAATGGGGCAAGGGAAGGATAGTTTGCATGTGGAGAGAATACAGTTTATTATATTTTAAAGGAATGGGGCAAGGGAAGGATAGTTTGCATGTGGAGGGAATACAGTTTATTATATTTTAAAGGAATGGGGCAAGGGGAGGATAGTTTGCATGTGGAGGGAATACAGTTTATTATATTTTAAAGGAATGGGGCAAGGGAAGGATAGTTTGCATGTGGAGAGAATACAGTTTATTATATTTTAAAGGAATGGGGCAAGGGGAGGATAGTTTGCATGTGGAGGGAATACAGTTTATTATATTTTAAAGGAATGGGGCAAGGGGTGGATAGTTTGCATGTGGAGGGAATACAGTTTATTATATTTTAAAGGAATGGGGCAAGGGAAGGATAGTTTGCATGTGGAGGGAATACAGTTTATTATATTTTAAAGGAATGGGGCAAGGAAAGGATAGTTTGCATGTAGAGGGAATGGGGCAAGGAAAGGATAGTTTGCATGTGGAAGGAATACAGTTTATTATATTTTAAAGGAATGGGGCAAGGAAAGGATAGTTTGCATGTGGAGGGAATGGGGCAAGGAAAGGATAGTTTGCATGTGGAGGGAATACAGTTTATTATATTTTAAAGGAATGGGGCAAGGAAAGGATAGTTTGCATGTAGAGGGAATGGGGCAAGGAAAGGATAGTTTGCATGTGGAAGGAATACAGTTTATTATATTTTAAAGGAATGGGGCAAGGAAAGGATAGTTTGCATGTGGAGGGAATGGGGCAAGGAAAGGATAGTTTGCATGTGGAGGGAATACAGTTTATTATATTTTAAAGGAATGGGGCAAGGAAAGGATAGTTTGCATGTGGAGGGAATGGGGCAAGGAAAGGATAGTTTGCATGTGGAGGGAATACAGTTTATTATATTTTAAAGGAATGGGGCAAGGAAAGGATAGTTTGCATGTGGAGGGAATACAGTTTATTATATTTTAAAGGAATGGAGCAAGGAAAGGATAGTTTGCATGTGGAGGGAATACAGTTTATTATATTTTAAAGGAATGGGGCAAGGAAAGGATAGTTTACATGTGGAAGGAATACAGTTTATTATATTTTAAAGGAATGGGGCAAGGAAAGGATAGTTTGTATGTGGAAGGAATACAGTTTATTATATTTTAAAGGAATGGGGCAAGGAAAGGATAGTTTACATGTGGAAGGAATACAGTTTATTATATTTTAAAGGAATGGGGCAAGGAAAGGATAGTTTGCATGTGGAAGGAATACAGTTTATTATATTTTAAAGGAATGGCACAAGGAAAGGATAGTTTGTATGTGGAGGGAATACAGTTTATTATATTTTAAAGGAATGGGGCAAGGAAAGGATAGTTTACATGTGGAAGGAATACAGTTTATTATATTTTAAAGGAATGGGGCAAGGAAAGGATAGTTTGCATGTGGAGGGAATACAGTTTATTATATTTTAAAGGAATGGGGCAAGGAAAGGATAGTTTGCATGTGGAGGGAATACAGTTTATTATATTTTAAAGGAATGGGGCAAGGGGAGGATAGTTTGCATGTGGAGGGAATACAGTTTATTATATTTTAAAGGAATGGCACAAGGAAAGGATAGTTTGTATGTGGAGGGAATACAGTTTATTATATTTTAAAGGAATAGGGCAAGGAAAGGATAGTTTGCATGTGGAGGGAATACAGTTTATTATATTTTAAAGGAATGGGGCAAGGAAAGGATAGTTTGCATGTGGAGGGAATACAGTTTATTATATTTTAAAGGAATGGGGCAAGGAAAGGATAGTTTGCATGTGGAGGGAATACAGTTTATTATATTTTAAAGGAATGGGGCAAGGGGAGGATAGTTTGCATGTGGAGGGAATACAGTTTATTATATTTTAAAGGAATGGGGCAAGGAAAGGATAGTTTGCATGTGGAGGGAATACAGTTTATTATATTTTAAAGGAATGGGGCAAGGAAAGGATAGTTTGCATGTGGAGGGAATACAGTTTATTATATTTTAAAGGAATGGAGCAAGGAAAGGATAGTTTGCATGTGGAGGGAATACAGTTTATTATATTTTAAAGGAATGGTACAAGGGAAGGATAGTTTGCATGTGGAAGGAATACAGTTTATTATATTTTAAAGGAATGGAGCAAGGAAAGGATAGTTTGCATGTGGAAGGAATACAGTTTATTATATTTTAAAGGAATGGAGCAGGGAAAGGATAGTTTGCATGTGGAAGGAATACAGTTTATTATATTTTAAAGGAATGGGGTAAGGGAAGGATAGTTTGCATGTGGAAGGAATACAGTTTATTATATTTTAAAGGAATGGAGCAAGGGGAGGATAGTTTGCATGTGGAGGGAATACAGTTTATTATATTTTAAAGGAATGGGGTAAGGGAAGGATAGTTTGCATGTGGAAGGAATACAGTTTATTATATTTTAAAGGAATGGGGTAAGGGAAGGATAGTTTGCATGTGGAAGGAATACAGTTTATTATATTTTAAAGGAATGGGGTAAGGGAAGGATAGTTTGCATGTGAAAGGAATACAGTTTATTATATTTTAAAGGAATGGGGTAAGGGAAGGATAGTTTGCATGTGGAAGGAATACAGTTTATTATATTTTAAAGGAATGGCACAAGGGAAGGATAGTTTGCATGTGGAAGGAATACAGTTTATTATATTTTAAAGCAATGGGGTAAGGGAAGGATAGTTTGCATGTGGAAGGAATACAGTTTATTATATTTTAAAGGAATGGCACAAGGGAAGGATAGTTTGCATGTGGAAGGAATACAGTTTATTATATTTTAAAGGAATGGGGTAAGGGAAGGATAGTTTGCATGTGGAAGGAATACAGTTTATTATATTTTAAAGGAATGGCACAAGGGAAGGATAGTTTGCATGTGGAAGGAGTACAGTTTATTATATTTTAAAGGAATGGGGTAAGGGAAGGATAGTTTGCATGTGGAAGGAATACAGTTTATTATATTTTAAAGGAATGGCACAAGGGAAGGATAGTTTGCATGTGGAAGGAATACAGTTTATTATATTTTAAAGGAATGGGGTAAGGGAAGGATAGTTTGCATGTGGAGGGAATACAGTTTATTATATTTTAAAGGAATGGA
The DNA here is from genome assembly GCA_030765065.1 of Deroplatys truncata. Classification (NCBI taxonomy): domain Eukaryota; kingdom Metazoa; phylum Arthropoda; class Insecta; order Mantodea; family Mantidae; genus Deroplatys; species Deroplatys truncata. The sequence continues at coordinate 205,406,875 of CM060988.1, forward strand.
GCAAGGAAAGGATAGTTTGCATGTGGAAGGAATACAGTTTATTATATTTTAAAGGAATGGGGTAAGGGAAGGATAGTTTGCATGTGAAAGGAATACAGTTTATTATATTTTAAAGGAATGGGGTAAGGGAAGGATAGTTTGCATGTGGAAGGAATACAGTTTATTATATTTTAAAGGAATGGCACAAGGGAAGGATAGTTTGCATGTGGAAGGAATACAGTTTATTATATTTTAAAGCAATGGGGTAAGGGAAGGATAGTTTGCATGTGGAGGGAATACAGTTTATTATATTTTAAAGGAATGGGGTAAAGGAAGGATAGTTTGCATGTGAAAGGAATACAGTTTATTATATTTTAAAGGAATGGGGTAAGGGAAGGATAGTTTGCATGTGGAGGGAATACAGTTTATTATATTTTAAAGGAATGGGGTAAGGGAAGGATAGTTTGCATGTGGAGGGAATACAGTTTATTATATTTTAAAGGAATGGGGTAAGGGAAGGATAGTTTGCATGTGGAAGGAATACAGTTTATTATATTTTAAAGGAATGGGGTAAGGGAAGGATAGTTTGCATGTGGAGGGAATACAGTTTATTATATTTTAAAGCAATGGGGTAAGGGAAGGATAGTTTGCATGTGGAGGGAATACAGTTTATTATATTTTAAAGGAATGGGGCAAGGGGAGGATAGTTTGCATGTGGAAGGAGTACAGTTTATTATATTTTAAAGGAATGGGGCAAGAGGAGGATAGTTTGCATGTGGAGGGAATACAGTTTATTTTATTTTAAAGGAATGGCGCAAGGAAAGGATAGTTTGCATGTGGAAGGAATACAATTTATTATATTTTAAAGGAATGGGGCAAGGAAAGGATAGTTTGCATGTGGAGGGAATACAGTTTATTTTATTTTAAAGGAATGGCGCAAGGAAAGGATAGTTTGCTGTGGAGGGAATACAGTTTATTATATTTTAAAGGAATGGGGCAAGGAAAGGATAGTTTGCATGTGGAGGGAATACAGTTTATTTTATTTTAAAGGAATGGCGCAAGGAAAGGATAGTTTGCTGTGGAGGGAATACAGTTTATTATATTTTAAAGGAATGGGGCAAGGGAAGGATAGTTTGCATGTAGAGGGAATGGGGCAAGGAAAGGATAGTTTGCATGTGGAGGGAATACAGTTTATTATATTTTAAAGGAATGGGGCAAGGGAAGGATAGTTTGCATGTAGAGGGAATGGGGCAAGGAAAGGATAGTTTGCATGTGGAGGGAATACAGTTTATTATATTTTAAAGGAATGGCACAAGGGAAGGATAGTTTGCATGTGGAGGGAATACAGTTTATTATATTTTAAAGGAATGGCACAAGGGAAGGATAGTTTGCATGTGGAGGGAATACAGTTTATTATATTTTAAAGGAATGGCGCAAGGAAAGGATAGTTTGCATGTGGAGGGAATACAGTTTATTATATTTTAAAGGAATGGCACAAGGGAAGGATAGTTTGCATGTGGAGGGAATACAGTTTATTATATTTTAAAGGAATGGCACAAGGAAAGGATAGTTTGCATGTGGAGGGAATACAGTTTATTATATTTTAAAGGAATGGCACAAGGGAAGGATAGTTTGCATGTGGAGGGAATACAGTTTATTATATTTTAAAGGAATGGGGCAAAGGGAGGAATAGAATTGATTTTGGTTTAAAGGTTTGGGGCAACAGGAGGTTAGATTCCATGCGAAAGGAACACTGTAGAGAAATTAAATAGTGGTGGGGCAATCACGTGGACGCATGATTGGGTATCATAGGTATTCAAGTGATCGGAGACGAAACAGTGCTGGGGGCACCTTCTTGTTTAGATGATAATTGAAAAATTGCTGGATATGGCAGGTAAACGCAATTTCACTATTGCCAGAAATTTATTTGGGATATTTGGTATGCCGAACATTAAAAAGCTTTCGATTTCATTAGAAATAGACTCTAATAACATTCTTACCACCATCCTTCCTTAAATTCTACTTTTCTTCATGTGTACAGGGAAGTTAAAGATTGAAATTTAGTATGCTTCTTCCGTAATATTTTATACATGCACGTCTTTGAGGCATCTGTCTTGCTAAAATAAATGATTAAGTCCACAATTTACTGTTTGTGTTATTTTAATTCTTTTATTGAGAGAACCTAATATATAAAGTATAGGTTAATGTATTTCTAATTCACGCCAACTTTTGTATGGCTATAATAGAATTTGTTAATTACAAATCGCCGAGTCGCCAGGCCAATGCCGTATTGCTTTATGCTGGAAGTTCATATTCATTCCTATAACGCAAGTGGTGAATCAGATGTCCTTTGTTCACACTTGATTCCGAGTGCAACGTTCGACTGCATTAGTATTGTAATAGCCAAGATTAAACATGGGTCAAAAAATAAAACTATGAAATTACAAAAGCCCAGCATCTCGTGTTTTCTCAGGTATGATATAACTTTCAATTTAACCTTCTTGTAAATTAGCCTCCTATTTTTAATGCTTGCAGGAACCCATGAGCTATAAACACAAGTTTTGAAAGAATACGAAGAATAGTTTTAGTACGACACACATGGAAAATACGGCCAAAATACTTACGTAATCGAGGAAGTTGTATATCCACCATAATCCAGAAGGAATCGGACTTGTTATTTTGAGTGAATAAGTAATTATGTAGACTCTTAAGTTTGAACTGGCAATGTTGGCAGCACGTTCCCATAATGGCTTGGATGGAAAGTTTGTAATAGGTTTTGTGTTGCACGTTAAAAAGGAACAAAGGTGGCAATAATTAACAGAAATGCGTTAGTATATATTTGGGTAATGCTGCTCCAGAGGTCGACGTGTCATGGCGGCTATGTAAATGCGCAATGTCAGGTACCAACTGTTAAACGGAAAAAACGCTGCAGCGTTAGTAAAACCGGAAACAATTTGGTATTGTTTGGAACTGTTACACGCTGTCGTAATAGAAAAGCGCGAAATAGTGAATAAACGCAATAAAACTGAATACTAATCGCAAAACAGTAAATAAATTCAATAAAATTGAATAATAACCGCGAAGCAGTAAAAAAACAAAAACAAATTGCTGTCATTGGCTAATGCTTGGCGTTTAGTAATGACCATTAGCGCTCATGCACTACTGAATAAATGTAATGCAACTGAATAATTACCGTGCAATAGTGAGCAAATGTAATACAACTAAATAATAATGAATGCTACTATAATTACGTCCAAGGACATGTATGCTCTTTCACAATGTTATTGTTTTGCATCGATGTATATAAGGAAGACAGATGTAAAAGAAAGATAAGTTCTGGAGGATAGACAATTAAGAAATATTTAATTTTGGAAGAAAAGATATATGAAAAGGAAGCTCTGAGGGGGGAGAAGAAGAATCAGAAGACAGCTGCAAAGATGTTATTCCGCAGGATAATTCTCGGAGAGTGTCACAAGAAAATTCTGAAACACTCTCCGATTGGGACAGCGTACATGAATTCATGCAGGTATGAGTTGAAAAGCTCCTGAGAAGTGCCGAACTGCCTTCCTAAGCTTGCTACCTCTTCTGCAAGTTGTTCTATGTCCCAATTTTCCATTAGGACAGCTGCTTTATTTAAGATCTCATTCTCCACAACGATGCGTAAGTCCTACATGTTGATTGTTGACAAAATCACGCCAGAATACATAACCAATTCAATAAATCGCGCCAGAATGCATAATCAGAAGTGCTTAAACACCTTTTGGGCATATAAAAAGCCAAATGCCACACATTCGCGGAATTTTAGCGATGTTTTTCTCTAGGGTAGCCTGCCTGACGTTGCGCGGCATCCGCCATGTCATGTCGACCTCTGGAGCAACATTAGCAATTTGCTTATTTTGCCCCACCGTGAGCAATGCTCAGAGACAGTGAACACGTCATACGATTATGAAATATGCAGAATAATAAAAGTACATACCCTTACCCAGCACCAAAAACTTGTTTTTGACTAATAACATACCCAGCACCAAGAACATTTCTCTCTACCCCTCCCTCCCGCCAATATTACACCGTGCGTTATCTAAGAAGTGAAAATTTGTAAACCATCACCATTCCAAGAATAAGCATCTCAACAAGCATTACATAATACAATAACAATTACGTGTAAGTCACCATCATATGCCCTCTGCCCTAGGTATTGAATTTTCTGCGAATTTGCACTTACAGTATCATTGTTGTAAATGCTTATAAAAGCAAAGGGAAAGTGAATAAATTGCCTTAAGAGTGAGTTTAGAAGTAGATGTGATCTCTTTGATAGCTGGTGCTCACCTATCCGCCCCTTTTAAGTGTTTTACTTTTATAGGGACATCACCCTCTGCCTTAGGTATTGCATATTTATATGTTGCATGACATTAAATTTTGTTGTTTAGGCTTGCCTAATAGTTTTAAGTAGCATTGTTTGTTCATTTGGTTGCACTATGAGCAATGCTCAGGGACATTGAACACGTGATAAAATTATTAAATATGCAGCATAACTTGTAACATAGCCAACACCAAGAGCATTTCTCTCCACACCATGCATTATTTAAGAAATAAAAATTTGCAAACCATCACCATTCCAAGAGTAAACATCTCAACATGCATTACAGTAGGACAATAACAAATAAATTAAGTCACCATCACATGCCCTCTGCCCTATGTATTGAATATTTATATGTTGCACTACATATTAAAAGCTTCCTCCATAGTATATGGGGAGTGAGTATATAAGAAAGACTTTATGTCGATTAGGCTTGCTTGTTATAAGTAGCATGGAAGGTTGTTATAAGTTGTTATTGCAGAATAGTAGCATCCTTTTTGGAACAGTTTTAAGCTATTTGCTGGTCTATGCAAATCACCTACATGCCTTGTATTGTGGTAATGCACAGCAATGTTCATTGTGAAGTTATCATAATTATCTGTAAGGTAGCTCAAGAGAGAATATACATATTCACTAGTGAGAGTAAGAATTCTTTGGGTTTTGAACAAGGGTCAACAGAATGATGGGACCCAACACGACGGATAATATGCATGGCCCTTTTTTATAATATAAATATTTGTTTGCTATGTGCTGAATTACACCAGAACATTATTCCATGGAAGGTTATTATAAATTGTTATTGCAGAATAGTAACATCCTTTTTGGAACAGTTTTAAGCTATTTGCTGGTCTATGTAAATCGCGTGCCTGCCTTGTATTGTGGTCTAGCACAGCGAGGTTCATTGTGAAGTTATAATTGTCTGTAAGGTAACTCAAGAGAGAAAATGCATATTCCCTAGTGAGTGTAAGAATTTTTGAGTTTTGAACAAGAGTCTATAGGAATAATGGGACCCAAAACCACAAATAATACGCATGACCTTTTTCTTTTTAATATAAATACTTGCTTACTATGTGCCGAATTACCCCAGAACATTATTCCATATCACAACAGGGAGTGAAAGTGGGCAAAATATGCTGGTCTTAAGGCATTTTGGTGGAGCTGATTTTTAAATTCCATAAGACAAAGCAAGCCAAGCTAAGTTTAGGCAGCATGGTTTTTATTTATTTTACCCAGCTGAGCTCTCCATCTATTTGAACCCCAAGAAATTTTGCTTCAGACACCTTATTTGTGGTGCAATTTTTGTACCTGATTGTTCATTCACTCACTTTTTTATGCTTCGTTTGAAATGGAATAAAATTGATTTTATCATAATTTAATAAAAGCTTATTATCTTGAAACCAAAGGTTGAGCTGTTCAAACACTTTACTGACAGAATTTTCAGATATAAGTACACTCGTATCATCTGCAAAAATCATAGTTTTTAAATCCCTGCTAAGATAATATGGCAGGTCATTTATAAATATTAAAAATAACAAAGGGCCAGTATAGAACCTTGTGGAACACCTCTAGAAATAACACGTGGTTCTGAATCACAACCATTGATTCTGGTTTTTTGAATCTTATTTTTTAAGTAAGTTCTGAACCATTTTATAGTGATATCACTGAAGCCATAAACTTTTAACTTTTGCAGCAAGAGATTGTGATCTATGCTGTCAAATGCCTTAGCTAAGTCACAAAATATTTGTAATGGTAGTTCCTTTTTAACCAAGGTTGTTAATACTTTAGAACTGAGCATATATGTTACATTTTCTGTTGACAATGTTTTTTTTTTTTTAAACAACAGTGCAAAGCGAATAAACACCATAAGGATGACATGTTGCCAACCCACGTGCACAATTTAGAGTGAGCTATCATAGTTTGTATACATGGATATGACAGCACTGTAACATTAAAATAGGACTACAGGAATATTAAATGTGGCATTAAAATAGCCTTGCACCAGTCCATGAAAAGAAGCAGTTTTTCCATGGGAGTGATAGTTTAGAGAAATGCTTTGGCGTTTATCGTTTTTTGGTTTTTAGTTAGGAGCTTTTAATAACAAGTCTATATTTTCTCTTTTAAGACAAATCTGTTTTTTTATTCAGGGAAATTAAAAATGTGTGTATGATTTTAACAACAGTGCTGCCACTGCTTCTGTGTAATAATGTGTGCACCTTTTATTATATGTTTACAACAATGAGTTTTCTGTGAAATTAAAGCATAACCTTCGATACAATATAACAATGAAAAATTGTTTTGATGGCGAACCACCTCCTGTTTTGCCTTAATGACCTTCATGTTTCCTTTCCTTCTAGCCATTTAAAATAACTTTTGCCTTAATGGCATTTGTGTCTAATTTCCTAAAGCTTTCAACAGTCCAAGAAACCAAAAGTTTGATATAAAATCCTACTGTATATGCATATTTTTAGGTTCCCTGTGCAAAGACAGTTGTTTTTAAAAGAGGGACTATATGCTTATTATTAAAAGCCCATAACTAAAAAACAAAAAGTAGATAAACACAGAATGTCATACAGTACATTCATCAAAAGAGAGAGGCCCAAAACGTTGCAGGAAAAAAACAAAAAGCATGCATTTAACTAAACTATCACAGCTCCCATGGCAAAATTGCGTCTTGTCATTTATTGGCGCTGGGCTTATTACATGCCACAATGTTATATTCTGTACATTCATTTCCTAAGATTGACAATGCTCATGCTGTTTAAGCCTCTCCCATGCCACTGCTAGCAGAAGACAGACCAATATTATACTTCGTTACCATGAGTTGGCCTCTCTGTCAATATGGAATAACTTGAATGAGGAGTTTTTAAGTAGGAGATGCCCCAAAGAGGACATAGGCCTGTCCACCCTCTGTTTTTAGCAACTTAGTTATATAACAGAAACAACAACATTTTGAGGTGAAATGCTGTCAATCAAAGGAGGCAAGACTTTGCTAAATGAATACCGCCAACATATGAAAATGCGGTGACCATCAAAATAAAAAGTAAGAAAATATGCAAACCTGGATCATTGGAGTTTAGCCTCTCAAATCCTACTGCTATTCCCTGTCATTGTTCCACAGTTGCAGCCTGCTTCACTCCTCTACTTACAAAAGCTTCTCTTTTATGGCTTTGAGGCATAGGACCCTCGGATATGTTTTGCAGCTTGTGTTGGCAGAAATTCCTACTTGCAGCTAATTTGATTTGCCAGTGTTGGCAATAGGATGACAACATAGCAGCATTCCCATAAAGCCTGGGAAGGGATGCTTGAGTTTGGTTTATAAGACATGAAAGTGTTAATAATTAATAATAAATGTATATTTGTTCCTTATTTGTATTCATCACATAAAATAATCATGTAAATGTGTGTGCGTGTCAAATTGTACCCATGTACTGTACATTATTTACTATATTAGCAACATCTTTTCCTACAACCTGACATGTTCATTAACACACTAACCTAAACCTGGATTGCAAATGCTCCCATAGAATACATGTATCTGGTTACTGTTCACAGTCTTCAGCTGATTGAAATATTTAGTTAAATACATTATCACGGGTAGATTGTTTTAGGTCATTACATTTCTACGACTTTTGCTTTCATTATGAAATTAGATATTAATATGCTATATGTGTGCAAATGACTGTTAGTCTTAGAAGGAGCAGATTGTTCACGGCTGACTATTGCTTGCATGGTACCTAATTAATTAGTTCATTACACAGAATGAACATAAAGCCTGGTTCACAACCACCCGAGAATGGGAAGCAATACAAGGTACTGGTTCACATCAGCCTGGTAACGAGAACAGCAATGCATATCGATCACAAAGTGGAAAGTCAACTTTGCGCATTATGATTTCATTTGTTTTTAACTCACCAATAACATTTTTTCATCTTTTTCCAACATAATGCGGGATAGCCAACATCAAAATTTGATAGAGTAAACATTATCTAAATGCATATCCATTACATTTCTGATCCCTCTAGTTGTGCCAAGATTTCATTACATACATTAAAGTTGTTTATTGTTCTTTTTTAATTTCCATCAGGTTTAGCTGTTCTTTGTAGCTTTTGCCATTTTTTTGAGGTAATAGTCAGTTTTGAGTTACATATAAACAAACTACAAATGACTGTTTCACCAGAGGAACCAATGCTCATTGGATTTGCGAGTGTCAGGATGAGGCACAGATTAAGGAGGATGAGGTTAGGAAGCACATTTTCTACAATTTCTTCCAGGTTCATGTTTCCAGCTTACGACTATAGAGAGCACTGGCAGCTGTTTCATGTCGCGGTCGCCTAGAATAATCTCTAGAGTGAAGAGTCTAATATGCACAATATGAATGTAATATGCCGTGCCCGGAAGTAGATAGTGTATATGTTGGGCAACTCTGCTTTCTTTCCCGTTTCCGGGAAGGATTTCCATTGATTGTGAACGCTCCCATTTGAATACATGTATTTAAACTTTCTCGTTCTTAGTTTGGTTTCTATTCTTGCTGATTCTGAACCAGCCTTAAGAACTATCCTTAGATCTAGAAAACATTGGACCGCACAGATAGGTAGGTCAGTGGGTGGTAGGGAAGAGTGAGCGGGCATTACACGTACAAATCACAAGAATATAAACATTTATATTTTAAATTCCTAAGTTCATGATTATACCATTTATTTAACATTCTGTTCTGAAGTTTTTGTTTAAAATAAGTATATGGAAAGGATTTATCCACCAACTGTAAAAATATTCTTAATAAAAGTACGAAATTGACCTTGTCGTCAGCATTTTGTGTAGTGTATAACCCAAACCATTTATACTTTTTGATAGACAAATAAATAATGTTGATTTCTCTTGCTAGTTACCTATTGGTGGACTAAAGTTACCAATACTGCACACAGTTGAAAGTTAGTTTCACTACAGCCTATGCTTGCCTTCTACACTTCTTAAGCTGTGTCAGTTATGGCTCATGTACCAAACTAGCGTGTAATTATCTGAGCTTTTCCAACATAACTGTTAACAACATAATTAGTATAAAACAATCTATCTAAACACCGTATTACATTTATTTTTTGAGTGTTCTGCTTCTGTGTTTACCAAAAATAATCTAAATAAAGTAAGTTAGGAGAATTTGTGATTAAAAATCAGATCTAAGGAAATCCAAAAAAGGAAGTGTGATACAAATAATACTCTCGCACCCTTCACTTACAGTGCCATACACGTAATTTCACTGAATACATTAGCCTGCATGTTTATTCAAAACGAAACATTAAAAATGTTCTGAGTTGGATCACTATATTTATTCAGGCCTAGAGCTGACCTCACAGCAAGTAGGTTTGTGTGCTTTTGATAATTGTACTTTATGACTAGACTTGTGAAAGGCCTAAGTTGCAAAATTGAACCCGAGTTTAAAAATTCAATTCCACAGCCAGGACTTGAACCATGTAGCTTTGATGTTCTTACGTCATGACCTGCCATGTATAGATGCCCATATACACATTAAACCTTCTCATTTGATTTAAGTATCGCAGTAAACCTTAAAGTTGATATCAAATATTCATCCTCAGTGGTCTAGTGTTACCATGCTAGCCTCTGGTTCCTGGGTTCAAACCCAGCGTAGGGTGATGGATTTCTTTGGGCATAAAAATCTTTAGTATGGCTCCTTTCACAAGGGAAGTAAAGCCAGTGGTGCCATGTTGTAGATTTCTGGCACGTAAAAGAACTTGAAGCCTGGTGGAGGGCTCTGAGCAAAAGTTCCGGTGTTTCACACCTGATATAAAATAGGATGCTCAGGACCATTGTAGTTAAAGAGCGCCCATATATAAAACCCAATTTAATTTTTTATATCAAATAGAGATATATAACCTCAAAGGTGACTTGTAATGTTGCAAGTGCTTTATAGTTAATGTCTGTTAGGGTTAATTTTACAGCTTATGTGTTGCACACGGCAAATGTGGAAGAACAATAGTTATGAAAACACAAATTAGCCCTAATGGTCGTTTACATTACAAGTTGCCTTTGAGGTATATCTAATATTTGAGAGTGCCTTGAAGGTTAACCATCAAATGAGAAGTTTTAATACCCATATAAGCATCTCAACATGATAGCTGTAGTGGCAATAGCATTGGCATGAGGATGTCAAGATCCATGGTTCGAGTCCTGGGCATGGCACATGGTTCAACTTTGCAGAAGTAGGTTTATTTGATAGACAACAGTGATGTGTGGTATGGTTTGAACAATGGCTGAATTGATGGTTAAAATTACAGATACTTTAATAATGTTTCTTTCTTCATGGACTTGTTAATGAAACTAAGAACAGCTCCATCATATTCAGCAACAGTTGTGAAATGGATACCAAAGCAGAAATCAAGGAAGAGGATCCCCTCGCAGAATGAGACAGAGTTCTTTCCCAAGGATCTTACAATAAAACAAAACAGTGTTGCTGTGCTTTTGGATGACGATTCTGATGTGGGAATCAAAACAGAGATTCCTTTTCCAGCAAGAGAGGGAATGTTTTATTAAACATCTTCTAAAGCAGATGAATTCAGCAACAACAGTAAGATGGATGAAGGAACAGATTTTGGTTCAAAGAACAAGAGACAATTTCTTCCAGAGGAATATGTAATGAATGATAAGAAATACAGCAGTGATGGCGAAGTAAATAACAGAATAGAACTAAAGAAGCAGCTTGGTGGCTGGAAACATTTCTTTGTGATGACATTAAGTTAAATTTTGTTGAAGTCTACTGCAAATAGCATTTGTTTACTTTACACTTGATAAAATACTTGAATTATTTATTACAAAATTAATAAGAATAAAAGAGAGTTTGTTAGATGGTGTATTTAAAGGGTTGAAAGTAATGGTGGTGATAGCTCTTGAAAATTATAAGATATTTGAGGGAAGTTTTTTTTTTCAAATGATAACTAAAACTATCTATGTTATTGTAGCATCTGATGATCAGCTACATTTCCAATCAGGAGTGAAATGAAGGCTAAATGATGTCAAAATAAATTGATTTGAAGACCACATACAACCCATTTGTTAAGCTTTAATCCATTGCCCGATGGCTGTTTAAACCCCATACTGGTTGTTCCCAGATACGCAATAAACAGATATATTTAAATAGGCCCAAAATTAAATTTCTACTTGGCAAAACAAACACTTTACTATTTGCTTATTGTTTTATAATATTTGAATGAACCAAAACTAAATTAAGGGACATTAAATATAATATGCACTAACTACAACAAGTAGTACTGTATTTTAAAAATTACTTGAAGTGATTATATGGAAACATCTTAAGTCGTCATAAACTTTAATGGCCAGATTAAGAATTATAACAAATTCTTCCAAACTAATAAGCCATGGTCTTCTGGAGTATTAACGTCCAGACATTTCGTCCACATCTATGGTGAACATCTTCAGAGGCATGGTCTTAATCTTCTGGGCGAAGCTTCAGTTACAGCTGACTCATTTATATTGTAACGTATGCAGTCGAAACGTTGGAGTTGAGTTAAGTATCATTTTTCTAAAGTTATGACTCCTCATGGTGCAATACAGGATGCATGAGCTGGTCATCCAGTGCCAGTCATATCCTTGTGATATTATGTGGGTTGTTGATGCCAACTCGTAGAGTAGAGGTTATCTCCACATATATGGTCATGTCCTGTGTGGAGGCATATAGTTATAATATAAAAAGCCCTCCATAAATTAATGTGTGGGGCAGTCTTGATAAAAACGACACCAGGTGTAGCCGGAGGCACTACCCAGAGCACTGTCTACCTCCAGGCATGGCATCCGACATTACATCTGTTTCCAGGTAATGTTTAACTAAACAATGAATTCTCTTAGATAGTTATTTTCAGAATGGCTTGCTTGCTCACTTATGTTGTCTTTATTTGCTTATTATATTAAATCTATGTTACCATTTCGTTAACCGTGTCTTGGTGCTTAGAGTTGCTGACCAATCCTTGATCCTGCTATGCTCCCAACTGCACGTCAACAACCCCCTCCAAATTAAGGGCGTGACAATATGCAAGCTTCTCACACGGCATCAGTTAGACTTGACAGGGTGATGCAGTGAGTCAGGTGGGTGTGGCTTGGCCTCTCCAATGTTGGCAGGCTTTTTGTGTGTTAGTGCCTGGTTTTTTTATGCTCAAGTATTCTAAGCTAGGATTTTTTTCAGTTTAAGAGCTTCTTTCTTGGTGTATAAGTTATTTGGGGGTCCGTGAACTTCTGTTGCTTCTCATTGTAGTCTGGCATAATCGTATTCCATTGAAGAAAGAATGTCCTTCCATAGAGCACTTTCTGTTAACCCAGGAAGTGTCAACACCAACTGTCAGAACACAGGAGATGCTGTCGTGTGTGTTCCCCATCCACGGAGCACTTTCTGTTAACCCATGAAGTGTCAACACCCAACTGTCAGAACACAGGAGATGCTGTCGTGTGTGTTCCCCTTCCATAGAGCACTTTCTGTTAACCCATGAAGTGTCAACACCCAACTGTCAGAACACAGGAGATGCTGTCGTGTGTGTGTTCCCCATCCACGGAGCACTTTCTGTTAACCCACGAAGTGTCAACACCCAACTGTCAGAACACAGGAGATGCTGTTGTGTGTGTTCCACTTTCATAGAGCACTTTCTGTTAACCCATGAAGTGTCAACACCCAACTGTCAGAACACAGGAGATGCTGTCGTGTGTGTGTTCCCCTTCCACGGAGCACTTTCTGTTAACCCATGAAGTGTCAACACCCAACTGTCAGAACACAGGAGATGCTGTCGTGTGTGTTCCACTTCCATAGAGCACTTTCTGTCAACCCACGAAGTGTCAACACCCAACTGTCAGAACACAGGAGATGCTGTCGTGTGTGTTCCACTTCCATAGAGCACTTTCTGTCAACCCACGAAGTGTCAACACCCAATTGTCAGAACACAGGAGATGCTGTCGTGTGTGTGTTCCCCTTCCACGGAGCACTTTCTGTTAACCCATGAAGTGTCAACACCCAACTGTCAGAACACAGGAGATGCTGTCGTGTGTGTTCCACTTCCATAGAGGACTTTCTGTCAACCCACGAAGTGTCAACACCCAACTGTCAGAACACAGGAGATGCTGTCGTGTGTGTTCCCCTTCCATAGAGCACTTTCTGTTAACCCACGAAGTGTCAACACCCAACTGTCAGAACACAGGAGATGCTGTCGTGTGTGTTCCCCTTCCATAGAGCACTTTCTGTTAACCCACGAAGTGTCAACACCCAACTGTCAGAACACAGGAGATGCTGTCGTGTGTGTTCCCCTTCCATGGAGCACTTTCTGTTAACCCACGAAGTGTCAACACCCAACTGTCAGAACGCAGGAGATGCTGTCGTGTGTGTTCCCCTTCCATACAGCACTTTCTGTTAACCCACGAAGTGTCAACACCCAACTGTCAGAACACAGGAGATGCTGTTGTGTGTGTTCCCCTTCCACGGAGCACTTTCTGTTAACCCACGAAGTGTCAACACCCAACTGTCAGAACACAGGAGATGCTGTCGTGTGTGTGTTCCCCTTCCATACAGCACTTTCTGTTAACCCACGAAGTGTCAACACCCAACTGTCAGAACACAGGAGATGCTGTCGTGTGTGTTCCCCTTCCATACAGCACTTTCTGTTAACCCACGAAGTGTCAACACCCAACTGTCAGAACGCAGGAGATGCTGTCGTGTGTGTTCCCCTTCCATAGAGCACTTTCTGTTAACCCATGAAGTGTCAACACCCAACTGTCAGAACACAGGAGATGGTGTTGTGTGTGTGTTCCCCTTCCATGGAGCACTTTCTGTTAACCCACGAAGTGTCAACACCCAACTGTCAGAACACAGGAGATGCTGTCGTGTGTGTTCCACTTCCACGGAGCACTTTCTGTTAACCCAGGAAGTGTCAACACCCAACTGTCAGAACACAGGAGATGCTGTCGTGTGTGTTCCACTTCCACGGAGCACTTTCTGTTAACCCATGAAGTGTGAACACCCAACTGTCAGAACGCAGGAGATGCTGTCGTGTGTGTTCCAACCTGGCCTCCCAGGTTCATTATGTCCGACCACATACTTATGTTTCCATACGTAAAATGTCATGGAAATTCTACGATATCTGAAATCCGTGTCATCTTGATGAGGTAATGGCTTTGTTGCAAAATTTCCACATGGAAGATCCCTAGTGGATGAGTATTTGGGGGAAGAGACTGACCTTGCTTCTTAAGATGAGGTGGAAGAGTGTGAAGGTCATTCATATGACAAGGAGTCAGAAAATGAATCCGAACCAGTCCCAGGAGGAACTTTTTGTGGGAAAACATAAAAGACCAAGTGGAACGAAAATCTACTTGCAAGAAAGGTTCGTAGGTGTTGTAACCCATCTTCGTAGAGTCATAGGAAATGCTAAGAACTCTCAAACTGCAGTCGAGTGTTCGGATAATTTATTCAGTGATGACATCTTGGACACGATTGTTGGATGTGCAAACCAGTACATTGAATCCACCAAGCATAGATTTTCCAGAGAGAGGGATGTCATTGAACTAAAGGCTTTCATTGGCTTGTATATAGCAGGAACTGTCAGAGGGAATCATCAAAGTTTGGAGGAACTCTGGGGAAAGGAAGATAGTGTAAAAAAAAATTCCCTTGTGATGAACTTCAAATGGTTCAAGACTCATATGTTGCCTTAGTTTTGATGACCTTAACACCAGGGCAGAATAGAAAGAATTTGACCGTCTTGGTCCCATTCATGATGTGTTTGAAAAATTGGTGGAAAACTGTCAGAAGATCCATAGCATTGGGGAGAATGTCACAGTGGACGAAATGCTTCCAGGTTTCTGAGCAAATGTCATCCTCCATGGTATAGGGGTTATGATAGCCTCTAGTTCCCGAGATTATAGGTTGAAGCATGGCAGAGGGTGTTGAACTTCTTCGGGCATAAATATCCTTAGTATGGCTTCCTTTGGTATGGAAATAAACCCAGTGGTCCCATGTCATAGATTTATAGCACGTAAAAGAACCTCAAGCTTGATAAACAGGCCTATGAGAAAAGTTACCGGTCTTTCACGCTCAATATGAAATGGGATGCTAAGGACCAGAGTGTTAAAGAGCGTCCATAAATAAAACTAAAGCAAAAAAATTAAGTTTCCAAGAAAGCTGTCCATTTCAGCAGTAAATTCAATACAATATTTTATACCTGAACATGGAGATAAATCCTGGAAAACAGCTTGCAGTTCCCTTCTGTCAGCCATAAACCAAGCGAGGTGGTGAAAAGAATGGTCAAGCCATTATGTACGTCTGGTCGCAACATCACTACTGATAATTGGTTCACCGATATGGATTTGATCAATGATTTGAGAAAAAAAAAAACATGTCCTATGTTGGAACTGTGATAAAAAAGACAGTTGCCCCCATAATTTGTTTAAAAGGGAAGATACAATACACCAACATGTTTGGCTTTAGTGCTGGAAAGACTTCGGTATCCTGCAAGTGAAGAAGAACATGATTCTCCTGTCTTCGCTCCATGATGACAATGTAAAATTTAATCCCTGAATCTGGAGTTCAAAGGAAGTCAGAGATAATCAGCTTCTACAATTCCTCCAAGGGCAGTGTTGATACTGAAGACTAAATGTGTGCTACACAGAGCATGAGCAGAAGTGTCAAGTATCAATGGTGATACAATGTTGAATGTGAGTGGTGTAAATTCACAAGTAATTTACCTTGGCAATCAACTGGAACACTTGCGTAGAAGAGTTTTCCTGAAGACATTGGACCACCAACTTGTGCTTGAAGAGCTATACTGAAGAAGTGTGGAGACAGTTGCAATACCCACAAGCCTACAAATGTGGCTGTTAAGGTTTCATTGCACCAACTTGTGCTTGAAGAGCTAAACTGAAGAAGTATGAAGACAGTTGGAATACCCACCAGCCTACAAATGTGGCTGTTAAGGTTTCATTGCACCAACTTGTGCTTGAAGAGCTAAACTGAAGAAGTGTGGAGACAGTTGCAATACCCACCAGCCTACAAATGTGGCTGTTAAGGTTTCATTGCACCAACTTGTGCTTGAAGAGCTAAACTGAAGAAGTATGAAGACAGTTGGAATACCCACCAGCCTACAAATGTGGCTGTTAAGGTTTCATCACACCAACTTGTGCTTAGAGAGCTAAACTGAAGAAGTATGAAGACAGTTGCAATACCTAGCAGCCTACAGATGTGGCTGTTAAGGTCTCATCACACCAACTTGTACTTCAAGAGCTAAACTGAAGAAGTATGAAGACAGTTGGAATACCCACCAGCCTACAAAGGTCTGTTAAGGTTTCATCACACCAATTTGTGCTTGAAGAGCTAAACTGAAAAAGTGTGAAGACAGTTGGAATACCCACCAGCCTACAAATGTGGCTGTTAAGGTCACATCACACCAGATTGTGCTTGCAGAGCTAAACTGAAAAAGTGTGAAGACAGTTGGAATACCCACCAGCCTACAAATGTGGCTGTTAAGGTCACATCACACCAGCTTGTGCTTGCAGAGCTAAACTGAAAAAGTGTGAAGACAGTTGGAATACCCACCAGCCTACAAATGTGGCTGTTAAGGTCACATCACACCAGCTTGTGCTTGGAGAGCTAAACTGAAGAAGTATGAAGACAGTAGGAATACCCACCTGCCTACAAATGTGGCTGTTAAAGTTTCATCGCTCCAACTTGTGCTTGGAGAGCTAAATTGAAGAAGTGTGAAGACAGTTGGAATACCCACCAGCCTACAAATGTGGCTGTTAAGGTTTCAGCGCACCAACTTGTGCTTGAAGAGCTAAGCTGAAGAAGTTCGAAGACAGTTGAAATACCCACCAGCCTAGAAATGTGGCTGTTAAGGTCTCATCGCACCAACTTGTGCTTGAAGAGCTAAACTGAAGAAGTATGAAGACAGTTGGAATACCCATCAGCCTACAAATGTAGCTGTTAAGGTTTCATCGCACCAACTTGTGCTTGAAGAGCTAAACTGAGAAAGTATGAAGACAGTTGGAATACCCACCAGCCTACAAATGTGGCTGTTAAGGTTTCATCGTGCCAACTTGTGCTTGAAGAGCTAAACTGAAGAAGTATGAAGACAGTTGGAATACCCACCAGCCTACAAAATGTAGCTGTTAAGGTTTCATCGCACCAACTTGTGCTTGAAGAGCTAAACTGAGAAAGTATGAAGACAGTTGGAATACCCACCAGCCTACAAATGTGGCTGTTAAGGTCTCATCGCACCAACTTGTGCTTGAAGAGCTAAACTGAAGAAGTGTGAAGACAGTTGAAAATACCCACCAGCCTACAAATGTGGCTGTTAAGGTTTCATCACACCAACTTGTGCTTGAAGAGCTAAACCGAAGAAGTATAAAGACAGTTGGAATACCCACCAGCCTACAGATGTGGCTGTTAAGGTTTCATCGCACCAACTTGTGCTTGAAGAGCTAAACCGAAGAAGTATAAAGACAGTTGGAATACCCACCAGCCTACAAATGTGGCTGTGAAGGTTTCATCGCACCAACTTGTGCTTGAAGAGCTAAACCGAAGAAGTGTGAAGACAGTTGGAATACCCACCTGCCTACAAATGTGGCTGTTAAGGTTTCATCGCACCAACTTGTGCTTGAAGAGCTAAGCTGAAGAAGTTCGAAGACAGTTGAAATACCCACCAGCCTAGAAATGTGGCTGTTAAGGTCTCATCGCACCAACTTGTGCTTGAAGAGCTAAACTGAAGAAGTATGAAGACAGTTGGAATACCCATCAGCCTACAAATGTAGCTGTTAAGGTTTCATCGCACCAACTTGTGCTTGAAGAGCTAAACTGAGAAAGTATGAAGACAGTTGGAATACCCACCAGCCTACAAATGTGGCTGTTAAGGTTTCATCGTGCCAACTTGTGCTTGAAGAGCTAAACTGAAGAAGTATGAAGACAGTTGGAATACCCACCAGCCTACAAAATGTAGCTGTTAAGGTTTCATCGCACCAACTTGTGCTTGAAGAGCTAAACTGAGAAAGTATGAAGACAGTTGGAATACCCACCAGCCTACAAATGTGGCTGTTAAGGTCTCATCGCACCAACTTGTGCTTGAAGAGCTAAACTGAAGAAGTGTGAAGACAGTTGAAAATACCCACCAGCCTACAAATGTGGCTGTGAAGGTTTCATCGCACCAACTTGTGCTTGAAGAGCTAAACCGAAGAAGTGTGAAGACAGTTGGAATACCCACCTGCCTACAAATGTGGCTGTTAAGGTTTCATCGCACCAACTTGTGCTTGAAGAGCTAAACCGAAGAAGTGTGAAGACAGTTGGAATACCCACCAGCCTACAAATGTGGCTGTTAAGGTCTCATCGCACCAACTTGTGCTTGAAGAGTTAAACTGAAGAAGTGTGAAGACAGTTGGAATACCCACCAGCCTACAAATGTGGCTGTTAAGGTTTCATCGCACCAACTTGTGCTTGGAGAGCTAAACTGAAGAAGTATGAAGACAGTTGGAATACCCACCAGCCTACAGATGTGGCTGTTAAGGTTTCATCGCACCAACTTGTGCTTGGAGAGCTAAACTGAAGAAGTGTGAAGACAGTTGGAATACCCACCAGCCTATAAATGTGGCTGTTAAGGTCTCATCACACCAACTTGTGCTTGAAGAGCTAAGCTGAAGAAGTGTGAAGACAGTTGGAATACCCACCAGCCTACAAATGTGGCTGTTGAGGTTTCATCGCACCAACTTGTGCTTGAAGGGCTAAGCTGAAGAAGTGTGAAGACAGTTGAAATACCCACCAACCTACAAATGTAACTGGTTTCATCGTACCAACTTGTGCTTGAAGAGCTAAACTAAAGAAGTGTGAAGACGGTTGAAATACCCACCAACCTACAAATGTGGCTGTTAAGGTTTCATCGTACCAACTTGTGCTTGAAGAGCTAAGCTGAAGAAGTGTGAAGACAGTTGGAATACCGACCAGCCTACAAATGTGACTGTTTGGTTTCATCGTACCAACTTGTGCTTGAAGAGCTAAGCTGAAGAAGTGTGAAGACAGTTGGAATACCGACCAGCCTACAAATGTGGCTGTTAAGGTTTCATCACACCAACTTGTGCTTGAAGAGCTAAGCTGAAGAAGTGTGAAGACAGTTGGAATACCCACCAGCCTACAAATGTGGCTGTTAAGGTTTCATCACACCAACTTGTGCTTGAAGAGCTAAGCTGAAGAAGTGTGAAGACAGTTGGAATACCCACCAGCCTATAAATGTGGCTGTTAAGGTCTCATCACACCAACTTGTGCTTGAAGAGCTAAGCTGAAGAAGTGTGAAGACAGTTGGAATACCCACCAGCCTACAAATGTGGCTGTTGAGGTTTCATCGCACCAACTTGTGCTTGAAGGGCTAAGCTGAAGAAGTGTGAAGACAGTTGAAATACCCACCAACCTACAAATGTAACTGGTTTCATCGTACCAACTTGTGCTTGAAGAGCTAAACTAAAGAAGTGTGAAGACGGTTGAAATACCCACCAACCTACAAATGTGGCTGTTAAGGTTTCATCGTACCAACTTGTGCTTGAAGAGCTAAGCTGAAGAAGTGTGAAGACAGTTGGAATACCGACCAGCCTACAAATGTGACTGTTTGGTTTCATCGTACCAACTTGTGCTTGAAGAGCTAAGCTGAAGAAGTGTGAAGACAGTTGGAATACCGACCAGCCTACAAATGTGGCTGTTAAGGTTTCATCACACCAACTTGTGCTTGAAGAGCTAAGCTGAAGAAGTGTGAAGACAGTTGGAATACCCACCAGCCTACAAATGTGGCTGTTAAGGTTTCATCACACCAACTTGTGCTTGAAGAGCTAAGCTGAAGAAGTGTGAAGACAGTTGGAATACCCACCAGCCTACAAATGTGACTGTTTGGTTTCATCGCACCAATAAGGATCGATAAATGTGATCCCCTCCACCTGCACAATGGAAATGCGTTTCATGAGGATGACAGGTTATGAATGCAAAAAATGCCACACCACAATCTGTCTGACTCGTGCAAATATGGTCTGCGGAACATGCTGTGATGGATGCATGTGCCCCTGTACTGCTCAGCATTACCTGATTAACAATGAGGTAATGTCGACTTCTGAACCATGTGCTACAATGTTATGATTCTTTCTTACCATACTTGGAAATTAGTTTAGTTATAATAGCCTGACAATTTGGTGGCAGATTAAACATTTTGTTACATTCTCTTTTATAATTTTCTAATAAATGAGTTGTTTACAACTTTAAGCATTTCCATAATGTCAGTGAATACTTTGTTAATACTAAAATTAAAATGAGTGTGTATTAATTATGATCATTTTAGCTGTTCTAGCAGGTGAATTGCATCCAACGAAGGGTTACATGGGAATGTATATGTTGGCATAAACTGTGACAAAAGAAAAACAAACCAAAGGTGCACAAACAACAGCCAAATGACAATGTATCACCAAAATGTTCAATATCTAGTAAATAAAGGAGTGCAAATGCAACTAGGACCTGCAACCAGGTAGATACTCTTGTACTTGCCGAACATGGTATTAAGAAAGATAAGATTATTGTAAATAACTATGATGAGCATTCTTTTTGCAAAGAGTCTCACATTAATGGGGTTCGGTTGTATATACAAAGTGGTTCAAATATGAACGGGATTGATTTTGTTTTTTCTTTTTAGATAATATAGTAGTAAAACTGACTAGTTTTACATGCTATCCTTCAAAGTAGTCACCATTGGCTTCCATACATTTTTTTAAGCATTTTGGCAACTGTTTTATTCCCTTTTTCCAAAAGCTTTTAGTTGAGTGCACAAACCCATTCCTGAACAAATGTGATCACTGCATTGTTATCCACAAACTGCCCTCCCTCCAATTCACTTTTAAGCCTCCCAAATAAAAGAAAAATAACTTGGGACTATGTCTGACTGTAATGTGGGTGGGCAAGGAGATCCCACTTTAGCTTCCTGATGGTTTCCATAGTGTATCTAGCAGTGTGAGGCCTTGCATTGGGTTCAAGGAAGGAAAGAAACCCAATTTCCTTCTATTTTCCTCTTGGACCAGAGCTTATTCTTTACTTCCCCCAAATAAATGAAATAATATTCTGCACTGGTGATCCTGTGTTCCTGAAGTAAACTAACAGTGGTGACTGGACTGAAGAAATTGTTCACCTTCTGCTTCAAACTGTAGACTGGTCCTCTGCATTTGTACCATTTTGTTTTCAGGGGTAAGTGCGTGGGACCCAGCGGAATTCACTTTCCTATAGTGAAAATGTGTTTTTACAATAGTTTCTACACTACCAACACTTAAATTCAAAATTGAAGCAAGTTGTTTCACACTAATACACGTTAGCATGGTCACAGTTGGATGGGGTGGTGTTCACGGTCAACGATCATGTGGCTTGTTCTCCATTCCCTCTCCAAAGGCTCTACACCAGAGGTGGCAAAAATGTGACTTGCGAGGCATTTTGACTCGCAGGCGCAAATTCCCTCTCTGCAACCGTCCGTTTGATTTTCATATGCTGCTGAGTGACACAGTGTGTGTTGCATATTTGGTGACTCGCGGAAGAAAGTCGTTTTCGCCACCCTTGCTCTACACCATTCAAACACCAGTGTTCTCAAAAGACATGCTTCTCTAAACTATTGTTTCAATCTCTAAAGAATTTCTGATGGTTGGACCCCTTATGCAGTAAACAATTTGATAATATTGGATTGTTCCACACTAACCGACACTTTCTGTTTGCTCATCTCTCTTGTAGAGCTTAGACCAGACTGAACATGCTCACAGTTGCTTGAGCGGAAGGGTAGGGAAGCAAGTTTCCCCTTTGAAGGTCAGGAACTTGCTGGGTGAGGTTTCCATCAGTTCCGTTAATATCTGAACCATCTTGTATAAAACAGCACTTAAATTATATGAAAATAAAATGTGCTGATTTCTCAAGTAGCTGCTATGGAAATAAAATCTAAAAAAGGAAAAGATATTATAATTCTCTGTGTATACTGGTTATCAACAGTGGATAAAGAAAGTTTTGAATCTGTATTGAACATGATGCCAAAAAATAAGAAATTGGTAATTGCAGGAGATTTTAATATAAACTTCCTGGAAAATAGAAATGATAAATGTATACTGGGTCAAAAAAAAAAAATAAAACAAGTGTACCTTCACATTTATTAGCTTACACTTAAATTATGGTATAATTCTATAGGGAAATAGTTGTAAGAAGGGGATACAAAAGCTTTTTAAGGGCATTTGATAGAGATTTGGGTTAAAAAGTTGACTTGGTTTTTTTTGTAATGGATTATAAATGACATAAGGAACATACATACATAATTTTTTTCTATTTGAACCTTTAAACGGCCCTTATTGTCCAGAGATGTTATAGTATATTGGTCTATAATAATGTGCTCACCTTGTTTTTGGCAATTTCCCATAAATTGTATTTTTTAAAGTTCAGGTGCACTGTTTTCATAAACTACATAACTTAGAAATTTGAAATTATTTATGGTTCTACAGAATGTTTAATTGCATTTGGCAGGTTAAAGATTTTGATCCTAAATTGCATGGTTTTGTAAAACAAATCATAAACATAAAACAATTACACCAAAAATTATTTTCTTATGACTATTCTTTTTTTAATTAAATTAGTCCCTCAAATGAAGAAATAGTTATATGCCTAAGCTAAGCTACCTATAAAAGCTCATAAAAAAAAATTGAAGGAGTTCTTATCTTTACTTTCAGACAAAAGTGTACCTATAAATGAAAGTAAAATTTTTTTACTATATTTAAACATTTCTATAATTCAAAGATTTAAAGCTACCTAAAAGAATCTTAGTACCAGTATGCTCAGAAAACCTTGTTTAATAAGCAATACAAAGTTCATTGTCCTAGATGGTGTAATTCTAGAGATTACTAGGTTTCTTTCCAATGTGAAAGAGTGTAAAAATACCTTGTGATCTCTACCAAGCTACAGAAAAGAGTGATAAGAATACTAGCTAAACTAAATATCAAAGATTCATGTGAAAGTACTTTTATAGATTTCAAAATTCTAACACTTCCAGCTATGTATATATACAATAGCATGAAGTATGTATTCTCTGCAAGCCAATAAATAAAAAATACGATGTTCAAAAGTATAATACAAGAGTTAAAAATAATTATTTTCAAACTATATTAAGAGGTTTGCTCACCAACAAAAATACAATAAATAACGCAATATTATATAACCAACTACCAGAAGACATAAAATATATTAAACATAACACTATTAAATTAAAAAAGGTTAAAGGTTACTTATGTTATATTGCATATATTAAAGAAATGTAAAACAACAGAAATATATTCCATATTGTACATAAAGTATTATAACTTGATCTTAGTAATAACTAAAAATAGCAACATGTAAAGATCTATATAATATATTAGGCACCTGTACTGTAATATTAATTGTAGTATTAGCAATGCTCAAAGACCAAGTTATATGAAATTTTATATAATCTTTAAGACTATGCCACCTATATTTTGTTACTTTGGGAAAAGAAAGAAACTGACTTGAAGTGAATCTGACTGGAATGAGCAGGAAGTACTTGAATGTCATTTTGAAAGAGCATAGAAGAAACATCAAATTTAAACAAATTGACAAATTAGCAGTACATAGTATACCATTTTTTATAGACAATCACAATATTGAAAAAGAAGTATTATTAAAACTATGTTCCAATATATAGTTAACTTTGGATAACCTGCCAGACAGCAAAGTTATTAAGTTTACCACCAGATGGCAGTAGTTGGATGCTAACAGGAGATAAAGGTAATAACCTACAGTCATCACTATACTGAGGATGGAGGCAAACAACTCCGAAAAGGTTCCAAGATTTTACAATTTGGCGTAAGTGAAGCTTTAACCATTTATATTTAAAAATTAAAATAAAATTAAAACATTGTTTAGTTTCTATCTGTTCAAAGTTTTTACTAACATCAGTAAATATTAAAACAAATCTGATGAAATACATTCACATGATTTTTTTCTTTACCCTCTATCATTTATTACTGGGTATACAAAATATTCTTAGTAAACCTTTATTTACCTATCTACTACGTTTTAATCTAAGTAAATCTTTGCAGAAATAGCTACATTACACATTTCGTTATAGATACAAAGAGAATAACGATGGTCAAAAGTTTAAAAACTGAACACTATCTGTCTGCTTTCAATTCCATATTGTTTCCATGTAATCATGAGAAACAACTGAAAGTCGAGACTTTAAAAGAATGACAGGTATTGAAGAATTTGAGTCTTTAATAATGCATATCTCAGAAATGCCTTATGCTACAGAAAATCTTGTATTAAGTACATTGTGTGTTAAACAGGTCTTCATTTTTTGTTGCATAATGTTTTGTATATAACATTACACAGAATTCCTTCCAGATGAAGAGAACCTCGCAGGCTTTTCACAGAAGATTCAAGTTATACATATTAGTCTTGTGAATTTCTTTAATATATGATATTTTAATCAAAATCTTTAGGGATTTTTTAAAATATTCAACTTTTCAAAAAATTGTTCCTTGTAAAGGGTAGTTGAGAGTGGTGGATTTTCTTGAAAAATTTTGACACACTCTTGCAAGGTACTGAACTTTTAATACCTAGTGTCACATTTATCAGACTTTTTGTTTCTAGTATATGCTGTTCACAGACAGACATACTCCTGGACCTTTTTCTATAAACGATTTTCTTGGATTCAGGGGCACCTCAAAACATATACTTCCAATGAAATCTTGGTATCAATTTTTGGGTAGAATGCAATACCTTCTCATCCTAATGTGTACGTGATAAATAAACTTTGGATATTTAGGTTTTTACCTATTGTTTTCCTTTACAGCCTATTGAGCCTAACATAGATAATTACACATATAATTGACCTAAAAAGGTATTAACCAACTTTTATAGTGCCTATAGACACCTATTTCAACTTAAATGCCCATTTCTGGTTTTGGTGCCTATAAATGCCTTTTTTTTTAAAAGACCCAATGAATTTATTCATTACACTGTGGTATTCAATTAATAATTATTTAATCAACAACACAGCTTTCAATGAGTGGATACTTATTTGATTTCTGTTTGATGAAATGCAGCATGGTGTCATTTCTAAAAGGCTTAGCGTAACAATTAGTGAAATCTCAGGTACCAAATGCGAAATCAGAACTTCAGCAATGAAATACAATAACAACAATTGTCCCATGTCTGGTTCTTAGTAACAGTCATTTGAAAACAAGGCAAAGTGTCGGTTCATGTTCATAATATAACTATATTAAACTCTTTGGTTCCTGTGATAATTTTTCTGCTAGTGCTGCAAAATGGCTAAGGACAAATCTACCAAAAGTGCATTAATAAGTACATGGATTTCAGATTTCCAGTCTTATACAGTAGATGGGAAAATAATCTTCTGTAAGGTCTGCAATAAAGAGGTAAGCTTTTTACTGTATATTCTCTCATTTTTATTATTCACATGAGACCATGTATGTTAACTACCATGATTAATTGTACTATATGACTTCTTCTATCTGAAAATAATCTCAAATTTGTTTGATGCATTTTATTAAGTCCAATTATTTGGTCTAACAGTACAAGAGATCAAGACAATACTAATTTTGTAACAGACAATTTTTTTTAAGTTATACTAATTTTTATGTAAATTTTATTGGATATTCATTTAAAATTTTAATTATTTTAACAAAATACGATTTACCAACATTAAAATATATTTATAAATATATTCTTCTACTAAGGTTTCTACTGAAAAAAGGAGTTACTTGGTATAACACGAGAAAACATGAATGCATCAAGCAAATTCTAAAAAGAAAGATTCTCAGAAGCAAACTTTACTTATACAGCCCATGCCTTTAAAAATAAAATCCCAGTTCTATTTTGATATGTGCAAAGCATTCACTGCAGCCAACATTCCTTGGAATGTTGAAAATACAACAATGAAGTCACTTTTAGAAAAGTATTGCAGAGAAAGAATACCCTCCGAATTGACAATTACAAAAAATTATCTTGAGATGGTATATGAATCATGTTGAATGAAATAAGGTCAGAAATTGGAGATTCCTACATCTGTAGATGTAGATTTCTGTAGATGAAACCACAGATGCTCTGGGGCGAAGTATATCAAGTTTAATTGTAGGGAAATTAAATGAAGAAAATTATGGAAATTTGCATTTAATTTGTTCGAAGGTGTTGGAGAAAACTAATGCTTAATCAGTTGCCTACTTCGTAAACTCCGGAATAAGAGTACTTTATCGAAATGGTGTTGTTACTGTACATTGATGCAGCACCATATAGCATAGCAGCTGGGAAACTTTTGAAGGTATTTTTTCAGCATTTAACACACGTTACTTGTCTGGCTCATGCACTTCTGAGTAGCAGAGGAGGTTTGAAACCAGTTCCCCAAATTCAATAACTTAATATCCTCCATAAAGAAAGTATTTTTAAAGTCAAATTCTAGAATTGCAACTTTGAAAGAAAGATGTCCCAATCTGCCTTTGCTATCAACACCTATTTGGTCAAGAAGAGGTATGTGGCTGCAGGTTGTGAAGTATTACAGTGAGAACATTGACAGTGTTGAGGAGGTTGTAGATAGTTTTTTGGAAGAAGAATCACAGCGTATTAAGGTTGTCCTACGAGAGAAAGGTTTGAGGCAGGATCTGTCATATATTCATGCTAATTTCACATTTTTAGCAGATACTGTAGAGTAATTACAATTATCAAAGCTCAGTCTTACTGAATCAATCACATTATTTACAAGAGCAGAAAGTCACTTAAACAAAGCTGTTGGTGAGGTTGAGAAAATTGTTTCCAAAAGATTACAAATGGTGTTCGCCAAAAATCCTGGATATCTGGTTCTGAAAGTAGTATCAGATAGTTTAAGCGGACGTGAGGCAGACCTCCCTAAAGGATTTAATCCACATATAGTTTCTCTTATCAACTATGTTTCAGTCAGCATCACAGATGTTGAAAGATCTTTTTCAGATTTAATCTAATTCTGAACACAAAAGACATAACCTTACCCCGCATCATCTGGAAATGCTTCTTGTTATTGTGGACAAAATTATGCCCAAAAGTGAAATTGAAGAATCTGTCATGTAAAAAATAACAATGTTGCATTAATTCTATCCTTTATATTTTAATTAACTAACAGTGACACAGATTTTTTTATATAATGATTGTTCCATTACCATATTATCTTATCTATCCTACTGTATTTAAATGTGTTTTGCAAAGCGTGATGCATAAAATTTGTTTACTTATTATGGCTATTAAAGACCTATCTCACTACCTTTTAGGCGCCTATAATCAAATTTTTAGGACCTAAAGATCCAAAGTCTAGAGACACAATAAAAATGGTGGAATGTTAAAATGTTATTGCAGCCTTGTTTTAGTTTACTATAACCTTATTTTAAAGTTATTGTCTATAGTATCTGTGCATACTGTTGGGCTACAAACAGTAAACGCAGAAAAGGAAGCCTTGTAAGATGCAAAGTGATCTTGTTCTTATGTTAATCTTGGCAAAACTTACACACACAAATATAAAGTGAAGGACAACATGCCGACACTAACAATCAACAGCTGAATATCCAAACTCTCACACTGTTAACCTTTCTGCCAGAGAAGGAAGTACACAAATATTATAAGCAGTTGATGTACGATGCTTATGAACAAATACTGGATTACTTCTACTTTACTTACATCTCAGAAAGACAAGCTCAAGACAGAAGATGCATATCTGCTGGACCAATATAGCTTAACAAATCATAACTGGTAAAGAACAATCTCAGTGTGGGATTTCATAATGTTTCCAGGGTATTCAGGAAGCACCATCCTATTTTTATCTGGGTATAATGAAACTTAAAAACAAATAACGAATCCACAAAATCTCTGATTAGCGAATGCAGAATGGAAAAGAGAGACAAATCCAAGAAGTTATCTACCTTATAAAATTATATTCAATGCTTTATTTTATAAACTTGAATGTCAAGGTATGGATTAGCTTCATGTCCTTGGCTAACATGTCTCTTTCTGAACATATCCAATGTAAACTTTAAGAATGCACACCACTTTCAACAAACCTTACTAATGATGTCAGTTTTTGGTATTAATAGGTTCCTAAAAATATTATTGGAAAGATATAAGTATTATATTGAACTAAAGTTAATAACTGAAGCAAATTCTAATTATATAAAAATCTACTGAGCAGTTAGCTATGTAGTCATTACTATCAGCATTATTTATATCTGTGTAAGCAGATTATTTTCCCATTGAAATGCTGGCCGAAAAGTTTGCATTACAACACAGGATTTTCATGCATGACACACATATGAAAACTGACCTATCTCAAGACTTCTATATGGAGTAAGCACTGAAATTCCAGAGAGACAGTTCTCAGATTTCAAGAAATTACTTTGTTAAATGTTGAACATTTGATGGCAGCTCTAGAATATAGCACATTGTTACAAAGAACAAGGCATTCAAAAGCTTAAACCTGTGTTGCCAACTTAACTTTGAAGCTGTACAATGAGTTATATACAGGAAATGGACACGAATGACAACATAAGACACTTGACTTTCTGTAATTGGATCAGACTCCAATAAATTACATTGTTTGCATGGCAGTAAATGTGAGAGAGGCAGACATGTATACTGCTCCATGTAAGATGTAGTATAATCCCTCTGTGTTAAATTAATTACATGTTTATCAAATGATTCTATAAAACATTTTCTTTCCAGCAGATGGAACATACACAGTAAACAATCCACTACCTAGCAGCATTAACCATAACCATGCAAATCAGCAAAAAGTGAACCAGAGGTGAAGAGCTGAAGATGGGGTTATTCAATCACCTAAAACGTTCTCATTTCACCTGTCTTCAAAAAGTTGGGTGAAGCTTGATGGTTGTACAATTAATTAGATTATGCATACATGGTATAATGTTTAGGAAAAACAGGTATTATAAAAATGTAAATTTATTTGTTTCAGTTTAGACCTCTTAATTTAATTGGGAGTGTTTGATAATAAATTTGATGTGGCTCTGAGATTCATGCAACATTAACCTGATGAACATTCACAAAAAACACTGCTTACTGTTAACACTCCAGGTTTTAAGGCAAAACATCAAAAGTTACAGGTAAAATACATGAAATTGTGACAATTTTAAGACATTTGCCTTAAAAATGAAATTATATACTGTAGTTCTCAATGAAGTCCTTATTGCATGCCATATGAATGTAGTGTTGGATCCCAAAAGGTACATTATGTCTTTAAAATTTTACAAATCACCAAAGTCCACATAAAGGTTCTTGTTTGTATGAGTTTCTCGACTGATGATTTAAATTATGCATTTTCATACTATACAAAAAAAGTAACCCTCTGATAACCAATGTCATACTCGTATAACTTTATGTCACTGATGAATTGCATTATTCCTTTTCAAACTTGATAATCAGTAAAGCTTATATAACAATCTTTACACTTTGCAAATTTAACAACCAAGTAATGCTCTTTTCACAAATTATATACTGGTGTGGCTTCTTAACCCTCGTAAATGAAAATGTATTTTTCAAATCTGACAAATGTGTAAAGCTTTTATGATAGGTTTTAAACTGGTGTGGTTTCTTACCTTCATGAATTAAATTATACCCTAACTTGACAACTGAGTAAAGCTCTTATCACCCTCATGAATAAAATTATGCCTTTTATATGCTTGATAACTGACTAAAGCTCTTATTACAAGTTTTTTGCTGATGTGACTCTTTTTCTCCTGAATAAATTGATGCATTTCCAAAAGTAACAACTGAGTAAAGCTCTTATCACAAGTTTTATACTGGTGGTCTCTTACCTTCATGAACCAAGGAATGCCTTTTCAAATGTGACAACTGAGTAAAGCTCCTATCACAAGTTTTACACTGGTGTGGCTTCTTACCCTCATGAATAAAATTATGTGCTTTCAAATGTGACAAGTGAGTAAAGCACTTATTACACGTTTTACATTGGTGTGGCTTCTTACCCTCATGATTAAAATTATGAGCTTTCAAATGTGACAAGTGAGTAAAGCTCTTATCACAAGTTTTACACTGATGTGGCTTCTTACCCTCGTGAATAAAATTATGTGCTTTCAAATGTGACAACTGAGTAAAGCTCTTATCACAAGTTTTACACTGGTATGGCTTCTTACCCTCATGGATAAAATTATGCCTTTGCAAATGTGCCAACTGAGTAAAGCTCTTATTACAAGTTTTACACTGATATGGCTTCTTACCCTCATGAATAAAATTATGTTGTTTCAAATGTGACAAGCGAGTAAAGCTCTTATTACAAGTTTTACACTGGTGTTGCTTCTTACCCTCATGAGTAAAATTATGTGCTTTCAAATGTGACAACTGAGTAAAGCTCTTATCACAAGTTTTACACTGGTATGGCTTCTTACCCTCATGAATAAAATTGTGTATTTTCAAATGTGATAAGCGAGCAAAGCTCTTATCACAAGTTTTACACTGGTGTGGCTTTTTATCCTCATGAATAAAATTATGTCTTTTTAAACTTGACAAATGAGTAAAGCTGTTATCACAAGTTTTACACTGGTATGGCTTCTTACCCTCGTGAATAAAATTATGTGCTTTCAAATGTGACAAGTGAGTAAAGCTCTTATCACAAGTTTTACACTGATGTGGCTTCTTACCCTCATGAATAAAATTGTGTGTTTTCAAACTTGACAACTGGGTAAAGCTCTTATCACAAGTTTTACACTGGTATGGCTTCTTACCCTCATGAATAAAATTGTGTATTTTCAAATGTGACAAGCGAGTAAAGCTCTTATCACAAATTGTACACTGGTGGGGCCTTTCATCCTTATGAATAACATTCTTTTGTTTCAAGTATAAAACTCTGCTGTAGATTTTTCCCCCATTGCTACATTTACCAGAAAGTTTTGAGTGAACATGTTCTTCTATAGTTGGTATTTCTGTGACATCATTTTCCTGAGTTTCACATCCACGACAATCCTTTACATTATAGCAACTTGTGTCTCTTCCTGAGACTTCAGCAGAGAGCAATAGTGATTTACCACTGCTATCACCAGAAAATGCTTCCATGCATAATCTGAAATGTTGGAACATTTATCATTATTAAGTATAATGATCAGGAATGAAATCAAAATATTGGTTTGCTAATAAGAGATACATGTTCAGAAATAAGTGACAACTGCTGTTATAAATTCTTTATATAAAACAACTATGTCGTTCATTACCACTGAATTAACTTTGTTAATCCACTATACCATTAGCTAATTCCTATGTTGATTACATTTGGCATGAGAATACATTTATAACAAAGTGGTTATCAACAAGTCAGCAGTCAATACAATGAATGGAAGTTCCTCAGAAGAAAATTCTATACTGTTTGTGTGACATCACAAGAAACAAATGAACAGCAAATTAATTTTTCTAAAAATTATAAAGGATTTGAAACTTTAAATAAAAAATATCTGAGTAGTAGTAGTTGTAGCAAAAACAGCATTTCATGACTAGTGTGCTTTATCAAGATTTAGATTTTATGTTTAGTAACCTTTCTCACCATGTAATGGCTTATAATACAAAATTACTATCGGAATGCAGAGGACTTTAAAGGCTACTCACAGAAAATGCAGCACCAAATATTATTATTAACCATGAAAATATATTAAAGCATATGATACCTAATGAAACGAACACATTCAAGAGACTTTTTGGGAAAACATTTTCCATGCAAGAGTGGGGTGGATGATTTTTATTAAAACGTTTTTGTCCATCTTTGCAATATTCTCAATATAGGTACTAGTAGAAAATGTATCTGAATTTTCATTTTTAGGGTATGCTGTCCACAGACACACACAAGAAGTGTTGTTTCCAAATTATTTTTTTCTTCATTCTCTTCAGGGATCTCAAAACAAGTTATTTCCAGTGAATTCTTGATTTCAGATTTTAGGTGGAATAAAATACCTCCTCTATTTGCCAGAAAAAATGTACACAAATTTTGTTTTAATGAGCTCTACATTTTAGCTATAATAAATATGTATCAGTCATCTTTGAGAAGGGGAGGAAGAAAAACAAAAATGCACATGCAAAGAGAAGTTTTATGTTTGGGGTGCGGTCATTTCATGTTGCATCCTTAGAAGATGCTGGACTATAAGAATAAGCTAATATTTTTTTGCTGTTCAGTTCTGAGTTTATTTCTCAGACATAAATTGTTCAGGAGACCTCAAATGTATATTTCTATTGAAATGTAAATACTGAACTTTTGCTGGACTACAATAACACCTCTCGCCAATATAGGTAAAGGTTTCAGAAGTTACACCACCACAATATTTCTGTTTCAAAAGATATCACATTTTGCAGAATTACTGATACATTGCATTAAAATAGAACACAGAGACAAGATAAAAAGAGCAACAAATGATTTAAAATAGAGAGTTGAGGGTTGTTACACTACATCACTATGATATGATTTTAAATTATGACACATCACTGTTACTAGCCTCTAAATCTTCAAAATTAGTCAACAAATGATGAGTCAACCTTGGCCTATGCCTATGCCTTGTTTACACAAACCTGCAAGGATCCAACCCAGCAGAAAAAACCTTAACTCTCAGATTACGCTGATTTATGCTTTACTTGTAAGATTTCTTAGGGTGAATTGCATGTAATTACTTCTGAACTTTAAGGGTTGAAGTCATAGTCGTTGCTTCTGTGAAAAGGAGATGCTTAAGCAATAAGTATTTCCTTCTGATAAGGAAACACACATTACCATTAGGTATACATAGATGGTCTTTATATTCTCAATGTTAATTGCTTTCTTATTTCCAAAGCACATGTGGCAACATGGCTCAGCTCTCAGATGCATTAACAAATTTGTAACTACACTTGCATGTAACCGCATAGCCAGCTGCCATTTCCACTTTCATTTGACCACATGGTGATACTTTTTGAGATTTGATTGAGAAATTATATTAATTGAGTTTTATTTATGGACGCTCTTTAACTACTATGGTCTTTAGCGTTCGATTCTATTTTGGGCGTGAAAGATCGGTAATTTTGCTCAGAGGCCTCTTTATCAGGCTTGAGGTTTTTTTACGTGCCATAAATCTGCGACACGGAACCACCAGCTTTACTTACCTTCTGAAGGAAGCCATGCTAAGGATTTTTACGGTGTAAAAAATCCATCGCCCTCTGCCGAGTTTGAACCCGCGACCTTTGGAACTACAGGCTAGCATGGTACCACTAGTCCGCGGAGGACGACTTGTGAGATTTGAACAGTACATTTATTTATTAGCTAGTTATATAGTCCTAATAAGCCAGAAAAATGCCTAAAGATAAAGATTTCAGCTAGAAAGAAAGAACTGAATAAAACTGCTTGTGCTGAGATAAAAAGATATAGTGGAATGCAGGCAATCGGACGCTTTGTCTTCACAAAAAAAAAAGGGGGAAACATGGCAGAAGACTGCTGTGAAGTTTCATGCTACTTCCAAGAATACTCCCGTAAGTACTGAAATAAATTTTACGATGCTGCAGAATGTTAAGCTTATGTTATATCATTGTCTTTTAGCAATTGTTTCCATGTATCACAAATTTGTGTGCTTAATGCTTATTATTTATTAGCTTACAAGCTAATTATTTTTGCTCTTAGATTCTCATGCAACTTATGTGCTTATTTATTTTTTACCCCAGCTTATTTTGCAGCTAGAAAAATCCCTCTTGCCTCTGCCATCCTAGAAAATATTTCAGATGTTTTCCTGCAGATAGATTCTAAATGGATATCTTTTGTTTCAGAGAAACAGTGAACAACAGAAGAAGTTGTGGAGCAACATAACACTTAAAGGGAAGGAAGAATATGCTGCAGAGAAAAGGAGTGCAATGAAAACTGGTGGAGGGTCAGCAGACAACACAAAAGTTGAAT
Organism: Deroplatys truncata; assembly: GCA_030765065.1. Lineage (NCBI taxonomy): Eukaryota > Metazoa > Arthropoda > Insecta > Mantodea > Mantidae > Deroplatys > Deroplatys truncata. The sequence continues at coordinate 205,441,207 of CM060988.1, forward strand.
TCCTGTGGCATCACAATTGAAATTCTGAATGCATTAGATTTGGCTACAGTTCAGTGGTAAAGAGCAGTGCTGAAGGACAGGAATACATCATAATCGATGATATCTTTGTGAGTCCTGAAGAAAATGAAGGTAGGTTTACAAAACAAATGGAGACTAATTTTACATTCAAAACCATCTCCAACTTGAACATGTAAAGAGGATCATTTGTAAATTACTTAGATGTTTGTTTTTCCTCTTGTAATAATGCACATATTATCTACAACTCTGATATCATTGTATTTGTTAACTAAAACTTATCATACACCTCAGTATCGTTGAGAATGGTAACAATAGAACTCCGAATCTTGCCATACAATTAATTTGATGTGGAGCAATATGAGTGCTAAACGTTGATTATTTGCTTCACTGTGCGCTGGTTCCAATGATTTTAAATGAAATGGATCCATTTGTAGGACTGAGCTTTGGATGTATAATTATTATATGCTTTGTAAGTGTTTTACTTGCATACAGCACCACAGGCAATGAACACAATTAAATGATGGGGCATTTGTGAAACAACTAGGCTTGACGGATCATGTACCTTTTGTCACAAGTGCATTATTATAATTCCCTCCCATGTCTTTTAAGGACCTTCAATTGTTCTATATTTGAAATTTTAATTCTATTCTTTTATCTTTAAGCGCAGCACAAATGGTTCCTTTGCTGCAAAAGACAAGCTCTCCAGCAGTGTCAGGTAATAACATTACAAACTCCTATTCTATTCCTAGTCACATACAGCAAGTTGCTTCTCTCGTCAGTAGCAGAAGTTACACATACCCACTGAGCAATACAATATGAAAAAGCTTCTCACCAAGGCAGATATAATGAGGTGATTCCAGACACTGTTAGAAAGAAACTCCTTCAAAGACACTAATGTATGAGTGCAACAAAACATTTTCAGTGGGACGCAAACTGTGGTCCAGACACTGTTAGAAAGAAACTCCTTCAAAGACACTAATGTATGAGTGCAACAAAACATTTTCAGTGGGATGCAAACTGTGGTCCAGACACTGTTACAAAGAAACTCCTTCAAAGACACTAATGTATGAGTGCAACAAAACATTTTCAGTGGGAAGCAAACTGTGGTCCAGACACTGTTAGAAAGAAACTCCTTCAAAGACACTAATGTATGAGTGCAACAAAACATTTTCAGCGGGACACAAACTGTGGTCCAGACACTGTTAGAAAGAAACTCCTTCAAAGACACTAATGTATGAGTGCAACAAAACATTTTCAGTGGGACGCAAACTGTGGTACAGACACTGTTAGAAAGAAACTCCTTCAAAGACACTAATGTATGAGTGCAACAAAACATTTTCAGTGGGACGCAAACTGTGGTCCAGACACTGTTAGAAAGAAACTCCTTCAAAGACACTAATGTATGAGTGCAACAAAACATTTTCAGTGGGACGCAAACTGTGGTACAGACACTGTTAGAAAGAAACTCCTTCAAAGACACTAATGTATGAGTGCAACAAAACATTTTCAGTGGGACGCAAACTGTGGTACAGACACTGTTAGAAAGAAACTCCTTCAAAGACACTAATGTATGAGTGCAACAAAACATTTTCAGTGGGATGCAAACTGTGGTCCAGACACTGTTACAAAGAAACTCCTTCAAAGACACTAATGTATGAGTGCAACAAAACATTTTCAGTGGGAAGTAAACTGTGGTCCAGACACTGTTAGAAAGAAACTCCTTCAAAGACACTAATGTATGAGTGCAACAAAACATTTTCAGCGGGACACAAACTGTGGTCCAGACACTGTTAGAAAGAAACTCCTTCAAAGACACTAATGTATGAGTGCAACAAAACATTTTCAGTGGGACGCAAACTGTGGTACAGACACTGTTAGAAAGAAACTCCTTCAAAGACACTAATGTATGAGTGCAACAAAACATTTTCAGTGGGACGCAAACTGTGGTCCAGACACTGTTAGAAAGAAACTCCTTCAAAGACACTAATGTATGAGTGCAACAAAACATTTTCAGTGGGACGCAAACTGTGGTACAGACAGTTAGAAAGAAACTCCTTCAAAGACACTAATGTATGAGTGCAACAAAACATTTTCAGTGGGACGCAAACTGTGGTACAGACACTGTTAGAAAGAAACTCCTTCAAAGACACTAATGTATGAGTGCAACAAAACATTTTCAGTGGGACGCAAACTGTGGTCCAGACACTGTTAGAAAGAAACTCCTTCAAAGACACTAATGTATGAGTGCAACAAAACATTTTCAGTGGGACGCAAACTGTGGTACAGACACTGTTAGAAAGAAACTCCTTCAAAGACACTAATGTGTGAGTGCAACAAAACATTTTCAGTGGGACGCAAACTGTGGTCCAGACACTGTTAGAAAGAAACTCCTTCAAAGACACTAATGTATGAGTGCAACAAAACATTTTCAGTGGGATGCAAGCTGTGGTCCAGACACTGTTAGAAAGAAACTCCTTCAAAGACACTAATGTATGAGTGCAACAAAACATTTTCAGTGGGATGCAAGTTGTGGTACAGACACTGTTAGAAAGAAACTCCTTCAAAGACACTAATGTATGAGTGCAACAAAACATTTTCAGTGGGATGCAAGCTGTGAAGAATGAGCCACACCCTCGACAACATCTATCATGTTGATGTGGACGTACACATGAAGAGTAGCGGCTATCCAGCTGATGTGAGTGAAGTGCCACTTCACTTGTTTTCCAATATCAGACACATTATCTTTTTTTTTCTTTGTGATAATTTAATGACCATCTTGGTGTTGTCCTTCTCTCTCTGTGGTTGACAGCGTGCATTCACGCTTGTAATTGTTGACCTTCTGTTCACTAGAAGGCTATGTCTGCAATGAATGAAATCGGAATTTTAAATAAAACTTTTATACCAAACTCCTTTGGTAAATTATTTCCAACTCTTCATGGTTGCTATGACAACTGTGACGTAGTAGAAACTCTTGCATATACAAAATGCAACTGGGATGAAGACTTGCTGAAGGTTTCTCGTTAACATGTAAACTGCCTTAGCACAGAGAGTTGGCAGAACATAGTAGTTTAGCATATTTTGTAGCCTTGGTTTCTTAACATGTTATAATAAAACAACACGTGTTCACAATTTTAAATTTGGTGTCTATTTCATTTGAGTTATTTTGAAGTAAAGCCTTGGTTGTGCTGTGAAAGAAAATACGTATCTGTTTAGAGACATAGTATTAATATTACAAGAGACACCATTTAGTAGGTGGAAGAAAACAAAGGCAAAGATATCCAAAAGGTGGTGGACATTATTTTATTTTATTCTTTTAAAGACAAAGATCTTTTAAACTGCAAAAGGCTGGTGAATTTAATAGAACTAAATGTTAGAAAAGTGAAAAAACTCAGGAAATCTTTCATTTTAAGGATTCAGAGTTACAATATACCCTTGAATATGCAGTAGTGTGACATTATAAAAAGCTCGTATGTTGGTCAGTAACTAGTTTGGTGTCTGGAAATCAAGGATTTTGTGACTTTCAAAATATGAGGCATTATTTTAATAAGCATAAATATTCTGAGGAGACTTTAAAGTTTGAATTGCAATTAAAACTTTCAAAAACAATTCTGATATAATCACAGATGTGACTATTTGAGTGTATTGTGACTAGTGATTATTTGAGATTCCATTTCAAATTGCCCTAAATAGAAGGAAAAAGGACCTTGTATTTTTGTAAATGATACGAAACTTTTTGTATTTGAAGACAAGCCTGACACAATGCTTTATGCTGATGAAGAGGCCAGCATCACAAAACCTTTATGCAAAATTTGTGGTCTTTCATGTCCAATATAGAATGGGATGCTGAGAACCATAGTAGTTAAAGGGCATTCATAAATAAAAGCAAACACTATGCTTTATGCAAACTCTTAAAATTTAGTACACCAAAGTTTTGCAATTAAAATTGTTAAAATTCATCATACAAGGGTCATTCTGAAAGTTTTGAGCATGGGCAACAATGAGTAGGGGTAAGCCAAATCAGTTTAACCTCACTTTGGATAGCAACATGTGCAAGTGTGGGCATGCTCCAACAATGTGCATCATCAGCGCTGTGTGTGGATGTATAGCAGGCGTTGCTATGCCATATCTAGGATGAGAGCATTTCTGTGCTATGATTTGCTATGACCTTAAAGTTGGTTAAGGGAGAGAGAATGCCTTCATAGACTGAATCATGCATTTGGGTATCTTTGGCCTTTGCAATCCACCATTTATTAGTGGTTTGCAAAGTTTAGAAGAGGAAGATCGAGCAGGACAGACGGCTACAGCAACAATGGATGAAAATGTGGTGAAAACAGAGTGCATGTATCAGGAAGATCATTATTGCACATTTGGTCAGATTCAAGAAGCTGTAAGTATTGGATCGGCAGCAGTGAAAACAATCCTGAAAGAAAACTTGATGCCAGCATGCCCTGCAGTCGCTGGATTCCCCACCACCTCACAAATGAGCATTGTGTGCAATGGTGCCAAGAAATGATTGTAAAATTCAGTGGAGGAAGATCCAAAAACATATTCAACAAGCTGGATTTACCATTATGATCCAGAAACTACACAACAGTCATTGGTCTTCCTAAGAGAAGATGATCTGTTCCTTTTTCTCACATTGTGACAATTCCAGTTGAGAGACAAAAGACTGTTACTGCCAGATGATACACCACAACTGCTCAATGAACTGAGAATAAAATGTCCTCAAGACTGGTCTGTGTGGAATTTTGTTGCTCCATGACACTGCACAAGAAACCATCTGCAGATATTCCCATCCTCCCTACATCCATATCTGGCCCCATGCAACTTTTTTCTATTTCCCAAAATGAAAGAAAAAATTCCAGGTCAACAATTTGAGTCACCTGAAGTCGCAGTAGCTGCTTATGAAGAATGTATTTGCACTCTCTCCAAAGAATGGAGTTCACCACTTGAAAGGATGAGGCAGTGCATAGAATGCAATGGAGAATATTTTAAACGGATACAAAGATCAGATATAAATTTTGAATATTTCATTGCATCCATTCTCAAAATTTTTGGAGTGACCCTTGTATCTTCCTAAAATTTCCAACTTCACGCTGTTATAACTCTAAAACCTTTAAATCTAATTATTTAAATCCAGCTTTATTTTGTTCACTAAACTTTAATTTCGACCTGATAAGTAAACATTGTCTTCTTATTTTTATTTATGTGAGTAATTGCTATTTTTTCAAATGTAGGGAGTTATGGATTAAGAATAATAATTTTATTATATATTTCAAGGTTCCATACTTTAAACACAATCAAAGATATATTTTACTGATAAGGTTTTGTCTAAAATAAGTAAATTACTTTACATGCTCATGGTCACACTTGACTTTGTTTTGAACTGAAGGTCAAGCATGGTTAAACAATGAGAACGCTTACTAAGGAGTATGCGGTTTGAGCGTTTCTTTGTGATCATTGTGCATCAACTATGTAAATTGCTGTGTTTATTAACTTCTTCTGCTATAACTACAAACATAACCACTTTACCAGCATTGCTGACACTATGGATTATTCTCAGTCTATTATTTTAGTTTTATACAAATCCAGACATGCTCAAAATAAGTTAAAATTGTACATAGATTTTTGTAAATATTATAAAATAATTAGTATATGTTGTTACAAAATGTGAACTTTCCTCTACAAAATGATGTTTGGTATAATATTCTGAAATAAAGGGTTATGGAGCCATGCACATTTAAAATTCAACTAAATAAATTAATACGTTTATCATTCAATAACATGACAACGATTGGGTTTTAGATGCTAATATTCGATAAATATGTTTTTTTTAGCATGCCTTATTAATAGGAAAGCTTTCAATGCAAATAAAAAATGCAAGGTTCTTTGCCATTCAATTTCGCATGGAATGTCCCAGATGCTGTAATCGAACGTGTTTCTTCAAATCCACTAATCTTCAGACTAGTTGTTAGGGCTGTGCTATACTTAAGCATTCAAGAACTTTCCTTAGGGGCCATGACGAGAGAGTTTCATCTGGAAACTGTGGGAATTTTATGCAACTGTTCAAACTATTCATTCCTGAAAAGCCCTCGGAAATTCAAACAGTATATCAGAAAATTAAAGCTGAATTTAGTGGTGATTCAAAAACTGTTCAAAATGAAGTGATAGATTCCATATCAAATATATGTAAGAAGACATTAAAGGAAAACTTAATGCTGCAACACTCTTTTTTTTTAATTCATGTTGATGATTCCACGGAGATTTTTTTTGAAATCTCAGTGTTCTGTTATTGTTACAGATATAAGTAACAGTGAAAGTTTTCTGTGGTTTTATGACGTAAGTAATGACAGGTTGGCAGAAAACCTATTTAAGCAGTTACATAGCATATTGGAAGTCTTAAAAAATCCACATAAATTAGTGACACAATACTATGATGGTGCTGCTGTGATGTCGGGATTTAAATTGCTTGCAAAAAAGAATTCAAGATAAGGCTTGTGTGCTCACTTCGTACATTGTATGGCTCACTGCCCAAATTTAGTTGCAAGAAAATACCACTGTGCTGAATGTTTTTCATGAATGTCAATGGTATTCCATAATTTTTTCACCGTTCCACAAAAAAGAGTGCATACACTTTTTCTGAGTTTTTTTTATGGGTGCTGTTTAACTGCTATGCTTCTTAGCATCCAATTCTACATTGGGCATGAAACAGCGGAAATTTTGCTTAGAGGCCTCTTTATCAGGCTTGAGGTTCATTTATGTGCCGTAAATCTACGACAAGAATACCAGCTTTGCTTCCCTTCTGAAGGAAGTCTTAAGGATTTTTATGCCTGAAAAGATCCATCAACCCCTGCTGGGTTTGAACTCGCAACCTAAGGAACCAGAGGCTATCATGGTACACCTAGACCTCAGAGGACACATACACACTTGAAACTGTTTCACACAGAGTACCTACTGTTGCTGCAACTCATCGGTCCTTGAGCTCTAGGCTTCTTCAACTATTAATAGATGAGTGGAGCCATTTAAGAACTCTATTTGAACTGACGAAACTTGTGGAGAAAATGCCATTAGGTCATGTAAAAAATTTCCGAAAAGTTCAGTGACTTTGAATTTACCCTTTTGGTCACTGACCTGCTCTTTGAAGTATTGCAGAAAACATCTGTGGAACTAACGTGCCACAAAGATGGCAAGCACAGTTACTCTCTTAAACAATAAAACAATTGAACATTTTGATGAACACTTTGAGGAAAGTAAATGACTCACAACAATAACTAGCCAAGAGAAAACAGTTCCTTGACAGATGATCATATTGCCCAGAACTATCGTCTGCTTTATTATGAAATAACATACAATTTAATGGAAATGGACTTGAGATTCAAAGATTGCGAGAAATTACAACTTTTAAGTCTTACAAACTCAACAAAATTAAAAAGCTTCAATAAAGAGTTCCTCTGAGACTTTCTGTAAATTTAAAACAATGCTATTCACACATTCTAACAATATACCTCGACTGCAACATGGGTTGATATTTTTTACGTCAATGATGGTTTTATTAGCAAGAATTCAGAACATATTTTAAGAGACCTTTACATGAACAGCAATATTTTTGCAGAAAGTTACAAACTATTTAGTTTCATGTTGACTATACGTTCAATAAGTGCATCTATGGAACACAGTTTCCCTTGTCTCAAAGGCTAAAAACATTTTAGTAGAGTACAATATCACAGTGTTGGCTTCCTTCATTGGCTAGCATTTCAATACACCAAGAGGTGTCCAAACTCACTGAGAGCGAACCTTTTTACCAGAATATTAGTAAATATGTCAGCTTAAGGTCAAGAAGATAGATTTAATTTACAAGAAATAGGGTGAGTTTAGATAACTGTATTAAGTATTTTAAATTAACACAAGCGAGTCTACATAAACAAGCAAGGGAGAAGGACCTGAAAGTCTGACAATGCCTGCTTACTGACTACCAGAAGCAGGGAACTTTTGTGGTGAAAATTGGGTACAGCACACACATCCGAGCATAAATAAGTAAGCAAGGGAGGATCTGGAAGTGTGACAACAGCTCCTTACTGGCTACCAGGAAGAGGGGGAGGATCTGGAAGTGTGACAACAGCTCTTTACTGGCTACCAGGAAGAGGGGGAGGATCTGGAAGTGTGACAACAGCTCTTTACTGGCTGCCAGGAAGAGGGGGAGGATCTGGAAGTGTGACAACAGCTCTTTACTGGCTGCCAGGAAGAGGGGGAGGATCTGGAAGTGTGACAACAGCTCTTTACTGGCTGCCAGGAAGAGGGGGAGGATCTGGAAGTGTGACAACAGCTCCTTACTGGCTACCAGGAAGAGGGGGAGGATCTGGAAGTGTGACAACAGCTCTTTACTGGCTGCCAGGAAGAGGGGGAGGATCTGGAAGTGTGACAACAGCTCTTTACTGGCTACCAGGAAGAGGGGGAGGATCTGGAAGTGTGACAACAGCTCCTTACTGGCTACCAGGAAGAGGGGGAGGATCTGGAAGTGTGACAACAGCTCTTTACTGGCTGCCAGGAAGAGGGGGAGGATCTGGAAGTGTGACAACAGCTCTTTACTGGCTACCAGGAAGAGGGGGAGGATCTGGAAGTGTGACAACAGCTCTTTACTGGCTGCCAGGAAGAGGGGGAGGATCTGGAAGTGTGACAACAGTTCCTTACTGACTACCAGGAAGAGGGGGAGGATCTGGAAGTGTGACAACAGTTCCTTACTGGCTGCCAGGAAGAGGGGGAGGATCTGGAAGTGTGACAACAGTTCCTTAATGACTACCAGGAAGAGGGGGAGGATCTGGAAGTGTGACAACAGTTCCTTACTGACTACCAGGAAGAGGGGGAGGATCTGGAAGTGTGACAACAGTTCCTTACTGACTACCAGGAAGAGGGGGAGGATCTGGAAGTGTGACAACAGTTCCTTACTGGCTACCAGGAAGAGGGGGAGGATCTGGAAGTGTGACAACAGCTCTTTACTGGCTACCAGGAAGAGGGGGAGGATCTGGAAGTGTGACAACAGTTCCTTACTGACTACCAGGAAGAGGGGGAGGATCTGGAAGTGTGACAACAGCTCCTTACTGGCTACCAGGAAGAGGGGGAGGATCTGGAAGTGTGACAACAGTTCCTTACTGGCTGCCAGGAAGAGGGGGAGGATCTGGAAGTGTGACAACAGCTCTTTACTGGCTACCAGGAAGAGGGGGAGGATCTGGAAGTGTGACAACAGTTCCTTACTGACTACCAGAAGCAGGGAGAGTCCAGCACTACACACTCGAGTGTAAATAAGCAAAGGAAGTCTGTCAGCACCTCCTTCCCAACTATCAGGAGAACAGAGGAACTTTTGTGGTGAAAATTGGGTACAGCACACACATCCGAGCATAAATAAGCAAGCAAGGGAGGATCTGGAAGTGTGACAACAGCTCCTTACTGGCTACCAGGAGGAGGGGGAGGAAACTTTGTGTTCAGTACTACACACCTGAGTGTAAATAAACAAATAGGGGCAAAGGAAAGGTGAAGCTGCAACAAACAAGGACAAACAAAACTTGTGGCTTAGAAAGGTGCTTGGGACTCCAAGGGCATTTTGATGATGCACTCTTTTCATAAAAGAAGAACAGTAAATGCTGCCAACTACTGCAGGGTTATATTTGAGGCAAAAACTGCTTATCGGAGGAATGTCTGTGATCCATCTAAAACATCATTCTTCCCCATGACAACACGAGATCAAATATGGCTAAGTATATAATGCGTGAAAACCTTTGAAATTTCTATTTAGCATTTGTTTATTTTTATCTCCCTTCTAGTATCCATTCCTACAAAAGCTTATTTTTCTATTGATGTTATGTTAACCTATACATATTTTGTTGTAGATATAAGGAGCCTACAGGACACTGAACTATCAATCATTAAAAAGTGGGTTACTTCAATACTCTTCACAGGTTACAAGAAAGCAACAGCAACAAATATATTGGAAATGGTTAATGCCACAAAGAGAATTCACTAAAATTATATTTTTAATGAGATCTCCATTTTGGAGTCATAAGTTTATCTCTATCTCAATAATTTACAAGGAACATAAATTTATATATGTTCATTCAGAATTGAAAAGAAGTTCGCAAGCTATTCACAGAAAATTCAACACACATTTTTATAGTCTGTGACTTTCTCAAATCTCACATTTTAATCAATATGGTTTCTAGCCAATTTTGGGAAAATGATAAAAACTCATCATAAAAGGCAGTTTGGAGTGGGAGTTTTGTTTTTGAAAACGTGCATGTTTATACATTTGCAAGATATAAATCATTCATACCTTAAGATATTTTTGAGTAATGTTTGCTCTCTCTCTCTCTCTCTCTCTCTCACACACACACACACACACTCTCTCTCTCTCTCTGTTTCTATAAATGCTTATTTTGATTTCAGGAGACTTAAAAACATATATTTCCATACCCTGATATTGAATTTCTGGGTGGAATATAATATCTCATGCATTTATGCTGGGTATGCAGTACAGAAAGTAAAAATCTGGGTTTGTATTTGATTCAACCTGTTATAAGGGTATGAAACCATCCACAGTATTTGTGCACTCATCATACAACATAAATAAGACATAGAATAAATTTCAATATGTGGTTTGATGGATTATTATATTCCCATTAGTATAAATTCAAGAACATTAGACATCTGCTTCACATAAATGTGAGAGTTACATAAGAAGTAAAGGAAAATTTAACCAAAGAAACAGAGAGCTTCTAATTGGAACATTAGCCAAAATTAAGTCTTACCTTGAAGATTTTACTGGAGGGAAGTCCCCATCCTGTAATAGAATAATTCAAATGTACAGTTTCACACAATCATCTATACAGAGTTATACAATGTCCTGCATAACATGGTTATCTGTTAAAGTAGGTGTGATTTGTTTAAAATGTGGCATATGGTATTTAAGATATGTGCAAAGAAACATTTACAATTTCATTATGTAAAGGGATGTAAGAAAAGTAAGCAATGGATAAACTGTTTAGATCTAAATAAATTGTTTGATTTAAAAGGACACAGAATTGAGAAATGGAAAGTTTAACTATCAGGGTATATGATTTACTCAAGTATTTAGGGAAGTTAAGACAAAGATGAGTGAGATGCATGGGGAGACACTGGCAGGGAAGAGAAGAGGAATAAACTGAATAATTCTATGTCCATAAGCTGGATGTTAAGATACTGGCTTTGTAAACATGAATGTTAGGATTTTAATTTTACATCAATAATTTAAGAACTGATGGACTCCATCCTACAAATTACCACCACCTCCTCCTCTGCCATTGCCGTCCTCGCCACAACCACCACCACCACCACCTTCACCAAAAACAGAATATTCATACAGGTTTTCAGAAATACAGCGATTGTACACAATTCAGTCGACTCTGAATATATTTTACACAACATTGTATTCCATTTAAAATAATGGGAATCAGAAAAACCCAAAGTGTAAAATAAATACAGTCCATTCCTTTCATAAGTAGTCATGCTACACATAATTATATATTGAATATTATAAAGAGTATAACTCTGCGCATTCAAGGAAATCTCAGAGAACATTCAACTTATTTTGATAATTCCTTCATCACTGAATTATGCTTTTTCCAGTAGGATAAACACTATAGGAAGATCACAAAGGTTTTAAAAAGGTGCATTTATGATATTTGCATAGTGACATCTAATTTCACTGTAATTTTCTCAAATATTAATATCAGAGTAGTTCTTGATGCTCTATTGCGAATAAGCCTGATTATCTTTTTATTGTTTTCTTTCAGCTCTAAAATTCTAAGGTATAAATGGAGAAACATTAACCTCTTTTCAGATATGGACATGTATAGTTGTCCAAAGTAAAATGTGCCAAAGTGATATTAATGTGTATAGTTGTCCAAAATAAAATGTGCCAAAGTGATATTAATGTGTATAGTTGTCCAATATAAAATGTGCCCAAGTGATATTAATGTGTATAGTTGTCCAATATAAAATGTGCCCAAGTGATATTAATGTGTATAGTTGTCCAATATAAAATGTGCCCAAGTGATATTAATGTGCATAGATGTCTGAAATAAAATGTGCCAGAGTAGACATTAATGTGTATAGATGTCCAATATAAAATGTGCCCAAGTGATATTAATGTGTATAGTTGTCCAATATAAAATGTGCCCAAGTGATATTAATGTGTATAGATGTCTGAAATAAAATGTGCCAGAGTAGACATTAATGTGTATAGTTGTCCAATATAAAATGTGCCCAAGTGATATTAATGTGTATAGTTGTCCAATATAAAATGTGCCCAAGTGATATTAATGTGCATAGATGTCTGAAATAAAATGTGCCAGAGTAGACATTAATGTGTATAGTTGTCCAATATAAAATGTGCCCAAGTGATATTAATGTGTATAGATGTCTGAAATAAAATGTGCCAGAGTAGACATTAATGTGATTAGATGTCTGAAATAAAATATGCCAGAGTAGACATTAATGTGTATAGATGTCTGAAATAAAATATGCCAGAGTAGACATTAATGTGTATAGATGTCTGAAATAAAATGTGCCAGAGTAGACATTAATGTGTATAGTTGTCCAATATAAAATGTGCCCAAGTGATATTAATGTGTATAGATGTCTGAAATAAAATATGCCAGAGTAGACATTAATGTGTATAGATGTCTGAAATAAAATGTGCCAGAGTAGACATTAATGTGTATAGATGTCTGAAACAAAATGTGCCAGAGTAGACACTAATGTGTATAGTTGTCCAATATAAAATGTAGCCAAGTGATATTAATGTGTACAGTTGTCCAATATAAAACGTGTGCAAGTGATATTAATGTGTATAGATGTCTGAAATAAAATATGCCAGAGTGGATATTAATGTGTATAGATGTCTGAAAAAAAATGTGCCTGAGTAGACATTAATGTGTATAGTTGTCCAATATAAAATGTAGCCAAGTGAAATTAATGTGTATAGTTGTCCAATATAAAATGTGCCCAAGTGATATTAATGTGCATAGATGTCTGAAATAAAATGTGCCAGAGGAGACATTAATGTGTATAGTTGTCCAATATAAAATGTGCCCAAGTGATATTAATGTGTATAGATGTCTGAAATAAAATGTGCCAGAGTAGACATTAATGTGTATAGTTGTCCAATATAAAATGTGCCCAAGTGATATTAATGTGTATAGATGTCTGAAATAAAATGTGCCAGAGTAGACATTAATGTGTATAGTTGTCCAATATAAAATGTGCCCAAGTGATATTAATGTGTATAGATGTCTGAAATAAAATGTGCCAGAGTAGACATTAATGTGTATAGTTGTCCAATATAAAATGTGCCCAAGTGATATTAATGTGTATAGATGTCTGAAATAAAATGTGCCAGAGTGGACATTAATGTGTATAGTTGTCCAATATAAAATGTGCCCAAGTGATATTAATGTGTATAGATGTCTGAAATAAAATGTGCCAGAGTAGACATTAATGTGTATAGTTGTCCAATATAACATGTGATGTGAAATGAAAATTACAAACATTGTTTCCAGAACTTTAAGCTGCTCTTCAGTATGTTTCCTGTCACCCAAAGTATTAAACTCGAGTCTGTCACGAGTTTCTAGCATTTCTCTTCAAGCATCTTTTTATCACATTTTTTTACTCATATTGTTTAAATGGATTTTCTTTAGCTCTATCAATAAACATTTATCTCCTTCACTTACGTTTCTCCCCATTTTCCTATTGCACATAACCTTATTCATGATCGCTTTACAAAACCACACAAATAAAACAATACCTCTCGCAGTAATGAGCTCTTACTTCCATAGTTGTAACTAAAAGAGTAAATTGTAATCAAGCTGTCCAACATTACTTCCAGAGTAAATTATTGCCATAGTAACCTACTTCTGTAGAATGGACTTCTCCAATAAACCTTACTTCTGAAGCAGTTCACTCTGCCCTAAGTGTAGCTGTTTGTCAGACACTACAATACCACAGAATAATTTTGTAAGATTTCAACAAAATTTCCCTTGAGTATGTTATAATTTCCAAGAATTGTCACCACCATTACTTTCAACCCTTTAAATACACCATCTATAAACATAGCACACATTCAAGGAACATTTATTATCCTTATTAGTTCTGTATTACATGATTCAAGTATAAAATAAACAAAAGTTGTAACTACAGTAACTGTCAACAAAACTTACCTTTAAGTCATCACAAACAGATGAAGTTTCTGTTTCTAGCCACCAAGGTTCTTCTTTAATTTTTATTTTGTTATCCATTTCATGACCACTGCTGCAGTTCTTAACCTTCATTACAGGATCCATTGGAAGAAATTCTGTCTCATTCTGTGAATCAAAGTCTGAAATAAAAGTCTGTTCGTCAATTTCTGTTTTCGTGTCTATCACATCGTTGCTGCTGAATGTAACATTTTCCAACTTAATCAGCTTTACGGGATGTTTGCTAAAACATTCTCTCTCTTTCTGCGAACAAAAAACTGGAGAGGGAGTCTCTGATTTAACTTCAATTTTGATTCCCACATCACAAGCATCGTCCAGAAGTACAGTATCACTGTTTGTCTTGATTGTAAGATCAGTGAGAAACAAACCTCTCTCATTCTGCGAGGCTACATTGTCTGAGAGCGGATCCTCTTCTTTGATTTCTATTTTCACATCCATTTCACAACTATTGTTGTTCTTAATTCATTAACAAGTCTGTGGATAAAGAAACATATATCATAAAATATCTGTAATTTTAATCATCAGATAGTGTTCAAACTACCCAACACATCTCCACTGTTCTCTCACAAATAAACCTACTTCCTGGAATGCTAAATCAGGCTCGATGACATTGTCGTTAAAGCAGACAGGCAAGAAAGGCTTCAACAGCTGCGGAGGAATGAAATGAAGATCTAAAGATCAAAGGCATGATTATCAATAAATGATGAGAGAGAGGAAGCTCTGGTGATAGCCCTTGGCATAATCCACATCCTAGATTAGACTAGCTCTCTCTTAAGCTGGCCTAACTTACTATAGGATCTACAGATTGATATGTTATGATATGAGGGGAAGATGTTGGAGACAGTGGAGGTTTGAATACTTGCAAAGTATGAGGGTTGAACGATGCGTCAAGCTTCATAACTCCTCAGCAGACGGCAGCATTGGTACCTGGCAGGTGCTGGACTGTTCAGTAGATTATCCTCTACTATTCCACTTGGCAGGAAGCCTTAGCAATGAATGGTATTCGGCAATGACGGTTAGTCAATGCAAGTTAGGCAACGTGCTGTCATGGGATTCTCAGCAGAAGGTGTCACCCAAAGGAAATTCATCAGAAAATTCAAGCTGTTTATTGTAATTGTGTTGATGTGAGCACTGTATGTCATTGGGCCAGTAGCTTTAAACATATTGCGGTGGAAACATCTTGACTTGCTTGACAAAGAAATAGTTGGAATCCTGTGATAGGAATCAGTAACTTTCACAGTCAAAAAGCTGACAGACTGATTTAGTATATACGTGTATGACAGCGTTACATTAGAACATGTAGGTCACATTATTGCTTTACTTGGTTATTGAAAGATCTGTACATAATGGGTATCCCAGAAGCTGACGTGTGAAATAAAAGCACATAGACCTGAAATTTGCCAGGAACTCCTCTGACATTATGAGTATGGAGGTGATGCTTTTCTGCATGCAATTGTTACAGGAGACAAAACAAGGGTACACTATTACATCCCGGAGACAAAACGTCAGACTATGTAATATTGACACAAAGGCTTGGCCCAGGAAACAAAATTCAAGACACAGCACTCAGCTGGAAGAATCATGCCAACATTGTTTTGTGACACAGATGCTGTTATCTATGTTGATTTCCTTGAGCTTGGAACAACAATCAGTTCAGAGCATTACATCACAATTCTGCAAACTTTGAAACGAAGACTGACAGTGTCCCAAAGGAAAAGGGAAATGTTTTCCTGCAGCACAACAATGCCAGACCACACACTTCACATGGCCACCACAGCAGAACTTAGTGGACTGAAGCTCACCACCATATGGCATCCACCATAGAGTCCAGATTTGGTGTTGTCAATGAAAGAAGATCTGCAGGGACATCCTATGCTTCTGATGAAGAAATTGAGAGGCTGGATGTGGAAACAGATTGTTGAATTCTTCCACGAGGGTTTCAGTAAACTTGTTCATCGTTGACAGAAATGTAACCAACTGTCTGGCAATTGTGTGCAAATGTGAATACACATTATTAAAGAGCATATTCCAAGGATTATTTCTACATTTGATCTATTAAAATATTCCCATTGAAACCCAAGTTATAAAGGTGGAGGCATTGAACTGTCATTTTCTAACCAATGAGGGAAGGATAGACAAGAGAATGTCTGTATAATATCAAAGATACAATACTATTGTTACAGTGCATTAACATTTTTTTATATCAATGTATAATTTTTTGCCATATATTTCTAAATTGTTAAACCTTAAAGCTACCATGCGGTAGCAAGTGGCGAGACCAGGAAGATGCTGCATCAGATGGCATTCAACTGCATAAGATGTGCTTGGAACGAACAGCTAAGCACCAGGCACTGCAGGTAAGGTAATCTTTGTATCCCTCTCTGCCAGCCTCGCACCATGCTTGTAATAAATGATATTTTTACTAGGAGTGATAGTTTAGCACCCTAAGTCATACCTGTGTCCTTCTCCACTTAAACACCTCCCCCATCCCGAGTTTCCTTCCATGGTCAGCAAGTGCTCTGGGTTCGTAGGTTTGAGTACGAACCCCTAAGTTAGAAGTAACATGTGTCGGAAACACATGGGTCTCCTGATACACATATCGGGCTGAAACACCCCTAAACTACCCCTCCAGTTACCTATGACACTTAGTGACACTCTAACTGTCCCCTTCCTGACATAATTGCTGGAGGCTGCCCATGTTTTAATGCAGAAGCTGGTGTAGCTTGTCCCCATCCGCCCAGATTCTACAAATACATTTTCCCTGCCCACCCTCCCATTCAAGCTTTTAAGATGTTTTCTGTGTCCCCAACACGGCAAGATATTCAAATTCATTATTTCTCTTTCCACACCCTCCCACCCTTGTAACCAGGTTAGAAAAATAGGGCCCCCATAGGTTACATTGTGCTAATGTTTCTAGTTTTAAGGCAGGCAACCATAAGAACCCTGCCCACCAAATTTGAGAAATTCTAAAAAACATTTGTATTACATGATTTCTAGTTTTTGTGTTTCTTTTGATGAGGACAGTTCCTTCTTATTAACCAGGGGAAGGGCTAAGTAAAAAAAAGGTTTATTTTTATAGTAATGTTTTAAAAAGGCTGGCATTATTGATATTCTTGTAAGAAAGCGAAATAAAAGGAACTGAACTGCAGATCTCTGCCAGTGCTGAGAGTCAAGCATTTTGCAGAAGTGACGGCACATGCTTCTGGCCACTGAACTTCTTCAGAAAAACTACAAAGAAAATTATCTTTTTGTTTTACTGGTGCATGGTAATGTGCAATTGAGTGCCTATATTACATCGATGGCATGTCAAGAAATGAGTCGTTTAGTTGCTCTACTACTGGACGAACATGCTTTAATCCCACTAAAGACAACGTTGAGGTAGTAGTGATATGTGTTGGTGTTGTTATCGTCCAGAATCTGAGTGATGAGGGAAGTAGTCACTAAAGACAAGGTGATATGTGATATATCGGTGTTATCATCCACAATCAGAGGGATGAGGGAAGTGGCCACTAAAGACAAGGTAGAGATAGTTGTGATATGTGTTGGTGTTATCATCGTCCAGAATCTGAGTGATGAGGGAAGTAGTCACTAAAGACAACGTTGAGGTAGTAGTGATATGTGTTGGTGTTATCATCGTCCAGAATCTGAGTGATGAGGGAAGTAGTCACTAAAGACAACGTTGAGGTAGTAGTGATATGTGTTGGTGTTATCATCGTCCAGAATCTGAGTGATGAGGGAAGTAGTCACTAAAGACAAGATGATATGTGATATATTGGTATTATCATCATCCACAATCAGAGGGATGAGGGAAGTGGCCACTAAAGACAAGGTGATATGTGATATATTGGTGTTATCATCATCCACAATCAGAGGGATGAGGGAAGTAGTCACTAAAGACAAGGTAGAGATAGTTGTGATATGTGTTGTATTGGTGTTATCTTCATCCACAATCAGAGGGATGAGGGAAGTAGTCACTAAAGACAAGGTAGAGATAGTTGTGATATGTGTTGTATTGGTGTTATCTTCATCCACAATCAGAGGGATGAGGGAAGTAGTCACTAAAGACAAGGTAGAGATAGTTGTGATATGTGTTGTATTGGTGTTATCATCATCCACAATCAGAGGGATGAGGGAAGTAGTCACTAAAGACAAGATAGAGATAGTTGAGATATGTGTTGGTGTTATTATCATCCAGAATCAGAGGGATGAGGGAAGTAGTCACTAAAGACAAGACAGAGATAGTTGAGATATGTATTGGTGTTATTATCATCCAGAATCAGAGGGATGAGGGAAGTAGTCACTAAAGACAAGATAGAGATAGTTGAGATATGTGTTGGTGTTATTATCATCCAGAATCAGAGGGATGAAGGAAGAAGTCACTAAAGACAAGATAGAGATAGTTGAGATATGTGTTGGTGTTATTATCATCCAGAATCAGAGGGATGAGGGAAGTAGTCACTAAAGACAAGATAGAGATAGTTGAGATATGTATTGGTGTTATTATCATCCAGAATCAGAGGGATGAGGGAAGTAGTCACTAAAGACAAGATAGAGATAGTTGAGATATGTGTTGGTGTTATTATCATCCAGAATCAGAGGGATGAAGGAAGTAGTCACTAAAGACAAGGTAGAGATAGTTGAGATATGTGTTGGTGTTATTATCATCCAGAATTGGAGTGATGAGGGAAGTAGTCACTAAAGACAAGGTTGAGCTGGTTGTGATATGTGTTGGTGTTATTATCATCCAGAATTGGAGTGATGAGGGAAGTAGTCACTAAAGACAAGGTAGAGATAGTTGTGATATGTGTTGATGTTATTATGATCCAGAATTGGAGCAATGAGGGAAGTAGTCACTAAAGACAAGGTAGAGATAGTTGTGATATGTGTTGATGTTATTATGATCCAGAATTGGAGTGATGAGGGAAGTAGTCACTAAAGACAAGGTAGAGATAGTTGTGATATGTGTGGCATGTGCACAGATTATATTAATGGTAATACGCTCTCTGGACGCCGAAGCGTGGCAGTTTATCTGTGAGAGGGGCGATTAAGGGGAAACAGTCTCATTGGTGGAGATATGGCGTTACTGACGCTTGGAATGTTAGCTTGGCTTCAGTATCATTATTCTGTGGGTAGGCTTCGGGTAAGTCAGTGCGGCAACTGCTAATACACGATGTCCTCGTCGGCAAGCAATGGGCAAAGGTATGTAACTAACTTCATCCAATAAATTGTGTGCCATCCATGCCTTTTAACTTTTAATTATGGTATAATAGAGTTCCTTTCCTCTCCCTTCAGCCAGAAATTGTGTTGGTGTATTAATTATTTAGAGAGATACCTTAGCTGCGTCCCTCATCGTTGCCTCTTAAATTAACGTTCTTTGTTTGTTCAACGATCCCTCTCATAAGCGAGTAGCTCTCCTCTGAAGTTAAATAATACTAATAAGTGAGGCATACGACAATATGTGTTGGTGTTATCATCCAGAATCGGAGTGATGAGGGAAGTAGTCACTAAAGACAAGGTAGAGATACTTGTGTTATGTGTTGGTGATATTATCATCCAGAATCTGAGTGATGAGGGAAGTAGTCACTAAAGACAAGGTAGAGATAGTTGTGATATGTGTTGTATTGATGTTATCATCGTCCAGAATCTGAGTGATGAGGGAAGTAGTTACTAAAGACAAGGTAGAGATAGTTGTGATATGTGTTTGTGATATTATCATCCAGAATCAGAGTGATGAGGGAAGTAGTCACTAAAGACAAGGTAGAGATAGTTGTGATATGTGTTGGTGTTATCATCATCCAGAATCAGAGTGATGAGGGAAGTAGTCACTAAAGACAAGGTAGAGATAGTTGTGATATGTGTTGGTGTTATCATCATCCAGAATCTGAGTGATGAGGGAAGTAGTCACTAAAGACAAGGTAGAGATAGTTGTGATATGTGTTGGTGTTATTATCATCCAGAATCTGAGTGATGAGGGAAGTAGTCACTAAAGACAAGGTAGAGATAGTTGTGATATGTGTTGGTGTTATCATCGTCCAGAATCTGAGTGATGAAGGAAGTAGTCACTAAAGACAAGGTAGAGATAGTTGTGATATGTGTTGTATTGGTGTTATCATCTTATGGAATCAGAGTGATGAGGGAAGTAGTCACTAAAGACAAGGTAGAGATAGTTGAGATATGTGTTGTATTGGTGTTATCATCGTCCAGAATCTGAGTGATGAGGGAAGTAGTCACTAAAGACAAGGTAGAGATAGTTGTGATATGTGTTGTATTGGTGTTATCATCTTACAGAATCAGAGTGATGAGGGAAGTAGTCACTAAAGACAAGGTAGAGATAGTTGAGATATGTGTTGTATTGGTGTTATCATCGTCCAGAATCTGAGTGATGAGGGAAGTAGTCACTAAAGACAAGGTAGAGATAGTTGTGATATGTGCTGGTGTTATTATCATCCAGAATCTAAGTGATGAAGGAAGTAGTCACTAAAGACAAGGTAGAGATAGTTGAGATATGTGTTGTATTGGTGTTATCATCGTCCAGAATCTGAGTGATGAGGGAAGTAGTCACTAAAGACAAGGTAGAGATAGTTGTGATATGTGCTGGTGTTATTATCATCCAGAATCTAAGTGATGAAGGAAGTAGTCACTAAAGACAAGGTAGAGATAGTTGTGATATGTGTTGGTGTTATTATCATCCAGAATCTAAGTGATGAAGGAAATAGTCACTAAAGACAAGGTAGAGATAGTTGTGATATGTGTTTGTGATATTATCATCCAGAATCAGAGTGATGAGGGAAGTAGTCACTAAAGACAAGGTAGAGATACTTGTGTTTTGTGTTATGTGTTGGTGTTGACATCATCCAGAATCAGAGTGATGAGGGAAGTAGTCACTAAAGACAAGATAGAGATACTTGTGTTTTGTGTTATGTGTTGGTGTTGACATCATCCAGAATCAGAGTGATGAGGGAAGTAGTCACTAAAGACACGATAGAGACACTTGTGTTTTGTGTTATGTGTTGGTGTTGACATCATCCAGAATCAGAGTGATGAGGAAAGTAGTCACTAAAGACAAGATAGAGATACTTGTGTTTTGTGTTATGTGTTGGTGTTGACATCATCCAGAATCAGAGTGATGAGGTAAGTTTTCACTAAAGACAAGGTAGAGATAGTTGTGATTGTGTTGGTGTTATCATCATCCAGAATCTGAGGGATGAGGGAAGTAGTCACTAAAGACATGGTAGAGATAGTTGTGATATGTGTTGTATTGGTGTTATCACCATCCAGAATCTGAGGGATGAGAGATGTAGTCAATAAAGACAAGGTAGAGATAGTTGTGATATTTGTTGGTGTTATAACCATCCAGAATCTGAGTGATGAGAGAAGTAGTCAATAAAGACAAGGTAGAGATAGTTGTGATATTTGTTGCATTGGTGTTATCACTGTCCAGAATTTGAGTGATGAGGGAAGTGCTCTCTAAAGACAAGGTAGAGATAGTTGTGATATGTGTTGGGATGTTGTTATCACCATCCAGAATCTGAGTGATGAGGGAAGTGATCACTAAAGACAAGGTAGAGATAGTTGTGATATGTGTTGGGATGTTGTTATCACCATCCAGAATCTGAGTGATGAGGGAAGTGATCACTAAAGACAAGGTAGAGATAGTTGTGATAAGTGTTGGTGTTATCATCATCCAGAATCAGAGTGATGAGCGAAGTAGTGACTAAATACAAGGTAGAGATAGTTGTGATTGTGTTGGTGTTATCATCATCCAGAATCTGAGGGTTGAGGGAAGTAGTCACTAAAGACAAGGTAGAGATAGTTGTGATATGTGTTGTATTGGTGTTATCATCATTCAGAATCTGACCGATGAGGGAAGTGGTATCTAAAGACAAGGTAGAGATAGTTGTGATATGTGTTGTTATCATCATCCAGAATCTGAGCGATGAGGGAAGTAGACACTAAAGACAAGGTAGACATAGTTGTGATATGTGTTGGTGTTATCATCGTCCAGAATCTGAGCGATGAGGGAAGTAGTCACTAAAGACAAGGTAGAGATAGTTGTGATATGTGTTGCATTGATGTTATCATTGTCCAGAATCTGAGCAATGAGGGCAGTAGTCACTAAAGACAAGGTAGAGATAGTTGTGATATGTGTTGTATTGGTGTTATCATTGTCCAGAATCTGAGCGATGAGGGAAGTAGACACTAAATACAAGGTAGAGATAGTTGTGATATGTGTTGTATTGGTGTTATCATTGACCAGAATCTGAGCGATGAGGGAAGTAAACACTAAAGACAAGGTAGAGATAGTTGTGATATGTGTTGCATTGATGTTATCATTGTCCAGAATCTGAGCGATGAGGGAAGTAGACACTAAAGACAAGGTAGAGATAGTTGTGATATGTGATGTATTGGTGTTATCATTGTCCAGAATCTGAGCGATGAGGGAAGTACACATTAAATACAAGGTAGAGATAGTTGTGATATGTGTTGTATTGGTGTTATCATTGTCCAGAATCTGAGCGATGAGGGAATTAGTCACTAAAGACACGGTAGAGATACTTATGATATGTGTTGTATTGGTGTTATCATCATCCAGAATCTGAGTGATGAGGGAAGAAGTCACTAAAGACGAGGTAGAGTTAGTTGTGATATGTGTTGGTGTTATAACCATCCAGAATCTGAGTGATGAGAGAAGTAGTCAATAAAGACAAGGTAGAGATAGTTGTGATATTTGTTGCATTGGTGTTATCACTGTCCAGAATTTGAGTGATGAGGGAAGTGCTCTCTAAAGACAAGGTAGAGATAGTTGTGATATGTGTTGGGATGTTGTTATCACCATCCAGAATCTGAGTGATGAGGGAAGTGATCACTAAAGACAAGGTAGAGATAGTTGTGATATGTGTTGGGATGTTGTTATCACCATCCAGAATCTGAGTGATGAGGGAAGTGATCACTAAAGACAAGGTAGAGATAGTTGTGATAAGTGTTGGTGTTATCATCATCCAGAATCAGAGTGATGAGCGAAGTAGTGACTAAATACAAGGTAGAGATAGTTGTGATTGTGTTGGTGTTATCATCATCCAGAATCTGAGGGTTGAGGGAAGTAGTCACTAAAGACAAGGTAGAGATAGTTGTGATATGTGTTGTATTGGTGTTATCATCATTCAGAATCTGACCGATGAGGGAAGTGGTATCTAAAGACAAGGTAGAGATAGTTGTGATATGTGTTGTTATCATCATCCAGAATCTGAGCGATGAGGGAAGTAGACACTAAAGACAAGGTAGACATAGTTGTGATATGTGTTGGTGTTATCATCGTCCAGAATCTGAGCGATGAGGGAAGTAGTCACTAAAGACAAGGTAGAGATAGTTGTGATATGTGTTGCATTGATGTTATCATTGTCCAGAATCTGAGCAATGAGGGCAGTAGTCACTAAAGACAAGGTAGAGATAGTTGTGATATGTGTTGTATTGGTGTTATCATTGTCCAGAATCTGAGCGATGAGGGAAGTAGACACTAAATACAAGGTAGAGATAGTTGTGATATGTGTTGTATTGGTGTTATCATTGACCAGAATCTGAGCGATGAGGGAAGTAAACACTAAAGACAAGGTAGAGATAGTTGTGATATGTGTTGCATTGATGTTATCATTGTCCAGAATCTGAGCGATGAGGGAAGTAGACACTAAAGACAAGGTAGAGATAGTTGTGATATGTGATGTATTGGTGTTATCATTGTCCAGAATCTGAGCGATGAGGGAAGTAGACATTAAATACAAGGTAGAGATAGTTGTGATATGTGTTGTATTGGTGTTATCATTGTCCAGAATCTGAGCGATGAGGGAATTAGTCACTAAAGACACGGTAGAGATACTTATGATATGTGTTGTATTGGTGTTATCATCATCCAGAATCTGAGTGATGAGGGAAGAAGTCACTAAAGACGAGGTAGAGTTAGTTGTGATATGTGTTGGTGTTATCATCATCCAGAATCTGAGTGATGAGGGAAGTAGCCACTACAGACAAGGTAGAGATAGTTGTGATATGTGTTGCATTGGTGTTATCATCATCCAGAATCTGAGTGATGAGGGAAGTAGTCGCTACAGACAAGGTAGAGATAGTTGTGATATGTGTTGCATTGGTGTTATCATCATCCAGAATCTGAGTGATGAGGGAAGTAGTCGCTACAGACAAGGTAGAGATAGTTGTGATATGTGTTGCATTGGTGTTATCATCATCCAGAATCTGAGTGCTGAGGGAAGTATTCACTAAAGACAAGGTTGAGATAGTTGTGATATGTGTTGCATTGGTGTTATCATCATCCAGAATCTGAGTGATGAGGGAAGTTTTCACTAAAGACAAGTTCGAGATAGTTGTGATATGTGTTGCATTGGTGTTATCATCATCCAGAATCTGTGTGATGAGGGAAGTTTTCACTAAAGACAAGATAGAGATAGTTGTGATATGTGTTGCATTGGTGTTATCATCATCCAGAATCTGAGTGATGAGGGGAGTTTTCACTAAAGACAAGTTAGAGATAGTTGTGATATGTGTTGCATTGGTGTTATCATCATCCAGAATCGGAGTGTTGAGGGAAGTTTTCACTAAAGACAAGGTAGAGATAGTTGTGATATGTGTTGCATTGGTGTTATCGTCGAGAATGTGAGTGATGAGTTAAGTTAGTCACTAAATCCCTGGTGGCATTTAAGCCGCAAGGCTCTGCCAGGTAGGACTCTCTGTGTTACTGCAGGTTGCTCTACACTGAGCAAGGACAAACCCACAGGAGTAAGGTTAGTTCGTTGGATGGATGTTGGAATTGTGAAATGGTTGGGACCCTGCGCTTCCCTGCCATATCCAGACATTTTCGGATTCCCCTACATTAAGATGGTTCCCCCAACACTGAACACAGACCACCCTCTGAAGTGGTCCGGGGTGGGATAGGTCATGTGCTCAAGAGGTGCTGAAGGAATGAGCCTTAACCATAGTGGAGGCAGAAAAGGTTGCAATCTAAATGTGCAACAATGTGATAAATTATCATTGTTCACATTGATAGACACCTTTGTTTTTTTGAACAATACATTGTTTTAAAGGAAAGGGGTCAAGGAAAGAAAAGTTTTAGAAATGAAAGGAATACATTGTAATGTATTTATTTTAAACAACAGGGCAAGGGAAGGATAATTTGCACGTGCAGGGAGAGTGCAGTTTATTTTATTTTAAAGGAATGGGACAAGGGAAAAATAGTTTGCTTGGAGTGGGAATATAGTTTATTTTAAAGGAATGGGCACGGAAAACATAACTTGTATGTGGAAGGAATACAGTTTATTCATTTTAAAGGAATAGGGCAAAAAAAGGATAGTTTGCACGTGAAAGAAAGGAACAGTTTATTTTATTTTAAAGGGGAGAGACAAGGGAAACATAGTTTGCTAGGGGTGGGAATATAGTTTATTTTATTTTAAAGCAATGGGCGCAGGAAGCATAATTTGAATATGGAAGGAAGGAATACAGCTTATTATATTTTAAAGGAAAAGGGCAAGGAACGGATAGTTTGCACATGTGAAAGGAATATAATTTATTTTATTTTAAAAAAATGGGGCAAGAAAGGATAGTTTGCATGTGAAAGGATTATAATTTATTTTATTTTAAAGCAACAGGGCAAGAAAGAATAGTTTGCATGTGGAAACAAGTTTATTTTATTTTAAAGCAACGAAGGAAGGAAAAGATAATGTGCACCTTGAGGGAATACAGTTTGTTTTATTTTAAAGAAATGGAGCAAGGGAAGGGTAGTTTGCACATGGAAGGAAGGAATACAGTTTATTTTATTTTAAGGTAGTGTGGCAAGGGAAGGATTGTTTGCACATACAGGGAATATGGTTTATTGTATTTTAAAGGAATGCAAAATGGGAGGGATAGTTCACAAGTAGAAGGAATACAGTTTATTATGTTTTAAAGGAATGGGGCAAGGGGAGGATAGTTTGCATGTGGAGGGAATGGGGCAAGGAAAGGATAGTTTGCATGTGGAGGGAATACAGTTTATTATATTTTAAAGGAATGGGGCAAGGGGAGGAATAGAATTGATTTTGGTTTAAAGGTTTGGGGCAACAGGAGGTTAGGTTCCATGTGAAAGGAACACTGCAGAGAAATTAAATAGTGGTGGGGCAATCACGTGGACGCATGATAGGGTATCATAGGTAGTCAAGTGATCGGAGACGAAACAGTGCTGGGGGCACCTTCTTGTTTAGATGATAATCGAAAAATTGTTGGATATTGCAGGTAAACGCAATTTCACTATTGCCAGAAATTCAATATGCTTCTTCCGTAATATTTTATACATGCACGTCTTTGAGGCATCTGTCTTGCTAAAATAAATGATTAAGTCCACAATTTACTGTTTGTGTTATTTTAATTCTTTTATTGAGAGAACTTAATATATAAAGTATAGGTTAATGTATTTCTAATTCACGCCAACTTTTGTATGGCTATAATAGGATTTGTTAATTAGAAATCGCCGAGTCGCCAGGCCAATGCCGTATTGCTTTATGCTGGAATTTCATATTCATTCCTATAACGCAAGTGGTGAATCAGATGTCCTTTGTTCACACTTGATTCCGAGTGCAACGTTCGACTGCATTAGTATTGTAATAGCCAAGATTAAACATGGGTCAAAAAATAAAACTATGAAATTACAAAAGCCCAGCAATGAGAGATATAACGGACACAGCATCTCGTGTTTTCTCAGGTATGATATAACTTTCCATTTAACCTCCTTGTAAATTAGCCTCCTATTTTTAATGCTTGCAGGAACCCATGAGCTATAAACACAAGTTTTGAAAGAATACGAAGAATAGTCTCAGTACGACACACATGGAAAATACGGCCAAAATACTTACGTAATCGAGGAAGTTGTACATCCACCATAATCGAGAAGGAATCGGACTTGTTATTTTGAGTGAATAAGTAATTATGTAGACTCTTAAGTTTGAATTGGCAATGTTGGCAGCACGTTCCCATAATGGCTTGGATAGAAAGCTTGTGATATGTTTTGTGTTGCACGTTAAAAAGGAACAAAGGTGGCAACAATTAACAGAAATGCGTTAGTATATATTTGGGTAATGCTAGTCCAGAGGTCGACGTATCATGGCGGCTATGTAAATGCGCAATGTCAGGTACCAACTGTTAAACGGAAAAAACGCTGCAGCGTTAGTAAAACCGGAAACAATTTGGTATTGTTGGGAACTGGTACACGCTGTCGTAATAGAAAAGCGCGAAATAGTGAATAAACGCAATAAAACTGAATATTAATCGCAAAACAGTAAATAAATTCAATAAAATTGAATAATAACCGCGAAGCAGTAAAAAAAAAAAAAAAAAAAATTGCTGTCATTGGCTAATGCTTGGCGTTTAGTAATGACCATTAGCGCTCATGCACTACTGAATAAATGTAATGCAACTGAATAAT
The DNA here is from genome assembly GCA_030765065.1 of Deroplatys truncata. Taxonomy (NCBI): domain Eukaryota; kingdom Metazoa; phylum Arthropoda; class Insecta; order Mantodea; family Mantidae; genus Deroplatys; species Deroplatys truncata. The sequence continues at coordinate 205,468,957 of CM060988.1, forward strand.
TACCGTGCAATAGTAAGCAGATGTAATACAACTAAATAATTACCGCGACGCAGTAAGCAAATGTAATACAATTAAATAATAATGAATGCTACTATAATTACGTCCAAGGACATGTATGCTCTTTCACAATGTTATTGTTAGCCTTAACAAAGGCTGTTTTGCATCGATGTATATAAGGAAGACAGATGTAAAAGAAAGATAAGTTCTGGAGGATAGACAATTAAGAAATATTAAATTTTGGAAGAAAAGATATATGAAAAGGAAGCTCTGAGGGGGGAGAAGAAGAATCAGAAGACAGCTGCAAAGATGTTATGCCGCAGGATAACTCTCGGAGAGTGTCACAAGAAAATTCTGAAACACTCTCCGATTGGGACAGCGTACATAAATTCATGCACGTATGAGTTGAAAAGCTCCTGAGAAGTGCCGAACTGCTTCCTAAGCTTGCTACCTTTTCTGCAAGTTGTTCTATGTCCCAATTTTCCATTAGGACAGCTTCATTATTTAAGATCTCATTCTCCACAACGATGCGTAAGTCCTACATGTTGATTGTTGACAAAATCACGCCAGAATACATAACCAATTCAATAAATTGCGCCAGAATGCATAATCAGAAGTGCTTAAACACCTTTTGGGCATATAAAAAGCCAAATGCCACACATTCGCGGAATTTTAGCGATGTTTTTCTCTAGGGTAGCCTGCCTGACGTTGCGCGGCATCCGCCATGTCATGTCGACCTCTGGAGCAACATTACGGATTTGCTTATTTTGCCCCACCGTGAGCAATGCTCAGGGACATAGAACACGTCATACAATTATGAAATATGCAGAATAATAAAAGTATATACCCTTATCCAGCACCAAAAACTTATTTTTGACTAATAACATACCCAGCACCAAGAACATTTCTCTCTACCCCTCCCGCCAATATTACACCGTGCGTTATCTGAGAATTGAAAATTTGTAAACCATCACCATTCCAAGAATAAGCATCTCAACATGCATTACAGTATACAATAACAATTACGTGTAAGTCACCATCATATGCCCTCTGCCCTAGGTATTGAATTTTCTGCGAATTTGCACTTACAGTATCATTGTTGTAAATGCTTATAAAAGCAAAGGGAAAGTGAATAAATTGCCTTAAGAGTGAGTTTAGAAGTAGATGTGATCTCTTTGATAGCTGGTGCTCACCTATCCGCCCCTTTTAAGTGTTTTACTTTTATAGGGACATCACCCTCTGCCTTAGGTATTGCATATTTATATGTTGCATGACATTAGATTTTGTTGTTTAGGCTTGCCTAATAGTTTTAAGTAGCATTGTTTGTTCATTTGGTCGCACTATGAGCTATGCTCAGGGACATTGAACACGTGATAAAATTATTAAATATGCAGCATAACTTGTAACATAGCCAACACCAAGAGCATTTCTCTCCACACCATGCATTATTTAAGAAATAAAAATGTGCAAACCATCACCATTCCAAGAGTAAACATCTCAACATGCATTACAGTAGGACAATAACAAATAAATTAAGTCACCATCACATGCCCTCTGCCCTATGTACTGAATATTTATATGTTGCACTACATATTAAAAGCTTCCTCCATAGTATATGGGGAGTGAGTATATAAGAAAGACTTTATGTTGATTAGGCTTGCTTGTAATAAGTAGCATGGAAGGTTGTTATAAGTTGTTATTGCAGAATAGTAGCATCCTTTTTGGAACAGTTTTAAGCTATTTGCTGGTCTATGCAAATCACCTACATGCCTTGTATTGTGGTAATGCACAGCAATGTTCATTGTGAAGTTATCATAATTATCTGTAAGGTAGCTCAAGAGAGAATATACATATTCACTAGTGAGAGTAAGAATTCTTTGGTTTTTGAACAAGGGTCAACAGAATGATGGGACCCAACACGACAGATAATACGCATGACCCTTTTTTATAATATAAATATTTGTTTGCTATGTGCTGAATTACACCAGAACATTATTCCATGGAAGGTTATTATAAATTGTTATTGCAGAATAGTAACATCCTTTTTGGAACAGTTTTAAGCTATTTGCTGGTCTATGTAAATCGCGTGCCTGCCTTGTATTGTGGTCTAGCACAGCAAGGTTCATTGTGAAGTTATAATTATCTGTAAGGTAACTCAAGAGAGAAAATGCATATTCCCTAGTGAGTGTAAGAATTTTTGAGTTTTGAACAAGAGTCTATAGGAATAATGGGACCCAAAACAACAAATAATATGCATGACCTTTTTCTTTTTAATATAAATACTTGCTTACTATGTGCCGAATTACCCCAGAACATTATTCCACATCACAACAGGGAGTGAAAGCGGGCAAAATATGCTGGTCTTAAGGCATTTTGGTGGAGCTGATTTTTTAAATTCCATAAGACAAAGCAAGCCAAGCTAAGTTTAGGCAGCATGGTTTTTATTTATTTTACCCAGCTGAGCTCTCCACCTATTTGAAGCCCAAGAAATTTTGTTTCAGACACCTTATTTGTGGTGTAATTTTTTGTACTGGATTGTTAATTCACTCACTTTTTTATGCTTCATTTGAAATGGAATAAAATTGATTTTATCATAATTTAATAAAAGCTTATTATCTTGAAACCAAAGGTTGAGCTGCTCTAACACTTTACTGACAGAATTTTCAGATATAAGTACACTCGTATCATCTGCAAAGATCATAGTTTTTAAATCCCTGCTAAGATAATATGGCAGGTCATTTCTAAATATTAAAAATAACAAAGGGCCAGGTATAGAACCTTGTGGGACACCTCTAGAAATAACACGTGGTTCTGAATCACAACCATTGATTCTGGTTTTTTGAATCTTATTTTTTAAGTAAGATCTGAACCATTTTATAGTGATATCACTGAAGCCATAAACTTTTAACTTTAGCAGCAAGAGATTGTGATCTATGCTGTCAAATGCCTTAGCTAAGTCACAAAATATTTGTAATGGTAGTTCCTTTTTAACCAAGGTTGTTAATACTTTAGAACTGAGCATATATGTTACATTTTCTGTTGACAATGTTTTTTTTTTAAACAACAGTGCAAAGCGAATAAACACCATAAGGATGACATGTTGCCAACCCACATGCACAATTTAGAGTGAGCTATCATAGTTTGTATACATGGATATGACAGCACTGTAACATTAAAATAGGACTACAGGAATATTAAATGTGGCATTAAAATAGCCTTGAACCAGTCCATGAAAAGAAGCAGTTTTTCCATGGGAGTGATAGTTTAGAGAAATGCTTTGGCGTTTATCGTTTTTTGGTTTTTAGTTAGGAGCTTTTAATAACAAGTCTATATTTTCTCTTTTAAGACAAATCTGTTTTTTTATTCAGGGAAATTAAAAATGTGTGTATGATTTTAACAACAGTGCTGCCACTGCTTCTGTGTAATAATGTGTGCACCTTTTATTATATGTTTACAACAATGAGTTTTCTGTGAAATTAAAGCATAACCTTCGATACAATATAACAATGAAAAATTGTTTTGATGGCGAACCACCTCCTGTTTTGCCTTAATGACCTTCATGTTTCCTTTCCTTCTAGCCATTTAAAATAACTTTTGCCTTAATGGCATTTGTGTCTAATTTCCTAAAGCTTTCAACAGTCCAAGAAACCAAAAGTTTGATATAAAATCCTACTGTATATGCATATTTTTAGGTTCCCTGTGCAAAGACAGTTGTTTTTAAAAGAGGGACTATATGCTTATTATTAAAAGCCCATAACTAAAAAACAAAAAGTAGATAAACACAGAATGTCATACAGTACATTCATCAAAAGAGAGAGGCCCAAAACGTTGCAGGAAAAAAACAAAAAGCATGCATTTAACTAAACTATCACAGCTCCCATGGCAAAATTGCGTCTTGTCATTTATTGGCGCTGGGCTTATTACATGCCACAATGTTATATTCTGTACATTCATTTCCTAAGATTGACAATGCTCATGCTGTTTAAGCCTCTCCCATGCCACTGCTAGCAGAAGACAGACCAATATTATACTTCGTTACCATGAGTTGGCCTCTCTGTCAATATGGAATAACTTGAATGAGGAGTTTTTAAGTAGGAGATGCCCCAAAGAGGACATAGGCCTGTCCACCCTCTATTTTTAGCAACTTAGTTATATAACAGAAACAACATTTTGAGGTGAAATGCTGTCAATCAAAGGAGGCAAAACTTTGCTAAATGAATACCGCCAACATATGAAAATGCGGTGACCATCAAAATAAAAAGTAAGAAAATATGCAAACCTGGATCATTGGAGTTTAGCCTCTCAAATCCTACTGCTATTCCCTGTCATTGTTCCACAGTTGCAGCCTGCTTCACTCCTCTACTTACAAAAGCTTCTCTTTTATGGCTTTGAGGCATAGGACCCTCAAAACTCGGATATGTTTTGCAGCTTGTGTTGGCAGAAATTCTTTCTTCATGGACTTGTTAATGAAACTAAGAACAGCTCCATCATATTCAGCAACAGTTGTGAAATGGATACCAAAACAGAAATCAAGGAAGAGGATCCCTCTCAGATGATGTAGCCTCGCAGAATGAGACAGAGTTCTTTCCCAAGGATCTTACAATAAAAAAAACAGTGTTGCTGTGCTTTTGGATGACGATTCTGATGTGGGAATCAAAACAGAGATTCCTTTTCCAGCAAGAGAGGGAATGTTTTATTAAACATCTTCTAAAGCAGATGAATTCAGCAACAACAGTAAGATGGATGAAGGAACAGATTTTGGTTCAAAGAACAAGAGACAATTTCTTCCAGAGGAATATGTAATGAATGATAAGAAATACAGCAGTGATGGCGAAGTAAATAACAGAATAGAACTAAAGAAGCAGCTTGGTGGCTGGAAACATTTCTTTGTGATGACATTAAGTTAAATTTTGTTGAAGTCTACTGCAAATAGCATTTGTTTACTTTACACTTGATAAAATACTTGAATTATTTATTACAAAATTAATAAGAATAAAAGAGAGTTTGTTAGATGGTGTATTTAAAGGGTTGAAAGTAATGGTGGTGATAGCTCTTGAAAATTATAAGATATTTGAGGGAAGTTTTTTTTTTCAAATGATAACTAAAACTATCTATGTTATTGTAGCATCTGATGATCAGCTACATTTCCAATCAGGAGTGAAATGAAGGCTAAATGATGTCAAAATAAATTGATTTGAAGACAACATACAACCCATTTGTTAAGCTTTAATCCATTGCCTGATGGCTGTTTAAACCCCATACTGGTTGTTCCCAGATATGCAATACAGATATATTTAAATAGGCCCAAAATTAAATTTCTACTTGGCAAAACAAACACTTTACTATTTGCTTATTGTTTTATAATATTTGAATGAACCAAAACTAAATTAAGGGACATTAAATATAATATGCACTAACTACAACAAGTAGTACTGTATTTTAAAAATTACTTGAAGTAATTGTATGGAAAAATCTTAAGTCGTCATAAACTTTAATGGGCAGATTCAGAATTATAACAAATTCTTCCAAACTAATAAGCCATGGTCTTCTGGAGTATTAACGTCCAGACATTTCGTCCACATCTATGGTGAACATCTTCAGAGGCATGGTCTTAATCTTCTGGGCGAAGCTTCAGTTACAGCTGACTCATTTATATTGTAACGTATGCAGTCGAAACATTGGAGTTGAGTTAAGTATCATTTTTCTAAAGTTATGACTCCACATGGTGCAATACAGGATGCATGAGCTGGTCATCCAGTGCCAGTCATATCCTTGTGATATTATGTGGGTTGTTGATGCCAACTCGTAGAGTAGAGGTTATCTCCCCATATATGGTCATGTCCTGTGTGGAGGCGTGTATTTATAATATAAAAAGCCCTCCATAAATTAATGTGTGGGGCAGTCTTGATAAAAACGACACCAGGTGTAGCCGGAGGCACTATCCAGAGCACTGTCTACCTCCAGGCATGGCATCCGACATTACATCTGTTTCCAGGTAATGTATAACTAAACAATGAATTCTCTTAGATACTTATTTTCAGAATGGCTTGCTTGCTCACTTATGTTGTCTTTATTTGCTTATTATATTAAATCTATGTTACCATTGATGCAGTAATTTGTATCACAAATTACTTAAATGTAAAGAGTGATTATAGTATGAATATGCATTATTATGTGACATTGATTTGAGATGTTTGTCGATTGTAATTATTGTTGGGAAGTAAGTTTATACTGCCTTACTGAAACTGACAATAATAGCGTGCAATAGTGCAGCGAGGGGGTGAGCTGTTTATCATTATTGGAAACGAGGAAGTTACGTAATGTTGGCGCGTTTTTCTTTTAGAATTTGCTGGAACGTTTCCCTAGAGCATATGTATTCATAATTTTCATTGGATATAAAAATAGACGCTAATGTTGGCGCGTTTTATTAGCCAATTGCAGTTCAGTTATAATCTTTAGGCATATCTGGGTGTATGAGTATAAATAGAAGCTAGGTTAGCGGTAAAGTCCTTCAGTCGCTCAGTTCATCAAAAATCTTTGTACACTATACGTCGTCTTTGGTCCGTCAGTTCATCGAAAGTATTTGTACGGCACACGTCGGATATCAATTTGCAGGTTACGCGTAACAGAGTTATGAAAAATCTCAAGTGTTATAAAGTTAATTATACAAAAAGTTGAAGTACGCGAATTAAGAATTATCAGTAATGAAGTTATTATAACAGTTTCAGTTTGGCGGGTGTCAAGATCAATGTGTAAATGTGATAGTGACTGTGTTCGACAATAAAAGTGTAAAACAAATTTCTTCATCAGTGTTATCTTTGGATAAAAGATTCCTTTTCGTTTACACAACCTGTATAAAGAGAAGTGTTTGACCAAAGGATAATAGCTAGCCGGAGGACAGTAAACCAAAATTAAATAAAATAACAGTCGCATTGTTTCAAACAAACATTAATACTACTGCAAATTGCTAACACCAGATGGAGCTACAAACCTAACAAAGAATCACGTCACAAGATGGAGTCAACACGTGGATTAAACACACATACACAAATAACATTATAAATTTACCAGTCACAAATTGGCTACCACAACGTGGAGCTACAACAATAAATATAACATTAAAGACCATTATACCATTTTCGTTAACCATGTCTTGATGCTTAGAGTTGCTGACCAATCTATGATCCTGCTACGCTCCAAACTGCACGTCGTCAACCCCCTCCAAATTAAGGGCGTGACAATATGCAAGCTTCTCACACGGCATCGGTTAGGCTTGACAGGGTGATGCAGTGAGTCAGGTGGGGCTTGGCCTCTCCAATGTTGTTGGCTGGCAGGCTTTTTGTGTGTTAGTGCCTGGTTTTTTTATGCTCAAGTATTCTAAGCTAGGATTTTTTTCAGTTTAAGAGCTTCTTTCTTGGTGTATAAGTTATTTGGGGGTCCGTGAACTTCTGTTGCTTCTCATCGTAGTCTGGCATAATCGTATTCCATTGAAGAAAGAATGTCCTTCCATAGAGCACTTTCTGTTAACCCACAAAGTGTCAACACCCAACTGTCAGAACACAGGAGATGCTGTCGTGTGTGTTCCCCTTCCATAGAGCACTTTCTGTTAACCCACGAAGTGTCAACACCCAACTGTCAGAACGCAGGAGATGCTGTCGTGTGTGTGTTCCCCTTCCATAGAGCACTTTCTGTTAACCCACGAAGTGTCAACACCCAACTGTCAGAACACAGGAGATGCTGTCGTGTGTGTTCCCCTTCCATACAGCACTTTCTGTTAACCCACGAAGTGTCAACACCCAACTGTCAGAACACAGGAGATGCTGTCGTGTGTGTGTTCCCCTTCCATAGAGCACTTTCTGTTAACCCACGAAGTGTCAACACCCAACTGTCAGAACACAGGAGATGCTGTCGTGTGTGTTCCCCTTCCATACAGCACTTTCTGTTAACCCACAAAGTGTCAACACCCAACTGTCAGAACACAGGAGATGCTGTCGTGTGTGTTCCCCTTCCACGGAGCACTTTCTGTTAACCCACGAAGTGTCAACACCCAACTGTCAGAACACAGGAGATGCTGTCGTGTGTGTTCCCCTTCCATAGAGCACTTTCTGTTAACCCACAAAGTGTCAACACCCAACTGTCAGAACGCAGGAGATGCTGTCGTGTGTGTTCCAACCTGGCCTCCCAGGTTCATTATGTCCGACCACGTACTTATGTTTCCATACGTAAAATGTCATGGAAATTCTACGATATCTGAAATCCGTGTCATCTTGATGAGGTAATGGCTTTGTTGCAAAATTTCCACATGGAAGATCCCTAGTGGATGAGTATTTGGGGGAAGAGACTGACCTTGCTTCTTAAGATGAGGTGGAAGAGTGTGAAGGTCATTCATATGACAAGGAGTCAGAAAATGAATCCGAACCAGTCCCAGGAGGAACTTTTTGTGGGAAAACATAAAAGACCAAGTGGAACGAAAATCTACTTGCAAGAAAGGTTCGTAGGTGTTGTAACCCATCTTCATAGAGTCATAGGAAATGCTAAGAACTCTCAAACTGTAGTCGAGTGTTCGGATAATTTATTCAGTGATGACATCTTGGACACGATTGTTGGATGTGCAAACCAGTACATTGAATCCACCAAGCATAGATTTTCCAGAGAGAGGGATGTCATTGAACTAAAGGCTTTCATTGGCTTGTATATAGCAGGAACTGTCAGAGGGAATCCTCAAAGTTTGGAGGAACTCTGGGGAAAGGAAGATAGTGTAGAAAAAAATTCCCTTGTGATGAACTTCAAATGGTTCAAGACTCATATGTTGCCTTAGTTTTGATGACCTTAACACCAGGGCAGAATAGAAAGAATTTGACCGTCTTGGTCCCATTCATGATGTGTTTGAAAAATTGGTGGAAAACTGTCAGAAGATCCATAGCATCGGGGAGAATGTCACAGTGGACGAAATGCTTCCAGGTTTCTGAGCAAATGTCATCCTCCATGGTATAGGGGTTATGATAGCCTCTAGTTCCCGAGATTATAGGTTGAAGCATGGCAGAGGGCGTTGAACTTCTTCAGGCATAAATATCCTTAGTATGGCTTCCTTTGGTATGGAAGTAAACCCAGTGGTCCCATGTCATAGATTTATAGCACGTAAAAGAACCTCAAGCTTGATAAACAGGCCTATGAGAAAAGTTACCGGTCTTTCACGCTCAATATGAAATGGGATGCTAAGGACCAGAGTGATAAAGAGCGTCCATAAATAAAACTAAAGCAAAAAAATTAAGTTTCCAAGAAAGCTGTCCATTTCAGCAGTAAATTCAATACAATATTTTATACCTGAACATGGAGATAAATCCTGGAAAACAGCTTGCAGTTCCCTTCTGTCAGCCATAAACCAAGCGAGGTGGTGAAAAGAATGGTCAAGCCATTATGTACGTCTGGTCGCAACATCACTACTGATAATTGGTTCACCGATATGGATTTGATCAATGATTTGAGAAAAAAAAACATGTCCTATGTTGGAACTGTGTGAAAAAAAGACAGTTGCCCCCATAATTTGTTTAAAAGGGAAGATACAATACACCAACATGTTTGGCTTTAGTGCTGGAAAGACTTTGGTATCCTGCAAGTGAAGAAGAACATGATTCTCCTGTCTTCGCTCCATGATGACAATGTAAAATTTAATCCCTGAATCTGGAGTTCAAAGGAAGTCAGAGATAATCAGCTTCTACAATTCCTCCAAGGGCAGTGTTGATACTGAAGACTAAATGTGTGCTACACAGAGCATGAGCAGAAGTGTCAAGTATCAATGGTGATACAATGTTGACTGTGAGTGGTGTAAATTCACAAGTAATTTACCTTGGCAATCAACTGGAACACTTGCGTAGAAGAGTTTTCCTGAAGACATTGGACCACCAACTTGTGCTTGAAGAGCTAAACTGAAGAAGTATGAAGACAGTTGGAATACCTACCAGCCTACAAATGTGGCTGTTAAGGTTTCATCGCACCAACTTGTGCCTGAAGAGCTAAACTGAAGAAGTATGAAGACAGTTGGAATACCTACCAGCCTACAAATGTGGCTGTTATGGTTTCATTGCACCAACTTGTGCTTGGAGAGCTAAACTGAAGAAGTATGAAGACAGTTGGAATACCCACCAGCCTACAAATGTCTGTTAAGGTCTCATCACACCAACTTGTGCTTGGAGAGCTAAACTGAAGAAGTATGAAGACAGTTGGAATACCCACCAGCCTACAAATGTCTGTTAAGGTCTCATCACACCAACTTGTGCTTGGAGAGCTAAACTGAAGAAGTATGAAGACAGTTGGAATACCCACCAGCCTACAAATGTGGCTGTTAAGGTTTCATCGCACCAGCTTGTGCTTAGAGAGCTAAACTGAAGAAGTATGAAGACAGTTGGAATACCCACCAGCCTACAAATGTGGCTGTTAAGGTCTCATCGCACCAACTTGTGCCTGAAGAGCTAAACTGAAGAAGTGTGGAAGACAGTTGGAATACCCACCAGCCTACAAATGTGGCTGTTAAGGTCTCATCGCACCAACTTGTGCCTGAAGAGCTAAACTGAAGAAGTATGAAGACAGTTGGAATACCCACCAGCCTACAAATGTGGCTGTTAAGGTCTCATCGCACCAACTTGTGCTTGAAGAGCTAAACTGAAGAAGTGTGGAGACAGTTGGAATACCCACCAGCCTACAAATGTGGCTGTTAAGGTTTCATCGCACCAACTTGTGCTTGAAGAGCTAAACTGAAGAAGTGTAAAGCCAGTTGGAATACCCACCAGCCTACAAATGTGGCTGTTAAGGTCTCATCGCACCAATAAGGATCGATAAATGTGATCCCCTCCGCCTGCACAACGGAAATGGGTTTTAGGAGGATAAAAAGTTATGAATGCAAAAAATGCCACACCACAATCTGTCTGGCTCATGCAAATATGGTCTGCAGAGCATGCTCTGATGGGTGCATGTGCCCCTGTCTGACTAACAATGAGGTAATGTCGACTTCTGAACCATGTGCTACAATATTATGATTGTTTCTTACCACACTTGGAAATTAGTTTAGTTATAATAGCCTGACAATTTGGTGACAGATTAAACATTTTGATACATTCTCTTTTATAATTTTCTAATAAATGAGTTGTTTACAACTTTAAGCATTTCCATAATGTCAGTGAATACTTTGTTAATACTAAAATTAAAATGAGTGTGTATTAATTATGATCATTTTAGCTGTTCTAGCAGGTGAATTGCATCCAACGAAGGGTTACATGGGAATGTATATGTTGGCATAAACTGTGACAAAAGAAAAACAAACCAAAGGTGCACAAACAACAGCCAAATGACAATGTATCGCCAAAATGTTCAATATCTAGTAAATAAACTGGTGCAATCTACATCCTAGAGTCGACTAGCTTTCTTTAAGCTGGTGTAGCTCACAATAGGGTCTATAGATTGAGATCTTATGTTATGTTGTTATGCAAATGGAACTAAGACCTGGAACCAGGTAGATATTTTTATACTTCTGAACATGGTATTAAGATGAGATTATTGTAAATAACTATGATGAGCATCCATTTTGCAAAGAGTCTCATATTAATGGGGTTTTGCTGCGTATACAAAGTGGTTCAAATATGAACAGGACTGATTTTTTTCTAGATAATATAGTAGTGAAAACTGACTAGTTTTACAGGCTATCCTTCAAAGTAGTCACCACTGGCTTCTATACATTTTTTCAAGCATTTTGCCAACTGTTTTATTCTGCTTTCCCAATTTTGTTTTGGTTGAGTGCACACACTCATTCCTGAACAAATGTGATCACTGCATTGTTATCCACAAACTGCCGTACCTCCAGTTCATTTTTAAATCTCCCAAAACAAACAAACAAAATCACATGGCATTTTATCTGGATTGTAATTTGGTGGGCAAGGAGATCCCACTTTAGCTTCCTGATGGTTTCCATAGTTTTCTCGCAGTGAGAGACTTTGCATTGTCTTGAAGGAGGGAAATCTCATTTCCTCTTGGACCACAGCTTATTCTTTACTTCTCCCAAATAAATGAAATAATATTTTGCACTGGTGGTCCTGTGTTCTTGAAGAAAACTAACAGTAGTGACTATGGACTGAAGAAATTGTTCATCTTCTTCTTCAAACTGTAGACTGACCATTTGCATTTATACCATTTTGTTTTCAGGGGTAAGTATGTGGGACCCAGCCGGAGTTCACTTTCCTATACTGAAAATGTGTTTTCACGATAGTTTCTACACTACCAACACTTACAGCATTCAAACACCTGAGTTCTCAAAAGACATGCTTTTCTAAACTATTGTTTCAGTCCATAAAGAATTTCTGATGGTTGGACCCCTTCTGCAGTAAACAATTTGATAATAATGCATTGTTCCACACTAACCAACACTTTCTGTTCGCTCATTTCTCTTGTAGAGTTTAGACCAGACTGAACATGCTCACAATTGCTCGAGCAGGAAGGTACGGAAGCAAGTTTCGCTTTGAAGGTCACGAACTTGCTGGGTGAGGTTTTACGCTCATAAAAAATCAACCAGGCCCATTCATATCTGAACCGTCTTGTATAAAACAGCACTTAAAATACAGGGAGAACCAAAAAAACTACGAACCGCCTGCGCGTTGTTTTTCCCCTCTGCGTACTCGGTGCTCGTTGCCATCTGCCGCCATCATACAAAGGCGCAGATGAAACCATACAACATGTTTAAAACTACTTTTAAAGGCTTTACTTACCAACGTTATGAAAGGAGATGCTGAAACTGACCACCGTCGTTGTCCATACATTTTTAGCACCTGTTTAGGAAACTATCCATCACTCGCCAATTTTTTTCGAGCCAACAGTTGAAGCCCGTACATACGTGAATACAATTTTGCCATCCCCCTTTTTTTTTTAGTGAATTAACAGTCAGGGAGGGTGATTTTGCCTTTTTCCAACAAGTCTCTGCAACAGCTGCCAATATTTCGATGAGAAAAATTGAAGGTGTATTTGAGGTCAGAATTATTAGTAGAGATTTGTTGCCCTCTCACCTAATCCCCCAAGACAAACCCACAACCCTGAAAGAATTAAAACGAAATATTTGCCAGGAAATTTCCAGCATTTCTCAATGTGAACTACGGCGAGTGATGTATAGTTTCCTAAAGAGGTGCCAAAAATGGTTTTAAAAATGTTATGTGGTTTCATCTGGCTTTTCTATGATAGCGGCAGATGGCAGGGAGCGCCGAGGATGCGGACAGGAAAAACACCGGCGTAGTTTTTTGGCTCACTCTGGCTATGGATATAAAATGTACTGAATTCTGAAGTAGCTGCTTTGGAAATCTAAAAAGGAAAATATATTGTAATTCTCAGTGTATACTGGTTACCAACAGTGGATAAATAAGTGAATCTGTTCTGAACAAGATGCCAAAGAAAAGAAAATGGTAATTGCTGGAGATTTTAATATAAACTTACTGGGAAATGGAAATGATAAATGTATACTGGATCAAAAAGAAAGAAAACAGGTGTACCTTTACATTTATTAGCTCATACTTAAATTATGGTATAATTGAAGGGGATACAAAAACTTTTTAAGGACATTTGGTAGACATTTATTTTTTCTTTTTTTATTGTAATGGATTATAAATGGCAAAAGGAATATAGAATATTTATTTTTTTATTTGAATCTTTAAAGGGCTCTTATAGTCCAGAGATGTTATGGTATATTGGTCTGTATCAATGTCATCACCTTGTTTTTAGCCATTTCCCGTAAATTGTATTTTTTAAACTAAAGATGCACTTTCTTTTTTTTTTCCAAATCTATGTAACTTAGAAATTTTTTGTGGTTCAACAGAATGTTTAGTTGCATTTAGTAAGTTAAAGAATTTGATCCATGGTTTCATAAAACAAATCATAAATATAAAACAATTACACCAAAAACTATTTTCTTATGACTATTCTTTTTTTAATTAAATTAGTCCCTCAAATTAAGAAATAGTTAAATGCCTATTTTAAGCTACCTATAAATACTCGTAAGAAAAAGAATTGAACTATTTCATATCTTTATTTTCAGAAAAAGTGTACCTATAAATAAAAGTGGATTTTTTTACCGTATTTGAATATTTTTATAATTCAAAGATTTAAAGCCACCTAAAAGAATCTTAGTACCAGTATGCTCAGAAAACCTCATTCAATAAGCAGTACAAAGTTCATGGTCCTAGATGGTGTAGTTTAGAGGTTACTGGCTTTCCATTGCAAAAGAGTGTAAAAATATCTTGTGATCACTACCAAGCTACAGAAAAGAGTGATAAGAATACTAGCTAAACTAAATATCAAAGATTCATGTAAAAGTACTTTTTTAGATTTCAAAATTTTAACACTTCCAGCTATGTATATATACAATAGCATGAAGTATGTATTCTCTGCAAGCCAATAAATAAAAAATACTGATGTTCGCGTGTCTAATACCAGATTTAAAAATAATTATTTTAAAGCTACATTAAGAGGTTTGCTCACCAAAAAGTACAATAATGGGGCAATATTATATAACCATCTACTAGAAGACATAAAAAATATTAAAAATAGCACTAAACAGGTTGAAGGTTACTTACTTTATATTGCTCCATACTCAATTGAAAAGTACAAAGCATATATTAAAGAAATGTAAAACAACAGAAATAAATTCCATATTGTACATACTGTAAATAAAGTATTATAACTTGATCTTAGTAATAGTATAAAAATAGCACATGTAGAGATGTATATAATATATTAGGTACTTGTACTGTAATAATAATAGCAATGCTCAAAGACCAAGTTATATACAATTTTATATAATCTGTAAGACTATGCCACCTATATTTTGTTTCTTTGGGAAAACAAAGAAACTGACTTGATGTAAATCTAACAGGAATGAGCAGGAGGTACTTGAATGTCATTTTGAAAGAGCATAGAAGAAACCTCAAATTTAAACAAATTGACAAATTAGCAGTACATAGTATACCATTTTTTTTTATAGACAATCACAATATTGAAAAATAAGTATTATTAACACTATATTCCAACATATTGTTAACTTTGGATATCCTGCCAGACAGCAAAGTTATTAAATTTACCACCAGATTGCAGTAGTTGGAAGCTAAGAGGAGAAAAAGATAACCTACAGTTATCACTGTACTGAGGATGAAGGCAAATAACTCCAAAAAGGTTCCAAGATTTTACAATTTGCCATTAAGTGAAGTTTTAACAATTCATATTTAAAAATTAAAATAAATTAGAACATTGTTTAGTTTTTATTTGTTCAAAGCTTTTTTAACATCAGTAAATATTAAAACAAATCTGAAGTAATGCATTCACATGATTTTCTCTACCCTCTATCATTTATTACTGAGTATACACAGTATTCTTAGTAAACTGTTATTTACCTATCTACTACTTTTAATCTAAATAAATCTTTGCAGAAACAGCTACATTGCACATTTCGTTATAGATACAGAGAGAATAGTGACAGTCAAAAGTTTCAGAACTGAACACTATATGCCTGCTTTCAATTCCATAATGTTTCCATGCAGTCATGAGACACAACTGAAAGTCAATGAGACTTTAAAAAGAATGACAGGTATTGAAGAATTCGAACCTTTAATAACAGATATCTCAGAAACGCCTTATGCTACAGAAAATCTTATATTACGTAAATTGTGTTTTAAACAGCTTTACTTTTTTTTTATATTTGCAGGGTACATTTTCATCTATCGCTTAACGTTTACCAGTATATAACCTTATACAAAATTCCTTCCAGATAAAGATGACCTTGCAGACCTTTCCCAGAAAATTCAAGATATACATTTTATTTGTTATGTAAATATCTTTAAGATATGATATTTTAATCAAAATCGTTAGGCAGTTTTTAAAAAGTAAAAATTATCAAAAATTGTTCCATGTAAAGACTAGTTGAGAGTGGGGGATTTACTTGAAAATCTTTTACGCATCCTTGGAAGGAATTGAACCTAAATACCTAGTGTCATATTTATCCAACCTTTTGTTTCTGGTATATGCTGTTCACAGGCATACTCTTCGACCTTTTCCTAAAATGATTTTCTTGGATTCAGGGGTGCCCCAAATTATATATGTCCAATTAAATCTCGGTATCTAATTGTTGGGTGGAATGCAATACCTTTTCTGCCTACTGTGTACATGATAAAATAAAAATGGTAGAATGTTAAAATGTTATTGCAGCCTTGTTTTAGTTTACTACAACCTTATTTTAAAGTTATTGCCTAGAGTATCTGTGCATACTGTTGGGCTAAACAGTAAACACAGAAAGGGAAGCCGTCAGATTCAAAATGATCTTGTTCTTATATTCATCTTGGCAAACCTTACACACCAAATATAAAGTGGACAACATGCAGACCCTAACAATCAACAGCTGAATATCCAAACTCTCACACTGTTAGCCTTTCTTCCAGAGAAAGAAGTACACAAATGTTACAAGCAGTTGATGTATGATGCTTACAAACAGATATTATGTATACTGGATTATTTCAACATCACTTACATCCCAGGAAGACAAGCTTAAGACAGAAGATGCATGCTTTCTGCTGGACCAATATAGCTTAACAAATCATAATTGGTACAGAAGAATCTCAGTGTGGGATTTCATAATTGTTTCCAATGGTATTCAGGAAACACCGTTATTTTTATTAGGGTATAATGAAACTCAGAAACTAATAACAAATCAAAAAAATCTCTGGTTAGCAAATGCAGAATGGAAAAGAGAGTCAAATAAAAGAAGTAGTCTGCCTTATAAAATTGTAATCAACACAATGTTTTACACACTTGAGTATCAAGGTATGGATTAGCTTCATCTTCTTGGATAACATGTCTCTTTCTGAACATATCCAATGTAAACTGGAATGCACACCACTTTCAACAAACCTTAATAATGATGTAATTTTTTGGTATTTATAAGTTCCTAACAAATATTATTGGAAGATATAAGTATTATACTGAACTAAAGTTAATAACAGTGAAGCAAATTCTAATTATATAAAATCTACTGAGCAGTTAGGAATGTTCCAGCCGGTAGAGATGGGAAATAACGTGGACTTGCAGTCATGTTGTTACATGTGTATACATGATATTGTAAATAAACAGTTCAATCTGCTTGTTCCTGTCACCTGCATTGTTAATGAAGTAGTCATTACTATCAGCATTATTTATTTCTGTGTAAGCAAATTATTATCCCATTGAAATGCTGGGTGAAAAGTTCACATTATAACACAGGATTTTCATGCATGACACACATATGAAAACTGAATTATGTCGAGAGTTCTGTACAGAGTTTCAGAGAGACAGTTATGGGACTTATTCTCAGATTTCAAGAAATTACTTTGTTAAATGTTGAACATTTGATGGCAGCTCTAGAATATAGCACATTGTTACACAGAACAAGGCATTCAAAAGCTTAAACCTGTGTGTTGCCAACTTAACTTTGAAGCTGTACAATGAGTTATATACAGGAAATGGACACGAATGACAACTTAAGTCATTTGACTTTCTGTAATTGGATCAGACTCCAATAAATTACATTGTTTGCATGGCAGTAAATGTGAGAGAGGCAGACATGTATACTGCTCCATGTAAGATGTAGTATAATCCCTCTGTGTTAAATTAATTACATGTTTATCAAATGATTCTATAAAACATTTTCTTTCCAGCAGATGGAACATACACAGTAAACAATCCACTACCTAGCAGCATTAACCATAACCATGCAAATCAGCAAAAAGTGAACCATAAGTGACGTGCTGAAGATGGGGTTATTCAATCACCTAAAACGTTCTCATTTCAACTGTCTTCAAAAAGTTGAGTGAAGCTTGATGGTTGTACAATTAATTAGATTATGCATACATGGTATAATGTTTAGGAAAAACAGGTATTATAAAAATGTAAATTTATTTGTTTCAGTCTACACATCTTAATTTAATTGGCAGTGTTTGATAATAAATTTGATGTTGGTCTAAGATTAGTGCAGACATTAACCTGATGAACATTCACACAAAACATTCCTTACTGTTGAACACTCAAGGTTTTAGGCAAAATGTAAAAAGTTATAAGTGAAATACATGAAATTGTGACAATTTTAAAACATTTGCCCAAGAAATGAAAATATATACTGTAATTCCCAATGAAGTCTTTATTGCATGCCATGTGTGTAGCTGTTGGATCCTAAAATATATGTTGTCTTTAAAATATTACAAATCACCAAAGCCCTCATAAAGGTTCTTATTTGTATGAGCTTCTCTACTGATAATTCAAATTATGCACCTTCATACTATACAAAAAAAGTCACACCCTGATAACAAATGCCATACTTGTATGACTTTATGGTACTGTTGAATTACATTATTCCTTTTCAAACTTGCCAACCAGTAAAGCTCAAATCATAAACCTTACAGTGGTGTGGCTTCTTACCCTCATGAATCAATTATGTTTTTGCAAATTTGACAACCAAGTAATGCTCCCATCACAAGCTTTACACTGGTGTGGCTTCTAACCCTCATGAATAATTATGTTTTTGCAAATTTGACAACCAAGTAACGCTCCCATCACAGGTTTTATACTGGTGTGGTTTCTTACCCTCATGAATAACATTATATCTTTTCAAACTTGACAACTGAGTAAAGCTCTTTTCACAAGTTTTAAACTGCTGCATCTATTTCATTAATCAAATTATTTTTTTTATTTAAATCTTAACCCAAGTAAAGCTCTTATCACAGGTCTTACACTGCTGTGGCTTCTCAGCCTCATGAATAAAATTATGCCTTTTTAAACTTGACAAGTGACTAAAGCTCTTATCACAAGTTTTTTGCTGATGTGACTTCTTTTCCTCCTGAATAAAATTATGCATTTTCAAATGTGACAAGAGAGTAAAGCTTTTATCACAAGTTTTATACCACTGGCCTCTTACCTATATGAAGCAAATTGTGCCTTTTAAAATGTGACAAGTGAGTAAAGCTTTTATAGCAGGTTTTATACTACTGGCCTCTTACCTTTATGAAGAAAATTGTGCCTTTTAAAATGTGACAAGTGAGTAAAGCTTTTATCACAAGTTTTATACCACTGGCCTCTTACCTTTATGAAGCAAATTGTGCCTTTTAAAATGTGACAAGTGAGTTAAAGCTTTTATCACAAGTTTTATATGAGGTACGTCCAGAAAGTAAGTTCCGTTTGGTAATAAAATTAAATTGTGTACAGATACAGAAAAATTATTTATTGCACAAAGTTCTACAACTCTTAAACTACTTTTCCACATAACTGCCGAAATTTTGCAGGCATTTGTCATAGCGTGGCACAAGGTTTTGTATACCTTCTTCATAGAAGTTTGCCGCCAGTGTCTTCAACCAGTTGGAAACATTTTCTTTCAGCTCTTCGTCATTGTTGATGTGTTGACCGCCAAGGAAAGACTTGAGATGTAAGAACAGATGAAAGTCGCTAGGAGCGAGGTCAGGGCTGTACGGAGGATGGTCAAACACGTCCCAACCAAATCCCTGTAGGAGGTTTTGCGTCACATTTGCAGTGTGTGGTCGTGAAGAAAAAGAACACCTTTTGACAGCAATCCTCGGCGCTTATTCTCTATTGCGCGGCGCAATTTCCTAAGTGTCTCACAATAAACATCTGCTTTGATTGTTTGACCACCCGGTAAGAAATCAATGAGTAAGATGCCTTTCCAGTCCCAGAACACTGTGCACATCATTTTTCAAGGTGTCAAGATTTGTTTCGGCTTAACCTTTGCTGGGGATGAAGTGTGCCTCCATTCCATTGCTTGCCGCTTACTTTCAGGGGTGTCGTAAGAAACCCAAGTTTCATCTCCTGTGACTATCTGTGTCAGAAATTCTTCGCCGCCTTCATCATAACGGGTCAAAAACTGAAGTGCACTGCCCATCCGGTTTGTTTTGTGTTGCTTAGTAAGAATCTTTGGTACCCAACGAGAGCAAAGTTTACGAAATTTCAGTTTTTCGTAACAATTTCATGAATTAGTGATCGTGAGATTTGGGGAAATTCCATAGCGAGAGCACTAATTGTAAACTTGCTGTTTTCCTGGATCTTGCCATCAATTGCGTGAACCAGTTCTTCTTTAACCAAAGATGGACGCCCACTTTGTTCTTCATCGTGCACTTCACTACGTCCTTCATTGAACTGTCTGACCCATCTTCTCACCATTGAATCACTCATCGCATTTTGTCCGTAAACTTCGCAAATTTGCCAATAAATTTCAATTGGTTTACTTTCCTAGCATTCAGAAAACAAATCACAGATCTGATTTCACAAGCGGCGGGATTTTCAATCAACACCGACATTGTAAACAAGCACAACAAAGCGTACATGGCTGAGTGATCTCAAAATGGCGCACGTTTCTTCTCCTTGATACAGAGCGTCTACCGCGCATGTGCGGAACTGCTATCGCACCGCTGCAGTGGAGAGAAATTGAAATGGAACTTACTTTCTGGACGTACCTTGTACTACTGGCCTCTTACCTTTATGAAGAAAATTATGCCTTTTAAAATGTGACAAGTGAGTAAAGCTTTTATAACAAATTTTATACTACTGGCCTCTTTACCTTTATGAACCAAACTGTCCCTTTTCAGATCTGACAACCGAGTAAAGCTCATATCACAAGTTTTACTCTGGTATGGCTTGTAACCCTCATGAATAAAATTATGGCTTTTCAAATGTGACAATTGAGTAAAGCTCTTATTGTAAGTTTTCTACTCGTGGACTCTTAGCTTCATGAACTAAATTATGCCTTTTCAAATGTGACAACTGAGTAAAACTCTTATCACAAGTTTTACACTGGTATGACTTCTTACCTTCATGAACAAAATTATGCATTTTCAAATGTGACGAGTAAAGCTCTTATCAAAAGTTTTACACTGGTATGGCTTCTTACACTCATGAGTAAAATTATGTGCTTTCAAATCTGACAAGTGAGTAAAGATCTTATCGTAAGTTTTAAAACTGGTATGGCTGCTTACTCTCATGAATAAAATTATGCATTTTCAAACGTGACAACCGAGTAAAGCTCTTATCACAAGTTTTACAGTGGTATGGTTTCTTACCCTCATGAATAAAATTATGTTCTTTCAAATGTGACAACCGAATAAAACTCTTATCACAGGTTTTACACTTGTGTAGCTTCTTATCCTCATGAATAAAATTATGCATTTTAAAACGTGAGAAACAAGTAAAGCTCTTATCACAAGTTTTACACTGGTATGGTTGCTTACCTTCATGAATAAAATTATGTACTTTCAAATGCGACAAGTAAGTAAAGCTCTTATCACAAGTTTTACACTGGTATGGCTGCTTACCTTCATGAATAAAATTATGCATTTTCAAACGTGACAAGTAGGTAAAGCTCTTATCACAGGTTATACACTGATATGGCTTCTTACCCCCATGAGTAAAATTATGTGCTTTCAAATCTGACAACTGAGTAAAGCTCTTATCACAAGTTTTACACTGGTATGGCTTCTTACCCTCGTGAGTAAAATTATGCCTTTTCAAATGTGACAACTGAGTAAACTGCTTATCACAAGTTTTACACTGGTGTGGCTTCTTACCCTCATGAATAAAATTATGCATTTTCAAATCTGACAACTGAGTAAAGCTCTTATCACAAATTTTACACTGGTATGGCTTCTTACCCTCGTGAGTAAAATTATGCCTTTTCAAATGTGACAACTGAGTAAAACACTTATCACAAGTTTTACACTGGTGTGGCTTCTTACCCTCATGAATAAAATTATGCATTTTCAAATGTGACAAGCAAACAAAGCTCTTATCACAGGTTTTACACTGGTATGGCTTCTTACAATCATGAGTAAAATTATGCCTTTTCAAATGTGACAAACAAGTAAATCTCTTATCACAGGTTTTACAGTGGTATGGCTTCTTACCCTCATGAATAAAATTATGTTCTTTCAAATGTGACAACCGAATAAAGCTCTTATCACAGTTTTTACACTGGTGTGGTTTCTTACTATCATGAATAAAACTATGCGTTTTAAAACTTGACAAACAGGCAAAGGTCTTATTACAGGTTTTACACTGGTATGGCTTCTTACCCTCATGAGTAAAATTATGCCTTTTCAAATGTGACAAACAAGTAAAGCTCTTATCACAGGTTTTACAGTGGTATGGCTTCTTATCCTCATGAATAAAATGATGTTCTTTCAAATGTGACAACCGAATAAAGCTCTTATCACAAGTTTTACACTGGTATGGCTTCTTACCCTCATGAGTAAAATTATGGTCTTTCAAATCTGACAACCGAGTAAAGCTCTTATCACAAGTTTTACACTGGTATGGCTTCTTACCCTCATGAGCAAAATTGTGCCGTTTCAAATGTGACAACTTAATAAAGGTCTTATCACAAGTTTTACAATGGTGTGGCTTCTTACCCTCACGAATAAATTTGTGTGTTTTCAAATGTGACAAGCGAGCAAAGGTTTTATCATGAGTTTTACACTGTGGCCTTTCATCCTTATGAATAACATTCTTTTGTTTCAAGTATAAAACTCTGGTGTACATTTTACCGCCATCGCTACATTTACCAGGAAGATCTGAGTGAACATGTTCCTCTAAAGTTCGTATTTCTGTGACATCATTTTCCTGAGTATCACATCCATGATGATTCTTTACATTATAACAACTTGTGTCGCATGCTGAGACTTCAGCAGAGGGCAATAGTGATTTACCACTGCTATCACCAGAAAATGCTTCCATGCATAATCTGAAATGTTGGAACATTTATGATTATTAAGTACAATGATCAAGAATGAAAACAAAATACCTGTTTGCTAATAATAGGTACATGTTCAGAAATAAGTGACAATTGTAGTTATAAATACTTTATGTACAACAACCATGTTGTTCATTACCATTGAATTAACCCTTTGCTGTGCATAGAGTATTAGCTAGTTGTTCTCCAAGTAGAATTGTGTCCATTTAAATTCTGAGCTGCTACTACATATGTTAAACTAAAAGTTACCTATATACATGCATAATTATATCTTTTAGTAGCTAAATTAAATTGAATAATTAATAACTCATTTAAATTTGGTTTGAAGTAAATACGATTAAATATTATTTCAATAATTTATAACTGAATTAACCTCGTAGACAAACAACACTTATATACATGCACCCTTTTGCAATGCATCTTTATAACTCCGTAATATTAATGGCAATGGAATTGGTTACATTAGGATATTAAAAACCGGAATAAAATCTGCTATACTTAAGTAAAATAAATACAATAATTTCTGCAAAATTATTATTGTATTCACCCTTAAAGTGTTTACATCCCTGCCATTACTGCAGCGAAGATATTGCAGGATGTCCAATAAAATATTACCTAGACTATTCTCTTGCACCATAAACATTTTATATATACACTTAAGATTATTAATTGTTTCATATATACACCCTTGTATTAGTTTTGAATTTCCACCCCTTTGCCTGTTGATAATTGAGGAAGCACTCAATTCTTCACAACGAAATGTCACACTGTTTGCACTTGTATTGTAACTGTATGCCACGACCTGATGATGCTTTCCTTTTCTTCACAATGCACTGAGCACACGATTTCACCTGGCCTTGAATATTTATGAGGGTGTGAAGAGAACTTGGTAAAGGAGTAGCAGAAGGTAGACTATACTGAAATCCTGCTCGCTTACGTGACATGAAGTCTGTGATTAACTGTTGCACTAAACTTTGCCTGTAGTAAAGAAGCCTGTTGCCATGAGCTGTAGAAGCAGGTGTGTTTGAAATGTTGAATATAATAAAACTATTAACGATAGCAACATTCATTACAAAATGGATGAGGTATTTCCACCATTATTTTGAGGGTCAGCCGACACCGTAATACTCCCTCCTTTGATCTTCCAGATCAATCCCTGCCATATTACGAGTATAGTTTATCACTGCATTAAAACAGGGTATCTTTATTTGTTCTTTTCCCTTGCCATTCTTCCTTTCTACTTCCCCATCAGTTCTAGGATAGGAGTTTGTAGATAAAAGAACATCCCTGTTATCATGCCAAACAACCGCAGTTACACCTTCATGTTGCAGTTTGCGAGATTCGCCCCTTTTCAATTTCAGTTGTTTTGGCCAGTCTTTCCTTCCAGAACGAGTTGTACCACACGCATACATTTTCCTGTCCAAAGTAATTTCATTAGCTGCGTGGAAGTAAATAAACTATCAAAATTAATGTGATGGCAAAACCCCATATACTTTTCACACATGTCTAAAACAACCTCTTCCTCAAGTAGAAGATTGCTGTTACTCGACTCTTTTTTTCCCAGATATATTTTACATTCCAATAAATACCCACTTTTAGTATCTGCAACAACCCATGCCTTTATTCCCCATTTTGTTGGTTTAGTTGTTGGTTGCTCTCCCTCTCTCTCATACATACACACACTTTTGTTTTCTATAAATGTTTATTATGGTTTCAGGAGAGTTTAAAACATATATTTCCATATTCTGATATTGAATGTCTGGGTGGAATATAATGCCTCATACATTTACCCTGGGTATGTAGTAGAGAAGGTAAAAATGCAGTTTGTATTTGATCCAACCTCATTTAAGGGTGTAAAACCGTCCACAGTATTTATGGACTCAATTACACAACAAGAATGAGACATAGTATAACCTTCAATATGTAGTTTCATGGATTAATGTATTCCCAATTATATAAATTCAAGAACATGAGGCATCTGCTACAACATAAATGTGAGAGTTGCATAAGAAATAAAGGAAAATTTAACACAAGAAATAGAAAGCTACTAATTGGATCATTAGGCTATGTGATAAGTCTTACCTGGAAGATTTTACTGGAGAGAAGTCCTCATCCTGTAATAGAATAATTCAAATGTACAGTTTCACACAATCATCTATACTGAGTTACTTAAATGTCCTGCATAATATGGTTATCTGTTAAAGTACCAGGTTTCATTTGTTTATAAAGTCGTATATGTTATTTAAGATATACGGAAACAAACATTTCAATTTCATCATATAATCGGATGTAAGAGAAGTAAACAATGGATAAAGTGTTTGGATCTAAAAAAATTGTTTGATTTAGAGGACACAGAATTGGCAAATGGAAAGTTTAACTCTCAGGGTATAACATTCACTCAAGTATTCAGGAAAATTAAGACAATAGGATTTCAATTTCACAACCATAATGTAAGAGCTGATGGACACCTCCCTACAAATTATTATCATCATCCTATCCACCACCACCAACACCAAAATAAGAATACTGATCTGAGATTTTAGAAATAGAGGAGTTGTCTACAATTCAGTCAAATGTAAATATTTAAAACAGAAAGTTGAGGGTTGTTACACTACATCACTATGATAATCTTACTTGAACGCGTTTCGGGAGACGGCTTGTTCCCATCGTCAGCATTTTCTCTCAGTTGAGTTGAGAGAAAATGCTGACGATGGGAACAAGCCGTCTCCCGAAACGCGTTCAAGTAAGATTATCATAGTGATGTAGTGTAACAACCCTCAACTTTCTGTTTTAAATATGACACATCACTGTTACTAGCTTCTAAATCTTCAAAATTAGTCAAATGTAAATATATTTTATACAACATTGCTTTCCATTTAAAATAAAGCAAATCAGAAAAGTCCATAGCGTAAAATAAAGTCCATTATTTTCATAAGTGATTATGATACTCACACATTATTATATATACTGAATTTTATAAAAAGAAAAACTATGTGTGTTCACAAAATCTAGGAGAACAATTAACCTATTTTGATAATTCCTTCATCACTGAATTCTGTTTTTCCAGTAGGATGAACAATTTAAGAAGCTCAAAAAGATTTGCATGGTGATACGTTATTTCACTGTAATTTTCTCAAATAATATCAGAGTAGTTATTGATGGTCTACTGCAAATACAGCTTATTTTCTTTAAGGCACTAAAACCCTAAGGGATAAATGTAGAAACATTATACTTCTTTCCCGATATGGATATGTATAGAAGTACAATACAAAATGTGTCCACGTGATATTAATATGCATAGTTGTCCAATATAAAATGTGCCCTAGTCATATGAATGTATATAGTTGTCCAATATAAAATGTGCCCAAGTAATATGAATGTGTATAGTTATACTATATAAAATGTGCCTCAGTGATATTCATATGTATAGTTCCACAATATAAAATGTGCCTCAGTGATATTAATATGTATAGTTGTCCAATATAAAATGTGCCCACGTCATATAAATGTGTATAGTCGTACAATGTAAAATGTGCCTCAGTGATATTAATGTGTATAGTTTTACATTATAAAATGTACCTCAGTGATATTAATGTGTATAGTTGTCCAATATAAAATGTGCCCACGTCATATAAATGTGTATAGTCGTACAATGTAAAATGTGCCTCAGTGATATTAATGTGTATAGTTTTACATTATAAAATGTACCTCAGTGATATTAATGTGTATAGTTGTCCAATATAAAATGTGCCCAAGTGATATTAATGTCAACATAAAATGTGCCGAGTGATATTAATCTGTATAGTTGTACAATATAAAATGTGCCTCAGTGATATTAATGTGTATAGTTGTCCAATATAAAATGTGCCCAAGTGATATTAATGTCAATATAAAATGTGCCCGAGTGATATTAATGTGTATAGCTGTCCAATATAAAATGTGCCTGAATGATATTAAGGTGTATAGTTGTATAATATAAAATGTGCCCGAATGATATTAATGTGTATAGTAGTACAATATAAAATGTGCCTGAATGATATTAATGTGTATAGTAGTACCATATAAAATGTGCCCGAATGATATTAATGTGTAAAGTAGTACAATATAAAATGTGCCTGAATGATATTAATGTGTATAGTAGTACCATATAAAATGTGCCCCAGTGATATTAATGTCAATAAAAATGTGCCCGAGTGATATTAATGTGTATAGTTCTACAATATAAAATGTGCCCGAGTGATATTAATGTATATAGTTGTATAATATTAAATGTGCCTCAGTGATATTAATGTGTATAGTTGTCCAATATAAAATGTGCCTGAATCGTATTAATGTGTATAGTTGTACAGTATAAAATGTGCCCAAGTGATATTAATGTGTACAGTAGTACAATATAAAATGTGCCTGATGATATTAATGTGTATAGTTGTACAATATAGAATGTGCCAGAGTGATATTAATGTAAATAGTTGTATAATATTAAATGTGCCACAGTGATATTAATGTGTATAGTTGTCCAATATAAAATGTGCCTGAGTGATACTAATGTGTGTAGTTGCCCAATATAAAATGAGCCTCAGTGATATTAATGTGTATAGTAGTACAATATAAAATGTGCCTGAATGATATAAATGTGTATAGTAGTACGATATAAAATGTGCCCGAGTGATATTAATGTGTATAGTAGTACGATATAAAATGTGCCCGAGTGATATTAATGTGTATAGTAGTACGATATAAAATGTGCCCGAGTGATATGAATCTGTATAGTAGTACAATATAAAATGTGCCTCAGTGATATTAAAGTATATAGTAGTACAATATAAAATGTGCCTGAATGATATTAATGTGTATAGTTGTCCAATAAAAAATGTGCCTGAATGACATTAATGTGTAAAATTGTACAATATAAAATGTGCCTCGGTGATATTAATGTGTATAGTAGTACAATATTAAATGTGCCTGAATGATATTAATGTGTATAGTTGTCCAATATAAAATGTGCCTGAATGATATTTATGTGTATAGTTGTCCAATATAAAATGTGCCTGAGTGATATTAATGTGTATAGTTGTACAATTAAAAATGTGTATGAATGATATTAATGTCTATAGTTGCACAATTTAAAATGTGCCTCAGTGATATTACTGTGTATACTTGTACAATATAAAATGTGCCCCAGTGATAGAAATGTGTATAGTTGTACAACATAAAATGTGCCTGGATGATATTAATGTGTATAGTTGTAGAATATAAAATGTGCCCGAGTGATATTAATGTGTATACGATCCAATATAAAATGTCCCTGAATGATATTAATGTGTATAGTTGTACAATATAAAATGTGCCTGAAAGATATTAATGTGTATAGTTGTACAATATAAAATGTGCCTGAAAGATATTAATGTGTATAGTTGTACAATATAAAATGTGCCTGAAAGATATTAATGTGTATAGTTGTATAATATAAAATGTGCCTGAAAGATATAAATGTGTACAGTTGTACAGTATAAAATGTGCCTCAGTGATATTAATGTGTACAGTTGTACCATATAAAATGTGCTTCAGTGATATTACGGTGTATAGATGTACCATATAAAATGTTCCAGAGTGATATTAATGTTTATACTTGTACAATATAAAATGTGCCCGAGTGATATTAAGGTCTATAGTTATACAATATAATATGTGCCCGAGTGATATTGATGTCTTTAGTTGTACAATATACAATGTGCCTGAGTAATATTAATGTATATAGTTGTCCAATAAAAAATAACCCTGAAAATATTAATGTGTATATTTGTACAATATAAAATGTTCCCAAGTAATATTAATGGTTATAGTTGTACAACATAAAATGTGCCCAAGTGATATTAATATGTAAAGTTGTACAATATATAGTCTGACTCAGTGATATTAATGTGTATAGTTGTACAATATAAAATATGCTCGAGCGATATTAATGTGTATAGTTGTCCAATATAAAATGTGCCTGAATGATATTAAAGTGCATAGTTGTATAATATAAAATGTGCCCGAATGATATTAATGTGTATAGTAGTACAATATAAAATGTGCCTGAATGATATTAATGTGTATAGTAATACAATATAAATAGTGCCTGTATGATATTAGTGTGAAATGTAGTACAATATAGAATGTGCCTGAATGATATTAATGTGTATAGTAGTACAATATAAAATTTACCCCGTGATATTAATGTCAATACAATATGTGCGTGAGTGATATTAATGTGTATAGTTGTCGAATATAAAATGTGCCCAAGTGATATTAATGTCAATACAAAATGTGCCTGAATGATATTAATGTGTATAGTTGTACAATATAAAATGTGCCCGAGAGATATTAATGTATATAGTTGTGTAATATTAAATGAGCCTCAGTGATACTAATGTGTATAGTTGTCCAATATAAAATATGCCTCAGTGATATTAATGTGTGCAGTTGTCCAATATAAAATGTGCCTGAATCATATTGTGTATAGTTATACAATATAAAATGTGGCCGAGTGATATTAATGTGTATAGTAGTACAATATAAAATCTGCCTGAATGATATTAATGGTTATAGTTGTACAATATAGAATGTGCCCGAGTGATATTAATGTGCATAGTAGTACAATAACAAATGTGCCTGAATGATATTAACGTTTATAGTAGTAAAATATACAATGTGCCTGAATGCTATTAATGTGCATACTAGTACGATATAAAATGTGCCTCAGTGATATTAATGTGTACGGTAGTACAATATACAATGTGCCTGAAAGTTAGTAATGTGTATAGTTGTAGACTATAAAATGTGTATGAATGATATTAATGTCTATAGTTGCACAATTTAAAATGTGCCTCAGTGATATTACTGTGTATAGTTGTACAATATAAAATGTGCCCAAGTGAGATTAATGTGTACAGTTGTACAGTATAAAATGTGCCTGAGTGATAATAATGTGTACAGTAGTACAATATAAATGTGCCTGAGTGATAATAATGTGTACAGCAGTACAATATAAATGTGCCTGAGTGATAATAATGTGTTTATTAGTACAATATAAAATGTGCCTCACTGATAATAATGTGTTTATTAGTACAATATAAAATGTGCCTGAGTGATATTAATGTGTATAGTAGTACAATATATAATGTGCCTGAGTGATATTAATGTGTATACTAGTACAATATAAAATGTGCCTCAGTGATAATAATGTGTTTATTAGTACAATATATAATGTGCCTGAGTAATATTAATGTGTATACTAGTACAATATAAAATGTGCCTCAGTGATAATAATGTGTTTATTAGTACAATATAAAATGTGCCTGAGTGATATTAATGTGTATAGTAGTACAATATATAATGTGCCTGAGTGATATTAATGTGTATACTAGTACAATATAAAATGTGCCTCAGTGATAATGCGTTTATTAGTACAATATAAAATGTGCCTGAGTGATATTAATGTTTATAGTAGTACTACATAAAATGTCCCTCAATGATATTAATGTGTATAGTTGTCAAATATAAAATGTCCCTGAATGATATTTATGTGTATAGTTGTCCAATATAAAATGTGCACGAGTGATATTAATGTGTATAGTTGTACAATATAAAATGTGTATGAATGATATTAATGTCTATAGTTGCACAATTTAAAATGTGCCTCAGTGATATTACTGTGTATACTTGTACAATATAAAATGTGCCCCAGTGATAGAAATGTGTATAGTTGTACAACATAAAATGTGCCTGGATGATATTAATGTGTATAGTTGTAGAATATAAAATGTGCCCGAGTGATATTAATGTGTATACGATCCAATATAAAATGTGCCTGAATGATATTAATGTGTATAGTTGTACAATATAAAATGTGCCTGAAAGATATTAATGTGTATAGTTGTACAATATAAAATGTGCCTGAAAGATATTAATGTGTATAGTTGTACAATATAAAATGTGCCTGAAAGATATTAATGTGCATAGTTGTATAATATAAAATGTGCCCGAATGATATTAATGTGTATAGTAGTACAATATAAAATGTGCCTGAATGATATTAATGTGTATAGTAATACAATATAAATAGTGCCTGTATGATATTAGTGTGAAATGTAGTACAATATAGAATGTGCCTGAATGATATTAATGTGTATAGTAGTACAATATAAAATTTACCCCGTGATATTAATGTCAATACAATATGTGCGTGAGTGATATTAATGTGTATAGTTGTCGAATATAAAATGTGCCCAAGTGATATTAATGTCAATACAAAATGTGCCTGAATGATATTAATGTGTATAGTTGTACAATATAAAATGTGCCCGAGAGATATTAATGTATATAGTTGTGTAATATTAAATGAGCCTCAGTGATACTAATGTGTATAGTTGTCCAATATAAAATATGCCTCAGTGATATTAATGTGTGCAGTTGTCCAATATAAAATGTGCCTGAATCATATTGTGTATAGTTATACAATATAAAATGTGGCCGAGTGATATTAATGTGTATAGTAGTACAATATAAAATCTGCCTGAATGATATTAATGGTTATAGTTGTACAATATAGAATGTGCCCGAGTGATATTAATGTGCATAGTAGTACAATAACAAATGTGCCTGAATGATATTAACGTTTATAGTAGTAAAATATACAATGTGCCTGAATGCTATTAATGTGCATACTAGTACGATATAAAATGTGCCTCAGTGATATTAATGTGTACGGTAGTACAATATACAATGTGCCTGAAAGTTAGTAATGTGTATAGTTGTAGACTATAAAATGTGTATGAATGATATTAATGTCTATAGTTGCACAATTTAAAATGTGCCTCAGTGATATTACTGTGTATAGTTGTACAATATAAAATGTGCCCAAGTGAGATTAATGTGTACAGTTGTACAGTATAAAATGTGCCTGAGTGATAATAATGTGTACAGTAGTACAATATAAATGTGCCTGAGTGATAATAATGTGTACAGCAGTACAATATAAATGTGCCTGAGTGATAATAATGTGTTTATTAGTACAATATAAAATGTGCCTCACTGATAATAATGTGTTTATTAGTACAATATAAAATGTGCCTGAGTGATATTAATGTGTATAGTAGTACAATATATAATGTGCCTGAGTGATATTAATGTGTATACTAGTACAATATAAAATGTGCCTCAGTGATAATAATGTGTTTATTAGTACAATATATAATGTGCCTGAGTAATATTAATGTGTATACTAGTACAATATAAAATGTGCCTCAGTGATAATAATGTGTTTATTAGTACAATATAAAATGTGCCTGAGTGATATTAATGTGTATAGTAGTACAATATATAATGTGCCTGAGTGATATTAATGTGTATACTAGTACAATATAAAATGTGCCTCAGTGATAATGCGTTTATTAGTACAATATAAAATGTGCCTGAGTGATATTAATGTTTATAGTAGTACTACATAAAATGTCCCTCAATGATATTAATGTGTATAGTTGTCAAATATAAAATGTCCCTGAATGATATTTATGTGTATAGTTGTCCAATATAAAATGTGCACGAGTGATATTAATGTGTATAGTTGTACAATATAAAATGTGTATGAATGATATTAATGTCTATAGTTGCACAATTTAAAATGTGCCTCAGTGATATTACTGTGTATACTTGTACAATATAAAATGTGCCCCAGTGATAGAAATGTGTATAGTTGTACAACATAAAATGTGCCTGGATGATATTAATGTGTATAGTTGTAGAATATAAAATGTGCCCGAGTGATATTAATGTGTATACGATCCAATATAAAATGTGCCTGAATGATATTAATGTGTATAGTTGTACAATATAAAATGTGCCTGAAAGATATTAATGTGTATAGTTGTACAATATAAAATGTGCCTGAAAGATATTAATGTGTATAGTTGTACAATATAAAATGTGCCTGAAAGATATTAATGTGTATAGGTGTATAATATAAAATGTGCCTGAAAGATATTAATGTGTATAGTTGTACAATATAAAATGTGCCTGAAAGATATTAATGTGTATAGGTGTATAATATAAAATGTGCCTCTGTGATATTAATGTGCATAGTTGTACAATATAAAATGTGCCTCTGTGATATTAATGTGTATAGTTGTACAATATAAAATGTGCCCCAGAAATATTAAAATGTATAGTTGTACAATATAAAAAAGTGCCTCGACGATATTAATGTGTATAGTTTTACAATATAAAATGTGCCCAAGTGATATTAATGTGTATAGTTGTCCAATATGAAATGTGCCTCAGTAATATTAATGTGTATAGTTGTCCAATATAAAATGTGCCTGCAAGATATTAATGTGTATACTTGTCCAATATGAAATGTGCCTCAGTGATATTAATGTGTATAGTTTTAGAATATAAATGTGCCCCAGTGATATTTATATTTATACTTGTCCAATAAAAAATGTGCCTGAAATATATTAATGTGTAAAGTTGTCCAATATGAAATGTGCCACAGTTATACTAATGAGTATAGTTGTGCAATATAAAATGTGCCTCAGTGACATTACTGTGTATCAATGTACAATATAAAATGTGCCTCAATGATATTTTTGTGTAGAGTTGTACAATATAAAATGTGTCTCTGGGATATTAAAGTATGTAGTTGTACAAAATAAAATGTGCCTCAATGATATTAATGTGTATAGTTGTCCAATACAAAATGTACCTAGGTGATATTAATTTGTATAGTTGTACAATATAAAATGTGCCTCAGTGATATTAATGTGTAGAGCTGTACAATATAAAATGTGCCAGAGTGATATTAATGTGTATAGTTGTACAATATAAAATTTCCCGAGAGATATTACTGAGTATAGTTGTACAATATAAAATGAGACTCAGTGATATTAATGTGTATAGCTGTACAATATAAAATGTGCCTCTGTGATATTAATGTGTATAGTTGTACAACATAAAATGTTCCTCAGTGATATTAATGTGTATACTTGTACAATATAAAATGTGTCAGAGTGATATTAATGTGTATAGATGTACAATATAAATTTCCCGAATGATATTACTGTGTATAGTTGTACAATGTAAAATGTGACTCAGTGGTATTAATATGTATAGCTGTACAATATAAAATGTGCCTCTGTGATATTAATGTGTATAGTTGTAGAATATAAAATGTGCCTCAGTGATATAAATGTGTATAGTTGTACAACATAAAATGTGCCTCAGTGATATTACTGTGTATAGTTGTACAATATAAAAGGTGACTCAGTGATATTAATGTGTATAGTTGTACAATATAAAATGTGCGTCAGTGATATTAATGTGTATAGTTGTACAATATAAAATGTGCCTCAGTGATATTAATGTGTATAGTTGTCCAATATAAAATGTGCCTCAGTGATATTAATGTGTATAGTTGTACAATATAAAAGGTGCCTGAGTGAGATTAATGTGTATAGTTGTACAATATAAAATGTGACTCAGTGATATTAATGTGTATAGTTGTACAACATAAACTGTGCCTCAGTGATATTAATGTGAATAGTTGTACAACATAAAATGTGCATCAGTGATATTAATGTGTATAGTTGTACAATATAAAGTGTGCCTCAGTGATATTAATGTGTATAGTTGTCCAATATAAAATGTGCCTCAGTGATAGTAATGTGTATAGTTGTACAACATAAAATGTGCCTCAGTGATATCAATGTGTATAGTTGTCCAATATAAATTGTGCCTCAGTGATATTAATGTGTATAGTTGTACTATATAAAATGTGCCCCTGTTACACTAATGTGTATAGTTGTACAACATAAAATGTGCCTCAGTGATATCAATGTGTATAGTTGTCCAATATAAATTGTGCCTCAGTGATATTAATGTGTATAGTTGTACTATATAAAATGTGCACCAGTGATACTAATGTGTATAGTTGTACAACATAAAAAGTGCCTCAGTGATATCAATGTGTATAGTTGTCCAATATAAATTGTGCCTCAGTGATATTAATGTGTATAGTTGTACTATATAAAATGTGCCCCAGTGATACTAATGTGTATAGTTGTACAACATAAAATGTGGCTTTGATATTAATGTTATAGTTGTCGAATATAAATTGTGCCTCAGTGATATTAATGTGTATAGTTGTACTATATAAAATGTGCCCCTGTGATACTAATGTATATAGTTGTACAACATAAAATGTGCCTGTGATATTAATGTTATAGTTGTCCAATATAAATTGTGCCCAAGTGATATTACTGTATATAGTTGTACAATATAAAATGTGCCCGAGAGATATTAATGTATATAGTTGTGTAATATTAAATGAGCCTCAGTGATACTAATGTGTATAGTTGTCCAATATAAAATATGCCTCAGTGATATTAATGTGTGCAGTTGTCCAATATAAAATGTGCCTGAATCATATTGTGTATAGTTATACAATATAAAATGTGGCCGAGTGATATTAATGTGTATAGTAGTACAATATAAAATGTGCCTGAATGATATTAATGGTTATATTTGTACAATATAGAATGTGCCCGAGTGATATTAATGTGCATAGTAGTACAATAACAAATGTGCCTGAATGATATTAACGTTTATAGTAGTAAAATATACAATGTGCCTGAATGCTATTAATGTGCATACTAGTACGATATAAAATGTGCCTCAGTGATATTAATGTGTACGGTAGTACAATATACAATGTGCCTGAAAGTTATTAATGTGTATAGTTGTAGACTATAAAATGTGTATGAATGATATTAATGTCTATAGTTGCACAATTTAAAATGTGCCTCAGTAATATTACTGTGTATAGTTGTACAATATAAAATGTGCCCAAGTGAGATTAATGTGTACAGTTGTACAGTATAAAATGTGCCTGAGTGATAATAATGTGTACAGTAGTACAATATAAATGTGCCTGTGTGATAATAATGTGTACAGTAGTACAATATAAATGTGCCTGAGTGATAATAATGTGTTTATTAGTACAATATAAAATGTGCCTCAGTGATAATAATGTGTTTATTAGTACAATCTAAAATGTGCCTGAGTGATATTAATGTGTATAGTAGTACAATATATAATGTGCCTGAGTGATATTAATGTGTATACTAGTACAATATAAAATGTGCCTCAGTGATAATAATGTGTTTATTAGTACAATATATAATGTGCCTGAGTGATATTAATGTGTATACTAGTACAATATAAAATGTGCCTCAGTGATAATAATGTGTTTATTAGTACAATATAAAATGTGCCTGAGTGATATTAATGTGTATAGTAGTACAATATATAATGTGCCTGAGTGATATTAATGTGTATACTAGTACAATATAAAATGTGCCTCAGTGATAATGCGTTTATTAGTACAATATAAAATGTGCCTGAGTGATATTAATGTTTATAGTAGTACTACATAAAATGTCCCTGAATGATATTAATGTGTATAGTTGTCAAATATAAAATGTCCCTGAATGATATTTATGTGTATAGTTGTCCAATTAAAATGTGCACGAGTGATATTAATTTGTATAGTTGTACAATATAAAATGTGTATGAATGATATTAATGTCTATAGTTGCACAATTTAAAATGTGCCTCAGTGATATTACTGTGTATACTTGTACAATATAAAATGTGCCCCAGTGATAGAAATGTGTATAGTTGTACAACATAAAATGTGCCTGGATGATATTAATGTGTATAGTTGTAGAATATAAAATGTGCCCGAGTGATATTAATGTGTATACGATCCAATATAAAATGTGCCTGAATGATATTAATGTGTATAGTTGTACAATATAAAATGCGCTTGAAGGATATTAATGTGTATAGTTGTACAATATAAAATGTGCCTGAAAGATATTAATGTGTATAGTTGTACAATATAAAATGTGCCTGAAAGATATTAATGTGTATAGGTGTATAATATAAAATGTGCCTGAAAGATATTAATGTGTATAGTTGTACAATATAAAATGTGCCTGAAAGATATTAATGTGTATAGGTGTATAATATAAAATGTGCCTCAGTGATATTAATGTGTATAGTAGTACAATATATAATATGCCTGAATGATATTAATGTGTATAGTTGTACAATATAAAATGTGCCTCTGTGATATTAATGTGCATAGTTGTACAATATAAAATGTGCCTCAGTGATATTAATGTGTATAGTAGTACAATATTAAATGTGCCTGAATGATATTAATGTGTATAGTTGTCCAATATAAAATGTGCCTGAATCATATTTATGTGTATAGTTGTCCAATATAAAATGTGCCTGAGTGATATTAATGTGTATAGTTGTACAATTAAAAATGTGTATGAATGATATTAATGTCTATAGTTGCACAATTTAAAATGTGCCTCAGTGATATTACTGTGTATACTTGTACAATATAAAATGTGCCCCAGTGATAGAAATGTGTATAGTTGTACAACATAAAATGTGCCTGGATGATATTAATGTGTATAGTTGTAGAATATAAAATGTGCCCGAGTGATATTAATGTGTATACGATCCAATATAAAATGTCCCTGAATGATATTAATGTGTATAGTTGTACAATATAAAATGTGCCTGAAAGATATTAATGTGTATAGTTGTACAATATAAAATGTGCCTGAAAGATATTAATGTGTATAGTTGTACAATATAAAATGTGCCTGAAAGATATTAATGTGTATAGTTGTATAATATAAAATGTGCCTGAAAGATATAAATGTGTACAGTTGTACAGTATAAAATGTGCCTCAGTGATATTAATGTGTACAGTTGTACCATATAAAATGTGCTTCAGTGATATTACGGTGTATAGATGTACCATATAAAATGTTCCAGAGTGATATTAATGTTTATACTTGTACAATATAAAATGTGCCCGAGTGATATTAAGGTCTATAGTTATACAATATAATATGTGCCCGAGTGATATTGATGTCTTTAGTTGTACAATATACAATGTGCCTGAGTAATATTAATGTATATAGTTGTCCAATAAAAAATAACCCTGAAAATATTAATGTGTATATTTGTACAATATAAAATGTTCCCAAGTAATATTAATGGTTATAGTTGTACAACATAAAATGTGCCCAAGTGATATTAATATGTAAAGTTGTACAATATATAGTCTGACTCAGTGATATTAATGTGTATAGTTGTACAATATAAAATATGCTCGAGCGATATTAATGTGTATAGTTGTCCAATATAAAATGTGCCTGAATGATATTAAAGTGCATAGTTGTATAATATAAAATGTGCCCGAATGATATTAATGTGTATAGTAGTACAATATAAAATGTGCCTGAATGATATTAATGTGTATAGTAATACAATATAAATAGTGCCTGTATGATATTAGTGTGAAATATAGTACAATATAGAATGTGCCTGAATGATATTAATGTGTATAGTAGTACAATATAAAATTTACCCCGTGATATTAATGTCAATACAATATGTGCGTGAGTGATATTAATGTGTATAGTTGTCGAATATAAAATGTGCCCAAGTGATATTAATGTCAATACAAAATGTGCCTGAATGATATTAATGTGTATAGTTGTACAATATAAAATGTGCCCGAGAGATATTAATGTATATAGTTGTGTAATATTAAATGAGCCTCAGTGATACTAATGTGTATAGTTGTCCAATATAAAATATGCCTCAGTGATATTAATGTGTGCAGTTGTCCAATATAAAATGTGCCTGAATCATATTGTGTATAGTTATACAATATAAAATGTGGCCGAGTGATATTAATGTGTATAGTAGTACAATATAAAATCTGCCTGAATGATATTAATGGTTATAGTTGTACAATATAGAATGTGCCCGAGTGATATTAATGTGCATAGTAGTACAATAACAAATGTGCCTGAATGATATTAACGTTTATAGTAGTAAAATATACAATGTGCCTGAATGCTATTAATGTGCATACTAGTACGATATAAAATGTGCCTCAGTGATATTAATGTGTACGGTAGTACAATATACAATGTGCCTGAAAGTTAGTAATGTGTATAGTTGTAGACTATAAAATGTGTATGAATGATATTAATGTCTATAGTTGCACAATTTAAAATGTGCCTCAGTGATATTACTGTGTATAGTTGTACAATATAAAATGTGCCCAAGTGAGATTAATGTGTACAGTTGTACAGTATAAAATGTGCCTGAGTGATAATAATGTGTACAGTAGTACAATATAAATGTGCCTGAGTGATAATAATGTGTACAGCAGTACAATATAAATGTGCCTGAGTGATAATAATGTGTTTATTAGTACAATATAAAATGTGCCTCACTGATAATAATGTGTTTATTAGTACAATATAAAATGTGCCTGAGTGATATTAATGTGTATAGTAGTACAATATATAATGTGCCTGAGTGATATTAATGTGTATACTAGTACAATATAAAATGTGCCTCAGTGATAATAATGTGTTTATTAGTACAATATATAATGTGCCTGAGTAATATTAATGTGTATACTAGTACAATATAAAATGTGCCTCAGTGATAATAATGTGTTTATTAGTACAATATAAAATGTGCCTGAGTGATATTAATGTGTATAGTAGTACAATATATAATGTGCCTGAGTGATATTAATGTGTATACTAGTACAATATAAAATGTGCCTCAGTGATAATGCGTTTATTAGTACAATATAAAATGTGCCTGAGTGATATTAATGTTTATAGTAGTACTACATAAAATGTCCCTCAATGATATTAATGTGTATAGTTGTCAAATATAAAATGTCCCTGAATGATATTTATGTGTATAGTTGTCCAATATAAAATGTGCACGAGTGATATTAATGTGTATAGTTGTACAATATAAAATGTGTATGAATGATATTAATGTCTATAGTTGCACAATTTAAAATGTGCCTCAGTGATATTACTGTGTATACTTGTACAATATAAAATGTGCCCCAGTGATAGAAATGTGTATAGTTGTACAACATAAAATGTGCCTGGATGATATTAATGTGTATAGTTGTAGAATATAAAATGTGCCCGAGTGATATTAATGTGTATACGATCCAATATAAAATGTGCCTGAATGATATTAATGTGTATAGTTGTACAATATAAAATGTGCCTGAAAGATATTAATGTGTATAGTTGTACAATATAAAATGTGCCTGAAAGATATTAATGTGTATAGTTGTACAATATAAAATGTGCCTGAAAGATATTAATGTGTATAGGTGTATAATATAAAATGTGCCTGAAAGATATTAATGTGTATAGTTGTACAATATAAAATGTGCCTGAAAGATATTAATGTGTATAGGTGTATAATATAAAATGTGCCTCTGTGATATTAATGTGCATAGTTGTACAATATAAAATGTGCCTCTGTGATATTAATGTGTATAGTTGTACAATATAAAATGTGCCCCAGAAATATTAAAATGTATAGTTGTACAATATAAAAAAGTGCCTCGACGATATTAATGTGTATAGTTTTACAATATAAAATGTGCCCAAGTGATATTAATGTGTATAGTTGTCCAATATGAAATGTGCCTCAGTAATATTAATGTGTATAGTTGTCCAATATAAAATGTGCCTGCAAGATATTAATGTGTATACTTGTCCAATATGAAATGTGCCTCAGTGATATTAATGTGTATAGTTTTAGAATATAAATGTGCCCCAGTGATATTTATATTTATACTTGTCCAATAAAAAATGTGCCTGAAATATATTAATGTGTAAAGTTGTCCAATATGAAATGTGCCACAGTTATACTAATGAGTATAGTTGTGCAATATAAAATGTGCCTCAGTGACATTACTGTGTATCAATGTACAATATAAAATGTGCCTCAATGATATTTTTGTGTAGAGTTGTACAATATAAAATGTGTCTCTGGGATATTAAAGTATGTAGTTGTACAAAATAAAATGTGCCTCAATGATATTAATGTGTATAGTTGTCCAATACAAAATGTACCTAGGTGATATTAATTTGTATAGTTGTACAATATAAAATGTGCCTCAGTGATATTAATGTGTAGAGCTGTACAATATAAAATGTGCCAGAGTGATATTAATGTGTATAGTTGTACAATATAAAATTTCCCGAGAGATATTACTGAGTATAGTTGTACAATATAAAATGAGACTCAGTGATATTAATGTGTATAGCTGTACAATATAAAATGTGCCTCTGTGATATTAATGTGTATAGTTGTACAACATAAAATGTTCCTCAGTGATATTAATGTGTATACTTGTACAATATAAAATGTGTCAGAGTGATATTAATGTGTATAGATGTACAATATAAATTTCCCGAATGATATTACTGTGTATAGTTGTACAATGTAAAATGTGACTCAGTGGTATTAATATGTATAGCTGTACAATATAAAATGTGCCTCTGTGATATTAATGTGTATAGTTGTAGAACATAAAATGTGCCTCAGTGATATAAATGTGTATAGTTGTACAACATAAAATGTGCCT
This sequence comes from Deroplatys truncata, assembly GCA_030765065.1. Classification (NCBI taxonomy): domain Eukaryota; kingdom Metazoa; phylum Arthropoda; class Insecta; order Mantodea; family Mantidae; genus Deroplatys; species Deroplatys truncata. The sequence goes on from CM060988.1 coordinate 205,510,308, forward strand.
CAGTGATATTACTGTGTATAGTTGTACAATATAAAAGGTGACTCAGTGATATTAATGTGTATAGTTGTACAATATAAAATGTGCGTCAGTGATATTAATGTGTATAGTTGTACAATATAAAATGTGCCTCAGTGATATTAATGTGTATAGTTGTCCAATATAAAATGTGCCTCAGTGATATTAATGTGTATAGTTGTACAATATAAAAGGTGCCTGAGTGAGATTAATGTGTATAGTTGTACAATATAAAATGTGACTCAGTGATATTAATGTGTATAGTTGTACAACATAAACTGTGCCTCAGTGATATTAATGTGAATAGTTGTACAACATAAAATGTGCATCAGTGATATTAATGTGTATAGTTGTACAATATAAAGTGTGCCTCAGTGATATTAATGTGTATAGTTGTCCAATATAAAATGTGCCTCAGTGATAGTAATGTGTATAGTTGTACAACATAAAATGTGCCTCAGTGATATCAATGTGTATAGTTGTCCAATATAAATTGTGCCTCAGTGATATTAATGTGTATAGTTGTACTATATAAAATGTGCCCCTGTTACACTAATGTGTATAGTTGTACAACATAAAATGTGCCTCAGTGATATCAATGTGTATAGTTGTCCAATATAAATTGTGCCTCAGTGATATTAATGTGTATAGTTGTACTATATAAAATGTGCACCAGTGATACTAATGTGTATAGTTGTACAACATAAAAAGTGCCTCAGTGATATCAATGTGTATAGTTGTCCAATATAAATTGTGCCTCAGTGATATTAATGTGTATAGTTGTACTATATAAAATGTGCCCCAGTGATACTAATGTGTATAGTTGTACAACATAAAATGTGGCTTTGATATTAATGTTATAGTTGTCGAATATAAATTGTGCCTCAGTGATATTAATGTGTATAGTTGTACTATATAAAATGTGCCCCTGTGATACTAATGTATATAGTTGTACAACATAAAATGTGCCTGTGATATTAATGTTATAGTTGTCCAATATAAATTGTGCCCAAGTGATATTACTGTATATAGTTGTACAATATAAAATGTGCCCGAGAGATATTAATGTATATAGTTGTGTAATATTAAATGAGCCTCAGTGATACTAATGTGTATAGTTGTCCAATATAAAATATGCCTCAGTGATATTAATGTGTGCAGTTGTCCAATATAAAATGTGCCTGAATCATATTGTGTATAGTTATACAATATAAAATGTGGCCGAGTGATATTAATGTGTATAGTAGTACAATATAAAATGTGCCTGAATGATATTAATGGTTATATTTGTACAATATAGAATGTGCCCGAGTGATATTAATGTGCATAGTAGTACAATAACAAATGTGCCTGAATGATATTAACGTTTATAGTAGTAAAATATACAATGTGCCTGAATGCTATTAATGTGCATACTAGTACGATATAAAATGTGCCTCAGTGATATTAATGTGTACGGTAGTACAATATACAATGTGCCTGAAAGTTATTAATGTGTATAGTTGTAGACTATAAAATGTGTATGAATGATATTAATGTCTATAGTTGCACAATTTAAAATGTGCCTCAGTGATATTACTGTGTATAGTTGTACAATATAAAATGTGCCCAAGTGAGATTAATGTGTACAGTTGTACAGTATAAAATGTGCCTGAGTGATAATAATGTGTACAGTAGTACAATATAAATGTGCCTGTGTGATAATAATGTGTACAGTAGTACAATATAAATGTGCCTGAGTGATAATAATGTGTTTATTAGTACAATATAAAATGTGCCTCAGTGATAATAATGTGTTTATTAGTACAATCTAAAATGTGCCTGAGTGATATTAATGTGTATAGTAGTACAATATATAATGTGCCTGAGTGATATTAATGTGTATACTAGTACAATATAAAATGTGCCTCAGTGATAATAATGTGTTTATTAGTACAATATATAATGTGCCTGAGTGATATTAATGTGTATACTAGTACAATATAAAATGTGCCTCAGTGATAATAATGTGTTTATTAGTACAATATAAAATGTGCCTGAGTGATATTAATGTGTATAGTAGTACAATATATAATGTGCCTGAGTGATATTAATGTGTATACTAGTACAATATAAAATGTGCCTCAGTGATAATGCGTTTATTAGTACAATATAAAATGTGCCTGAGTGATATTAATGTTTATAGTAGTACTACATAAAATGTCCCTGAATGATATTAATGTGTATAGTTGTCAAATATAAAATGTCCCTGAATGATATTTATGTGTATAGTTGTCCAATTAAAATGTGCACGAGTGATATTAATTTGTATAGTTGTACAATATAAAATGTGTATGAATGATATTAATGTCTATAGTTGCACAATTTAAAATGTGCCTCAGTGATATTACTGTGTATACTTGTACAATATAAAATGTGCCCCAGTGATAGAAATGTGTATAGTTGTACAACATAAAATGTGCCTGGATGATATTAATGTGTATAGTTGTAGAATATAAAATGTGCCCGAGTGATATTAATGTGTATACGATCCAATATAAAATGTGCCTGAATGATATTAATGTGTATAGTTGTACAATATAAAATGTGCTTGAAGGATATTAATGTGTATAGTTGTACAATATAAAATGTGCCTGAAAGATATTAATGTGTATAGTTGTACAATATAAAATGTGCCTGAAAGATATTAATGTGTATAGGTGTATAATATAAAATGTGCCTGAAAGATATTAATGTGTATAGTTGTACAATATAAAATGTGCCTGAAAGATATTAATGTGTATAGGTGTATAATATAAAATGTGCCTCAGTGATATTAATGTGTATAGTAGTACAATATATAATATGCCTGAATGATATTAATGTGTATAGTTGTACAATATAAAATGTGCCTCTGTGATATTAATGTGCATAGTTGTACAATATAAAATGTGCCTCTGTGATATTAATGTGTATAGTTGTACAATATAAAATGTGCCCCAGAAATATTAAAATGTATAGTTGTACAATATAAAAAAGTGCCTCGACGATATTAATGTGTATAGTTTTACAATATAAAATGTGCCCAAGTGATATTAATGTGTATAGTTGTCCAATATGAAATGTGCCTCAGTAATATTAATGTGTATAGTTGTCCAATATAAAATGTGCCTGCAAGATATTAATGTGTATACTTGTCCAATATGAAATGTGCCTCAGTGATATTAATGTGTATAGTTTTAGAATATAAATGTGCCCCAGTGATATTTATATTTATACTTGTCCAATAAAAAATGTGCCTGAAATATATTAATGTGTAAAGTTGTCCAATATGAAATGTGCCACAGTTATACTAATGAGTATAGTTGTGCAATATAAAATGTGCCTCAGTGACATTACTGTGTATCAATGTACAATATAAAATGTGCCTCAATGATATTTTTGTGTAGAGTTGTACAATATAAAATGTGTCTCTGGGATATTAAAGTATGTAGTTGTACAAAATAAAATGTGCCTCAATGATATTAATGTGTATAGTTGTCCAATACAAAATGTACCTAGGTGATATTAATTTGTATAGTTGTACAATATAAAATGTGCCTCAGTGATATTAATGTGTAGAGCTGTACAATATAAAATGTGCCAGAGTGATATTAATGTGTATAGTTGTACAATATAAAATTTCCCGAGAGATATTACTGAGTATAGTTGTACAATATAAAATGAGACTCAGTGATATTAATGTGTATAGCTGTACAATATAAAATGTGCCTCTGTGATATTAATGTGTATAGTTGTACAACATAAAATGTTCCTCAGTGATATTAATGTGTATACTTGTACAATATAAAATGTGTCAGAGTGATATTAATGTGTATAGATGTACAATATAAATTTCCCGAATGATATTACTGTGTATAGTTGTACAATGTAAAATGTGACTCAGTGGTATTAATATGTATAGCTGTACAATATAAAATGTGCCTCTGTGATATTAATGTGTATAGTTGTAGAACATAAAATGTGCCTCAGTGATATAAATGTGTATAGTTGTACAACATAAAATGTGCCTCAGTGATATTACTGTGTATAGTTGTACAATATAAAAGGTGACTCAGTGATATTAATGTGTATAGTTGTACAATATAAAATGTGCGTCAGTGATATTAATGTGTATAGTTGTACAATATAAAATGTGCCTCAGTGATATTAATGTGTATAGTTGTCCAATATAAAATGTGCCTCAGTGATATTAATGTGTATAGTTGTACAATATAAAAGGTGCCTGAGTGAGATTAATGTGTATAGTTGTACAATATAAAATGTGACTCAGTGATATTAATGTGTATAGTTGTACAACATAAACTGTGCCTCAGTGATATTAATGTGAATAGTTGTACAACATAAAATGTGCATCAGTGATATTAATGTGTATAGTTGTACAATATAAAGTGTGCCTCAGTGATATTAATGTGTATAGTTGTCCAATATAAAATGTGCCTCAGTGATAGTAATGTGTATAGTTGTACAACATAAAATGTGCCTCAGTGATATCAATGTGTATAGTTGTCCAATATAAATTGTGCCTCAGTGATATTAATGTGTATAGTTGTACTATATAAAATGTGCCCCTGTTACACTAATGTGAATAGTTGTACAACATAAAATGTGCCTCAGTGATATCAATGTGTATAGTTGTCCAATATAAATTGTGCCTCAGTGATATTAATGTGTATAGTTGTACTATATAAAATGTGCACCAGTGATACTAATGTGTATAGTTGTACAACATAAAAAGTGCCTCAGTGATATCAATGTGTATAGTTGTCCAATATAAATTGTGCCTCAGTGATATTAATGTGTATAGTTGTACTATATAAAATGTGCCCCAGTGATACTAATGTGTATAGTTGTACAACATAAAATGTGGCTTTGATATTAATGTTATAGTTGTCGAATATAAATTGTGCCTCAGTGATATTAATGTGTATAGTTGTACTATATAAAATGTGCCCCTGTGATACTAATGTATATAGTTGTACAACATAAAATGTGCCTGTGATATTAATGTTATAGTTGTCCAATATAAATTGTGCCCAAGTGATATTACTGTATATAGTTGTACAATATAAAATGTGCCCGAGAGATATTAATGTATATAGTTGTGTAATATTAAATGAGCCTCAGTGATACTAATGTGTATAGTTGTCCAATATAAAATATGCCTCAGTGATATTAATGTGTGCAGTTGTCCAATATAAAATGTGCCTGAATCATATTGTGTATAGTTATACAATATAAAATGTGGCCGAGTGATATTAATGTGTATAGTAGTACAATATAAAATGTGCCTGAATGATATTAATGGTTATATTTGTACAATATAGAATGTGCCCGAGTGATATTAATGTGCATAGTAGTACAATAACAAATGTGCCTGAATGATATTAACGTTTATAGTAGTAAAATATACAATGTGCCTGAATGCTATTAATGTGCATACTAGTACGATATAAAATGTGCCTCAGTGATATTAATGTGTACGGTAGTACAATATACAATGTGCCTGAAAGTTATTAATGTGTATAGTTGTAGACTATAAAATGTGTATGAATGATATTAATGTCTATAGTTGCACAATTTAAAATGTGCCTCAGTGATATTACTGTGTATAGTTGTACAATATAAAATGTGCCCAAGTGAGATTAATGTGTACAGTTGTACAGTATAAAATGTGCCTGAGTGATAATAATGTGTACAGTAGTACAATATAAATGTGCCTGTGTGATAATAATGTGTACAGTAGTACAATATAAATGTGCCTGAGTGATAATAATGTGTTTATTAGTACAATATAAAATGTGCCTCAGTGATAATAATGTGTTTATTAGTACAATCTAAAATGTGCCTGAGTGATATTAATGTGTATAGTAGTACAATATATAATGTGCCTGAGTGATATTAATGTGTATACTAGTACAATATAAAATGTGCCTCAGTGATAATAATGTGTTTATTAGTACAATATATAATGTGCCTGAGTGATATTAATGTGTATACTAGTACAATATAAAATGTGCCTCAGTGATAATAATGTGTTTATTAGTACAATATAAAATGTGCCTGAGTGATATTAATGTGTATAGTAGTACAATATATAATGTGCCTGAGTGATATTAATGTGTATACTAGTACAATATAAAATGTGCCTCAGTGATAATGCGTTTATTAGTACAATATAAAATGTGCCTGAGTGATATTAATGTTTATAGTAGTACTACATAAAATGTCCCTGAATGATATTAATGTGTATAGTTGTCAAATATAAAATGTCCCTGAATGATATTTATGTGTATAGTTGTCCAATTAAAATGTGCACGAGTGATATTAATTTGTATAGTTGTACAATATAAAATGTGTATGAATGATATTAATGTCTATAGTTGCACAATTTAAAATGTGCCTCAGTGATATTACTGTGTATACTTGTACAATATAAAATGTGCCCCAGTGATAGAAATGTGTATAGTTGTACAACATAAAATGTGCCTGGATGATATTAATGTGTATAGTTGTAGAATATAAAATGTGCCCGAGTGATATTAATGTGTATACGATCCAATATAAAATGTGCCTGAATGATATTAATGTGTATAGTTGTACAATATAAAATGTGCTTGAAGGATATTAATGTGTATAGTTGTACAATATAAAATGTGCCTGAAAGATATTAATGTGTATAGTTGTACAATATAAAATGTGCCTGAAAGATATTAATGTGTATAGGTGTATAATATAAAATGTGCCTGAAAGATATTAATGTGTATAGTTGTACAATATAAAATGTGCCTGAAAGATATTAATGTGTATAGGTGTATAATATAAAATGTGCCTCAGTGATATTAATGTGTATAGTAGTACAATATATAATATGCCTGAATGATATTAATGTGTATAGTTGTACAATATAAAATGTGCCTCTGTGATATTAATGTGCATAGTTGTACAATATAAAATGTGCCTCTGTGATATTAATGTGTATAGTTGTACAATATAAAATGTGCCCCAGAAATATTAACCTGTATAGTTGTACAATATAAAAAAGTGCCTCGACGATATTAATGTGTATAGCTTTACAATATAAAATGTGCCCAAGTGATATTAATGTGTATAGTTGTCCAATATGAAATGTGCCTCAGTAATATTAATGTGTATAGTTGTCCAATATAAAATGTGCCTGCAAATATTAATGTGTATACTTGTCCAATATGAAATGTGCCTCAGTGATATTAATGTGTGTAGTTTTAGAATATAAATGTGCCCCAGTGATATTTATTTTTATACTTGTCCAATAAAAAATGTGCCTGAAATATATTAATGTGTAAAGTTGTCCAATATGAAATGTGCCACAGTTATACTAATGAGTATAGTTGTGCAATATAAAATGTGTCTCAGTGACATTACTGTGTATCAATGTACAATATAAAATGTGCCTCAATGATATTTTTGTGTAGAGTTGTACAATATAAAATGTGTCTCTGGGATATTAAAGTATGTAGTTGTACAAAATAAAATGTGCCTCAATGATATTAATGTGTATAGTTGTCCAATACAAAATGTACCTAGGTGATATTAATTTGTATAGTTGTACAATATAAAATGTGCCTCAGTGATATTAATGTGTAGAGCTGTACAATATAAAATGTGCCAGAGTGATATTAATGTGTATAGTTGTACAATATAAAATTTCCCGAGAGATATTACTGAGTATAGTTGTACAATATAAAATGAGACTCAGTGATATTAATGTGTATAGCTGTACAATATAAAATGTGCCTCTGTGATATTAATGTGTATAGTTGTAAAACATAAAATGTGCCTCAGTGATATTAATGTGTATACTTGTACAATATAAAATGTGTCAGAGTGATATTAATGTGTATAGATGTACAATATAAAATTTCCCGAATGATATTACTGTGTATAGTTGTACAATGTAAAATGTGACTCAGTGGTATTAATATGTATAGCTGTACAATATAAAATGTGCCTCTGTGATATTAATGTGTATAGTTGTAGAACATAAAATGTGCCTCAGTGATATTAATGTGTATAGTTGTACAATATAAAATGTGCCTCAGTGATATTACTGTGTATAGTTGTACAATATAAAATGTGCCTCAGTGATATTAATATGTATAGTTGTACAATATAAAAGGTGACTCAGTGATATTAATGTGTATAGTTGTACAATATAAAATGTGTGTCAGTGATATTAATGTGTATAGTTGTACAATATAAAATGTGCCTCAGTGATATTAATGTGTATAGTTGTCCAATATAAAATGTGCCTCAGTGATATTAATGTGTATAGTTGTACAATATAAAAGGTGCCTGAGTGAGATTAATGTGTATAGTTGTACAATATAAAATGTGACTCAGTGATATTAATGTGTATAGTTGTACAACATAAACTGTGCCTCAGTGATATTAATGTGAATAGTTGTACAACATAAAATGTGCCTCAGTGATATTAATGTGTATAGTTGTACAATATAAAGTGTGCCTCAGTGATATTAATGTGTATAGTTGTCCAATATAAAATGTGCCTCAGTGATAGTAATGTGTATAGTTGTACAACATAAAATGTGCCTCAGTGATATCAATGTGTATAGTTGTCCAATATAAATTGTGCCTCAGTGATATTAATGTGTATAGTTGTACTATATAAAATGTGCCCCTGTGATACTAATGTGTATAGTTGTACAACATAAAATGTGCCTCAGTGATATCAATGTGTATAGTTGTCCAATATAAATTGTGCCTCAGTGATATTAATGTGTATAGTTGTACTATATAAAATGTGCACCAGTGATACTAATGTGTATACTTGTACAACATAAAATGTGCCTCAGTGATATCAATGTGTATAGTTGTCCAATATAAATTGTGCCTCAGTGATATTAATGTGTATAGTTGTACTATATAAAATGTGCCCCAGTGATACTAATGTGTATAGTTGTACAACATAAAATGTGCCTCAGTGATATCAATGTGTATAGTTGTCCAATATAAATTGTGCCTCAGTGATATTAATGTGTATATTTGTACTATATAAAATGTGCCCAGTGATACTAATGTGTATAGTTGTACAACATAAAATGTGCCTTTGATATTAATGTTATAGTTGTCGAATATAAATTGTGCCTCAGTGATATTAATGTGTATAGTTGTACTATATAAAATGTGCCCCTGTAATACTAATGTATATAGTTGTACAACATAAAATGTGCCTGTGATATTAATGTTATAGTTGTCCAATATAAATTGTGCCTCAGTGATATTAATGTGTATAGTTGTACTATATAAAATGTGCCCCAGTGATACTAATGTGTATAGTTGTACAACATAAAATGTGCCTGTGATATTAATGTTATAGTTGTCCAATATAAATTGTGCCTCAGTGATATTAATGTGTATAGTTGTACTATATAAAATGTGCCTGAATGATATTAATGTGTATAGTTGTACAATATAAAATGTGCCCCAGTGATACTAATGTGTATAGTTGTACAACATAAAATATGCCTCAGTGATATTTATCTGTATAGTTGCACAATATAAAATGTGCCTGAATGCTATTAATGTGTATAGTTGTACAATATAAAATGTGCCTGAATGATATTAATGTGTATAGTTGTACAATATAAAATGTGCCCCAGTGATACTAATGTGTATAGTTGTACAACATAAAATATGCCTCAGTGATATTTATGTGTATAGTTGTAGAATATAGAATGTGCCTGAATGATATTAATGTGTATAGTTGTACAATATAAAATCTGCCCCAGTGATATTAATGTGTATAGTTGTACAACATAAAATGTGCCTCAGTGATATTAATGTGTATAGTTGTACTATATAAAATGTGCCCCAGTGATACTAATGTTTATAGTTGTACAACATAAAATGTGCCCCAGTGATACTAATGTGTATAGTTGTACAACATAAAATGTGCCTCAGTGATATTAATGTGTATAGTTGTCCAATATAAAATGTGCCCCAGTGATACTAATGTGTATAGTTGTACAATATGAAATGTGCCTCAGTGATATTAATGTGTATAGTTGTCCAATATAAAATGTGCCCCAGTGATATTAATGTTTATGAGCTTGTACTGAAGATGTCTGCCATATTTACAGATTAAACATCTGGGAAGACAACAATACCAGTAAACCATGTGCACAGAGTGCGGCTAGCACACTTTCACCCAGCACATCATTCATTCAGTTTGTACTGAAGATGTCTGCCATAGTCACAGACAAAGCATCTGAGAAGATAAAAGAGAACAATACCAGTAGATCATGTGCACAGAGTGCGGCTAGCAGACTTTAGCCCACCACATCATTCATTGAGCTTGTACTGAAGATGTCTGCCATAGTCACAGACAAAACATCTGGGAAGATAAGAGAGAACAATACCAGTAGACCATGTGCACAGCGTGCAGCTAGCACACTTTCACTCACCACATCATTCACTGAGCTTGTACTGAAGATGTCTGCCATAGTCGCAGACAAAACATCTGGGAAGAGAACAATACCAGTAGACCATGTGCACAGAGTGCAGCTAGCACACTTTCACCCACCACATCATTCATTGAGCTTGTACTGAAGATGTCTGCCATAGTCACAGACAAAACATCTGGGAAGATAAGAGAGAAGAATACCAGTAGACCATGTGCACAGAGTGCAGCTAGCACACTTTCACGCACCACATCATTCACTGAGCTTGTACTTAAGATGTCTGCCATAGTCGCAGACAAAACATCTGGGAAGAGAACAATACCAGTAGACCATGTGCACAGAGTGCAGCTAGCAGACTTTAGCCCACCACATCATTCATTGAGCTTGTACTGAAGATGTCTGCCATAGTCACAGACAAAACATCTGGGAAGATAAGAGAGAACAATACCAGTAGACCATGTGCACAGAGTGCGGCTAGCACACTTTCACCCACCACATCATTCATTGAGCTTGTACTGAAGATGTCTGCCATAGTCACAGACAAAACATCTGGGAAGATAAGAATACCAGTAGACCATGTGCACAGAGTGCGGCTAGCACACTTTCACTCACCACATCATTCATTGAGCTTGTACTGAAGATGTCTGCCATAGTCGCAGACAAAACATCTGGGAAGATAAGAGAGAACAATACCAGTAGACCATGTGCACAGAGTGCAGCTAGCAGACTTTCACCCACCACATCATTCATTGAGCTTGTACTGAAGATGTCTGCCATAGTCGCAGACAAAACATCTGGGAAGATAAGAGAGAACAATACCAGCAGACCATGTGCACAGAGTGCAGCTAGCAGACTTTCACCCACCACATCATTCATTGAGCTTGTACTGAAGATGTCTGCCATAGTCGCAGACAAAACATCTGGGAAGATAAGAGAGAACAATACCAGTAGACCATGTGCACAGAGTGCGGCTAGCAGACTTTCACCCACCACATCATTCATTGAGCTTGTACTGAAGATGTCTGCCATAGTCGCAGATAAGAGAGAACAATACCAGTAGACCATGTGCACAGAGTGCAGCTAGCACACTTTCACCCACCACATCATTCATTGAGCTTGTACTGAAGATGTCTGCCATAGTCACAGACAAAACATCTGGGAAGATAAGAGAGAAGAATACCAGTAGACCATGTGCACAGAGTGCAGCTAGCACACTTTCACGCACCACATCATTCACTGAGCTTGTACTTAAGATGTCTGCCATAGTCGCAGACAAAACATCTGGGAAGAGAACAATACCAGTAGACCATGTGCACAGAGTGCAGCTAGCAGACTTTAGCCCACCACATCATTCATTGAGCTTGTACTGAAGATGTCTGCCATAGTCACAGACAAAACATCTGGGAAGATAAGAGAGAACAATACCAGTAGACCATGTGCACAGAGTGCGGCTAGCACACTTTCACCCACCACATCATTCATTGAGCTTGTACTGAAGATGTCTGCCATAGTCACAGACAAAACATCTGGGAAGATAAGAATACCAGTAGACCATGTGCACAGAGTGCGGCTAGCACACTTTCACTCACCACATCATTCATTGAGCTTGTACTGAAGATGTCTGCCATAGTCGCAGACAAAACATCTGGGAAGATAAGAGAGAACAATACCAGTAGACCATGTGCACAGAGTGCAGCTAGCAGACTTTCACCCACCACATCATTCATTGAGCTTGTACTGAAGATGTCTGCCATAGTCGCAGACAAAACATCTGGGAAGATAAGAGAGAACAATACCAGCAGACCATGTGCACAGAGTGCAGCTAGCAGACTTTCACCCACCACATCATTCATTGAGCTTGTACTGAAGATGTCTGCCATAGTCGCAGACAAAACATCTGGGAAGATAAGAGAGAACAATACCAGTAGACCATGTGCACAGAGTGCGGCTAGCAGACTTTCACCCACCACATCATTCATTGAGCTTGTACTGAAGATGTCTGCCATAGTCGCAGATAAGAGAGAACAATACCAGTAGACCATGTGCACAGAGTGCAGCTAGCACACTTTCACCCACCACATCATTCATTGAGCTTGTACTGAAGATGTCTGCCATAGTCACAGACAAAACATCTGGGAAGATAAGAATACCAGTAGACCATGTGCACAGAGTGCGGCTAGCACACTTTCACTCACCACATCATTCACTGAGCTTGTACTGAAGATGTCTGCCATAGTCGCAGACAAAACATCTGGGAAGAGAACAATACCAGTAGACCATGTGCACAGAGTGCAGCTAGCACACTTTCACCCACGACATCATTCATTGAGCTTCTACTGAAGATGTCTGCCATAGTCACAGACAAAACATCTGGGAAGATAAGAATACCAGTAGACCATGTGCACAGAGTGCAGCTAGCACACTTTCAGCCACGACATCATTCATTGAGTTTGTACTGAAGATGTCTGCCATAGTCACAGACAAAACATCTGGGAAGATAAGAGAGAACAATACCAGTAGACCATGTGCACAGAGTGCAGCTAGCAGACTTTCACCCACGACATCATTCATTGAGCTTGTACTGAAGATGTCTGCCATAGTCACAGACAAAACATCTAGGAAGATAAGAATACCAGTAGACCATGTGCACAGAGTGCAGCTAGCACACTTTCACCCACGACATCATTCATTGAGCTTGTAGTGAAGATGTCTGCCATAGTCACGGACAAAACATCTGGGAAGATAAGAGAGAACAATACCAGTAGACCCTGTGCACAGAGTGCAGCTAGCACACTTTCACCCACCACATCATTCATTGAGCTTGAACTGAAGATGTCTGCCATAGTCACAGACAAAACATCTCAGAAGATAAGAGAGAAGAATACCAGTAGACCATGTGCACAGAGTGCAGCTAGCAGACTTTCACCCACCACATCATTCATTGAGCTTGAACTGAAGATGTCTGCCATAGTCACAGACAAAACATCTGGGAAGATAAGAGAGAACAATACCAGTAGACCATCTGCACAGAGTGCAGCTAGCACACTTTCACCCACGACATCATTCATTGAGCTTGTACTAAAGATGTCTGCCATAGTCACAGACAAAACATCTGGGAAGATAAGAGAGAACAATACCAGTAGACCATCTGCACAGAGTGCGCAAAGCTTTTGCTGTCTATTTACCAAACACTTCCCTGCCCTTACAACATTTATTATGTGCTACATATTAGATTAGGTAAAACAGAGAGCCATAAACACAGATAAACATGCTCTCTGTGCAGGAGGAGCAATTTTGTGTGTGTGTGTGTGGGGGGGGGCTGGTTTTTCTAATACTACAAACACCTCTCCCCGTTACAACATTTATTATACATTGCGTAATAGGATAGCTAAAACAGAGATTTGAAAACCAGAATCAACTTGCTACTAATTAATGTTATCTTCCACTGTAGAATAACTGTTTAGTATGGTAGCATTTGAAAGATTAAGTAACAACTCTTTTAGCTCCATATTGGAATCAAAGAAATGCTTTTTTGGCATTCTGTAAATAGTCACACTGCTTTAGTATTTATTTGAGTCAATTTTTATACAAAACATTGCTTACACTTATTAAATCTTGGACATCTTCACATATGAAATATAAGCAAGCTGATAAATCTGTAGTTACCATACATTTCTGGGACTACAACACTAAATAGATGAAAATGCAACCCTAGTGAAACATGCCAGTCATCCTTTAGAACTAACTGTTTGATGTTTGTATTTGCTGATGAAGATTTTCACCCAAAGTATGAACTTTGAAGTCCCATCAAAGGCCAAGTGGTCACTAAGCTAGCCTCAAGTTTCCAGGTTGCAAGTTCAAACCCAGCAGAGGGTGATGGATCTTTCTGGGAGTAAGAATCCTTGCTTCGGAAGGGAAGTAAAGCTAGTGCTCTCGTGTTTTACATTTACGGCACATAAAACAACTTGACAAAGAGGCCTCTGAGCAAAATTTCCAGTCTTTCATGACCAGTATAGAATGGAATGCTACGGACCACAACAGTTAAAGACCACCCAATGATAGATTTAGTAGTGTCATTGCAGCTATTTCAAACTCAAAACCTACAGATGGTGCCAGAATCATACCTATTTTTGTATCCAGAGTTACAGATGTCACCAGCATCACACCTACTTCTGTATCCAGTCCTATTGAACATTAGTGGACTTTCAGCTGAGGATGACAGGAATGGTTCTCGAAACATGTCAGTGATTTAATAAGTTTAAGTAAACTTTTGTTATAAAAAGTGACTCAAATAATTAAGAAATTTTATGAGCTTCACTGTTACAAGTTTCTTCCAATTGGAAATGAAATACAGTACTACTTCTTGTAGTTGATGCACACTGCATTTAATCTTCTTTAATTCAGTTTTTGTTTCACTATCATAAAATAAGAGCAAAATATAAAGGTTTGTTCTGCAAAACAGAAATTTAAATTGTGGGTCAATTTGAACATCTAGATATGTTTATTGCACATCCAGGAACAATTAGTGTGGACTATATAATTGGCTACTGTGTAATGGGTTAAAACTATATAACTGGGTTGCCTGTTATCTACGAATACTGAATTTCCTTTTGAGTTCAAGGGCGGTGTGCACCTACATAGAGTCAGCTCTACTTTCGTAGTAAACTATTACTCAAGTCAACACTCGGCAACTTCCTTATGACAGTAAACTGCTTCTGAAGCATTTTACTCCTATCAAATACTCCCAGACTAAATTACTGCAGAAGTAAATGTCAGAGAGGGCCATCATGTGTAGGTTACTATGCGATTAAATGAAGCACAATTATAGGTTACAATATACTCTCGCAACCTGGACTGACTAACCTGTCGATTAAACTAGAATACCATATCATATTTGGAGGAAGATATTTTGATGTGATAAATTAAATTGAGTTTTATTTATGAACGCTCTTTAACGGCTGTGGACCTTAGCATCCCAATCTATATTGGGTGTGAAAGACTGGTTATTTTGCTCAGATGCCTCCTTATCAGGCTGGAGGTTCTTTAACGTGTCGTAAATGTAAAACACAGGACCACCGAATTTACTTCCCTTCCGAAGGAAGCCATGCTAAGGATTTTTACACCCGAAAAAATCCATTGCCCTCCACCGGGTTTGAACCCGCGACCTCAGGAACTTTTGATGTGTTCATGGATTACTTAGATTACACTGATGATCTCGACAAAGAAAACAATGGCAATCCAATAATGATATGCGAGAATAATATGATAGTTCTACAGAGAGAGACAGAATTCAGTGAACATTTCAGTATTAGGAAAGAATCTTTTACATGCTTGGAGAATATTTACAACAAAGGTCCAACAGGAATTCAGCTCTGTAACTCAAACTTCAATTATTGCTATGCATCCTGCGAGTGTTTCGTACCTGAACATTTCAGATCCTAAGTAAGCCAGGATTACATTGAATTTAACATAATGTGACAGCCTAACACTGCATTAAATGGAGATATTTTGGATTGGCTTAACATGAAATAAGCACTGTCAAAATTTTCCTTCCTTACATCAAGTTTCATGTCACATGGTAATTAGAACTAATCAGTGTGAAACACTAGCTCGAAGTAATAAAAGAAATACCAATTAAGAGTCATTTCCATTACACTAAGTACATCCTAATTAGGCCTTTTAGTTTACCAGCATTTCTTAACTTCATGTCACGTTCAATAAAGTTTATCATAATCCTGGCATTACAGGTTATCTTATAAACGTTCACTGTGCGCAGCTAGTCACACCTTTCACTGTGTTGTTTTCAGGTTAAGAGCAAGGTACCTACATAAATAAATATACATGAGTGTTCAGAAAATAAAAGGCATTCTTCTTCATTTTTGCCTATTTTCACACATTGTCAGTACAATGGAGCACAGGCATGTTCCTATTTTGTGCCCATATGTGAATATACTGGACTTTTCCAAAATCAGAGAGCATATTTCTCCTTCAACTGCAAGTGATCTGCAATGCGAAACGAAGATTACAAAATTGTTTCCAGAACTTTAAGCTGCTCTTCAGTATGTTTCCTGTCACGCAAAGCATTAAACTCGAGTCTGTCACAGTTTCTAGCATTTCTCTTCAAGCATCTTTTTATCACATTTTTTACTCATATTGTTTAAAGGGATTTTCTATAGCTCTATCAACAAACATTTATCTCCTTCACTTACGTTTCCCCCCATTTTCCTATTGCACATAACCTTATTCATGATCGCTTTACAAAATCACACAAACAAAACAATACCTCTCGCAGTAATGAGCTCTTACTTCCATAGTTGTAACTAAAAGAGTAAATTGTAATCAAGCTGTCCAACATTACTTCCAGAGTAAATTATTGCCATAGTAACCTACTTCTGTAGAATGGACTTCTCTAATAAACATTACTTCTGAAGCAGTTCACTCTAACATGGTGCACGCTGCCCTAAGTGTAGCTGTTTGTCAGACACTACAATATCACAGAATAATTTTGTAAGATTTCCCTTGAGTATGTTATAATTTCCAAGAATCATCACCACCATTACTTTCAACCCTTTAAATAAACCATCTACAAACATAGCACACATTCAAGGAATATTTATTATCCTTGTTAATTCTGTATTACATGATTCAAGTATAAAATAAACAAAAGTTGTAACTGTCAACAAAACTTACCTTTAAGTCATCACAAACAGATGAAGTTTCTGTTTCTAGCCACCAAGGTTCTTCTTTAATTTTTATTTTGTTATCCATTTCATGACCACTGCTGCAGTTCTTAACCTTCATTACTGGATCCTCTGGAAGAAATTCTGTCTCATTCTGTGAATCAAAGTCTGAAATAAGAGTCTGTTCGTCAATTTCTGTTTTCGTGTCTATCTCATCGTTGCTGCTGAATGTAACATTTTCCAACTTAATCAGCTTTACGGGATGTTTGCTAAAACATTCTCTCTCTTTCTGCGAACAAAAAACTGGAGAGGGAGTCTCTGATTTAACTTCTGTTTTGATTCCCACGTCACAAGCATCGTCCAGAAATACAACATCACTGTTTGTCTTGATTGTAAGATCAGTGAGAAACAAACCTCTCTCATTCTGCGAGGCTACATTGTCTGAGAGAAGATCCTCTTCTTTGATTTCTATTTTCACATCCATTTCACAACTATTGTTGTTCTTAATTTCATTAACAAGTCTGTGGAGAAAGAAACATATATCATAAAATATCCGTAATTTTAATCATCAGCTAGTGTTCAAACTACCCAACACATCTCCACTGTTCTCTCACAAATAAACCTACTTCCTGGAATGCTAAATCAGACTCGAGAAATTCAAAGTTATGTCTAGGTCTCGAATCTTGGGTTTTTGCGAATGCTATTACCACTCCATATAGAATATTGGCATCCCTGTACGAGTATTAAATCCTCTCATCTGATGCTTAACCTTCAAGGCAATCCCAAATATTAGATGTACTTTAAAGGCAATTGTAATGTTAATGTTTTGATCACTGTTCTTAGCCGTTGGCAGAAAAAATTAATCCTAATAATGGTTAACTATAAAGTCACTACAACATTACAAGTCACTTTCACTCAGTGAAGCAAATAATTAAATGATGTTAAGATGTTCTCATTGCTCCACTTAACAAATTACTGTCAGCCCACAATGGACAAACATGGAAACTGTAATAGGACACACTAATGAAGAGTACCATGCTAGCCTCCAGTTCCCAAGGTCAAGGGTTCAAACCTGGTGGAGGGTGATTGATTGTTTTGAGTGTAAAAATCCTTAGCATGGCTTCCTTTGCAAGAGAAGTAAAACCGATTATCCTGGTCATACATTTACAGCATGCAAAAGAACCTCAAGCCTGATAAACAGCATCTGAATAAACTTTCTGATCTTTCATGCCCAATATAGAACGGGATGCTTAGAACCATACTAGTTAAAAAGTGTCTATAAATTAAACTGAATTTCAAGAGCAAAATAAGAAAAGTGCATAAATATGAAAAAATGTGAAGCCTGATAGGAGGGAAGGATCAGAAAGACCCCTAGAAGAAAATAATTAATACAATGAATGAAAATATAATTTATATAAAACCAGAATAGGAGAATAAAGCAGCTGTTTGGAAAGAATACAAAATATGTCAAGAAGTGACAATTTCATCAAAACTCCTTAAGATCATCTAAATAAATGTGTTCAATCAGTAAATGAAACAATAAATAACAGCAAATACATTCCATCTAATGAGCAGTTTCAACTCGGAGCTCCAAACCCCACAATAGCTAAAAAAATTAAATGGAGATTTTATTTATGTGCGCTCTTCAACTACCACAGCTCTTAGCATTCCATTCTATATTGGGCATTAAATAGCCAACAGAGGCCTGTTTATCAGGCTTGAGGTTCTTTCACCCATAAATCTACACCAAAGAGCATCTGGCTATGCTTCCCTTCTGAAGTAATTTTATAACCCAAAATATTCATCACCCTCTGTTGGGTTTGAACCCACAACTAGAGGCTAGCATGTACTACTAGAGCTAGAGTCTACCTACATGCAACCAGTAACAAATAATATCTTGCAAATGGCTCTTTATCACTACTTGGAACTCAACTGAGTTAAGTGAAAACTCTCAACTTGTTTCATACAATGTCAAATCTCTCTTTCCCAGCATTCTGTCCACCAAGATGCTATGTTATTTGCAAGAACGGCTAAACTCACTTTACTAGAAAAGAATGTTTATTTTTTTGTTAACAAATTTACCTACATGGTAGTCTAATGGTGTGACTCCTTTGAGTAGAGCCATGAAATTCACAACAAAATCAGGAACCTTACAGCCTTAAAACAAAGGAAATAGAACAAGGCAATACGAAAGGAAAATATGGTTATGAAATGACTGTGAAACTATACCTGAACTAAATTTACTGTTCACACACCACAGTGCAAAAAATACCTTTTGCTAACAGACCAGCATTTATAGAGGTTTGCTCTTAAATACAAATTTATAATTTAATAACACTTACCAAACTTTAACTCTTTACACAAGAGTACATTTGACGAACTTTCCTACTAACATGTTTCAACATCGCAATTACTGTTTAGCTAAAAGCTCTACATTTGTGCATAAAAGTTTCACTCGTTCCCTTTCATTTAACTCTGCCATTTATTAATTTGCAAACCTGCTCAAATATGCACAGAAAAATATCAAATAGCAAACTGCAGAAAGTGCAATTGTCTTATGTAACCTTCAGCAAATTAATTTAGACTGTTCAAAATCAAGAAATGTGCATACACATGCCCTGGGATAGAAATTTAGAACAATAGCTACTTGCAAAGTTACAAGAACTCTGGGCATATGTTCGTGTTTGCTGCTGTAAAACTTGTTCGGTGACAGATTCCCACAGACTAACTTCCCTTTCTCAACACCAAACAAGCTGCTTCTCGCTGCCAGGGAGGGGAAATGGTTGGTGACAGCATTGCCCTTCCCTTGGTGGTGGCGAAATGATGATACTTTCCCCTGCTCTGATGACATCAAATTGGTGGAGAGTAATAGTCCAGCACTCTGGACATAATTCTGGAAAATTCTTTAGCCGGATAGTGACGATCTTAACAAATGTACCACTTCTGGCAAGTTGATGTTGATGCGTTGATGTTTCTGGAGCATGCATCTCTCCCATCATCAGGATGCTGAATGACTGATCGGGTGAAATGGCCAGCATGTATCCTGTCTGTCGCGGTGGCTAGCTTGGACCTCAAGGTGTTCCTACTGGGTTTCCTGAGGTAGATTTTGTACAAAACTCACCTACTCTGTCTGCTGCTTGGGTGGTCTGTTTTTATGTTTCCTGAGCCGGTCAGTTTCAATTTTGATGGCCGCTTTCCATACAGAACTGAACCATAGCCCAGAGTGCCCCTCTCAGAGGAGATGGCCAGTGCCTCCTTGACCCTGCACTCCCAGTAACCACATTTGGCCATGAAGATTGAGTCACAGAAGTTGGCTCTATGGTTCATTTCTAAGCAATGTTTTGCCAGTCCTGAGTTTTCAGGCTGCATTGCACGGATGGTCCTCTCATGCTGCTCGACTCTGGTGATTATGGTCCTGCTGGTCTCCTATATACAGGGCCTCGCACTCATACAGAATGTGGTACATCCTGGTACATTGAGATCTAACTGCTCTTTCACCATTCTCACTAGCTTTTTTATCTTCAGAAGCAATCTGTGAATGGTCGTGATGTCGTGTTTGGCCACTATTCTGCCGGTGTATGGGATACAGGAGAGGTCTCTATCTCCGATCCACAACACTTGCCACATTTAAAATACACCTTCTGCCATAATGGTTACTCCCTCTATGATGTCACAGCAGCACTAAGTAGAGCCAAAAAAGGGAAACCTCTCACACAGCAATCATGAGAAAAGTTGTCCATTCACAGCCTGCCTCCCATATACTGGCAACTATCCAGCACAATAGTGGCCAAACACAACATCATGACCATTCACAAACCACCTCTGAAATAAAGTTGCTAGTGAGAACAGGGAAAGACCAGCCGGATCTCTATGTACCGGTGGTATACTGCACACCCTGTGAGTGCATGGCCCCATATATATGACAAACCGGCAGGACCATAACCACTAGGGTCAAGAAGTATGAGACGACCATGCATTTGGTGCAGCCTAAAAAGTCCGGACTGGCAGAACACTGCTTTGAAATGGAGCATAGAGCCAACTTCACGACTCAACCATCGTGGCCAAATGTGGTTACTGGCAGTGGAGATTCACGTCAGTGTCGGCTCATAACAACACATTCGCAATAATAAATCTCGCACATGGCTTGTTTCTGGACCCTGGAATCCTTTTGCTTCTATTATCATATACTTTCAACTGTTTCATTCTCAGCTTTTCATTATGATGCATCCTCTAGGTTTGTCCATAGAAAATGATATTAATGAAACTTTAAACGTAATTTTATTAACATCAATAATATATATACCTTCAGTAATCTTGTCTGCAATATAGTCAATATGAGTACTGCAACCAATGCCAGCTTTAAGATGAATGCCAAGAAAGTAGAACAACAGTGGTCACACTCTGACATATTGAAAGCAAATCGTAGATCAACAGTTTTATAGGCGTTGAGCTGAGTTTATTGCCACTGCACCATTCATTTATCTTATATTACAATTCATTGACTTTGATATCTAAAGAAATATCATATGAGAAGTAACTGCAATCGCTAGGTCATTAATTGAAGATTTACTGTCAATGTTGGCCGATATATTATCTATATAAATAATAAAATAGACTGTTTAGATTGCACCATAAGCCCAAGACTAAAATAATTCCTCAGAAATAATACTAATATAAATCCGGTGCACTGAATCACTTCTGAGAACAAAAAGTGAAGCTGCCAAAATCAGTATGTAATCCCCCAGAACTACTGAGCTATGGAAAAAAACATATCTCAATATTTTGGAACGTTAAATTATCAACGTTGAAATTCCAGCAGACAATAGTTTAATCACTAAATTCACCAACCCCACACCAGATGATGCTACAGTTACCCGGGAAGAAGAGGATTGTGCAATCACTGGTTAGTCGATCAGCAGGTGAAAATGAGGACAATAGCTCTTCCAAATATGTCCTACCAATTATTTGGCAAGTGGAGCAATATGAATGTTTAACGTTGATTAATTTTTCATCATGTAACTACAAGTCACCTTTGAGGTGTGATATCTCAACTTTAAGGTTTAGTGTGATTCTTAAACTAAATGAGACAGTTTATTACCTGTATGAGGACTTTGCCATTGCTGACAACATTAACTCACAGTCCACAAAGCTTCAGGGTTCAAGTCCCAGGTGTGGAATTGAATTTTTCAAGCCTGATTCAACTTTCCGAAAGACTGGTTTATAACCAATGAGAACAGTAACCAGGATGAGAACGAGAAAGTTGAAATACATGTATTCAAATGGGAGTCTTCACAATCGACGGGAAGCCTTCCCGGGCCCCGGGAACGGGAAAGAATAGTTGCCCAACTTTTAACTTTCTCGTTCTCATTCCCGAGCACGGCATATTAGATCCATAGTGTGCATATTAGACTCTTCACTCTAGAGGTTATTCTAGGCAGCCGAGACATGAAAGAGTCACTAATGCTCTCTATAGTCGCAAGCTGGAAACACGAAACTGGAAGGAATTAGTAGTAAATGTGCTTCCTAACCTCATCCCGACATCTGCAAATCTAATCAGTGTTGGTTCCTCTGGTGAAGAGGTCATTTGTAGTTTGTTTATACGCAACCCAAAACTGGCTATTATCTAAAAAAACAATGGCAAAAGCTATAAAGAACAGCTAAAAGTGGTGGAAATGAAAAAAAGAACAATAAACAATTTTAATGAATGCCATTAAATAAAGGAATGAAAACTTAGCATAATTACAGGGATTGGAAATGTAATGGATATGCATTTAGATAGTGTTTACTGTATTGAATTTTGACGTTGGCTTGGCGAAATTGGAAGTAGATGAAATAAATATCATTGGTCAGTTAAAAACAAATGAAATCCCAATGCGCTTAATCGACTTTCACTTTGTGATCAATATGCATTCCCATTCTTATTACTGGGTTGTTGTGAACCAATATCTTGCATGGTGCATTGCTTCCCATTCTCGGGTGGTTGTGAACCAGCCTTTAGTCACTATACGAGGCTAGCCACAAGGAACAATTATCACAAGCACACAAACCTACTTCTAGGGAGGTCGACTCATGACCTGAAAATGATAAGGTCATCCAACGTGAAACATTTTGAATAAGTATGTTGGCTAATGCTAAGAGGGAAATCAGTCAGGACAGTAAAAGAAGGTACCAAGTTGACGACTGGAAGGGAAGAACTTCTGGAAGCATTGCCCAAGCACTCTGGAGAGAAATTTGAAGATGAAGACAAGGTGGAAACACTGTCATCTGGGGAACTACTTAGGGAGTAAAAAACTGGAAGGAGAAATACAAGAAGATGAACTGATTAATGTTATTGTAAAAATGAAAATGGGAAAAGCAACAGGATGGATGAGGAGACAAACCTGATCCTCCCAATTCACAAGAAGGGAAATGCCTGTGACTGTAATGATTATAGGGCTATTTGCCCCTCTCAGTTGTATACAAAGAGTAAACAAGGGTGTTGGGAAGAAGGTTACAGAGAGTTGTGGAAGAGGAGGAAGTGACAAAAACAGGACCATCTTTATAATTCTTAAAATTTGAAGCACTATTAAAAGTGAAGAGACGTACATACAAAGAGTCACAAGTTAAAACTTGCTTCACTTAGTCAGATGGTTAAAAACAAGGAAACCTTCACAAGTATTCCCACACATAAAATCTGAACACTTTTAAAAACAATTGTTAATTCCTATAGATTTAAACCCTTTGGAAATTGAAGATATCATAAAAATGACTGAAATATCCTTAAATCAAAGTTTCACATAAAAAATGTTACAAGCAAGCACATGGCTTTGCTATGGGAAACACTTTGTCACCACTATGGGCAGATCTGTATAAGAGCCATCTAGGAAACATCAGTGATAAAAGACTCCCTAATATTTACAAAATATGGGTTAGATAAATGATGATATTTTTGCTGTAATTCCACACAAATTCAAAGATAATGAAGTAAAATTACTTAATATACCGGATACAGATGTCAAATTCACTTGTAAAATAGAAAATGAGGGTGTATTATTTTTTTTAAATATAAAATTCCTGAAAGACAAAAATGGTTTAAAATTTGGTATTTAAGAAATCCTATTGACTAATTTTGAAGCTTTAGAAGCTAGTAATACTGATGTGTCATAATTTAAAGTAAAGAGAGTTGAAGGTTGTTACACTACATCACTAAAATATTCTTACTTGAACGCGTTTTTTGGGAGACGGTTTGCTCCAATTGCCAGCTGTGTCCTCAACAGATTTTGCCGGTAATTGTCTGGGGAATGTATGTGGCTAGTGGTGTTCTCTGGTGCTGGGCTGATGGACCTCCAAAGGCTGCTGGGTGGCAGCAGTTCGAAATTCATTAGGTGATTCCTGTGTTTGACAATATGTATTTTTTCCCAGATGTCCAATTCATTGCTGCTGTTGATCGTTTTTAAGAGTTTTGTGTTTGGAGTGATATCATGGTTTGAAGACCAGAAATGATGTGCTGATTTATCTGGCTGCTTTTGGTAAATGCATCTCATATGCTCTTTAAGTCTTATATCAAATTGTTTGTAATGAATGTAACCTTGCATACATAGGAAGAACCAAAATAAATCTTGAAATAAGACTTAAAGAGCCTAGTTTTCTAGAAGTGTTAGGGACTACGCGATAGTTTAGGACCCTCTTGGTCATACCTGTGTCCTTCCCATGTCATGTTGCATTAAGTATAGGAACACTTAAAGACCTCCCCCATCCCAAGTTTCCTTCTATGGTCAGCGAGTACTCTGGGTTTGTAGGTTTGAGTACGAACCTCTGAGTTAGAAGTAATATGTGTCGGAGACACATGCGGGGCTGTCACACCCCTAAGCTACCCCTCCAGTTACCTATGACATTTAGTGACGCTCAATTCCTTGTAACTCCTCAAGAATGCAATATTATTTAACCCATTCATAGATGATACATTAGGAGCACTAAAAATAACAAATATCAGCATTGTCCAGTAATAAGGTGGTTCCAGGTTTATTATATGCACATGATACATTAGGAGCAGTAAAAATAACAAATCAGCACTGTCCAGTAATAAGGTGGTTCCAGGTTTATTATATGCAGATGATACATTAGGAACAGTAAAAATAACAAATCAGCATTGTCCAGTAATAAGGTGATTCGAGGTTTATTATATGCACATGATACATTAGGAGCAGTAAAAATAACAAATCAGCACTGTCCAGTAATAAGGTGATTCGAGGTTTATTATATGCACATGATACATTAGGAGCAGTAAAAATAAGAAATCAGCATTGTCCAGTAATAAGGTGATTCCAGGTTTATTATATGCACATGCTACATTAGGAGCAGTAAAAATAACAAATCAGCATTGTCCAGTAATAAGGTGATTCCAGGTTTATTATATGCACATGATACATTAGGAGCAGTAAAAATAACAAATCAGCACTGTCCAGTAATAAGGTGATTCCAGGTTTATTATATGCACATGATACATTAGGAGCAGTAAAAATAACAAATCAGCACTGTCCAGTAATAAGGTGATTCCAGGTTTATTATATGCACATGATACATTAGGAGCAGTAAAAATAACAAATCAGCACTGTCCAGTAATAAGGTGATTCCAGGTTTATTATATGCACATGATACATTAGGAGCAGTAAAAATAACAAATCAGCACTGTCCAGTAATAAGGTGATTCGAGGTTTATTATATGCAGATGATACATTAGGAGCAGTAAAAATAACAAATCAGCATTGTCCAGTAATAAGGTGATTCCAGGTTTATTATATGCAGATGATACATTAGGAACAGTAAAAATAACAAATCAGCATTGTCCAGTAATAAGGTGATTCCAGGTTTATTATATGCACATGATACATTAGGAGCAGTAAAAATAAGAAATCAGCATTGTCCAGTAATAAGGTGGTTCCAGGTTTATTATATGCAGATGATACATTAGGAGCAGTAAAAATAAGAAATCAGCATTGTCCAGTAATAAGGTGATTCCAGGTTTATTATATGCACATGATACATTAGGAGCAGTAAAAATAAGAAATCAGCATTGTCCAGTAATAAGGTGATTCGAGGTTTATTATATGCACATGATACATTAGGAGCAGTAAAAATAACAAATCAGCATTGTCCAGTAATAAGGTGATTCCAGGTTTATTATATGCACATGATACATTAGGAGCAGTAAAAATAACAAATCAGCATTGTCCAGTAATAAGGTGATTCCAGGTTTATTATATGCAGA
Source organism: Deroplatys truncata (assembly GCA_030765065.1). Classification (NCBI taxonomy): domain Eukaryota; kingdom Metazoa; phylum Arthropoda; class Insecta; order Mantodea; family Mantidae; genus Deroplatys; species Deroplatys truncata. Next base: position 205,536,752 of record CM060988.1, read on the forward strand.
TGATACATTAGGAACAGTAAAAATAACAAATCAGCATTGTCCAGTAATAAGGTGATTCCAGGTTTATTATATGCACATGATAATAGTAATAAATGAAATTCAACAATTTTGTGAAAAATGAGGAATTAAGGTAAATATAAATAAATCCAAAGGAATAGTGTTTAAAAAAGGAAATAAGCTGAAGAAGGAAGAAAAATGGTTTCAGGTTGTCAAGAACTGGAAGTAGTCAAAGAATATGACTATTTAGGTGTAAGATTGAGTAATACCATGGAATGGGGAGCACATGGCAGGAAGATTTTAGCTAAAGGGAAGGCAGCTATGACAGGAATAAGAATATGCAAATATAAATTAGAGATGTCATTAAAATGGTTGCAGAGAATGTAGAAGGCATTGGTAGAATCATAAATGCTCTATGCGGTGGAAATATGGGGGGAGATATAGTAAGAAAATTGATCAAATGCACAGAACGTTTTGTAAAGAATTAATTGGACTACCAAGAGCAGCACCAGGCGAAGTTGCATTAGTACAACTAGGAAGAACGGTATAATAGTAGAAAGAATTTTAAAATCATGGTTTAGATGCATGAACATGGAGGAAGATATGCCTGACTCAGCAAAAGGTTCTAAGAAACAAAAACAGCTCCTGGAAAGAAACTGAAAAAATAATGGAGTCAATTGGAATGGGGGATATATGGGGGTTGGAGGAAACAAATACAAACGGATTTTGGAAAGTAGTAAGAAACAGAGTACAAGATATAGAAAGACAAGAGATATGGGGAAGCCTTGAAGATAAAAAATCATTAAGCATTTATAAAGTGATAAAGAAGGAGTGGGGAAGAGAGAGGTACATTGATTGCTGTAATAAACAAGAAAGGGAAGTTTAGCATGGATGAGAATGGGGACAATGTATTTAAAAGAGATGACAGGCAGCGAGCTGTGCGGAGGAAGAGAAAGTACACAACACTATATGACAGAATGTAAGGAAATAAGCAGCTGCAGGGAAAAAGTGTAGGAAAATATGGATAGAAAAATAGTAGCTATAACGAAGTTGACTGGGAAGGAAGAAAAGAAAATCAAGGACATGGGAGAATTTTTAAGGAAGGTAAAGGAAAAATGGTCTAGAAAAGCAAGAGAGGCAAGGGCTGCTCAGTGAGCGATAAGCCCTGGGAGTCAAGCAATCTGACTGGCTCAATAAGAAAACAAGCACCAGACAATTTGTACATAAGATGTAGGGGTACAGTGATATATTAATATACATTGTATATATTGTAGAAAAAATTTTACAATAAATTCAATTCAATAATTGTAACTCCTCTACCTCTAACCTCTATATCATCCTGAGATAATTGGTGGAGGCTGCCGAGCTCCCCATGTTTTAATGCTGAAGCCGGTGTTTGATCCCAGTAACTTGTCTCCATCCGCCCAGGATCTACAAATACACTTTCCCTACTCACCCTTGAAGAACGAATATTGATGCTGTAGTGGATGCTTTATGTTTAACTGCTCCACGTATGGGAGCCAACTTTAGTGGTGTGTTTGAGTGCTGTTGTTGCGTAATATATTTACGCAAACTTAAAGAAGGTTATGTTGTTCAACTGTTGTTTTATGTAGTTTTTAACACTCTTTGGGCATTGGTTTGAATTTAATGCTTATGTAATATTACTGTTTGAATTTTGCCTCAGCTGCGTCAGTCTTACTTTAGTGTCATGATTCTTATGCAGGACGTGGTATGACAATAATTGTAGACATCACAGAATTAAACTTTTAAATTTCACTTCTTTTATTTAAATTCTTGCACATATTTATACAGCACTACACTTTTTAAAGAACTGAGAGAAACTTTTATACATTCACTTAACATGTATATCTGTTTTTACTAATCACCCGTAGAGAACAAATTTTTCCATCTACACACTACCACGTCTTGCCAGGAACTGAATAACCTCAACGGTCAAAACCCATAGCTTCGGTATTGCAAGTCTCTGATTGGTTAATTCTAGTCCAATAGAATATCTTCATTTAATTTAAAAATTTACTTTGCTGTTGATTGGCTAATTTTAAAACTGTCACTGAAACTATATCATCATTGCTCTAATCATGACCAGTACATTTCAAATTCTGAACACATTATTGCTACAATTACCTCATTATTACTCATTGTTAGCAACCTAAAACTTATTATTCTCAAAGTTCTTGCATTATTACAGTATGTAATGTATTCACATAACATTAGTAAAATCTGTTTACAACAAAAATAAGCATTTACAATGACTGTTACATACAATTTAAATAATTATTACATACATATTGTATCAAGGTGGGCTGTTATTGAATTTACTTTTATATAAAATACAATTGAAATTATTCAGGTATTAAAACACTGCCACACCCTCCTGTTCAAGCTTGTAACATGTTTTCTGTCTCCCCAAATGTGCAAGATTTACAAATTCATTATTTCTCTTCCCCCACATTTGTAACCAGGTTAGAAAAATAGGGTCACCATAGGTTACATTCTGTTAATGTTTCTAGCTTTAAGGCAGGCAACCAAAAGAACCCTCCCAAACCAAATTTGAGAAATTCTTAAACTACTTTTCTATTATGTGATTTCCGGTTTTTGTTGCTTCTTTCAATGACGACAATTCATTCTTGTTAACCAAGGGGGAGAGATATCACTTTTCTTTAATAGTAATGTGTTAAAAAGGCTGGCATTATTGATATTCATGTAAGAAAGAGAAATAAAAGGAAATGAACTGAAGACCTCTGCCAGTGCTGAGTGTCAAGTATTTTGCAGAAGTGTCAGCACATGCTTCTGGCCACTCAACATGTTCAGCAAAACAATGAGAAAAATTAGGCACGCTAGTCTGGTAATAATTTTATTCCATTTATGTAGGTTTTGGCTGAGCTGATCTAGAAAATCTTATTGTTTAAATAAGAATGCCATTCTCCAAAAAGTAATGTAGAGGATCCCTTTAAAATTAAAAATGGACAGGCAGGTGTAGCAGTGCATGGCTGTGTCTGTATCAGCAAGCTAAAACAGTCAGTTTTCCCTTTCATGTCTGCAAGGGATAGTAGATATGACATATTTGGCAGCCCATTAACTTTATTTGGCTTAATTTATGAGTCCATAACCTCATAAATTTTAGGTGAGAGCAGTGAAAATTTGACTATCTTTTCGTTTTATTGGTGCATAGTAATGTTCAATTGAGTACCTATATTACATCAATGGCACGTCAGGAAGTGAGTCCTTTACTTACTCTACTATGTAGATGCACGTGGTTTGATCCCACTAAAGGCAAGGTTGAGATAGTTGTCATTGTGTTGCATTAGTGCTATCAACGTCCAGAATCTGGCGATGAGGGAAAAATCACTAAAGACAAGGTTAGGATAGTTGTGATTGTGTTGCATTGGTGTTAACAACGTCCAGAATTTGGCGATGAAGGAAAAATCACTAAAGACAAGGTTAGGATAGTTGTGATTGTGTTGCATTGGTGTTATCAACGTCCAGAATTTGGCGATGAGGGAAAAATCACTAAAGACAAGGTTAGGATAGTTGTGATTGTGTTGCATTGGTGTTATCATCGTACAGAATCTGAGTGATGAGGGAAGTAGACACTAAAGACAAGGTTAGGATAGTTGTGATTGTGTTGCATTGGTGTTATCATCGTACAGAATCTGAGCGATGAGGGAAGTAGTCACTAAAGACAAGGTAGAGATAGTTGTGATATGTGTTGTATTGGTGTTATCATCGTACAGAATCTGAGCGATGAGGGAAGTAGTCACTAAAGACAAGGTTGAGATAGTTGTGATATGTCTTGTATTGGTGTTATCATTGTCCAGAATCTGAATGATGAGGGAAGTAGACATTAAAGACAAGGTAGAGATAGTTGTGATATGTGTTGCATTGATGTTATCATCATCCAGAATCTGAGCGATGAGGGAAGTAGTCACTAAAGACAAGGTTGAGATAGTTGTGATATGTGCTGGTGTTATCATCATCCAGAATCTGAGCAATGAGGGAAGTAGTCACTAAAGACAAGGTTGAGATAGTTGTGATATGTGTTGTTGTTATCATCATCCAGAATCTGAGCGATGAGGGAAGTAGTCGCTAAAGACAAGGTTGAGATAGTTGTGATATGTGTTGTTGTTATCATCTTACAGAATCAGAGTGATGAGGGAAGTAGACACTAAAGACAAGGTTCAGATAGTTGTGATATGTGTTGCATTGATGTTATCATTGTCCAGAATCTGAGCGATGAGGGAAGTAGACACTAAAGACAAGGTAGAGATAGTTGTGATATGTGTTGTTGTTATCATCTTACAGAATCAGAGTGATGAGGGAAGTAGACACCAAAGACAAGGTTGAGATAGTTGTGATATGTGTTGCATTGATGTTATCATTGTCCAGAATCTGAGCGATGAGGGAAGTAGACACTAAAGACAAGGTTGAGATAGTTGTGATATGTGTTGCATTGATGTTATCATTGTCCAGAATCTGAGCGATGAGGGAAGTAGACACTAAAGACAAGGTAGAGATAGTTGTGATATGTGTTGTTGTTATCATCTTACAGAATCAGAGTGATGAGGGAAGTAGACACCAAAGACAAGGTTGAGATAGTTGTGATATGTGTTGCATTGATGTTATCATTGTCCAGAATCTGAGCGATGAGGGAAGTAGACACTAAAGACAAGGTAGAGATAGTTGTGATATGTGCTGCATTGATGTTATCATCGTACAGAATCTGAGTGATGAGGGAAGTAGTCACTAAAGACAAGGTAGAGATAGTTGTGATATGTGTTGCATTGATGTTAACATCGTACAGAATCTGAGCGATGAGGGAAGTAGTCACTAAAGACAAGGTTGAGATAGTTGTGATATGTGTTGTTGTTATCATCATCCAGAATCTGAGCGATGAGGGAAGTAGTCACTAAAGACAAGGTTGAGATAGTTGTGATATGTGTTGCATGGATGTTAACATTGTCCAGAATCTGAGCGATGAGGGAAGTAGTCACTAAAGACAAGGTAGAGATAGTTGTGATAAGTGTTGCATTGATGTTATCATCATCCAGAATCTGAATGATGAGGGAAGTAGTCACTAAAGACAAGGTAGAGATAGTTGTGATATGTGTTGTATTGGTGTTATCATTGTACAGAATCTGAGCGATGAGGGAGGTAGTCACTAAAGACAAGGTAGAGATAGTTGTGATATGTGTTGCATTGATGTTATCATTGTACAGAATCTGAGCGATGAGGGAAGTAGTCACTAAAGACAAGGTAGAGATAGTTGTGATATGTGTTGCATTGATGTTATTATTGTCCAGAATCTGAGCGATGAGGGAGGTAGTCACTAAAGACAAGGTAGAGATAGTTGTGATATGTGTTGCATTGATGTTATCATTGTCCAGAATATGAGCGATGAGGGAAGTAGTCACTAAAGACAAGGTAGAGATAGTTGTGATATGTGTTGCATTGATGTTATCATTGTCCAGAATCAGAGCGATGGGGGAAGTAGACACACTAAAGACAAGGTTGAGATAGTTGTGATATGTGTTGCATTGATGTTATTATTGTCCAGAATCTGAGCGATGAGGGAGGTAGTCACTAAAGACAAGGTAGAGATAGTTGTGATATGTGTTGCATTGATGTTATTATTGTACAGAATCTGAGCGATGAGGGAGGTAGTCACTAAAGACAAGGTAGAGATAGTTGTGATATGTGTTGCATTGATGTTATTATTGTCCAGAATCTGAGCGATGAGGGAGGTAGTCACTAAAGACAAGGTAGAGATAGTTGTGATATGTGTTGCATTGATGTTATCATTGTCCAGAATATGAGCGATGAGGGAAGTAGTCACTAAAGACAAGGTAGAGATAGTTGTGATATGTGTTGCATTGATGTTATCATTGTCCAGAATCAGAGCGATGGGGGAAGTAGACACACTAAAGACAAGGTTGAGATAGTTGTGATATGTGTTGCATTGATGTTATCATCATCCAGAATCTGAATGATGAGGGAAGTAGTCACTAAAGACAAGCATGAGATAGTTGTGATATGTGTTGCATTGGTGTTATCATTGTCCGGAATCAGAGCGATGGGGGAAGTAGACACTAAAGACAAAGTTGAGATAGTTGTGATATGTGTTGCATTGATGTTATCATCATCCAGAATCTGAATGATGAGGGAAGTAGTCACTAAAGACAAGGTTAAGATAGTTGTGATATGTGTTGCATTGATGTTATCATTGTCCAGAATCTGAATGATGAGGGAAGTAGACACTAAAGACAAGGTAGAGATAGTTGTGATATGTGTTGCATTGATGTTATCATCATCCAGAATGTAAATGATGAGCGAAGTAGTCACTAAAGACAAGGTTGAGATAGTTGTGATATGTGTTGCATTGAAGTTATCATTATCCAGAAGCTGAATGATGAGGGAAGTAGTCACGAAAGACAAGGTTGAGATAGTTGTGATATGTGTTGCATTGGTGTTATCATTGTCCGGAATCAGAGCGATGGGGGAAGTAGTCACTAAAGAAGGGGTAGAGATAGTTGTGATATGTGTTGCATTGATGTTATCATCATCCAGAATCTCAATGATGAGGGAAGTAGACACTAAAGACAAGGTAGAGATAGTTGTGATATGTGTTGTATTGGTATCATCATCCAGAATCTGAGCGATGAGGGAAGTAGACACTAAAGACAAGGTAGAGATAGTTGTGATATGTGTTGTATTGATGTTATCATTGTCCAGAATCTGAGCAATGAGGGAGTAGTCACTAAAGACAAGGTAGAGATAGTTGTGATATGTGTTGCATTGATGTTATCATTGTCCAGAATCTGAGCGATGAGGGAAGTAGTCACTAAAGACAAGGTAGAGATAGTTGTGATATGTGTTGCATTGATGTTATCATTGTCCAGAATCTTAGTGATGAGGGAAGTAGTCACTAAAGACAAGGTTGATATAGTTGTGATATGTGTTGTATTGGTGTTATCATTGTCCAGAATCTCAATGATGAGGGAAGTAGACACTAAAGACAAGGTAGAGATAGTTGTGATATGTGTTGCATTGATGTTATCATCATCCAGAATCTGAGCGATGAGGGAAGTAGTCACTAAAGACAAGGTTGAGATAGTTGTGATATGTGCTGGTGTTATCATCAACCAGAATCTGAGCGATGAGGGAAGTAGTCACTAAAGACAAGGTTGAGATAGTTGTGATATGTGTTGTTGTTATCATCTTACAGAACCAGAGTGATGAGGGAAGTAGACACCAAAGACAAGATAGAGATAGTTGTGATATGTGATGTATTGATGTTATCATTGTCCAGAATCTGAGTGATGAGGGAAGTAGACACTAAAGACAAGGTTGAGATAGTTGTGATATGTGTTGCATTGGTGTTATCATTGTCCAGAATCTGAGCGATGAGGGAAGTAGTCATTAAAGACAAGGTTGAGATAGTTGTGATATGTGTTGTTGTTATCATCATCCAGAATCTGAGTGATGGGGGAAGTAGACACTAAAGACAAGGTTGAGATAGTTGTGATAAGTGTTGCATTGGTGTTATCATTGTCCAGAATCTGAATGATGAGCGAAGTAGTCACTAAAGACAAGGATGAGATAGTTGTGATATGTGTTGCATTGGTGTTATCATTGTCCGGAATTCGAGCAATGGGGGAAGTAGACACGAAAGACAAGGTTGAGATAGTTGTGATATGTGTTGCATTGATGTTATCATTGTCCACAATCAGAGCAATGAGGGAAGTAATCACTAAAGACAAGGTAGAGATAGTTGTGATATGTGTTGTTGTTATCATCATCCAGAATCTGAACGATGGGGGAAGTAGACACTAAAGACAAGGTAGAGATAGTTGTGATATGTGTTGCATTGATGTTATCATTGTCCAGAATCTGAGCGATGGGGGAAGTAGACACTAAAGACAAAGTAGACATAGTTGTGATATGTGTTGCATTGATGTTATCATTGTCCAGAATCTGAATGATGGGGGAAGTAGTCACTAAAGACAAGGTTGAGATAGTTGTGATATGTGTTGTTGTTATCATCATCCAGAATCTGAGCAATGGGGGAAGTAGACACTAAATATAGGGTTGAGATAGTTGTGATATGTGTTGTTGTTATCACCATCCAGAATCTGAGCGATACGGGAAGTAGACACTAAAGACAAGGTAGAGATAGTTGTGATATGTGTTGTTGTTATCATCATCCAGAATCTGAGCGATGAGGGAAGTAGTCACTAAAGACAATGTTGAAATAGTTGTGATATGTGTTGTTGTTATCATCATCCAGAATCTGAGCGATGGGGGATATAGACACTAAAGATAGGGTTGAGATAGTTGTGATATGTGTTGTTGTTATCATCATCCAGAATCTGAGCGATGGGGGAAGTAGTCACTAAAGACAAGGTTGAGATAGTTGTGATATGTGTTGCATTGATGTTATCATTGTCCAGAATCTGAGCGATGGGGGAAGTAGACACTAAAGACAAGGTAGAGATAGTTGTGATATGTGTTGCATTGTTGTTATCATTATCCAGAATCTGAATGATGGGGGAAGTAGACACTAAAGACAAGGTAGAGATAGTTGTGATATGTGTTGCATTGATGTTATCATCATCCAGAATCTGAATGATGTTGGAAGTAGACACTAAAAAAAGGTAGAGATAGTTGTGATATGTGTTGCATTGATGATATCATTGTCCAGAATCTGAGAGATGAGGGAAGTAGTCACTAAAGACAAGGTTGAGATAGTTGTGATATGTGTTGTTGTTATCATCATCCAGAATCTGAGCGATGGGGGAAGTAGACACTAAAGACAAGGTTGAGATAGTTGTGATATGTGTTGCATTGATGTTATCATTGTCCAGAATCAGAGCGATGGGGGAAGTAGACACTAAAGGCAAGGTTGAGATAGTTGTGATATGTGTTGCATTGGTGTTAACATTGTCCAGAATCAGAGCGATGGGGGAAGTAGACACTAAAGACAAGGTTGAGATAGTTGTGATATGTGTTGCATTGATGTTATCATTGTCCAGAATCAGAGCGATGGGGGAAGTAGACACTAAAGACAAGGTTGAGATAGTTGTGGTATGTGTTGCATTGATGTTATCATTGTCCAGAATCTGAGTGATGAGGGAAGTAGACACTAAAGACAAGGTTGAGATAGCTGTGATATGTGTTGCATTGATGTTATCATCGTACAGAATCTGAGTGATGAGGGAAGTAGACACTAAAGACAAGGTAGAGATAGTTGTGATATGTGCTGCATTGATGTTATCATCGTACAGAATCTGAGTGATGAGGGAAGTAGTCACTAAAGACAAGGTAGAGATAGTTGTGATATGTGTTGCATTGATGTTAACATCGTACAGAATCTGAGCGATGAGGGAAGTAGTCACTAAAGACAAGGTTGAGATAGTTGTGATATGTGTTGCATTGATGTTATCATTGTCCAGAATTCGAATGATGAGGGAAGTAGTCACTAAAGACAAGGTTGAGATAGTTGTGATATGTGTTGCATAGATGTTATCATCATCCAGAATCTGAATGATGAGGGAAGTAGTCACTAAAGACAAGGTTGAGATAGTTGTAATATGTGTTGAATTGGTGTTATCATTGTCCGGAAACAGAGCGATGGGGGAAGTAGTCACTAAAGACAAGGTAGAGATAGTTACGATATGTGTTGCATTGATGTTATCATCATCCAGAATCTGAATGACGAGGGAAGTAGACACTAAAGACAAGGTAGAGATAGTTGTGATATGTGTTGGTTTGATGTTATCATCATCCAGAATCTGAGTGATGAGGGAAGTAGACACTAAAGACAAGGTAGAGATAGTTGTGATATGTGTTGTATTGGTATCATCATCCAGAATCTGAGCGATGAGGGAAGTAGTCACTAAAGACAAGATAGACATAGTTGTGATATGTGTTGTTGTTATCATTGTCCAGAATCAGAGCGATGAGGGAAGTAGTCACTAAAGACAAGGTTGAGATAGTTGTGATATGTGTTGTTGTTATCATCATCCAGAATCTGAGCGATGAGGGAAATAGTCACTAAAGACAAGGTTGAGATAGTTGTGATATGTGTTGTTGTTATCATCATCCAGAATCTGAGGGATGAGGGAAGTAGTCACTAAAGACAAGGTTGAGATAGTTGTGATATGTGTTGCATTGATGTTATCATTGTCCAGAATCTGAGCGATGAGCGAAGTAGTCACTAAAGACAAGGTAGAGATAGTTGTGATATGTGAGGTATTGGTGTTATAATTGTCCGGAATCTGAGCAATGAGGGAAGTAGTAACTAAAGACAAGGTAGAGATAGTTGTGATATGTGTTGTATTGATTATATCGTCGTACAGAATCTGAGCGATGAGGGAAGTAGTCACTAAAGACAAGGTAGAGATAGTTGTGATATGTGTTGCATTGATGTTATCATTGTCCAGAATCTGAGCGATGAGGGAAGTAGTCACTAAAGACAAGGTAGAGATAGTTGTGATATGTGTTGCATTGATGTTATCATTGTCCAGAATCTGAATGATGAGGGAAGTAGTCACTAAAGACAAGGTTGAGATAGTTGTGATATGTGTTGCATTGATGTTATCGTCGTACAGAATCTGAGCGATGAGGGAAGTAGTAACTAAAGACAAGGTAGAGATAGTTGTGATATGTGTTGTATTGGTGTTATCATCGTACAGAATCTGAGCGATGAGGGAAGTAGGCACTAAAGACAAGGTAGAGATAGTTGTGATATGTGTTGCATTGATGTTATCATCGTACAGAATCTGAGTGGTGAGGGAAGTAGTCACTAAAGACAAGGTTGAGATAGTTGTGATATGTGTTGCATTGATGTTATCATCGTACAGAATCTGAGTGATGAGGGAAGTAGACACTAAAGACAAGGTAGAGATACTTGTGATATGTGTTGCATTGATGTTATCATCATCCAGAATCTGAGCGATGAGGGAAGTAGTCACTAAAGACAAGGTTGAGATAGTTGTGATATGTGCTGGTGTTATCATCATTCAGAATCTGAGCGATGAGGGAAGTAGTCACTAAAGACAAGGTTGAGATAGTTGTGATATGTGTTGTTGTTATCATCTTACAGAATCAGAGTGATGAGGGAAGTAGACACCAAAGACAAGATAGAGATAGTTGTGATATGTGATGTATTGATGTTATCATTGTCCAGAATCTGAGTGATGAGGGAAGTAGACACTAAAGACAAGGTTGAGATAGTTGTGATATGTGTTGCATTGGTGTTATCATTGTCCAGAATCTGAGCGATGAGGGAAGTAGACACTAAAGACAAGGTTGAGATAGTTGTGATATGTGTTGCATTGATGTTATCATCGTACAGAATCTGAGTGATGAGGGAGGTAGACACTAAAGACAAGGTAGAGATACTTGTGATATGTGTTGCATTGATGTTATCATCATCCAGAATCTGAGCGATGAGGGAAGTAGTCACTAAAGACAAGGTTGAGATAGTTGTGATATGTGCTGGTGTTATCATCATTCAGAATCTGAGCGATGAGGGAAGTAGTCACTAAAGACAAGGTTGAGATAGTTGTGATATGTGTTGTTGTTATCATCTTACAGAATCAGAGTGATGAGGGAAGTAGACACCAAAGACAAGATAAAGATAGTTGTGATATGTGATGTATTGATGTTATCATTGTCCAGAATCTGAGTGATGAGGGAAGTAGACACTAAAGACAAGGTTGAGATAGTTGTGATATGTGTTGCATTGGTGTTATCATTGTCCAGAATCTGAGCGATGAGGGAAGTAGTCATTAAAGACAAGGTTGAGATAGTTGTGATATGTGATGTTGTTATCATCATCCAGCATCTGAGTGATGGGGGAAGTAGACACTAAAGACAAGGTTGAGATAGTTGTGATAAGTGTTGCATTGGTGTTATCATTGTCCAGAATCTGAATGATGAGGGAAGTAGTCACTAAAGACAAGGATGAGATAGTTGTGATATGTGTTGCATTGGTGTTATCATTGTCCGGAATTCGAGCGATGGGGGAAGTAGACACGAAAGACAAGGTTGAGATAGTTGTGATATGTGTTGCATTGATGTTATCATTGTCCAGAATCTGAGCGATGAGGGAAGTAGTCACTAAAGACAAGGTTGAGATAGTTGTGATATGTGTTGTTGTTATCATCATCTAGAATCTGAGCAATGGGGGAAGTAGACACTAAATATAGGGTTGAGATAGTTGTGATATGTGTTGTTGTTATCATCCAGAATCTGAGCGATACGGGAAGTAGACACTAAAGAAAAGGTAGAGATAGTTGTGATATGTGTTGTTGTTATCATCATCCAGAATCTGAGCGATGAGGGAAGTAGTCACTAAAGACAATGTTGAAATAGTTGTGATATGTGTTGTTGTTATCATCATCCAGAATCTGAGCGATGGGGGAAGTTGACACGAAAGATAGGGTTGAGATAGTTGTGATATGTGTTGTTGTTATCATCATCCAGAATCTGAGCGATGGGGGAAGTAGACACTAAAGACAAGGTAGAGATAGTTGTGATATGTGTTGCATTGATGTTATCATTATCCAGAATCTGAATGATGGGGGAAGTAGACACTAAATACAAGGTAGAGATAGTTGTGATATGTGTTGCATTGATGTTATCATCATCCAGAATCTGAATGATGGGGGAAGTAGACACTAAAAAAAGGTAGAGATAGTTGTGATATGTGTTGCATTGATGATATCATTGTCCAGAATCTGAGAGATGAGGGAAGTAGTCACTAAAGACAAGGTTGAGATAGTTGTGATATGTGTTGTTGTTATCATCATCCAGAATCTGAGCGATGGGGGAAGTAGACACTAAAGACAAGGTAGAGATAGCTGTGATATGTGTTGCATTGATGTTATCATTGTCCAGAATCAGAGCGATGGGGGAAGTAGACACTAAAGACAAGGTTGAGAAAGTTGTGGTATGTGTTGCATTGATGTTATCATTGTCCAGAATCAGAGCGATGGGGGAAGTAGACACTAAAGACAAGGTTGAGATAGTTGTGATATGTGTTGCATTGATGTTATCGTCGTAAAAAATCTGAGCGATGAGGGAAGTAGTAACTAAAGACAAGGTAGAGATAGTTGTGATATGTGTTGCATTAATGTTATCATCGTACAGAATCTGAGCAATGAGGTAAGTAGGCAATAAAGACAAGGTTGAGATAGTTGTGATATGTGTTGTATTGGTGTTATCATCGTACAGAATCTGAACGATGAGGGAAGTAGGCACTAAAGACAAGGTAGAGATAGTTGTGATATGTGTTGCATTGATGTTATCATTGTCCAGAATCTTAGTGATGAGGGAAGTAGTCACTAAAGACAAGGTTGATATAGTTGTGATATGTGTTGTATTGGTGTTATCATTGTCCAGAATCTCAATGATGAGGGAAGTAGACACTAAAGACAAGGTAGAGATAGTTGTGATATGTGTTGCATTGATGTTATCATCATCCAGAATCTGAGCGATGAGGGAAGTAGTCACTAAAGACAAGGTTGAGATAGTTGTGATATGTGCTGGTGTTATCATCAACCAGAATCTGAGCGATGAGGGAAGTAGTCACTAAAGACAAGGTTGAGATAGTTGTGATATGTGTTGTTGTTATCATCTTACAGAACCAGAGTGATGAGGGAAGTAGACACCAAAGACAAGATAGAGATAGTTGTGATATGTGATGTATTGATGTTATCATTGTCCAGAATCTGAGTGATGAGGGAAGTAGACACTAAAGACAAGGTTGAGATAGTTGTGATATGTGTTGCATTGGTGTTATCATTGTCCAGAATCTGAGCGATGAGGGAAGTAGTCATTAAAGACAAGGTTGAGATAGTTGTGATATGTGTTGTTGTTATCATCATCCAGAATCTGAGTGATGGGGGAAGTAGACACTAAAGACAAGGTTGAGATAGTTGTGATAAGTGTTGCATTGGTGTTATCATTGTCCAGAATCTGAATGATGAGCGAAGTAGTCACTAAAGACAAGGATGAGATAGTTGTGATATGTGTTGCATTGGTGTTATCATTGTCCGGAATTCGAGCAATGGGGGAAGTAGACACGAAAGACAAGGTTGAGATAGTTGTGATATGTGTTGCATTGATGTTATCATTGTCCACAATCAGAGCAATGAGGGAAGTAATCACTAAAGACAAGGTAGAGATAGTTGTGATATGTGTTGTTGTTATCATCATCCAGAATCTGAACGATGGGGGAAGTAGACACTAAAGACAAGGTAGAGATAGTTGTGATATGTGTTGCATTGATGTTATCATTGTCCAGAATCTGAGCGATGGGGGAAGTAGACACTAAAGACAAAGTAGACATAGTTGTGATATGTGTTGCATTGATGTTATCATTGTCCAGAATCTGAATGATGGGGGAAGTAGTCACTAAAGACAAGGTTGAGATAGTTGTGATATGTGTTGTTGTTATCATCATCCAGAATCTGAGCAATGGGGGAAGTAGACACTAAATATAGGGTTGAGATAGTTGTGATATGTGTTGTTGTTATCACCATCCAGAATCTGAGCGATACGGGAAGTAGACACTAAAGACAAGGTAGAGATAGTTGTGATATGTGTTGTTGTTATCATCATCCAGAATCTGAGCGATGAGGGAAGTAGTCACTAAAGACAATGTTGAAATAGTTGTGATATGTGTTGTTGTTATCATCATCCAGAATCTGAGCGATGGGGGAAGTAGACACTAAAGATAGGGTTGAGATAGTTGTGATATGTGTTGTTGTTATCATCATCCAGAATCTGAGCGATGGGGGAAGTAGTCACTAAAGACAAGGTTGAGATAGTTGTGATATGTGTTGCATTGATGTTATCATTGTCCAGAATCTGAGCGATGGGGGAAGTAGACACTAAAGACAAGGTAGAGATAGTTGTGATATGTGTTGCATTGTTGTTATCATTATCCAGAATCTGAATGATGGGGGAAGTAGACACTAAAGACAAGGTAGAGATAGTTGTGATATGTGTTGCATTGATGTTATCATCATCCAGAATCTGAATGATGGGGGAAGTAGACACTAAAAAAAGGTAGAGATAGTTGTGATATGTGTTGCATTGATGATATCATTGTCCAGAATCTGAGAGATGAGGGAAGTAGTCACTAAAGACAAGGTTGAGATAGTTGTGATATGTGTTGTTGTTATCATCATCCAGAATCTGAGCGATGGGGGAAGTAGACACTAAAGACAAGGTTGAGATAGTTGTGATATGTGTTGCATTGATGTTATCATTGTCCAGAATCAGAGCGATGGGGGAAGTAGACACTAAAGGCAAGGTTGAGATAGTTGTGATATGTGTTGCATTGGTGTTAACATTGTCCAGAATCAGAGCGATGGGGGAAGTAGACACTAAAGACAAGGTTGAGATAGTTGTGATATGTGTTGCATTGATGTTATCATTGTCCAGAATCAGAGCGATGGGGGAAGTAGACACTAAAGACAAAGTTGAGATAGTTGTGATATGTGTTGCATTGATGTTATCATCATCCAGAATCTGAATGATGAGGGAAGTAGTCACTAAAGACAAGGTTAAGATAGTTGTGATATGTGTTGCATTGATGTTATCATTGTCCAGAATCTGAATGATGAGGGAAGTAGACACTAAAGACAAGGTAGAGATAGTTGTGATATGTGTTGCATTGATGTTATCATCATCCAGAATGTAAATGATGAGCGAAGTAGTCACTAAAGACAAGGTTGAGATAGTTGTGATATGTGTTGCATTGAAGTTATCATTATCCAGAAGCTGAATGATGAGGGAAGTAGTCACGAAAGACAAGGTTGAGATAGTTGTGATATG
The DNA here is from genome assembly GCA_030765065.1 of Deroplatys truncata. NCBI lineage: Eukaryota > Metazoa > Arthropoda > Insecta > Mantodea > Mantidae > Deroplatys > Deroplatys truncata. The sequence goes on from CM060988.1 coordinate 205,552,616, forward strand.
TGTTGCATTGGTGTTATCATTGTCCGGAATCAGAGCGATGGGGGAAGTAGTCACTAAAGAAGGGGTAGAGATAGTTGTGATATGTGTTGCATTGATGTTATCATCATCCAGAATCTCAATGACGAGGGAAGTAGACACTAAAGACAAGGTAGAGATAGTTGTGATATGTGTTGTATTGGTATCATCATCCAGAATCTGAGCGATGAGGGAAGTAGACACTAAAGACAAGGTAGAGATAGTTGTGATATGTGTTGTATTGATGTTATCATTGTCCAGAATCTGAGCAATGAGGGAGTAGTCACTAAAGACAAGGTAGAGATAGTTGTGATATGTGTTGCATTGATGTTATCATTGTCCAGAATCTGAGCGATGAGGGAAGTAGTCACTAAAGACAAGGTAGAGATAGTTGTGATATGTGTTGCATTGATGTTATCATTGTCCAGAATCTTAGTGATGAGGGAAGTAGTCACTAAAGACAAGGTTGATATAGTTGTGATATGTGTTGTATTGGTGTTATCATTGTCCAGAATCTCAATGATGAGGGAAGTAGACACTAAAGACAAGGTAGAGATAGTTGTGATATGTGTTGCATTGATGTTATCATCATCCAGAATCTGAGCGATGAGGGAAGTAGTCACTAAAGACAAGGTTGAGATAGTTGTGATATGTGCTGGTGTTATCATCAACCAGAATCTGAGCGATGAGGGAAGTAGTCACTAAAGACAAGGTTGAGATAGTTGTGATATGTGTTGTTGTTATCATCTTACAGAACCAGAGTGATGAGGGAAGTAGACACCAAAGACAAGATAGAGATAGTTGTGATATGTGATGTATTGATGTTATCATTGTCCAGAATCTGAGTGATGAGGGAAGTAGACACTAAAGACAAGGTTGAGATAGTTGTGATATGTGTTGCATTGGTGTTATCATTGTCCAGAATCTGAGCGATGAGGGAAGTAGTCATTAAAGACAAGGTTGAGATAGTTGTGATATGTGTTGTTGTTATCATCATCCAGAATCTGAGTGATGGGGGAAGTAGACACTAAAGACAAGGTTGAGATAGTTGTGATAAGTGTTGCATTGGTGTTATCATTGTCCAGAATCTGAATGATGAGCGAAGTAGTCACTAAAGACAAGGATGAGATAGTTGTGATATGTGTTGCATTGGTGTTATCATTGTCCGGAATTCGAGCAATGGGGGAAGTAGACACGAAAGACAAGGTTGAGATAGTTGTGATATGTGTTGCATTGATGTTATCATTGTCCACAATCAGAGCAATGAGGGAAGTAATCACTAAAGACAAGGTAGAGATAGTTGTGATATGTGTTGTTGTTATCATCATCCAGAATCTGAACGATGGGGGAAGTAGACACTAAAGACAAGGTAGAGATAGTTGTGATATGTGTTGCATTGATGTTATCATTGTCCAGAATCTGAGCGATGGGGGAAGTAGACACTAAAGACAAAGTAGACATAGTTGTGATATGTGTTGCATTGATGTTATCATTGTCCAGAATCTGAATGATGGGGGAAGTAGTCACTAAAGACAAGGTTGAGATAGTTGTGATATGTGTTGTTGTTATCATCATCCAGAATCTGAGCAATGGGGAAGTAGACACTAAATATAGGGTTGAGATAGTTGTGATATGTGTTGTTGTTATCACCATCCAGAATCTGAGCGATACGGGAAGTAGACACTAAAGACAAGGTAGAGATAGTTGTGATATGTGTTGTTGTTATCATCATCCAGAATCTGAGCGATGAGGGAAGTAGTCACTAAAGACAATGTTGAAATAGTTGTGATATGTGTTGTTGTTATCATCATCCAGAATCTGAGCGATGGGGGAAGTAGACACTAAAGATAGGGTTGAGATAGTTGTGATATGTGTTGTTGTTATCATCATCCAGAATCTGAGCGATGGGGGAAGTAGTCACTAAAGACAAGGTTGAGATAGTTGTGATATGTGTTGCATTGATGTTATCATTGTCCAGAATCTGAGCGATGGGGGAAGTAGACACTAAAGACAAGGTAGAGATAGTTGTGATATGTGTTGCATTGTTGTTATCATTATCCAGAATCTGAATGATGGGGGAAGTAGACACTAAAGACAAGGTAGAGATAGTTGTGATATGTGTTGCATTGATGTTATCATCATCCAGAATCTGAATGATGTTGGAAGTAGACACTAAAAAAAGGTAGAGATAGTTGTGATATGTGTTGCATTGATGATATCATTGTCCAGAATCTGAGAGATGAGGGAAGTAGTCACTAAAGACAAGGTTGAGATAGTTGTGATATGTGTTGTTGTTATCATCATCCAGAATCTGAGCGATGGGGGAAGTAGACACTAAAGACAAGGTTGAGATAGTTGTGATATGTGTTGCATTGATGTTATCATTGTCCAGAATCAGAGCGATGGGGGAAGTAGACACTAAAGGCAAGGTTGAGATAGTTGTGATATGTGTTGCATTGGTGTTAACATTGTCCAGAATCAGAGCGATGGGGGAAGTAGACACTAAAGACAAGGTTGAGATAGTTGTGATATGTGTTGCATTGATGTTATCATTGTCCAGAATCAGAGCGATGGGGGAAGTAGACACTAAAGACAAGGTTGAGATAGTTGTGGTATGTGTTGCATTGATGTTATCATTGTCCAGAATCTGAGTGATGAGGGAAGTAGACACTAAAGACAAGGTTGAGATAGCTGTGATATGTGTTGCATTGATGTTATCATCGTACAGAATCTGAGTGATGAGGGAAGTAGACACTAAAGACAAGGTAGAGATAGTTGTGATATGTGCTGCATTGATGTTATCATCGTACAGAATCTGAGTGATGAGGGAAGTAGTCACTAAAGACAAGGTAGAGATAGTTGTGATATGTGTTGCATTGATGTTAACATCGTACAGAATCTGAGCGATGAGGGAAGTAGTCACTAAAGACAAGGTTGAGATAGTTGTGATATGTGTTGTTGTTATCATCATCCAGAATCTGAGCGATGAGGGAAGTAGTCACTAAAGACAAGGTTGAGATAGTTGTGATATGTGTTGCATGGATGTTAACATTGTCCAGAATCTGAGCGATGAGGGAAGTAGTCACTAAAGACAAGCTAGAGATAGTTGTGATAAGTGTTGCATTGATGTTATCATCATCCAGAATCTGAATGATGAGGGAAGTAGTCACTAAAGACAAGGTTGAGATAGTTGTGATATGTGTTGCATTGATGTTATCATTGTCCAGAATTCGAATGATGAGGGAAGTAGTCACTAAAGACAAGGTTGAGATAGTTGTGATATGTGTTGCATAGATGTTATCATCATCCAGAATCTGAATGATGAGGGAAGTAGTCACTAAAGACAAGGTTGAGATAGTTGTAATATGTGTTGAATTGGTGTTATCATTGTCCGGAAACAGAGCGATGGGGGAAGTAGTCACTAAAGACAAGGTAGAGATAGTTACGATATGTGTTGCATTGATGTTATCATCATCCAGAATCTGAATGCCGAGGGAAGTAGACACTAAAGACAAGGTAGAGATAGTTGTGATATGTGTTGGTTTGATGTTATCATCATCCAGAATCTGAGTGATGAGGGAAGTAGACACTAAAGACAAGGTAGAGATAGTTGTGATATGTGTTGTATTGGTATCATCATCCAGAATCTGAGCGATGAGGGAAGTAGTCACTAAAGACAAGATAGACATAGTTGTGATATGTGTTGTTGTTATCATTGTCCAGAATCAGAGCGATGAGGGAAGTAGTCACTAAAGACAAGGTTGAGATAGTTGTGATATGTGTTGTTGTTATCATCATCCAGAATCTGAGCGATGAGGGAAATAGTCACTAAAGACAAGGTTGAGATAGTTGTGATATGTGTTGTTGTTATCATCATCCAGAATCTGAGGGATGAGGGAAGTAGTCACTAAAGACAAGGTTGAGATAGTTGTGATATGTGTTGCATTGATGTTATCATTGTCCAGAATCTGAGCGATGAGCGAAGTAGTCACTAAAGACAAGGTAGAGATAGTTGTGATATGTGAGGTATTGGTGTTATAATTGTCCGGAATCTGAGCAATGAGGGAAGTAGTAACTAAAGACAAGGTAGAGATAGTTGTGATATGTGTTGTATTGATTATATCGTCGTACAGAATCTGAGCGATGAGGGAAGTAGTCACTAAAGACAAGGTAGAGATAGTTGTGATATGTGTTGCATTGATGTTATCATTGTCCAGAATCTGAGCGATGAGGGAAGTAGTCACTAAAGACAAGGTAGAGATAGTTGTGATATGTGTTGCATTGATGTTATCATTGTCCAGAATCTGAATGATGAGGGAAGTAGTCACTAAAGACAAGGTTGAGATAGTTGTGATATGTGTTGCATTGATGTTATCGTCGTACAGAATCTGAGCGATGAGGGAAGTAGTAACTAAAGACAAGGTAGAGATAGTTGTGATATGTGTTGTATTGGTGTTATCATCGTACAGAATCTGAGCGATGAGGGAAGTAGGCACTAAAGACAAGGTAGAGATAGTTGTGATATGTGTTGCATTGATGTTATCATCGTACAGAATCTGAGTGGTGAGGGAAGTAGTCACTAAAGACAAGGTTGAGATAGTTGTGATATGTGTTGCATTGATGTTATCATCGTACAGAATCTGAGTGATGAGGGAAGTAGACACTAAAGACAAGGTAGAGATACTTGTGATATGTGTTGCATTGATGTTATCATCATCCAGAATCTGAGCGATGAGGGAAGTAGTCACTAAAGACAAGGTTGAGATAGTTGTGATATGTGCTGGTGTTATCATCATTCAGAATCTGAGCGATGAGGGAAGTAGTCACTAAAGACAAGGTTGAGATAGTTGTGATATGTGTTGTTGTTATCATCTTACAGAATCAGAGTGATGAGGGAAGTAGACACCAAAGACAAGATAGAGATAGTTGTGATATGTGATGTATTGATGTTATCATTGTCCAGAATCTGAGTGATGAGGGAAGTAGACACTAAAGACAAGGTTGAGATAGTTGTGATATGTGTTGCATTGGTGTTATCATTGTCCAGAATCTGAGCGATGAGGGAAGTAGACACTAAAGACAAGGTTGAGATAGTTGTGATATGTGTTGCATTGATGTTATCATCGTACAGAATCTGAGTGATGAGGGAGGTAGACACTAAAGACAAGGTAGAGATACTTGTGATATGTGTTGCATTGATGTTATCATCATCCAGAATCTGAGCGATGAGGGAAGTAGTCACTAAAGACAAGGTTGAGATAGTTGTGATATGTGCTGGTGTTATCATCATTCAGAATCTGAGCGATGAGGGAAGTAGTCACTAAAGACAAGGTTGAGATAGTTGTGATATGTGTTGTTGTTATCATCTTACAGAATCAGAGTGATGAGGGAAGTAGACACCAAAGACAAGATAAAGATAGTTGTGATATGTGATGTATTGATGTTATCATTGTCCAGAATCTGAGTGATGAGGGAAGTAGACACTAAAGACAAGGTTGAGATAGTTGTGATATGTGTTGCATTGGTGTTATCATTGTCCAGAATCTGAGCGATGAGGGAAGTAGTCATTAAAGACAAGGTTGAGATAGTTGTGATATGTGATGTTGTTATCATCATCCAGCATCTGAGTGATGGGGGAAGTAGACACTAAAGACAAGGTTGAGATAGTTGTGATAAGTGTTGCATTGGTGTTATCATTGTCCAGAATCTGAATGATGAGGGAAGTAGTCACTAAAGACAAGGATGAGATAGTTGTGATATGTGTTGCATTGGTGTTATCATTGTCCGGAATTCGAGCGATGGGGGAAGTAGACACGAAAGACAAGGTTGAGATAGTTGTGATATGTGTTGCATTGATGTTATCATTGTCCAGAATCTGAGCGATGAGGGAAGTAGTCACTAAAGACAAGGTTGAGATAGTTGTGATATGTGTTGTTGTTATCATCATCCAGAATCTGAGCAATGGGGGAAGTAGACACTAAATATAGGGTTGAGATAGTTGTGATATGTGTTGTTGTTATCATCCAGAATCTGAGCGATACGGGAAGTAGACACTAAAGAAAAGGTAGAGATAGTTGTGATATGTGTTGTTGTTATCATCATCCAGAATCTGAGCGATGAGGGAAGTAGTCACTAAAGACAATGTTGAAATAGTTGTGATATGTGTTGTTGTTATCATCATCCAGAATCTGAGCGATGGGGGAAGTTGACACTAAAGATAGGGTTGAGATAGTTGTGATATGTGTTGTTGTTATCATCATCCAGAATCTGAGCGATGGGGGAAGTAGACACTAAAGACAAGGTAGAGATAGTTGTGATATGTGTTGCATTGATGTTATCATTATCCAGAATCTGAATGATGGGGGAAGTAGACACTAAATACAAGGTAGAGATAGTTGTGATATGTGTTGCATTGATGTTATCATCATCCAGAATCTGAATGATGGTGGAAGTAGACACTAAAAAAAGGTAGAGATAGTTGTGATATGTGTTGCATTGATGATATCATTGTCCAGAATCTGAGAGATGAGGGAAGTAGTCACTAAAGACAAGGTTGAGATAGTTGTGATATGTGTTGTTGTTATCATCATCCAGAATCTGAGCGATGGGGGAAGTAGACACTAAAGACAAGGTAGAGATAGCTGTGATATGTGTTGCATTGATGTTATCATTGTCCAGAATCAGAGCGATGGGGGAAGTAGACACTAAAGACAAGGTTGAGAAAGTTGTGGTATGTGTTGCATTGATGTTATCATTGTCCAGAATCAGAGCGATGGGGGAAGTAGACACTAAAGACAAGGTTGAGATAGTTGTGATATGTGTTGCATTGATGTTATCGTCGTAAAAAATCTGAGCGATGAGGGAAGTAGTAACTAAAGACAAGGTAGAGATAGTTGTGATATGTGTTGGATTAATGTTATCATCGTACAGAATCTGAGCAATGAGGTAAGTAGGCAATAAAGACAAGGTTGAGATAGTTGTGATATGTGTTGTATTGGTGTTATCATCGTACAGAATCTGAACGATGAGGGAAGTAGGCACTAAAGACAAGGTAGAGATAGTTGTGATATGTGTTGCATTGATGTTATCATTGTCCAGAATCTTAGTGATGAGGGAAGTAGTCACTAAAGACAAGGTTGATATAGTTGTGATATGTGTTGTATTGGTGTTATCATTGTCCAGAATCTCAATGATGAGGGAAGTAGACACTAAAGACAAGGTAGAGATAGTTGTGATATGTGTTGCATTGATGTTATCATCATCCAGAATCTGAGCGATGAGGGAAGTAGTCACTAAAGACAAGGTTGAGATAGTTGTGATATGTGCTGGTGTTATCATCAACCAGAATCTGAGCGATGAGGGAAGTAGTCACTAAAGACAAGGTTGAGATAGTTGTGATATGTGTTGTTGTTATCATCTTACAGAACCAGAGTGATGAGGGAAGTAGACACCAAAGACAAGATAGAGATAGTTGTGATATGTGATGTATTGATGTTATCATTGTCCAGAATCTGAGTGATGAGGGAAGTAGACACTAAAGACAAGGTTGAGATAGTTGTGATATGTGTTGCATTGGTGTTATCATTGTCCAGAATCTGAGCGATGAGGGAAGTAGTCATTAAAGACAAGGTTGAGATAGTTGTGATATGTGTTGTTGTTATCATCATCCAGAATCTGAGTGATGGGGGAAGTAGACACTAAAGACAAGGTTGAGATAGTTGTGATAAGTGTTGCATTGGTGTTATCATTGTCCAGAATCTGAATGATGAGCGAAGTAGTCACTAAAGACAAGGATGAGATAGTTGTGATATGTGTTGCATTGGTGTTATCATTGTCCGGAATTCGAGCAATGGGGGAAGTAGACACGAAAGACAAGGTTGAGATAGTTGTGATATGTGTTGCATTGATGTTATCATTGTCCACAATCAGAGCAATGAGGGAAGTAATCACTAAAGACAAGGTAGAGATAGTTGTGATATGTGTTGTTGTTATCATCATCCAGAATCTGAACGATGGGGGAAGTAGACACTAAAGACAAGGTAGAGATAGTTGTGATATGTGTTGCATTGATGTTATCATTGTCCAGAATCTGAGCGATGGGGGAAGTAGACACTAAAGACAAAGTAGACATAGTTGTGATATGTGTTGCATTGATGTTATCATTGTCCAGAATCTGAATGATGGGGGAAGTAGTCACTAAAGACAAGGTTGAGATAGTTGTGATATGTGTTGTTGTTATCATCATCCAGAATCTGAGCAATGGGGGAAGTAGACACTAAATATAGGGTTGAGATAGTTGTGATATGTGTTGTTGTTATCACCATCCAGAATCTGAGCGATACGGGAAGTAGACACTAAAGACAAGGTAGAGATAGTTATGATATGTGTTGTTGTTATCATCATCCAGAATCTGAGCGATGAGGGAAGTAGTCACTAAAGACAATGTTGAAATAGTTGTGATATGTGTTGTTGTTATCATCATCCAGAATCTGAGCGATGGGGGAAGTAGACACTAAAGATAGGGTTGAGATAGTTGTGATATGTGTTGTTGTTATCATCATCCAGAATCTGAGCGATGGGGGAAGTAGTCACTAAAGACAAGGTTGAGATAGTTGTGATATGTGTTGCATTGATGTTATCATTGTCCAGAATCTGAGCGATGGGGGAAGTAGACACTAAAGACAAGGTAGAGATAGTTGTGATATGTGTTGCATTGTTGTTATCATTATCCAGAATCTGAATGATGGGGGAAGTAGACACTAAAGACAAGGTAGAGATAGTTGTGATATGTGTTGCATTGATGTTATCATCATCCAGAATCTGAATGATGGGGGAAGTAGACACTAAAAAAAGGTAGAGATAGTTGTGATATGTGTTGCATTGATGATATCATTGTCCAGAATCTGAGAGATGAGGGAAGTAGTCACTAAAGACAAGGTTGAGATAGTTGTGATATGTGTTGTTGTTATCATCATCCAGAATCTGAGCGATGGGGGAAGTAGACACTAAAGACAAGGTTGAGATAGTTGTGATATGTGTTGCATTGATGTTATCATTGTCCAGAATCAGAGCGATGGGGGAAGTAGACACTAAAGGCAAGGTTGAGATAGTTGTGATATGTGTTGCATTGGTGTTAACATTGTCCAGAATCAGAGCGATGGGGGAAGTAGACACTAAAGACAAGGTTGAGATAGTTGTGATATGTGTTGCATTGATGTTATCATTGTCCAGATTCAGAGCGATGGGGGAAGTAGACACTAAAGACAAGGTTGAGATAGTTGTGGTATGTGTTGCATTGATGTTATCATTGTCCAGAATCTGAGTGATGAGGGAAGTAGACACTAAAGACAAGGTTGAGATAGCTGTGATATGTGTTGCATTGATGTTATCATCGTACAGAATCTGAGTGATGAGGGAAGTAGACACTAAAGACAAGGTAGAGATAGTTGTGATATGTGCTGCATTGATGTTATCATCGTACAGAATCTGAGTGATGAGGGAAGTAGTCACTAAAGACAAGGTAGAGATAGTTGTGATATGTGTTGCATTGATGTTAACATCGTACAGAATCTGAGCGATGAGGGAAGTAGTCACTAAAGACAAGGTTGAGATAGTTGTGATATGTGTTGTTGTTATCATCATCCAGAATCTGAGCGATGAGGGAAGTAGTCACTAAAGACAAGGTTGAGATAGTTGTGATATGTGTTGCATGGATGTTAACATTGTCCAGAATCTGAGCGATGAGGGAAGTAGTCACTAAAGACAAGCTAGAGATAGTTGTGATAAGTGTTGCATTGATGTTATCATCATCCAGAATCTGAATGATGAGGGAAGTAGTCACTAAAGACAAGGTTGAGATAGTTGTGATATGTGTTGCATTGATGTTATCATTGTCCAGAATTCGAATGATGAGGGAAGTAGTCACTAAAGACAAGGTTGAGATAGTTGTGATATGTGTTGCATAGATGTTATCATCATCCAGAATCTGAATGATGAGGGAAGTAGTCACTAAAGACAAGGTTGAGATAGTTGTAATATGTGTTGAATTGGTGTTATCATTGTCCGGAAACAGAGCGATGGGGGAAGTAGTCACTAAAGACAAGGTAGAGATAGTTACGATATGTGTTGCATTGATGTTATCATCATCCAGAATCTGAATGCCGAGGGAAGTAGACACTAAAGACAAGGTAGAGATAGTTGTGATATGTGTTGGTTTGATGTTATCATCATCCAGAATCTGAGTGATGAGGGAAGTAGACACTAAAGACAAGGTAGAGATAGTTGTGATATGTGTTGTATTGGTATCATCATCCAGAATCTGAGCGATGAGGGAAGTAGTCACTAAAGACAAGATAGACATAGTTGTGATATGTGTTGTTGTTATCATTGTCCAGAATCAGAGCGATGAGGGAAGTAGTCACTAAAGACAAGGTTGAGATAGTTGTGATATGTGTTGTTGTTATCATCATCCAGAATCTGAGCGATGAGGGAAATAGTCACTAAAGACAAGGTTGAGATAGTTGTGATATGTGTTGTTGTTATCATCATCCAGAATCTGAGGGATGAGGGAAGTAGTCACTAAAGACAAGGTTGAGATAGTTGTGATATGTGTTGCATTGATGTTATCATTGTCCAGAATCTGAGCGATGAGCGAAGTAGTCACTAAAGACAAGGTAGAGATAGTTGTGATATGTGAGGTATTGGTGTTATAATTGTCCGGAATCTGAGCAATGAGGGAAGTAGTAACTAAAGACAAGGTAGAGATAGTTGTGATATGTGTTGTATTGATTATATCGTCGTACAGAATCTGAGCGATGAGGGAAGTAGTCACTAAAGACAAGGTAGAGATAGTTGTGATATGTGTTGCATTGATGTTATCATTGTCCAGAATCTGAGCGATGAGGGAAGTAGTCACTAAAGACAAGGTAGAGATAGTTGTGATATGTGTTGCATTGATGTTATCATTGTCCAGAATCTGAATGATGAGGGAAGTAGTCACTAAAGACAAGGTTGAGATAGTTGTGATATGTGTTGCATTGATGTTATCGTCGTACAGAATCTGAGCGATGAGGGAAGTAGTAACTAAAGACAAGGTAGAGATAGTTGTGATATGTGTTGTATTGGTGTTATCATCGTACAGAATCTGAGCGATGAGGGAAGTAGGCACTAAAGACAAGGTAGAGATAGTTGTGATATGTGTTGCATTGATGTTATCATCGTACAGAATCTGAGTGGTGAGGGAAGTAGTCACTAAAGACAAGGTAGAGATAGGTGTGATATGTGTTGTATTGGTGTTATCATTGTCCAGAATCTGAGTGATGAGGGAAGTAGTCACTAAAGACAAGGTTGAGATAGTTGTGGTATGTGTTGTATTGGTGTTATCATTGTCCAGAATCTGAGCGATGAGGGAAGTAGACACTAAAGACAAGGTTGAGATAGTTGTGATATGTGTTGCATTGATGTTATCATCGTACAGAATCTGAGTGATGAGTGAAGTAGACACTAAAGACAAGGTAGAGATACTTGTGATATGTGTTGCATTGATGTTATCATCATCCAGAATCTGAGCGATGAGGGAAGTAGTCACTAAAGACAAGGTTGAGATAGTTGTGATATGTGCTGATGTTATCATCATTCAGAATCTGAGCGATGAGGGAAGTAGTCACTAAAGACAAGGTTGAGATAGTTGTGATATGTGTTGTTGTTATCATCTTACAGAATCAGAGTGATGAGGGAAGTAGACACCAAAGACAAGATAGAGATAGTTGTGATATGTGATGTATTGATGTTATCATTGTCCAGAATCTGAGTGATGAGGGAAGTAGACACTAAAGACAAGGTTGAGATAGTTGTGATATGTGTTGCATTGGTGTTATCATTGTCCAGAATCTGAGCGATGAGGGAAGTAGACACTAAAGACAAGGTTGAGATAGTTGTGATATGTGTTGCATTGATGTTATCATCGTACAGAATCTGAGTGATGAGGGAGGTAGACACTAAAGACAAGGTAGAGATACTTGTGATATGTGTTGCATTGATGTTATCATCATCCAGAATCTGAGCGATGAGGGAAGTAGTCACTAAAGACAAGGTTGAGATAGTTGTGATATGTGCTGGTGTTATCATCATTCAGAATCTGAGCGATGAGGGAAGTAGTCACTAAAGACAAGGTTGAGATAGTTGTGATATGTGTTGTTGTTATCATCTTACAGAATCAGAGTGATGAGGGAAGTAGACACCAAAGACAAGATAAAGATAGTTGTGATATGTGATGTATTGATGTTATCATTGTCCAGAATCTGAGTGATGAGGGAAGTAGACACTAAAGACAAGGTTGAGATAGTTGTGATATGTGTTGCATTGGTGTTATCATTGTCCAGAATCTGAGCGATGAGGGAAGTAGTCATTAAAGACAAGGTTGAGATAGTTGTGATATGTGATGTTGTTATCATCATCCAGCATCTGAGTGATGGGGGAAGTAGACACTAAAGACAAGGTTGAGATAGTTGTGATAAGTGTTGCATTGGTGTTATCATTGTCCAGAATCTGAATGATGAGGGAAGTAGTCACTAAAGACAAGGATGAGATAGTTGTGATATGTGTTGCATTGGTGTTATCATTGTCCGGAATTCGAGCGATGGGGGAAGTAGACACGAAAGACAAGGTTGAGATAGTTGTGATATGTGTTGCATTGATGTTATCATTGTCCAGAATCTGAGCGATGAGGGAAGTAGTCACTAAAGACAAGGTTGAGATAGTTGTGATATGTGTTGTTGTTATCATCATCCAGAATCTGAGCAATGGGGGAAGTAGACACTAAATATAGGGTTGAGATAGTTGTGATATGTGTTGTTGTTATCATCCAGAATCTGAGCGATACGGGAAGTAGACACTAAAGAAAAGGTAGAGATAGTTGTGATATGTGTTGTTGTTATCATCATCCAGAATCTGAGCGATGAGGGAAGTAGTCACTAAAGACAATGTTGAAATAGTTGTGATATGTGTTGTTGTTATCATCATCCAGAATCTGAGCGATGGGGGAAGTTGACACTAAAGATAGGGTTGAGATAGTTGTGATATGTGTTGTTGTTATCATCATCCAGAATCTGAGCGATGGGGGAAGTAGACACTAAAGACAAGGTAGAGATAGTTGTGATATGTGTTGCATTGATGTTATCATTATCCAGAATCTGAATGATTGGGGAAGTAGACACTAAATACAAGGTAGAGATAGTTGTGATATGTGTTGCATTGATGTTATCATCATCCAGAATCTGAATGATGGGGGAAGTAGACACTAAAAAAAGGTAGAGATAGTTGTGATATGTGTTGCATTGATGATATCATTGTCCAGAATCTGAGAGATGAGGGAAGTAGTCACTAAAGACAAGGTTGAGATAGTTGTGATATGTGTTGTTGTTATCATCATCCAGAATCTGAGCGATGGGGGAAGTAGACACTAAAGACAAGGTAGAGATAGCTGTGATATGTGTTGCATTGATGTTATCATTGTCCAGAATCAGAGCGATGGGGGAAGTAGACACTAAAGACAAGGTTGAGAAAGTTGTGGTATGTGTTGCATTGATGTTATCATTGTCCAGAATCAGAGCGATGGGGGAAGTAGACACTAAAGACAAGGTTGAGATAGTTGTGATATGTGTTGCATTGATGTTATCGTCGTAAAAAATCTGAGCGATGAGGGAAGTAGTAACTAAAGACAAGGTAGAGATAGTTGTGATATGTGTTGGATTAATGTTATCATCGTACAGAATCTGAGCAATGAGGTAAGTAGGCAATAAAGACAAGGTTGAGATAGTTGTGATATGTGTTGTATTGGTGTTATCATCGTACAGAATCTGAACGATGAGGGAAGTAGGCACTAAAGACAAGGTAGAGATAGTTGTGATATGTGTTGCACTGGTGTTATCATTGTCCGGAATCAGAGCGATGGGGGAAGTAGACACTAAAGACAAAGTTGAGATAGTTGTGATATGTGTTGCATTGGTGTTATCATTATCCAGAATCTGAATGATGAGGGAAGTAGTCACTAAAGACAAATTTGAGATAGTTCTGATATGTATTGCATTGATGTTATCATCATCCAGAATCTGAATGATGAGGGAAGTAGACACTAAAGACAAGGTAGAGATAGTTGTGATATGTGTTGCATTGATGTTATCATTGTCCAGAATTCGAATGATGAGGGAAGTAGTCAGTAAAGACAAGGTTGAGATAGTTGTGATATGTGTTGCATTGATGTTATCATTGTCCGGAAACAGAGCGATGGGGGAAGTAGTCACTAAAGACAAGGTAGAGATAGTTACGGTATGTGTTGGATTGATGTTATCATCATCCAGAATCTGAATGCCGAGGGAAGTAGACACTAAAGACAAGGTAGAGATAGTTGTGATATGTGTTGGTTTGATGTTATCATCATCCAGAATCTGAGTGATGAGGGAAGTAGACACTAAAGACAAGGTAGAGATAGTTGTGATATGTGTTGTATTGGTATCATCATCCAGAATCTGAGCGATGAGGGAAGTAGTCACTAAAGACAAGATAGACATAGTTGTGATATGTGTTGTTGTTATCATTGTCCAGAATCAGAGCGATGAGGGAAGTAGTCACTAAAGACAAGGTTGAGATAGTTGTGATATGTGTTGTTGTTATCATCATCCAGAATCTGAGGGATGAGGGAAGTAGTCACTAAAGACAAGGTTGAGATAGTTGTGATATGTGTTGCATTGATGTTATCATTGTCCAGAATCTGAGCGATGAGCGAAGTAGTCACTAAAGACAAGGTAGACATAGTTGTGATATGTGAGGTATTGGTGTTATAATTGTCCGGAATCTGAGCAATGAGGGAAGTAGTAACTAAAGTCAAGGTAGAGATAGTTGTGATATGTGTTGTATTGATTATATCGTCGTACAGAATCTGAGCGATGAGGGAAGTAGTCACTAAAGACAAGGTAGAGATAGTTGTGATATGTGTTGCATTGATGTTATCATTGTCCAGAATCTGAGCGATGAGGGAAGTAGTCACTAAAGACAAGGTTGAGATAGTTGTGATATGTGTTGCATTGATGTTATCGTCGTACAGAATCTGAGCGATGAGGGAAGTTACACTAAAGACAAGGTAGAGATAGTTGTGATATGTGTTGTATTGGTGTTATCATCGTACAGAATCTGAGCGATGAGGGAAGTAGGCATTAAAGACAAGGTAGAGATAGTTGTGATATGTGTTGCATTGATGTTATCATCGTACAGAATCTGAGTGGTGAGGGAAGTAGTCACTAAAGACAAGGTAGAGATAGGTGTGATATGTGTTGTATTGGTGTTATCATTGTCCAGAATCTGAGTGATGAGGGAAGTAGTCACTAAAGACAAGGTTGAGATAGTTGTGATATGTGTTGCATTGATGTTATCATCGTACAGAATCTGAGTGATGAGGGAAGTAGACACTAAAGACAAGGTAGAGATACTTGTGATATGTGTTGCATTGATGTTATCATCATACAGAATCTGAGTGATGAGGGAAGTAGACACTAAAGACAAGGTTGAGAGAGTTGTGATATATGCTGGTGTTATCATCATCCAGAATCTGAGCGATGAGGGAAGTAGTCACTAATAACAAGGTAGAGATAGTTGTGATATGTGTTGTTGTTATCATCATCCAGAATCTGAGCGATGAGGGAAGTAGTCACTAAAGATAAGGTTGAGATAGTTGTGATATGTGTTGTTGTTATCATCATCCAGAATCTGAGTGATGAGGGAAGTAGTCACTAAAGACAAGGTTGAGATACTTGTGATATGTGTTGGTATTATCATCATCCAGAATCTGAGCGATGAGGGAAGTAGTCACTAAAGACATGATAGAGATAGTTGTGATATGTGTGGTATTGGTGTTATAATTGTCCAGAATCTGAGCAATGAGAGAAGTAGTCACTAAAGACAAGGTATAGATAGTTGTGATATGTGTTGTATTGATGTTATCATTGTCCAGAATCTGAATGATGAGGGAAGTAGTCACTAAAGACAAGGTAGAGATAGTTGTGATATGTGTTGCATTGATGTTATCATTGTCCAGAATCTGAATGATGAGGGAAGTAGACACTAAAGACAAGGTTGAGATAGTTGTGATATGTGTTGCATTGATGTTATCATCGTCCGGAATCAGAGCGATGGGGGAAGTAGTCACTAAAGACAAGGTTGAGATAGTTGTGATATGTGTTGCATTGATGTTATCATCGTCCGGAATCAGCGCGATGGGGGAAGTAGACACTAATGACAAGGTTGAGATAGTTGTGATATGTGTTGCATTGATGTTGTCATTATCCAGAATCTGAATGATGAGGGAAGTAGTCACCAAAGACAAGGTTGAGATAGTTGTGATATGTGTTGCATTGGTGTTATCATTGTCCAGAATCTGAGGGATGAGGGAAGTAGACACTAAAGACAAGGTAGAGATAGTTGTGATATGTGTTGTTGTTATCATCATCCAGAATCTGAGCGAAGAGGGAAGTAGTCACTAAAGACAAGGTAGAGATAGTTGTGATATGTGTTGCATTGATGTTATCATTGTCCAGAATCAGAGCCAATGGGGGAAGTAAACACTAAAGACAAGGTTGAGATAGTTGTGATATGTGTTGCATTGATGTTATCGTCGTACAGAATCTGAGCGATGAGGGAAGTAGTAACTAAAGACAAGGTAGAGATAGTTGTGATATGTGTTGTATTGGTGTTATCATCGTACAGAATCTGAGCTATGAGGGAAGTAGGCACTAAAGACAAGGTAGAGATAGTTGTGATATGTGTTGCATTGATGTTATCATTGTCCAGAATCTGAATGATGAGGGAAGTAGTCACTAAAGACAAGGTTGAGATAGTTGTGACATGTGTTGCATTGATGTTATCGTCGTACAGAATCTGAGCAATGAGGGAAGTAGTAACTAAAGACAAGGTAGAGATAGTTGTGATATGTGTTGTATTGGTGTTATCATCGTACAGAATCTGAGCGATGAGGGAAGTACGCACTAAAGACAAGGTAGAGATAGTTGTGATATGTGTTGCATTGATGTTATCATCGTACAGAATCTGAGTGGTGAGGGAAGTAGTCACTAAAGACAAGGTAGAGATAGTTGTGATATGTGTTGTATTGGTGTTATCATTGTCCAGAATCTGAGCGATGAGGGAAGTAGACACTAAAGACAAGGTTGAGATAGTTGTGATATGTGTTGCATTGATGTTATCATCGTACAGAATCTGAGTGATGAGGGAAGTAGACACTAAGGACAAGGTAGAGATAGTTGTGATATGTGTTGCATTGATGTTATCATCATACAGAATCTGAGTGATGAGGGAAGTAGTCACTAAAGACAAGGTTGAGATAGTTGTGATATGTGCTGGTGTTATCATCATCCAGAATCTGAGCGATGAGGGAAGTAGTCACTAATAACAAGGTAGAGATAGTTGTGAGATGTGTTGTTATCATCATCCAGAATCTGAGCGATGAGGGAAGTAGTCACTAAAGATAAGGTTGAGATAGTTGTGATATGTGTTGTTGTTATCATCATCCAGAATCTGAGCGATGAGGGAAGTAGTTACTAAAGACAAGGTTGAGATAGTTGTGATATGTGTTGGTATTATCATCATCCAGAATCTGAGCGATGAGGGAAGTAGTCACTAAAGACAAGGTAGAGATAGTTGTGATATGTGTGGTATTGGTGTTATAATTGTCCAGAATCTGAGCAATGAGGGAAGTAGTGACTAAAGACAAGGTAGAGATAGTTGTGATATGTGTTGCATTGATGTTCTCATTGTACAGAATCTGAGCGATGAGGGAAGTAGTCACTAAAGACAAAGTCGAGATAGTTGTGATATGTGTTGCATTGACGTTATCATTGTCCAGAATCTGAGCGATGAGGGAAGTAGTCACTAAAGACAAGGTAGAGATAGTTGTGATATGTGTTGCATTGATGTTATCATTGTCCAGAATCTGAATGATGATGGAAGTAGTCACTAAAGACAAGGTTGAGATAGTTGTGATATGTGTTGCATTGATGTTATCATTGTCCAGAATCTGAGCGATGAGGGAAGTAGTCACTAAAGACAAGGTTGAGATAGTTGTGATATGTGCTGGTGTTATCATCATCCAGAATCTGAGCAATGAGGGAAGTAGTCACTAAAGACAAGGTTGAGATAGTTGTGATATGTGTTGTAGTTATCATCATCCAGAATCTGAGCGATGAGGGAAGTAGTCGCTAAAGACAAGGTTGAGATAGTTGTGATATGTGTTGTTGTTATCATCTTACAGAATCAGAGTGATGAGGGAAGTAGACACTAAAGACAAGGTTGAGATAGTTGTGATATGTGTTGCATTGATGTTATCATTGTCCAGAATCTGAGCGATGAGGGAAGTAGACACTAAAGACAAGGTTGAGATAGTTGTGATATGTGTTGTATTGATGTTATCATCGTACAGAATCTGAGTGATGAGGGAAGTAGTCACTAAAGACAAGGTTGAGATAGTTGTGATATGTGTTGTATTGGTGTTATCATTGTCCAGAATCTGAATGATGAGGGAAGTAGACATTAAAGACAAGGTAGAGATAGTTGTGATATGTGTTGCATTGATGTTATCATCATCCAGAATCTGAGCGATGAGGGAAGTAGTCACTAAAGACAAGGTTGAGATAGTTGTGATATGTGCTGGTGTTATCATCATCCAGAATCTGAGCAATGAGGGAAGTAGTCACTAAAGACAAGGTTGAGATAGTTGTGATATGTGTTGTTGTTATCATCATCCAGAATCTGAGCGATGAGGGAAGTAGTCGCTAAAGACAAGGTTGAGATAGTTGTGATATGTGTTGTTGTTATCATCTTACAGAATCAGAGTGATGAGGGAAGTAGACACTAAAGACAAGGTTGAGATAGTTGTGATATGTGTTGCATTGATGTTATCATTGTCCAGAATCTGAGCGATGAGGGAAGTAGACACTAAAGACAAGGTAGAGATAGTTGTGATATGTGTTGTTGTTATCATCTTACAGAATCAGAGTGATGAGGGAAGTAGACACCAAAGACAAGGTTGAGATAGTTGTGATATGTGTTGCATTGATGTTATCATTGTCCAGAATCTGAGCGATGAGGGAAGTAGACACTAAAGACAAGGTTGAGATAGTTGTGATATGTGTTGTATTGATGTTATCATTGTCCAGAATCTGAGTGATGAGGGAAGTAGTCACTAAAGACAAGGTAGAGATAGTTGTGATATGTGTTGCATTGATGTTATAATTGTCCTGAATCTGAGTGATGAGGGAAGTAGACACTAAAGACAAGGTTGAGATAGCTGTGATATGTGTTGCATTGATGTTATCATCGTACAGAATCTGAGTGATGAGGGAAGTAGACACTAAAGACAAGGTAGAGATAGTTGTGATATGTGCTGCATTGATGTTATCATCGTACAGAATCTGAGTGATGAGGGAAGTAGTCACTAAAGACAAGGTAGAGATAGTTGTGATATGTGTTGCATTGATGTTAACATCGTACAGAATCTGAGCGATGAGGGAAGTAGTCACTAAAGACAAGGTTGAGATAGTTGTGATATGTGTTGTTGTTATCATCATCCAGAATCTGAGCGATGAGGGAAGTAGTCACTAAAGACAAGGTTGAGATAGTTGTGATATGTGTTGCATGGATGTTAACATTGTCCAGAATCTGAGCGATGAGGGAAGTAGTCACTAAAGACAAGGTAGAGATAGTTGTGATAAGTGTTGCATTGATGTTATCATCATCCAGAATCTGAATGATGAGGGAAGTAGTCACTAAAGACAAGGTAGAGATAGTTGTGATATGTGTTGTATTGGTGTTATCATTGTACAGAATCTGAGCGATGAGGGAGGTAGTCACTAAAGACAAGGTAGAGATAGTTGTGATATGTGTTGCATTGATGTTATCATTGTACAGAATCTGAGCGATGAGGGAAGTAGTCACTAAAGACAAGGTAGAGATAGTTGTGATATGTGTTGCATTGATGTTATTATTGTCCAGAATCTGAGCGATGAGGGAGGTAGTCACTAAAGACAAGGTAGAGATAGTTTTGATATGTGTTGCATTGATGTTATCATTGTCCAGAATATGAGCGATGAGGGAAGTAGTCACTAAAGACAAGGTAGAGATAGTTGTGATATGTGTTGCATTGATGTTATCATTGTCCAGAATCAGAGCGATGGGGGAAGTAGACACTAAAGACAAGGTTGAGATAGTTGTGATATGTGTTGCATTGATGTTATCATCATCCAGAATCTGAATGATGAGGGAAGTAGTCACTAAAGACAAGCATGAGATAGTTGTGATATGTGTTGCATTGGTGTTATCATTGTCCGGAATCAAAGCGATGGGGGAAGTAGACACTAAAGACAAAGTTGAGATAGTTGTGATATGTGTTGCATTGATGTTATCATCATCCAGAATCTGAATGATGAGGGAAGTAGTCACTAAAGACAAGGTTAAGATAGTTGTGATATGTGTTGCATTGATGTTATCATCATCCAGAATCTGAATGATGAGGGAAGTAGACACTAAAGACAAGGTTAAGATAGTTGTGATATGTGTTGCATTGATGTTATCATTGTCCAGAATCTGAATAATGAGGGAAGTAGACACTAAAGACAAGGTAGAGATAGTTGTGATATGTGTTGCATTGATGTTATCATCATCCAGAATGTAAATGATGAGCGAAGTAGTCACTAAAGACAAGGTTGAGATAGTTGTGATATGTGTTGCATTGAAGTTATCATTGTCCAGAATCTCAATGACGAGGGAAGTAGACACTAAAGACAAGGTAGAGATAGTTGTGATATGTGTTGTATTGGTATCATCATCCAGAATCTGAGCGATGAGGGAAGTAGACACTAAAGACAAGGTAGAGATAGTTGTGATATGTGTTGTATTGATGTTATCATTGTCCAGAATCTGAGCAATGAGGGAGTAGTCACTAAAGACAAGGTAGAGATAGTTGTGATATGTGTTGCATTGATGTTATCATTGTCCAGAATCTGAGCGATGAGGGAAGTAGTCACTAAAGACAAGGTAGAGATAGTTGTGATATGTGTTGCATTGATGTTATCATTGTCCAGAATCTTAGTGATGAGGGAAGTAGTCACTAAAGACAAGGTTGATATAGTTGTGATATGTGTTGTATTGGTGTTATCATTGTCCAGAATCTCAATGATGAGGGAAGTAGACACTAAAGACAAGGTAGAGATAGTTGTGATATGTGTTGCATTGATGTTATCATCGTCCAGAATCTGAGCGATGAGGGAAGTAGTCACTAAAGACAAGGTTGAGATAGTTGTGATATGTGTTGTTGTTATCATCTTACAGAACCAGAGTGATGAGGGAAGTAGACACCAAAGACAAGATAGAGATAGTTGTGATATGTGATGTATTGATGTTATCATTGTCCAGAATCTGAGTGATGAGGGAAGTAGACACTAAAGACAAGGTTGAGATAGTTGTGATATGTGTTGCATTGGTGTTATCATTGTCCAGAATCTGAGCGATGAGGGAAGTAGTCATTAAAGACAAGGTTGAGATAGTTGTGATATGTGTTGTTGTTATCATCATCCAGCATCTGAGTGATGGGGGAAGTAGACACTAAAGACAAGGTTGAGATAGTTGTGATAAGTGTTGCATTGGTGTTATCATTGTCCAGAATCTGAATGATGAGCGAAGTAGTCACTAAAGACAAGGATGAGATAGTTGTGATATGTGTTGCATTGGTGTTATCATTGTCCGGAATTCGAGCAATGGGGGAAGTAGACACGAAAGACAAGGTTGAGATAGTTGTGATATGTGTTGCATTGATGTTATCATTGTCCACAATCAGAGCAATGAGGGAAGTAATCACTAAAGACAAGGTAGAGATAGTTGTGATATGTGTTGTTGTTATCATCAT
Organism: Deroplatys truncata; assembly: GCA_030765065.1. Classification (NCBI taxonomy): domain Eukaryota; kingdom Metazoa; phylum Arthropoda; class Insecta; order Mantodea; family Mantidae; genus Deroplatys; species Deroplatys truncata. The sequence continues at coordinate 205,574,592 of CM060988.1, forward strand.
CCAGAATCTGAACGATGGGGGAAGTAGACACTAAAGACAAGGTAGAGATAGTTGTGATATGTGTTGCATTGATGTTATCATTGTCCAGAATCTGAGCGATGGGGGAAGTAGACACTAAAGACAAAGTAGACATAGTTGTGATATGTGTTGCATTGATGTTATCATTGTCCAGAATCTGAATGATGGGGGAAGTAGTCACTAAAGACAAGGTTGAGATAGTTGTGATATGTGTTGTTGTTATCATCATCCAGAATCTGAGCAATGGGGGAAGTAGACACTAAATATAGGGTTGAGATAGTTGTGATATGTGTTGTTGTTATCACCATCCAGAATCTGAGGGATACGGGAAGTAGACACTAAAGACAAGGTAGAGATAGTTGTGATATGTGTTGTTGTTATCATCATCCAGAATCTGAGCGATGAGGGAAGTAGTCACTAAAGACAATGTTGAAATAGTTGTGATATGTGTTGTTGTTATCATCATCCAGAATCTGAGCGATGGGGGAAGTAGACACTAAAGATAGGGTTGAGATAGTTGTGATATGTGTTGTTGTTATCATCATCCAGAATCTGAGCGATGGGGGAAGTAGACACTAAAGACAAGGTAGAGATAGTTGTGATATGTGTTGCATTGTTGTTATCATTATCCAGAATCTGAATGATGGGGGAAGTAGACACTAAAGACAAGGTAGAGATAGTTGTGATATGTGTTGCATTGATGTTATCATCATCCAGAATCTGAATGATGGGGGAAGTAGACACTAAAAAAAGGTAGAGATAGTTGTGATATGTGTTGCATTGATGATATCATTGTCCAGAATCTGAGAGATGAGGGAAGTAGTCACTAAAGACAAGGTTGAGATAGTTGTGATATGTGTTGTTGTTATCATCATCCAGAATCTGAGCGATGGGGGAAGTAGACACTAAAGACAAGGTTGAGATAGTTGTGATATGTGTTGCATTGATGTTATCATTGTCCAGAATCAGAGCGATGGGGGAAGTAGACACTAAAGGCAAGGTTGAGATAGTTGTGATATGTGTTGCATTGGTGTTAACATTGTCCAGAATCAGAGCGATGGGGGAAGTAGACACTAAAGACAAGGTTGAGATAGTTGTGATATGTGTTGCATTGATGTTATCATTGTCCAGAATCAGAGCGATGGGGGAAGTAGACACTAAAGACAAGGTTGAGATAGTTGTGGTATGTGTTGCATTGATGTTATCATTGTCCAGAATCTGAGTGATGAGGGAAGTAGACACTAAAGACAAGGTTGAGATAGCTGTGATATGTGTTGCATTGATGTTATCATCGTACAGAATCTGAGTGATGAGGGAAGTAGACACTAAAGACAAGGTAGAGATAGTTGTGATATGTGCTGCATTGATGTTATCATCGTACAGAATCTGAGTGATGAGGGAAGTAGTCACTAAAGACAAGGTAGAGATAGTTGTGATATGTGTTGCATTGATGTTAACATCGTACAGAATCTGAGCGATGAGGGAAGTAGTCACTAAAGACAAGGTTGAGATAGTTGTGATATGTGTTGTTGTTATCATCATCCAGAATCTGAGCGATGAGGGAAGTAGTCACTAAAGACAAGGTTGAGATAGTTGTGATATGTGTTGCATGGATGTTAACATTGTCCAGAATCTGAGCGATGAGGGAAGTAGTCACTAAAGACAAGCTAGAGATAGTTGTGATAAGTGTTGCATTGATGTTATCATCATCCAGAATCTGAGCGATGAAGGAAGTAGTCACTAAAGACAAGGTAGAGATAGTTGTGATATGTGTTGTATTGGTGTTATCATCCAGAATCTGAGCGATGAGGGAGGTAGTCACTAAAGACAAGGTTGAGATAGTTGTGATATGTGTGGCATTGATGTTATCATCATCCAGAATCTGAATGATGAGGGAAGTAGTCACTAAAGACAAGGTTGAGATAGTTGTGATATGTGTTGCATAGATGTTATCATCATCCAGAATCTGAATGATGAGGGAAGTAGTCACTAAAGACAAGGTTGAGATAGTTGTAATATGTGTTGAATTGGTGTTATCATTGTCCGGAAACAGAGCGATGGGGGAAGTAGTCACTAAAGACAAGGTAGAGATAGTTACGATATGTGTTGCATTGATGTTATCATCATCCAGAATCTGAATGCCGAGGGAAGTAGACACTAAAGACAAGGTAGAGATAGTTGTGATATGTGTTGGTTTGATGTTATCATCATCCAGAATCTGAGTGATGAGGGAAGTAGACACTAAAGACAAGGTAGAGATAGTTGTGATATGTGTTGTATTGGTATCATCATCCAGAATCTGAGCGATGAGGGAAGTAGTCACTAAAGACAAGATAGACATAGTTGTGATATGTGTTGTTGTTATCATTGTCCAGAATCAGAGCGATGAGGGAAGTAGTCACTAAAGACAAGGTTGAGATAGTTGTGATATGTGTTGTTGTTATCATCATCCAGAATCTGAGCGATGAGGGAAATAGTCACTAAAGACAAGGTTGAGATAGTTGTGATATGTGTTGTTGTTATCATCATCCAGAATCTGAGGGATGAGGGAAGTAGTCACTAAAGACAAGGTTGAGATAGTTGTGATATGTGTTGCATTGATGTTATCATTGTCCAGAATCTGAGCGATGAGCGAAGTAGTCACTAAAGACAAGGTAGAGATAGTTGTGATATGTGAGGTATTGGTGTTATAATTGTCCGGAATCTGAGCAATGAGGGAAGTAGTAACTAAAGACAAGGTAGAGATAGTTGTGATATGTGTTGTATTGATTATATCGTCGTACAGAATCTGAGCGATGAGGGAAGTAGTCACTAAAGACAAGGTAGAGATAGTTGTGATATGTGTTGCATTGATGTTATCATTGTCCAGAATCTGAGCGATGAGGGAAGTAGTCACTAAAGACAAGGTAGAGATAGTTGTGATATGTGTTGCATTGATGTTATCATTGTCCAGAATCTGAATGATGAGGGAAGTAGTCACTAAAGACAAGGTTGAGATAGTTGTGATATGTGTTGCATTGATGTTATCGTCGTACAGAATCTGAGCGATGAGGGAAGTAGTAACTAAAGACAAGGTAGAGATAGTTGTGATATGTGTTGTATTGGTGTTATCATCGTACAGAATCTGAGCGATGAGGGAAGTAGGCACTAAAGACAAGGTAGAGATAGTTGTGATATGTGTTGCATTGATGTTATCATCGTACAGAATCTGAGTGGTGAGGGAAGTAGTCACTAAAGACAAGGTAGAGATAGGTGTGATATGTGTTGTATTGGTGTTATCATTGTCCAGAATCTGAGTGATGAGGGAAGTAGTCACTAAAGACAAGGTTGAGATTGTTGTGGTATGTGTTGTATTGGTGTTATCATTGTCCAGAATCTGAGCGAAGAGGGAAGTAGACACTAAAGACAAGGTTGAGATAGTTGTGATATGTGTTGCATTGATGTTATCATCGTACAGAATCTGAGTGATGAGGGAAGTAGACACTAAAGACAAGGTAGAGATAGTTGTGATATGTGTTGCATTGATGTTATCATCGTACAGAATCTGAGCGATGAGGGAAGTAGTCACTAAAGACAAGGTTGAGATAGTTGTGATATGTGCTGGTGTTATCATCATTCAGAATCTGAGCGATGAGGGAAGTAGTCACTAAAGACAAGGTTGAGATAGTTGTGATATGTGTTGTTGTTATCATCTTACAGAATCAGAGTGATGAGGGAAGTAGACACCAAAGACAAGATAGAGATAGTTGTGATATGTGATGTATTGATGTTATCATTGTCCAGAATCTGAGTGATGAGGGAAGTAGACACTAAAGACAAGGTTGAGATAGTTGTGATATGTGTTGCATTGGTGTTATCATTGTCCAGAATCTGAGCGATGAGGGAAGTAGACACTAAAGACAAGGTTGAGATAGTTGTGATATGTGTTGCATTGATGTTATCATCGTACAGAATCTGAGTGATGAGGGAAGTAGACACTAAAGACAAGGTAGAGATACTTGTGATATGTGTTGCATTGATGTTATCATCATCCAGAATCTGAGCGATGAGGGAAGTAGTCACTAAAGACAAGGTTGAGATAGTTGTGATATGTGCTGGTGTTATCATCATTCAGAATCTGAGCGATGAGGGAAGTAGTCACTAAAGACAAGGTTGAGATAGTTGTGATATGTGTTGTTGTTATCATCTTACAGAATCAGAGTGATGAGGGAAGTAGACACCAAAGACAAGATAAAGATAATTGTGATATGTGATGTATTGATGTTATCATTGTCCAGAATCTGAGTGATGAGGGAAGTAGACACTAAAGACAAGGTTGAGACAGTTGTGATATGTGTTGCATTGGTGATATCATTGTCCAGAATCTGAGCGATGAGGGAAGTAGTCATTAAAGACAAGGTTGAGATAGTTGTGATATGTGATGTTGTTATCATCATCCAGCATCTGAGTGATGGGGGAAGTAGACACTAAAGACAAGGTTGAGATAGTTGTGATAAGTGTTGCATTGGTGTTATCATTGTCCAGAATCTGAATGATGAGGGAAGTAGTCACTAAAGACAAGGATGAGATAGTTGTGATATGTGTTGCATTGGTGTTATCATTGTCCGGAATTCGAGCGATGGGGGAAGTAGACACGAAAGACAAGGTTGAGATAGTTGTGATATGTGTTGCATTGATGTTATCATTGTCCAGAATCTGAGCGATGAGGGAAGTAGTCACTAAAGACAAGGTTGAGATAGTTGTGATATGTGTTGTTGTTATCATCATCCAGAATCTGAGCAATGGGGGAAGTAGACACTAAATATAGGGTTGAGATAGTTGTGATATGTGTTGTTGTTATCATCCAGAATCTGAGCGATACGGGAAGTAGACACTAAAGAAAAGGTAGAGATAGTTGTGATATGTGTTGTTGTTATCATCATCCAGAATCTGAGCGATGAGGGAAGTAGTCACTAAAGACAATGTTGAAATAGTTGTGATATGTGTTGTTGTTATCATCATCCAGAATCTGAGCGATGGGGGAAGTTGACACTAAAGATAGGGTTGAGATAGTTGTGATATGTGTTGTTGTTATCATCATCCAGAATCTGAGCGATGGGGGAAGTAGACACTAAAGACAAGGTAGAGATAGTTGTGGTATGTGTTGCATTGATGTTATCATTATCCAGAATCTGAATGATGGGGGAAGTAGACACTAAAGACAAGGTAGAGATAGTTGTGATATGTGTTGCATTGATGTTATCATCATCCAGAATCTGAATGATGGGGGAAGTAGACACTAAAAAAAGGTAGAGATAGTTGTGATATGTGTTGCATTGATGATATCATTGTCCAGAATCTGAGAGATGAGGGAAGTAGTCACTAAAGACAAGGTTGAGATAGTTGTGATATGTGTTGTTGATATCATCATCCAGAATCTGAGCGATGGGGGAAGTAGACACTAAAGACAAGGTAGAGATAGCTGTGATATGTGTTGCATTGATGTTATCATTGTCCAGAATCAGAGCGATGGGGGAAGTAGACACTAAAGACAAGGTTGAGAAAGTTGTGGTATGTGTTGCATTGATGTTATCATTGTCCAGAATCAGAGCGATGGGGGAAGTAGACACTAAAGACAAGGTTGAGATAGTTGTGATATGTGTTGCATTGATGTTATCGTCGTAAAAAATCTGAGCGATGAGGGAAGTAGTAACTAAAGACAAGGTAGAGATAGTTGTGATATGTGTTGGATTAATGTTATCATCGTACAGAATCTGAGCAATGAGGTAAGTAGGCAATAAAGACAAGGTTGAGATAGTTGTGATATGTGTTGTATTGGTGTTATCATCGTACAGAATCTGAACGATGAGGGAAGTAGGCACTAAAGACAAGGTTGAGATAGTTGTGATATCTGTTGCATTGGTGTTATCATTGTCCGGAATCAGAGCGATGGGGGAAGTAGACACTAAAGACAAAGTTGAGATAGTTGTGATATGTGTTGCATTGATGTTATCATCATCCAGAATCTGAATGATGAGGGAAGTAGTCACTAAAGACAAGGTTGAGATAGTTGTGATATGTGTTGCATTGATGTTATCATTGTCCAGAATTCGAATGATGAGGGAAGTAGTCAGTAAAGACAAGGTTGAGATAGTTGTGATATGTGTTGCATTGATGTTATCATCATCCAGAATCTGAATGATGAGGGAAGTAGTCACTAAAGACAAGGTTGAGATAGTTGTGATATGTGTTGCATTGGTGTTATCATTGTCCAGAATCTGAATGATGAGGGAAGTAGTCAGTAAAGACAAGGTTGAGATAGTTGTGATATGTGTTGCATTGATGTTATCATCATCCAGAATCTGAATGATGAGGGAAGTAGTCACTAAAGACAAGGTTGAGATAGGTTTGATATGTGTTGAATTGGTGTTATCATTGTCCGGAAACAGAGCGATGGGGGAAGTAGTCACTAAAGACAAGGTAGAGATAGTTGTGATATGTGTTGTATTGGTATCATCATCCAGAATCTGAATGCCGAGGGAAGTAGACACTAAAGACAAGGTAGAGATAGTTGTGATATGTGTTGGTTTGATGTTATCATCATCCAGAATCTGAGTGATGAGGGAAGTAGACACTAAAGACAAGGTAGAGATAGTTGTGATATGTGTTGTATTGGTATCATCATCCAGAATCTGAGCGATGAGGGAAGTAGTCACTAAAGACAAGATAGACATAGTTGTGATATGTGTTGTTGTTATCATTGTCCAGAATCAGAGCGATGAGGGAAGTAGTCACTAAAGACAAGGTTGAGATAGTTGTGATATGTGTTGTTGTTATCATCATCCAGAATCTGAGGGATGAGGGAAGTAGTCACTAAAGACAAGGTTGAGATAGTTGTGATATGTGTTGCATTGATGTTATCATTGTCCAGAATCTGAGCGATGAGCGAAGTAGTCACTAAAGACAAGGTAGAGATAGTTGTGATATGTGAGGTATTGGTGTTATAATTGTCCGGAATCTGAGCAATGAGGGAAGTAGTAACTAAAGTCAAGGTAGAGATAGTTGTGATATGTGTTGTATTGATTATATCGTCGTACAGAATCTGAGCGATGAGGGAAGTAGTCACTAAAGACAAGGTAGAGATAGTTGTGATATGTGTTGCATTGATGTTATCATTGTCCAGAATCTGAGCGATGAGGGAAGTAGTCACTAAAGACAAGGTTGAGATAGTTGTGATATGTGTTGCATTGATGTTATCGTCGTACAGAATCTGAGCGATGAGGGAAGTAGTAACTAAAGACAAGGTAGAGATAGTTGTGATATGTGTTGTATTGGTGTTATCATCGTACAGAATCTGAGCGATGAGGGAAGTAGGCATTAAAGACAAGGTAGAGATAGTTGTGATATGTGTTGCATTGATGTTATCATCGTACAGAATCTGAGTGGTGAGGGAAGTAGTCACTAAAGACAAGGTAGAGATAGGTGTGATATGTGTTGTATTGGTGTTATCATTGTCCAGAATCTGAGTGATGAGGGAAGTAGTCACTAAAGACAAGGTTGAGATAGTTGTGATATGTGTTGTATTGGTGTTATCATTGTCCAGAATCTGAGCGATGAGGGAAGTAGACACTAAAGACAAGGTTGAGATAGTTGTGATATGTGTTGCATTGATGTTATCATCGTACAGAATCTGAGTGATGAGGGAAGTAGACACTAAAGACAAGGTAGAGATACTTGTGATATGTGTTGCATTGATGTTATCATCATACAGAATCTGAGTGATGAGGGAAGTAGACACTAAAGATAAGGTTGAGAGAGTTGTGATATGTGCTGGTGTTATCATCATCCAGAATCTGAGCGATGAGGGAAGTAGTCACTAATAACAAGGTAGAGATAGTTGTGATATGTGTTGTTGTTATCATCATCCAGAATCTGAGCGATGAGGGAAGTAGTCACTAAAGATAAGGTTGAGATAGTTGTGATATGTGTTGTTGTTATCATCATCCAGAATCTGAGTGATGAGGGAAGTAGTCACTAAAGACAAGGTTGAGATACTTGTGATATGTGTTGGTATTATCATCATCCAGAATCTGAGCGATGAGGGAAGTAGTCACTAAAGACATGATAGAGATAGTTGTGATATGTGTGGTATTGGTGTTATAATTGTCCAGAATCTGAGCAATGAGGGAAGTAGTCACTAAAGACAGGGTAGAGATAGTTGTGATATGTGTTGCATTGATGTTATCATTGTCCAGAATCTGAATGATGAGGGAAGTAGTCACTAAAGACAAGGTTGAGATAGTTGTGATATGTGTTGCATTGATGTTATCATTGTCCAGAATCTGAATGATGAGGGAAGTAGTCACTAAAGACAAGGTAGAGATAGTTGTGATATGTGTTGCAATGATGTTATCATTGTCCAGAATCTGAATGATGAGGGAAGTAGACACTAAAGACAAGGTTGAGATAGTTGTGATATGTGTTGCATTGATGTTATCATCGTCCGGAATCAGAGCGATGGGGGAAGTAGTCACTAAAGACAAGGTTGAGATAGTTGTGATATGTGTTGCATTGATGTTATCATCGTCCGGAATCAGCGCGATGGGGGAAGTAGACACTAATGACAAGGTTGAGATAGTTGTGATATGTGTTGCATTGATGTTGTCATTATCCAGAATCTGAATGATGAGGGAAGTAGTCACCAAAGACAAGGTTGAGATAGTTGTGATATGTGTTGCATTGGTGTTATCATTGTCCAGAATCTGAGGGATGAGGGAAGTAGACACTAAAGACAAGGTAGAGATAGTTGTGATATGTGTTGTTGTTATCATCATCCAGAATCTGAGCGAAGAGGGAAGTAGTCACTAAAGACAAGGTAGAGATAGTTGTGATATGTGTTGCATTGATGTTATCATTGTCCAGAATCAGAGCCAATGGGGGAAGTAAACACTAAAGACAAGGTTGAGATAGTTGTGATATGTGTTGCATTGATGTTATCGTCATACAGAATCTGAGCGATGAGGGAAGTAGTAACTAAAGACAAGGTAGAGATAGTTGTGATATGTGTTGTATTGGTGTTATCATCGTACAGAATCTAAGCTATGAGGGAAGTAGGCACTAAAGACAAGGTAGAGATAGTTGTGATATGTGTTGCATTGATGTTATCATTGTCCAGAATCTGAATGATGAGGGAAGTAGTCACTAAAGACAAGGTTGAGATAGTTGTGACATGTGTTGCATTGATGTAATCGTCGTACAGAATCTGAGCAATGAGGGAAGTAGTAACTAAAGACAAGGTAGAGATAGTTGTGATATGTGTTGTATTGGTGTTATCATCGTACAGAATCTGAGCGATGAGGGAAGTACGCACTAAAGACAAGGTAGAGATAGTTGTGATATGTGTTGCATTGATGCTATCATCGTACAGAATCTGAGTGGTGAGGGAAGTAGTCACTAAAGACAAGGTAGAGATAGTTGTGATATGTGTTGTATTGGTGTTATCATTGTCCAGAATCTGAGCGATGAGGGAAGTAGACACTAAAGACAAGGTTGAGATAGTTGTGATATGTGTTGCATTGATGTTATCATCGTACAGAATCTGAGTGATGAGGGAAGTAGACACTAAGGACAAGCTAGAGATAGTTGTGATATGTGTTGCATTGATGTTATCATCATACAGAATCTGAGTGATGAGGGAAGTAGTCACTAAAGACAAGGTTGAGATAGTTGTGATATGTGCTGGTGTTATCATCATCCAGAATCTGAGCGATGAGGGAAGTAGTCACTAATAACAAGGTAGAGATAGTTGTGATATGTGTTGTTGTTATCATCATCCAGAATCTGAGCGATGAGGGAAGTAGTCACTAAAGATAAGGTTGAGATAGTTGTGATATGTGTTGTTGTTATCATCATCCAGAATCTGAGCGATGAGGGAAGTAGTTACTAAAGACAAGGTTGAGATAGTTGTGATATGTGTTGGTATTATCATCATCCAGAATCTGAGCGATGAGGGAAGTAGTCACTAAAGACAAGGTAGAGATAGTTGTGATATGTGTGGTATTGGTGTTATAATTGTCCAGAATCTGAGCAATGAGGGAAGTAGTCACTAAAGACAAGGTAGAGATAGTTGTGATATGTGTTGCATTGATGTTATCATTGTACAGAATCTGAGCGATGAGGGAAGTAGTCACTAAAGACAAGGTCGAGATAGTTGTGATATGTGTTGCATTGACGTTATCATTGTCCAGAATCTGAGCGATGAGGGAAGTAGTCACTAAAGACAAGGTAGAGATAGTTGTGATATGTGTTGCATTGATGTTATCATTGTTCAGAATCTGAATGATGAGGGAAGTAGACACTAAAAACAAGGTTGAGATAGTTGTGATATGTGTTGCATTGATGTTATCATCGTCCGGAATCAGAGCGATGGGGGAAGTAGTCACTAAAGACAAGGTTGAGATAGTTGTGATATGTGTTGCATTGATGTTATCATCGTCCGGAATCAGAGCGATGGGGGAAGTAGACACTAATGACAAGGTTGAGATAGTTGTGATATGTGTTGCATTGATGTTGTCATCATCCAGAATCTGAATGATGAGGGAAGTAGTCACCAAAGACAAGGCTGAGATAGTTGTGATATGTGTTGCATTGGTGTTATCATTGTCCAGAATCTGAGGGATGAGGGAAGTAGACACTAAAGACAAGGTAGAGATAGTTGTGATATGTGTTGTTGTTATCATCATCCAGAATCTGAGCGATGAGGGAAGTAGTCACTAAAGACAAGGTGGAGATAGTTGTGATATGTGTTGCATTGATGTTATCATTGTCCAGAATCAGAGCCAATGGGGGAAGTAGACACTAAAGACAAGGTTGAGATAGTTGTAATATGTGTTGCATTGACGTTATCGTCGTACAGAATCTGAGCGATGAGGGAAGTAGTAACTAAAGACAAGGTAGAGATAGTTGTGATATGTGTTGTATTGGTGTTATCATCGTACAGAATCTGAGCGATGAGGGAAGTAGGTACTAAAGACAAGGTAGAGATAGTTGTGATATGTGTTGCATTGATGTTATCATCATCCAGAATCTGAATGATGAGGGAAGTAGTCACTAAAGACAAGGTTGAGATAGTTGTGATATGTGTTGCATTGGTGTTATCATTGTCCGGAATCAGAGCGATGGGGGAAGTAGACACTAAAGACAAAGTTTAGATAGTTGTGATATGTGTTGCATTGATGTTATTGACGTCCGGAATCAGAGCGATGCGGGAAGTAGTCACTAAAGACAAGGTTGAGATATTTGTGATATGTGTTGCATTGATGTTATCATTGTCCAGAATCTGAGTGTTGAGGGAAGTAGTCACTAAAGAAGAGGTTTGGATAGTTGTGATATGTGTTGCATTGGTGTTATCATTGTCCGGAATCAGAGCGATGGGGGAAGTAGACACTAAAGACAAGGTTGAGATAGTTGTGATATGTGTTGCATTGATGTTATTATCGTCCGGAATCAGAGCGATGCGGGAAGTAGTCACTAAAGACAAGGTTGAGATAGTTGTGATATGTGTTGCATTGATGTTGTCATCATCCAGAATCTGAATGATGAGGGAAGTAGTCACTAAAGACAAGGTTGAGATAGTTGTGATATGTGTTGCATTGATGTTATCATTGTCCAGAATCTGAGCGATGAGGGAAGTAGTCACTAAAGACAAGGTAGAGATAGTTGTGATATGTGTTGCATTGATGTTATCATTGTCCAGAATCAGAGCGATGGGGGATGTAGTCACTAAAGACAAGGTTGAGATAGTTGTGATATGTGTTGCATTGGTGTTATCATTGTCCAGAATCTGAGGGATGAGGGAAGTAGACACTAAAGTCAACGTAGAGATAGTTGTGATATGTGTTGTTAATATCATCATCCAGAATCTGAGCGATGAGGTAAGTAGTCACTAAATACAAGGTTGAGATAGTTGTGATATGTGTTGTTGTTATCATCATCCAGAATCTGAGCGATGAGGGAAGTAGTCACTAAAGACAAGGTTGAGATGGTTGTGATTTGTTGCATTGATGTTATCATTGTCCAGAATCAGAGCCAATGGGGGAATTAGACACTAAAGACAAGGTTGAGATAGTTGTGATATGTGTTGCATTGGTGTTATCATTGTCCAGAATCAGAGCGATGGGGGAAGTAGACACTAAAGACAAAGTTGAGATAGTTGTGATATGTGTTGCATTGATGTTATCATTGTCCGGAATCAGAGCCAATGGGGGAAGTAGTCACTAAAGACAAGGTAAAGATAGTTGTGATATGTGTTGCATTGGTGTTATCATTGTCCAGAATCTGAGTGATGGGGGAAGTAGTCACTAAAAACAAGGTAAAGATAGTTGTGATATGTGTTGCATTGATGTTATCATTGTCCGGAATCAGAGCCAATGGGGGAAGTAGTCACTAAAGACAAGGTAAAGATAGTTGTGATATGTGTTGCATTGGTGTTATCATTGTCCGGAATCAGAGCGATGGGGGAAGTAGACACTAAAGACAAAGTTGAGATAGTTGTGATATGTGTTGCATTGATGTTATCATCATCCAGAATCTGAATGATGAGGGAAGTAGACACTAAAGACAAGGTAGAGATAGTTGTGATATGTGTTGTATTGGTGTTATCATTGTCCAGAATCTGAATAATGAGGGAAGTAGTCACTAAAAACAAGGTTGAGATAGTTGTGATATTTGTTGTATTGGTGTTATCATTGTCCAGAATCTGAGGGATGGGGGAAGTAGACACTAAAGACAAATTAGAGATAGTTGTGATATGTGTTGCATTGATGTTATCATTGTCCAGAATCTGAATGATGAGGGAAGTAGTCACTAAAGACAAGGTTGAGATAGTTGTGAAATGTGTTGCATTGATGTTATCATTGTCCAGAATCTGAATGATGAGGGAAGTAGTCACTAAAGACAAGGTAAAGATAGTTGTGATATGTGTTGCATTGATGTTATCATCATCCAGAATCTGAATGATGAGGGAAGTAGACACTAAAGACAAGGTAGAGATAGTTGTGATATGTGTTGTATTGGTGTTATCATTGTCCAGAATCTGAATAATGAGGGAAGTAGTCACTAAAAACAAGGTTGAGATAGTTGTGATATGTGTTGTATTGGTGTTATCATTGTCCAGAATCTGAGGGATGGGGAAAGTAGACACTAAAGACAAGGTAGAGATAGTTGTGATATGTGTTGCATTGATGTTATCATTGTCCAGAATCTGAGTGATGAGGGAAGTAGTCAATAAAGAAGAGGTTTAGATAGTTGTGATATGTGTTGCATTGGTGTTATCATTGTCCGGAATCAGAGCGATGGGGGAAGTAGACACTAAAGACAAGGTTGAGATAGTTGTGATATGTGTTGCATTGATGTTATCATTGTCCGGAATCAGAGCGATGGAGGAAGTAGTCACTAAAGACAAGGTTGAGATAGTTGTGATATGTGTTGTATTGGTGTTATCATCGTCCGGAATCTGAGGGATGGGGGAAGTAGACACTAAAGACAAGGTAGAGATAGTTGTGATATGTGTTGCATTGATGTTATCATCGTCCGGAATCAGAGCGATGGGGGAAGTAGACACTAAAGACAAGGTTGAGATAGTTGTGATATGTGCTGGTGTTATCATCATCCAGAATCTGAGTGATGAGGGAAGTAGACACTAAAGACAAAGTTGAGATAGTTGTGATATGTGTTGCATTGATGTTATCATTGTCCAGAATCTGAGTGATGGGGGAAGTAGACACTAAAGACAAGGTAGAGATAGTTGTGATATGTATTGCATTGGTGTTATCATTGTCCAGAATCTGAGTGATGAGGGAAGTAGACACTAAAGACAAAGTTGAGATAGTTGTGATATGTGTTGCATTGATGTTATCATTGTCCAGAATCTGAGTGATGAGGGAAGTAGACACTAAAGACAAAGTTGAGATAGTTGTGATATGTGTTGCATTGGTGTTATCATTGTCCGGAATCAGAGCGATGGGGGAAGTAGACACTAAAGACAAGGTTGAGATAGTTGTGATATGTGTTGCATTGGTGTTATCATTGTCCGGAATCAGAGCGATGGGGGAAGTAGACACTAAAGACAAGGTTGAGATAGTTGTGATATGTGTTGCATTGGTGTTATCATTGTCCGGAATCAGAGCGATGGGGGAAGTAGACACTAAAGACAAAGTTGAGATAGTTGTGATATGTGTTGCATTGGTATTATCATCGTACAGAATCTGAGCGATGGGGGAAGTAGTCACTAAAGACAAGGTAGAGATAGTTGTGATATGTGTTGCATTGATGTTATCATCATCCAGAATCTGAGCGATGGGGGAAGTAGTCACTAAAGACAAGGTAGAGATAGTTGTGATATGTGTTGCATTGATGTTATCATCATCCAGAATCTGAGCGATGGGGGAAGTAGTCACTAAAGACAAGGTTGAGATAGTTGTGATATGTGTTGCATTGGTGTTATCATTGTCCAGAATCTGAGGGATGAGGGAAGTAGACACTAAAGACAAGGTAGAGATAGTTGTGATATGTGTTGTTGTTATCATCATCCAGAATCTGAGCGATGAGGGAAGTAGTCACTAAAGACAAGGTAGAGATAGTTGTGATATGTGTTGCATTGATGTTATCATTGTCCAGAATCAGAGCCAATGGGGGAAGTAGACACTAAAGACAAGGTTGAGATAGTTGTAATATGTGTTGCATTGATGTTATCGTAGTACAGAATCTGAGCGATAAGGGAAGTAGTAACTAAAGACAAGGTAGAGATAGTTGTGATATGTGTTGTATTGGTGTTATCATCGTACAGAATCTGAGCGATGAGGGAAGTAGGCACTAAAGACAAGGTAGAGATAGTTGTGATATGTGTTGCATTGATGTTATCATCATCCAGAATCTGAATGATGAGGGAAGTAGTCACTAAAGACAAGGTTGAGATAGTTGTGATATGTGTTGCATTGGTGTTATCATTGTCCGGAATCAGAGCGATGGGGGAAGTAGACACTAAAGACAAAGTTGAGATAGTTGTGATATGTGTTGCATTGATGTTATTATCGTCCGGAATCAGAGCGATGCGGGAAGTAGTCACTAAAGACAAGGTTGAGATATTTGTGATATGTGTTGCATTGATGTTCTTATCGTCCGGAATCAGAGCGATGCGGGAAGTAGTCACTAAAGACAAGGTTGAGATAGTTGTGATATGTGTTGCATTGATGTTGTCATCATCCAGAATC